>JAHLJT010004567.1:42999731-43258789 GCA_031308135.1 Acheta domesticus | reverse complement strand
TTCGGGCATTTGACAAAAGTGTAACATTCATGTCAACGGAATTTGTTTTTGCATTGAGGATTTGTATTTGATAAATTTAGAAACTTCCTCAGCACGTATAATGATGCATTGCCAGGAAAAAACTACGTTCTTAAAACGTGGTTGTTTAAGCCTCTAAATATGTCCTAATGATTCCTGTAGTTGACGGCTTTTGTTCCTAATGAACAAAATGAGTTATTTCTGAATCTTAAATTACATTTTTGTGGATTTAGCTGTGCTAAGTACTCTCACTCAGAAGAACGGGTGATCAGAAAGGTGAAGAACCTCGAATTCCACGTTGAATTAGGTTAGATGTACAGTACAATTTCATTGCACGGGTCTAAGTTCTCTGATTTATTAAATAATGCTTCGGAATAATAAAATGTTTACCCAAGGTGAGAAGTGTCTGGATGAACGCACAGTTTCGTGTGTGAAATATTCGAGGGGATCCAGCCAATACTTTATGGAAGCTCCAATTTTACTTCAATTAGGGCATCATCAAGTTCTGCGATGTTGATGTCATCGTCTCTCAGCACTAACCTCAGCAGATTTTCAACAAAAATTAGTAGAGATAAAGAGAGAATATTTTTTTACGTTATTTGAAATTAATAAATAATATAAGTAGTTAGTCGCTTCTTCAGAATACCGTTGTCACTAAAAAACAATAAAAATTTAGATTTTAAGGTCAATCAGTTCAAAAATAATTTTTATGTGAAATAAGTCTTTATCTAGATTATACAAATTGACGCTTGGTAGCAGATGCATCCTGTTTCATGAACAGAGATCGCAATTTATTTTTATTGAAGTTGTCCAAAAAGCCCAGAATGTTATAAAATCCATTTTCCTAAATTAAAAAATTAAGGGACCAACATTTTTATATAACTTGAATATCATTGATTGGGGAGCAAATGATGGGGGAAAATTAAATGGCGCTCGCCTCTACAAAACATGTTCTTTGGTGTGCAAGTGTTCCAAAAAGGGACGAGTTAAACTGAAATATGCAAACATTTTGGACGTTTGAACACATTTGCATGTTTTCGGGACCAGTGGTAGGCTATTTCATCTCACTTCTTGGAATCGTCATATTGACGCTTTTGCTTTTCCATCCTGAGACTAGGTTTCCCTGTCCAACGCACTTACACATTACGCTTCTGCGATGATCTGACATTTCAGCGACCCCAGGCCTTTTATAACAAACATGTAGGCCAGTTTCTGCTGCAGCATTACAATAGCTTCCCTACACTACGAAAGTCGTAAGAGAGTGAGTAAAAAGCAACAACTTTCATATTTAGAAATTCACAAGTTCCATTGTTATGCCAGTTGGGTCATAGAACTGGGCGTGTTTTGATCTATCAGCAAAACAGAGAAAAATTATTTGGAGCCATGTTTGAAAAAGTATGTGAAGCAATTTGAGAAAAATGTCGAAATGTGATCTGAATCAAAATTAAGCGACAACTATGAATATTTCAAACGAAATATACTTGAAATGGTTTAAGTATCTGATATTGTAGAGAGATTCCATAAAAAATAAATCCGCAGCACGTTAATAAAAGTGTGGGAGATTTGAAAAACTTGGGATTTTTCAAAATGTCAGAGATTTCAATAAAAAAGAACATACTTCATATTATTACAGGCACTGAAGTTACATTCATTGAATATGTTTTAGCGACAACATATTAAGTACTCCGACTAACGTTTAGGCGGACCGAGTTCCTCAAATATTAAAATACAGTAATCCATCAACATTCACAAGAGTTAGGTTTCCAAAAAGTATCCTGAATGTCAAATGCGCTAATGCTGAGTCTATCTTTTAATGAAAAACTAGTGGTGGTACAGAATAGCATAGACTTTCCCGTATTAGTTTTGGTTTAAAGAAAATATAATTGACTATGTTTGACACAAAATTTCGCAAAAAATAATCATGTTTTTGAAAAATTGAACGTGACCATATTTGAAGATCTGTTTCCTATGAACACATTTCATTAAGAAAAAAAATTGTATCTTGTATGTGTAGTTGTAGGAAGACGCCGAAAAAATTTCGATTTTTTCAATTTTCGAAAAATTAGAGCTTTTGACCAACATGAGACCTGCGCCAGTTCTCTTAAATGACCTACAGACTATCCAATGACAAAATTTAGTCAAAATTGTTGGCGCCATTTTTGTGAAAATTTTGAAAATGTTCCAGAGGCTGCATGCAAAGTACCCCCAAAATTAAAATATCGATTTCAAATTCAAGGAGCCACGAGGATCAGTCAGATCAATTGGGAAATATAAATTTTGGAGAAAATTGGCTGAACGGTTTAGTCGCTAGCATTGTTCATAGACACACGGATGGGTAGACGTTTAACTTTCAATTGGTTTTTTGCTATCAAGGACCCACAAAACACGGATTCTGGGTGACCCACGTGTTAGGGGATTTTTTCTTAATTTAGAAACTAGATTTATCCACTTTTTCGTTATCAGGGCCCTCTAATAAGAGTTTTTCTGCCGAAAATCCGCCGTTTTTTTCCCGCAGCATTACATAACTTTCCCTAAACTACGTATTTACACCGTATATACGTAGGTATACGAGAAAGTAAAAATGGGTTGGGTTCCTTGATATAAAAAAACCGTTTAAAAAAGAAACTAGTGGCGGTACAGAATGGCACAGACTTTCCCGTTTTAGTGTTCTATTTCCTTGGGTCCTCGCTAGCTATTTGGAATTGCCACATACTCTTTCTTGCCAGCTGCCATCTATCACCTCCAAAAGTACATTTTTTTCTCATTTTCCTAATTGTTCGGTTTCCTATTGGTAGAACGGAAATATTAATTTTAAAATATTAAAGAACACAAAATCCTAGTTCTAAATGGCAATTTTCTTTTAAAAATTGTGTGCCGTTTTAAAGAAAATTGCGTTTTAGCGCTACTAAAAATGCGAAATTTGAAGCTCATTTTCACAGAAAAGTTTTGAGTTTTCAAAATACTTTATTTGAAGTTATTTGAAGCACGTACACTCACAAATATAAAAATCTTTACAAATTGCTGGTAATGTGCATATTAAGGTGTGTGAGAGATCTTCCAAAAAAATTACAATTATTAAATTTTTGAAAAAACAAAAAAAACAACTCAAAATAAACTTTACGCTATACTAAAGAGTCTAATTAGTACTATCCGTTACAAAAGTTTGAAGAAAAAATTTGCAGCCATATATGAGAAAATGGCGTTTGAGAGTTTCTGAAAATGCGAAATTTTGAGCTACTTTTCACAGAAAACGGCTGTGTTTTCGAGATACTTTACTTGACATTATTTAAAACTCATGTACTCCTTAATATAAATCAACGCTAATGTAAATATTAACGACGTGACAGACAAGTCAAAAAAGTACATTTTTTCAATTTTTGAAAAAACAAAGTAATAGAGAAATATGGCGTTTATGTAATTTTGGAGCCGTTTTTGAGAAAATATTGTTTTTGTAATTTTTTGCATATTGCACGCAATATTGCGCGAAAACTATTACAATTTTCAGAAACTGTTCAGGATCTTATTGAAAGAACTCTGTTTGGACAACAAATTTTATTTAAAAGATAAATCTCTATCTTCAATTTTGTAGTTTCAGAAAGACGCCGAACAAATTTTAAACTTTTACAATTTTTGAAAATTCAGAGTTATCTTTGAAAATCGGACCTAAGCCACCTTAATAAGTGTATTTTACTCTATTCTTACGAGAAATTTAAAGAAAAAATTTGGAGCCGTTTTTGAGAAAATTTTGAAAGTGTCCGGGAGGCTTCATGTAAAGTATCCCCAAATTTTGCAGAATCTTTTTCAAAATCTCAAAGCTTTGACTAAAACCGGATCGACCAGGGATTATCCATTTTAGAAGAAATCGTACGTATGGTTTAGGCGCTAGCAGTGCTCACAGGCGGACAGACAGACGGACGGACAGACAGACAGACATTTTCCTTTCAACTGGTTTTTCGGTATCAAGAATCTACAAAAGAGGGGTTCTGGCTACACCACGTGTTAGGGGATTTTTTTCTTAATTTAGCAACTGATTTTATCCACTTTTTCGTCATCACGGCCCGTCAATGAATTTTTTTCCGTCGAAAATTGGCCATTTTTTCGGGCAGCATTACATAACTTTCCCTTTACTACGTGTATCACTCCCTGTATACCTACGTATACGGGAAAGTAAAAATATCTCAAGAACAATGGATGAAAAACTGAGTAAGCGCCAAACAATTTACAATTAACATCCCAAAGAGAAGAAATAAAACAATGAACGTTTTCAAAGTTGAAAGTGATTGGATAAAAGATTTTTTTTCATCACCCTCCTCATTGTTCTAATATTCAAATATGGAAGAGTTTCTGCTTCTATTGCTCTTTTAAATTTTGAAGTTATTTCCATGTTCGGATCACGTTCGAAAGCCCTTTCCACCCGAGCTTGTTGAAATTTTAGAACGCCATTAACAGTTTTGCCATTGGCGCAGGACCCAGTTTCACTTCCGTTACTTCAAAATGACGTTCGAGGAGGTTTTCTTCGCTGATGATTACCTGAAGCTCCTCTTCAGTGAGATCATTATAAGGAGAGTTGCACAGATCCTCAATGGCTTTTTTTGTTCAAATGGCCCAAACACTTACCTCTAATTTGACGCAACTGAAACGATTTTTTCTACACTTCTGTTTATTATATGTATTAATGTGAATTGACATTCCAACTTTGACATATTTGCAGTATGCGATACTTTGAGCTCCGATTCACCGAGTTCGTTTCCGAAGTGACGATGATAAAGGAAATGAAATATGCTCGCTCAAAAAAAGTGTAGTAGTGCCAAAAGACGCAGTCGCGAATTTTAAAGTCACGAATGTTAAAATCTATAACATTTCTCTAATCGCAAATGTACGGGGCTCGCGAATCCACGGATGTCGAGGAATTACTGTACCTTCAGTAATTTTCAAAGATTCATTTTAAATTAGTCGATTAGGTAGTCGATTAGGGGAACATTCATTTTATGGAAAATTATGAACTAGTGTTGATCCTAGACAGCCATCTTGAATACAGACATTTTCGGCATCAGTGGAACGTCATGTTTCGATCCCAGTTCAAAAAACATTTCTTGCAAAATCTCAACATCGATTCCCGGTACATTATATAACTTTTTCAGTAGTACGTATACGAAAAATTAAAATCATATCACAATACGAATTGGCGGCTTGAGTGATACAACAAACTCTCTCATAGAACCACTGTTTTCAATATTAATATCATTGTTGATATTACTAAATCAGATGGTACTAGTCAATCAACATTCATTCCAACATATGGTGTTTATTCTGTGCCTTGGTGCCAGAAAGACCAATGTCAGTTTATAGTAATTTTTGTTTTTTCTGACCACTGTGCGCTTTAAAACCCTATCTTTCAGTGCAAGAAAGGCCAGTCGAAAGTCGATCCTATCTTTACATAGCCCTAAGATTGTTTTGTCATTTCGATGGTGTAAGTACCTCCTATTCTATAAAACTTTGAATACAGACATTGGCCCTTCTTGCTCCAAGGCACAGATATAATGATAAGTTGTGTTTGAATTACCTTTGTAAGGTCCGATTAAATTAAGAAGGTGATTGACACTTGTGAGTGGAGGGGAGTGACGTTGCCAGGTCGCAAACCACTGAGCACGTGTTACCGGGACACGAAAACAAACACTTCAAAAAATACGTGTAAAAGTGTAAAAAATACGACAAAAGCCTAACCTCAACGCAACTCATCACAACACAGTACACATTGCGCGCGCAGCACAGACAGAAATGCGGGCGGCGCGGCGGCAGGGAAGTCGTTGTGCGATGCTCAAATGTTCCCCGTGTTCGGCAGTGGCAACTGAGCGACCTGACACGTCACATTTTGTCTCTCTGGTTGGCAGCTGCCATGGAAACGGGAGAGGCGTCCTGACGTCACACAGAACTGTCAATCACCTTCTTAATTTAATCGGACCTTAAGAATCCAGAGAAAAGTCATAATTGTCGGAATTGAGATTCATATTCTGTTGACAGATGGGTGACGCGGGCTCCCGCGGGCAGCGCTGCGAGCGCTACCCGCTGCTGTTGCTGCTGCTGGACAAGGAGAGCGGCGAGAGCGGTGACGACGCGCGCGCGGGCGGCGCGGGGCGGGGGCGGGGCGGGTACGGCGTGGCCGACGGTGACGGCGGAGGCGGGGGCGGGGGCGGCGGCTACCGGCGCTTCGACCACGAGGGCGGGCGCGGCGGGGAGCGGCTGGCCCGCGGCGCCGCCGCCCTGCTGGGCACGTGGCCGCGCCACCTGTTGGTGGCGCTGGTGGCGGCGCTGGCCATGGGCATGACGCTGCTGGTGTTGGTGATGCTGTCTGCGTGGCTGGGCGCCCCGGCCGCCCACCCGCGCGCCAGCCGCTACTGCGCCGACGGCGCCTGCGGCCAGGTGAGCCCCGACCCCGACCTGGACCTCGACCGGACTCGAACTGCGCCTAGAACTGGACGTCGCGCTCGGCCCCGCCCCCCTCGACGTCGCGGAGCTCGATGATCCTCCCCGATTCCGCGGTCCCGTCTGCTCTCGAGGTGACGGTCATTCACATGGAGGACTTCCCTGCCACCGCTCCGTCCGAGAAGGACCCGGCCTCGCCCGTCCAACTTGGTCGTGTCTGCAGGCGTCGAGCATGTCCCTCGATCCCGCCGACAACACCGAACTCGATCCCTCTTCGTTACCACTTCCGACACAGATTATGACACTCTTCTCCAATTCAATGACAGATTTGCTGACGAATTATTTTCCGAACCTTCTCAAGAAGATGGTGTTCTTGAGTCTGCCGTGGATCTTCTAGTCGCCGCCGCCGACCGCGAAGTTGCTTCTGCGCTACTCACTGACAAAGACTCCGACCGCCTTCCCTCGTTTTCTACAATCCTTATTCCACCCCGAATCTGATGAGAGTGCTGAAAATCCCATTTTTTCAACTGACTTGGAGTCTAGTTCAGGCTCTGCCATTGATCTCATTCTGCAAGCAGCCGTCGATCAAGTCCTCGAGACTGCTCTCGACTTTGTTGACGACCCCGACGTCAGTAGTGTCGAACTTGACTTAGATTCTCAAGGTACGGATAATAATACAATACGCACGGGTAATAATACAATAGATGATTCTATTAATTCCACTTCCAGAGTGCATTCAGAATCTACTGATGACTCTGTTCTTCTTGATGATCTCATCCTCCTTGCCGCGAGAGCCGAACTCGCCCTCGAATATGCTCTCGACCATGCCTGTCGAGTCTGTTGTTGTCACTGATCTTGATACCCATATTCGACCGCTCCCTGCCATCTATTGATTCTATTAATAAGATCATACCAGCATAGCTGAGAACTTCGATGCCGATTCGTCTAAGAATTTTGGAATGAAACTTGTTTATCGTAATGACGACTCAATCGCTAATTCTGATCCCAAGCACGTAGACAGCTCTTCCATTAATTTTGTTAGCCTCCCCGATATACAGAGCGCAATTGATTCTCTTCAATACACTGAGCTTAATGTAGATTCCCGACCAACTGTTGATCTTGAACACATTGCTGACCTTGCATTGACTCCTAATTTCTAGTCCGGAAAAAACATTACATCATCCCATATGTCTTCGAAATATTATTTAAATTCCGATTTAGAAAATGACCTCAAGACCTTAAGTGACCCAGTCTTTGAGTCACTTATTGACATGACTTTGAACTTGGCTCGGAAATCGTCAAATCCCGCGAATATTGAAAATGATCTTACCATGCACATTTCCCGTAACAACCCCTGAAGCCACCGTGAGCACTTCTACGGTCAAAAGGCCACCTCAAGAAGAGATTACATCCTCCTTAACTGCACCTTTTCTCTTCGGTAGTGTAATATTGCCTCATTTCCGTTCCAAAGAAATATCCCTTCCTACTCTCGATTCGCCCTGGCCCAGTTTAATTCGTCGAAGGCAGGCTCCTCTGAATGAGCCATTAACTGATTTGTTTACCGATTCCGCACCCCACCGTAGGCGTGAAAAGTGAAAAATATCAACCGTTAACGCAAAGCTCTACAAGTGTCATATTGCAGCCTTCCTCAACCGATGAAATAGCGACGAATCTCATTCGTAATTTGAATCCTTTTCCAGGTTCGAAACTTGTAACTGTTTCTGTTTACCCCTCTGTATCTGTATCCGGATTCTCTCAGTTCCTGACACTTCTTTCACAACAAAGCAGGACAAAATTCCCTCATTTGTCCCTATTTTGAACATTAATTCTATCTCGGAACTCGATGACGCACCAACAAGAGGTCTCAGCTCCTTCCATCATATTCTAATGAATTCTTCGAATCTACTGATAGTATTATGTTGACCCTTCTTTCTAGCCATTGCAAAAAATATCGCTACTGATTTAAAAGATGTTCAACCTGGACTTCCTCTACCTCCACAATTTATCTATAGTTCTTCTGGGGACTCCTTACCTTTCTCTGAAGAAAAAGCTAAACTCCTCACTGAGGATTCTGTATCTGCGACCATTTCCCAATCTCATTGAAGGAACTCATCCCTTAGTTGAAAGTGGACGAAGAGACATTGCGATTTGAACGGCATAATTCACATTTCTCTAAGGAACGTGAGCAAGTAGGTAATGAACCAGCTAGACCATTCACTTTCCTTACTTTCTCATCAAGTAGCGATATGGGGCCAAAACGTTTTTCACAAACCCCAAAAAGTGATGTTAACTATGGTGCATCGCCTTATGAGACTTTCAAGCAGACATGTAAGTGTAAGAACAGAAACATACATATACCAAACCCACGCCGTTTCTTTTATGTTCCTCCAATCGAACGCACTGTGAGTCATTTTCGCACGTTTGATACTCATCAAGAATTTCCAACTCTCCCGATCACACGCAAATGTCCTTGCCAAGAATGTATGACTTCTCTCCAGAGGCTTCCCAGCGGCAATCATTATCCCACGTCATTGATTCCGGGTGTTCACGCCCAACCTTTTCGCCTTCGGGATGTGAGTTCTCGTATCCCATGCACGTGTGGTTGCATGAACTCTCAAGAACAGTTTGTGTGGCCCTCGCAGGCAACCCGACACATTCTCCACCCGCTTTCATCGTTTAACAACACCCGTCCCATGTCAGGTAAGTGCTCACACAATCGACGAAGGAATACTGTACTAAGGATGTGCTAACTTTTACTTTAGTGTATAACATACTTGTGTTGTTGAAATACTTTTGTAAGGCTGTCACATAGATTTAAGTTAAAAGTTCAAAAAGATCCAACAAAAAGATTTCGGACAGTCAAATTTATAATAACAGTTTACATTATTAAGTTTTTAATCTAAACTGTTATTATAAATTTGACTGTCCGAAATCTTTTGTTGGATCTTTTGAACTTTTAAAATACTTGTGTTGTGTTTCTTGCCGCTTTCCTACGAGTAGTTTGCTACCAACTTGTTCAATCATTGCCTTGTAGATTATATGAATCCATGTGAATGAAGTCACTTAATAGAGTTGCTGTCAGAAATAAGAATAACGTAACTCTAGAAAATTTCGGATGAATACATTAAGCTTTGAGAATGAATTTTGGAGTTTGAGCAAAGCATATTTTTACGAATTTTTGTGAAAAGATAAGATCATTCTTTCCTACTACAGATTGAATGTGACATTACATTAGTTGTTGGATATATCATAATTTTACTGCTCTACATGGTTCATTTAGTTTTGTTTGTAAACGGAATTTCTACTATCAATAAATAGTACTTATCCAAAATAAGACGTTAAACATTTCATTGTAACTAATACCGAGAGTGAGTTGGATATTTCCGATAAATTTAAGAGTCGAGCGACGAGGGATTTAACAGAAATTTCCAATGAGAGAGTAGACTATTCAGAAAGAGCAGACTATTTAATAAGACTATTCAGCCAATAAAAGGATACACTAAATATTAAATTAACGTCAGTTGCAGATTCACTGCACATCTATTACTTGTGTATCGCAGCTTATGATTGACAAGTGGAGAGAAGTAATAACAAAAATCAATGTTTTTTTCGAAGTACACGGCTCTGATTCGTGGCATCAAATGTATTGTATCTCACTATTTGTATTCATTTGATGAGTGAAACAGGTAGCTTAAACAATTTTTAGATCATATCACCATTTCACGTCTTAACATGGTCTTGCGAGTGAGAAGGCTTATGCGAGCACCACCGTACAGCGCTTGCTCGTTTCCAGGTGGAGATGGTCTCCGTGGAGAAGATCGGCCCTCGCCGCTGCCACCGACCGGACACCATCCCGCGACATCGCCTCGACCATCGTCACCGAACGCTCTAAAACCACCAAGTCCGCAGTCCTCCCCGCTCGGGAAGGACGAGCGGCCGTGGGGGTGGAGGCGGTTCGTAGGGGCACGTGCTGCCGGGAGCAACGACCGCAGCGCTCGAGGAAACCACTGGTGGAGGTGACAGCAGCTCTTGCATTGGCTTGGATTCTGAATTCAAACTGGGTCGGGGTCAATTGAATGTAGAGGCATCACGTCATAAATGTTAAATAATAAATGTTACAAACTTCTAGGGGATGTAAGGGTATTGAAGATGATCACATTTTTTCCATGAAGAGTATTGTAGGATATCTCATAGAAAGAAGTTACACATATGCAATTTTTAATATTCTACCGCAGAACGGTAGCCAACCTACTCTGTATTGGATATGTAAGGTGTTCATTTCGTCAGCCTCTTCATCCCATAGTTTGTTAAAAAAGAACCTGTTGTTGTGATTTTTTATTCTTTAAGTCCCTCAGTGAGTTCCTCGCACGGAGGCAACTAATGAGCTGTTTAACATTTATTTGAAAAGCAACACACCCCTTTCAATATCCCGAGCTGTGATCAACTGTGATAATAACAGTGAAAATTTTCCAGTGCGTTTGCTCCGCTCTTAATAATTGTAACGCTGCTCTCCAGGCCAAAGAGCTGTCAGTATAAACAATTACGTTTGCTTCCACATTGCTGCTCTTACATGATTGATTGTTAGTGATTCCGGGCGCATCAACTACTAGAATCACTAGTCCCATAATGTAGTGCATGTTTTTGTTTGGGATGTGGCGGCGGTCTTCCCCCGCCCGCTGGATGGCGAGATCCGGCGCCGTCCTACCGCCGGCTAGGGGGGATTTCCCAGCTAGCCAGAAAGATGGAGAGATGGGGAGAGAGAGAGAGAAAGAAATACGTAGAGAGAGAAGGGGAGAGACGGAAAGAGAGAGAGAAAGAGAGACGGGGAAATGGAGAGTGAGGGGGATAAAGGGCAGAACAACGTCTGCCGGGTTCCGCTAGAATTTCTATAAACGCTCACTATTCTTCCGCAGGCAGACTGCTGAGGAAGCTCAGGCATCAATTCGTCTCCAGACAATGGTTATCTCGACCCACCTCTTTAGTGGATGAAAATACGCCACAGACGCCACTAGATCCTAGTGTTTGAGTGGCGTCTGTGACGTATTTTCATCCACTAAACAGCTGGATCGAAGTAAACAATTGTCTGGAGATGAATTCTAACGGTTCCATGCTCTGATCGGTAGTTTCATATGCTTTCCTCGATCAATATCACGTAAATGTCACAGCAGTACTCTAGCAAACGGGCGACACACCACGTCATCCTCATTCTGGTCATATATTCTTTTCTCTCCCTCTCTCTCTCCCATACACACACACGTACTTGTACTACTTTACAAGATATTGGAAGACCTTTAGAACTTAGAGTGTGTCCTGATAGGAGGTGCCCCGCCGGCGGAGAGAATTCCCTTATAAGCCGGCGTGTAGGTCAGCACTGATCTAATCATACGTGAGAGAGGATCACCGCCACCTCCAGCAGCAATAATAATAATAATAATAATAATAATAATAATAATAATAATAATAATAATAATAATAAATGTCTTTATTAACGGCGAGGCTCAGGTCATAGGGCCTGCTCTTCCGCCTAACCACTCAATCTACATTGATACAGAGTAGTAATATTTTAAGAGGGGAGGGCCAGCTGTACATTTACAGGCAGCAATGGAACATGCACTAAACTACAGTAGTAATGACCACGGCAGTTGCCAAAATAATGACCGCAACAAACCCCGCGCGCAGCGTCCGTGCACAGCTCGTCCCTCGCCGCCGTCCGCGCCCAGTGAGGACGACGCCCCCTGGGCGCTGCGCGCCACTCCGTTGGGGGCGGCGGAGGAGGAGGCGACGGCGAGGGAGGCGAAGGCGGCGCGCCCCGAGCGGCCGGTGTTCTTCGTGGTGGGCGACGGCGACCCGCTGACGCGCGAGCAGGTGTGCGCGCTGGAGGCGGCGGCGCGCTGCAACCCGCGCTCGCCCGTGCACGTGCTGGCGCTGTCGCCGCACGCCGCCCGCGCCGCCGCGCCGCCCGCCCCGCCCACTGGCCCGCGCCCCGCGACGCGCACTCCGCCGCCGCCGCCGCGCTGCACGCCGTCCTGCGCGCCTACCGCGGCGCCATACAGGTACTTTGCATTCGTTACATAATGTATTTATTTTTGTACGTTATTGTTTGTTATTGCCTTCGATATGGAGCACGATATTCACTGCGTATCTTATCTGGATCACCAGGATCGTGGTGGCGAGGGAAATGCGAAAGTAGTTGAATGATGCTAGATGTTCTCTTACGGACGGAATTATGGGAGAGAAATATGAAATGACAAACAGAGTCAAGTTAATAACTACTTAATTAGTAAATAAGTGAATATGAACAATTAAAATTAAGTTATATATATAACCAACGGGCGTTAACTAGTTCCAATGATCTGGGACGAAAAAATTTGGCAGTCTTTGACCCGAGGGCTTTTTGTCCCCCGAGATCATAATAACTTTTATGACGCCCTTGGTGCATGAATAACTACTACAATATGTTTCGCAGGAGTATTAAGTACATGAAGAACTCGGGAGTAAATTATGATAACCCTCAAAATGATAGATTTTGTGACATTAAAATGTTTGTATGCTTTTATCTACTGATCGTGCACTGTGATTCTCAAGTAGTCCAAATTATGGTGTACCGTTGTCCCCCAGCTATTGTCATCCTAAAAGAATCCCGTTTGAACGCCTTCTAATAAAATCGTTTCCGCGTGAGTTACCGTATTTTACACCGAACTCATCAAATGTTTACATGGTACTTCATTACATAACATTAATAATCGTAACATCATGAGTTGCATTACAGACACAAAATTACATTAGTTACATAATAGATACATTAGTTACATATTACTGACAATGGAATATACACGTAATAATGGAAATTCAGGTGAATCGAAACCGTAAATTTAGGATGCCTGTGTTAAAGTAGCTAAAATCATACTTAGCGATACAGGAGAGCGAGCTCGCGCGCCTTTTCTTAGCTGGGACTCAGGTGTTTTCCATGAATTAGTCAAACAGTTCACAACGTACAAAGGAAGTAAATAGTTTATGGTTTTCGCTGAAGATAAGGTGCTTTTCTTCACGCACGCATTGTTTTGGAACCAATCGATTTATTTTGACAACCTAAGAATAAAAATGTTGCACTTTCGACGAGGTAATAATTGTAGATCCTCTGTGAAGTTACATCAGAATTAATACGGCGATCAGAAACTAGTTGTTACAAACATCTTATGTACCTTCTTACAATTGAGGCATTTAGAGGGCACCAAGGGTGATAAGTACAACTATTCTGGGCATAGGTGTGCGCAAAGGGGGTCAAGAGGACCGAGGCTCTCCTGAAACTTTCGGATGCGGCCCCGTGGCTCTGTATTAAAAAAACATTTAACTATCGTAAATATGATCAATTTCTAGAAGCTCTGGGAGACGCCAGGTCCTAGGCGTAGTTGGTTAACGTTTCGAGCAAAACACAGTGACCTTATTCCTCGGGCACAGTGGTGTCAAGGTCTTCTACTGATGGCAGTGGCACTCGTCGTGGCACAGTAGCATGCCACGAGCTATCTCTGCGCAACGAACGTCGGGAAGAGAACTATTAGTACCCGTCGTTTTACGAATAGGGATAACGTTGTCTCGGTGGCGGGGTGATGAACTGCGTGGAAGGGGCGATTTCGTCGTGCACGTGTTGCACGGTCTCCCGCTCGTGTCATCGACCTTGACAACGCTGGCCTAGCAGAACGAAATTTTGCCTCGTGGAACGGTATGACGGCTAATAATGTATGACTGGTACTATGCCTAGAACTAGACGACTCCCAAATATCAAGTTTCTATTGAGTTTGGCTGCAGTCATACACTTTGATCAATTCTTTATTTCCTCCCCTTTGTAATGCTGACATTTTGGAAATCGATACATGACACAAATATCTTTCCTAAACGAAGAGGCCCTCCAAATCATCTGTCAATGATTCAACATCAAAACAATAGTGTGATGGATCTATCCTTTTTTAACTGGGTTTTATTTTAATGAACATTAATATTTTTATTTATTTTATTTATCTATACCCAACTATTTATTTAATTTCCTTTCACTAACCCATACACCCATATGTTCGACCTGGATATCCAACGCACAGTATTTATTTCTGTGGGTCGACAGAGCCGTCCATACGGAATCACGGCGGTGAATACGAAAACCGGACCAGATATACCCAATTAATACAATCAATTTTATTTGATTGAACCGTTTTAAACCCCAATTCCGCAAGACTCCAGGCGTCCTCCACGAACCCTTGCAAGCATCCTAGTAGCTTAGAGTATCCTTATAATTCATGCACGTTGTCGGCTGAGGGATTGATTATAGATGGCCTTAACAGCTTTTCTTCAATAACTGTTATCTGAATAACAGTGGATTCGTAATAACGTTATTAATAACTATGTGATAAAAGCACGTCCATGATCAGAACCTAACATGGCCGTCTGTTAAGATTAAATCAGTTGCGGCGACTGCTAAGAGTTAAACCAGGCAAAACGAATAACGTTGGTAGCATCGTAACGCTTGTGCAGCTACCTTACGGCGGTTGCTTGCACTACTTCCCCAATATGGTTAGGGCAGGGACAGAGAAACAGCTGATAAGAACGAAACTCGAACTGCCAAGAAAGAGTAGTAGTTAATATTATGAGTAGCAAATTTGTATAGAATATTACTAAAATAACAGTGATTCGTTGATCAGATTGAAAAATATTCTTTCGAATATGCAGCATGTTCATAGCAAAGTGACAAGTGCCCAAAATAATGAGAAGTAGAAAACTATGTTTTGCTTACCTACAGCTAAGGTAGGTAATGACTGTTGAATATCAATTACTATAATGCGATTTATTTGACCGTAACTCATTGTATTCTATCAGACTTACGAAAATATTAGTGGATCTCACATAAGCTGAAATTAGGGACAGAAGAAGTGAACAAACATAGTGGGCAGATTTAATTTAAAGGACAAACTTCTTATTGTAGTAAATGTATGGCAATAAATATAAAATTATTGTGGCACATGGTGTGTCATAATGATGAATTATGTATTAATGATCTATAATTTGACACTTAATGAAACACGATTGATTACATGCAGTGAAACTGTTGTTGTACAAAATGGTTGCCGCGAAAGCTTGTAGTAGTTTGGAGTACAATGAACATGCAAACCGATAACAGCCAATAACAGGATAAATGAAATAACAGTTATTTCGCGTAACAGTTACTTAACGTTAACTGTTAAAAAATAACAGTTCAGCTGTTAAGGGCACATCCCCAGCGCTGACGCGTGTGGCCCGGGTGCGCAGGTGGTGGCGGTGGGCGAGGAGCTGTTCTCGCGGTCGCCGCTGCGGGCGCTGTGGGAGCGCGCGGTGCCGCCGCCGTCCACGACCGAGGATGATAGCGAAGTCGACGACGACGTCGAGGGCGAGGCCGAGGGCGAGGGCAAGGGCGAGGGCGAGGTGCGCTTCGGCGCGGCGCTGCGGCTGGGCGCGCGCCTGCTGGCCCTGTGGGAGTTCGGCGGCATGGCCCTGGACCCCTCCCTGCTCAGCCTGCGCAACGGCAGCGCCGCCGACCTGCACACCCAGCGCTACTACACGGATGCCGTGCGCCTCGACACCGAGGTGAGTCAATGAATCTAGCTGTTGATGCGATGCAAGGGCTGAGCGCAAAGATGGCTTAACCTCCCCCACCCCCTAAAAAAAACAAAAATATTAGTTATTGACACCATTGCTGTGTAAGAAAGAACTATATTTGTTCTTTTGTTGAGTAGACCAGTTTTCTTCCCTCATGAAGTTACGAATTAAGTTATATTTCTTCTTTTGTTTACACAACCTCACAACTATGTAACTTTAATTAGCTTTTCCTATGATCATTAAACGTTTTCATCGCTTCATTAAGCTAGAGAAAATAAACGTGATGTGACTATTTATGAATATTACTTTGAAGTCATATTATCCTTCGATGGTGAAGCGAACATGTTGCACATTGATTTACAGTCGTTTTCACGAAAAAATCTTTGAAAACTTATACTTTGACAAAATGTCTGCAAACCAATCTCAAGAATCACCACTAAGCGCTTGAAACGTTCTTACAGTTAAAAATTAAGAATCGATGACCTCTCATTGCACAGATGCCATTGTAATTAATGATATATTTTTATGCCAGAAAACATCTCTAAAAATATCTCAGGAAAAAATGAAATTCTAATAATTCTTCCTGCAGGAAGCAACATAATTGCAACAATTTGAGTGTAGCATGCATAAAATAAATATAAATGACTCGTAATAATTATTTTGCTTCACCGTTCATATACGTTGAAACATTGCCAACTGGAATGCTTTGTTTGTTTGTCTTAAAGCACAAGTAGTAACCATACTTCAGAACATTACGTAGTTTTCTGAAAATTAATGGATTACATTTCTAAGTCACTCGTTATGTTAAACTCGGTGGGCGGAAAATACGCCTCTTTTTGAAAATATATCTTGCCTGAAAATGACAAATTTTAAATTTATTCTCTATGAATTAAATTATTTCCAAACCTCTATTTGTTTTGTTAGCGTAGCAGCATCTTGAAAATTGCAAAATTTATAGTTGTCAGACATTGGACTGAGTTACCGCTATGTACCCCCTACATGTGTTTGAAACCAAAAACATCCAAAAAATTACCGCTTCATGTTACATTATTGTAAAGTTAATATTAATAAGATATTTTTAGCTTATTCTTGTAATACATAATAAGGGAATTATCTTCATTCTAATCGTCACAACTAGAAGACTTCCAGCAAGTTTAAAGAAAGCGGGAAGCCTCCAGTTCTTACTTATCAAATTTTGTGCTTCAAGCAATCTCTCATTTATTTTTTAGTTAAAATAAGAAGTGATTCTGGAGCTCAAGAAAATATTCGCAGATGGTACTTCTTCCCCTTGTGTCACACAGGTTTTACTGTTCTTTGATTAAATAAATCAAATCATATGAAGGGATCACTTCTGGTGTCGTTACCTTCGGAGCGTTTTCACATGTAACAAATTTAAAAATATGTTCTATTAAATGGTGCGAGAAACTCATTTTTGATCTGATTGGAAACACGGCTTTTTCGAAATGACCTCTGCATTATTGTGTACTCCACCAAGGGCGCTGCGCGAGAGAGCTTATGCGCGGCGGCGCTGGTATTCCGCAGGAGGCGCTGGTGCTGAGCGTGTCGGAGGTGTGCCACCCGCTGGTGTTCGAGCTGCTGCGCGCGCTGGCGGCGGTGGCGGCGGACGGGCGGGCGGCGGACGCGTCGCAGGCGGAACTGCTGCGGCAGGTGGTGCTGCGCGCGTTGCCGGAGTTCTGCCGCGGGACCCACGGCGGCGGCGGGGGCGGCGGCGGCCACCGCGCCCACCACCACCACGGCCCCGCCAGCACGGCCTCGCTCGAGGTGGGCGACGACGGCGCGCTGGCCGTGCGCGTGCAGTGCGCGCCCGCCGCGCCCGTGCCCGCCCGCCTGCTCTGCCGCGCCCGCCCGCCCCCGCCGCACAACGCCTCCTGTCTCTGGGCGCCCGCCCCGCGCCTCGACCGCCGGGCCCGCGACGAACTCTGCCCCGTCACCGCCGCAGCTCTTTGACACTGCCTTGTTTGCTCCGTGCCTTGCGCGAATAAAGCTGTTCAGCCTTTTCCTTCATGTGTATGCTCTATTCCTTGTGTATTCCTTGCTATACTTCGGGTTTTGTTTCTTGGCGCATGGGGATGTGTCATCAAAATGGAATACCTCACGGTATTTCGCGTCGTTCTCGGTTGTGCAGCTAGGAGTCGCATGAACGTCTGCACTGCTCGATACAGTCGCGATCATGCGAATCCTAGCGGCACAACTGGGCACGACGCGAAATACCGTGAGATATTCCATTTTGATGACACACTCCCAGGCGCCAAGAAAGAAAAACCGAAGTATAATAGGATACGAACAGTCATGTCAGAAGGGAGTGCGGTCAGAAGGAGCTGAGCGAGAAAACAAGTTAACTGATGGTTCATTTTGCAACACCTAAGACACACAATGTTCATCAACAAAAATAGAAAAAATTTGAGAGACAATTTTTCACTTCCAAAAATTTAGTTCTTAGTACGGAAATAAAGGCATCATTCTACTTACTTGGAATTCTTCCGCTGCTGGCTATTACACGCTAGTGCAGGTTATGCTCTCATTGCATTACGTGAGGGAGTCATCTCAGTGTTTTCGCTGGTACATACTTCATGAATAATTAAGGAAAAGAGGAACTGTGATTTATGTTCTCCAACAGTCAGGATAAATACGTTTCTTTTCGTGTTAAAATCATTGTTTTTAATTGAAAATGATATTCATGAGCTTGTAAATTGCCTCTTCATATGTATTCAAAGGCCTGTCGTCTCCCTGAGTACATTCCAGTGTATTTAATATTTTAATAAGTTTTTTTTTATTTCTATTGGTTTCTGTCTTGTCCAGCCTTGATGAAATATGTGCAGTTTTATAAGAGTACGATGCAGCTTCAAAAAACAGAAATCGACATAAAAAAATATTTTGTTAAAAAATGTCATCATTAAATCATTTCTTCAATCTTGTGTAATATAACGCAATTCACACTTTTTAGCACCAATATTTGTTTCTGTCTTGTTTCAACTTTTAATAAAACACTTCAAAAGTTGCCAGTTTACCTGAAGCAAGAAATACGTGATTTCGTTATCTCTTCATTGACTCGTTTGTAGTAAACGCAATTCCCACATTTCAGATGTACATCCTTGGCATTAGTTTCAATTATGACGCTTCAACCTTCCTTCCACAGTCGCCTATTTTCTTCCTATAAATAATCGAGCCAAATGAATGCATTGTGTACGTGGAATTGATCCCCGGAGGCGAGGTGCAGCGGAGGGGTGTCCTTCCAGGCGGCGCTCGCTGCCAAGATGCTGGCGATGCAGGCGTCGGAGGTGCCGAAGTCGCTGCTGTGCCGGGGGCCGCCCTACACGACGCGGTGCGCGTGGATCCCCACAGACGCCGCCAGGAAGGCCTTCCTCATGCGGCGCTTCTGCCCCATCGTCGCCGTCATCCGATGACACCGATTGCGCGGGTTATCGAGTTGGTTGGCGCGCCTCCGAGACGCGAGATGCTCGAAGTACGGCCTCGGCGAAGGGATGCGTTCCAATGTTTGGGGAAATCATGAAATGCCGGAAATATATATGACAACAATAATAAATATATATAAAACAAAAAATCCCATCTAATCTTAATTTGCATATTTTAATAATCCATTTGCAATGTTTACAAAGGTCGAACATCTACGAGAAACTGAAATGTAAGAATGTTTGTTCTTAATTTTTAAGACTTCATTAAGTTTGTAGATATCATTTAATTATTTATATAATTATGTCAACATATTGGTTCCCGTTCTTTTGACTATGGTGCAGTTTTGACGCAATATTTAATACTTACTATTAAAAAAATATGTATGGACATAAATTAAGACGAATGTTGATTTGTCGAAGTAACACTCTCTTTAAAATGTCGTGAGCATGGTTTCCGCTACAATATGCCAACGAAGGGCTAACTACCCAATAGAAAGCACATGCAATCGGTGTGAATGATAATTTATTAGAATGTATGACACGTTGGTTCGACAAAAAGACTCGAGGCTTCTCTCAGTCGGGCGCCACCCGGAGCACGCGCCCACGCTCCACCGCCATCTCGGCGAAGATGATGGCGCCCAGCCACAGCGTCACCTCCGTCCCTGCGCATGCGCACCAACAAGACCGCCTTTCAACCCACCATCATGAGACGTTCGGTTTCAATAGATCCTACGATTTCAGGGGAGTATGATTGTATTCCTAGTAACCATACTCTTTTGCTGTACAATCATTTTTCAACACATCAAGAGTTGAGTTCATCAAAAAATATAATCACCAATAAGATGTATTCGGAGAAAATATTGAAACATATTAATAACCTATTCTCGTAATTCAAGTATCACCCACATTACAGAGGAATTTTCTAAGTTGAGGTTCACTATTAACAATAACTAGAGAGAGTTCTAAACGTTTTTGGAGTCACACAGGTGTCAATGATGCCAATTATCGTTTCCACTTCTCACGATCAATTCAATATATATTTGTTTCAATTTACGAGTATTGTTTCTTTGAGAAACTCCTTAATCAAATCAGTGATGATTTCATTGACTAGGATCTATAAAGTATTTATATGTATAGGAAGTTGTGTAATTCTCAAAATAATGACTTCGGAAATTTCTCTAACAACTAGATTCCTTTAAACATCTCCACATTTGGAAAAAATATTAAAATTCTTTCTTCATGAATGAAATGTCTGAAAAAAATTTGAAAGAACTACTTTTACAAAGCAACACCAGCAAACGTTGCTGTCGGTGGTGAATCACTGAACTCTTACAATACTCCACCGCATCTCGACCTCCACCACGTCTACATTAAAACTCGCTTTGTTAACCGTCAGTCCCTTCGAAGTTGCCGTGAAAGAACGAAATAAGAATATTTACACAAATTGTTTTGAAATTTCCTTTGAGAACTTTGTTTACAGTTCGACAATTAACGTCTGTTCCCATTTGCTCTTCGCGAAGGCCACCACGGGGATTCCTTAATGCGCAACCCAGAGCCTTTCAATTCCCTAATAAATTATTGGCGAAAATGATATTGCCACTCTCTACCCTTGCACTTTCTACCTTGCAGGAATTAAAATACAGGCAGCTGCCATCCTCATACAGATTATTCGTCGTTTGGCGGAACACAAATAGGCGCATCCGATAGAAAAAGACGCGCGCTGCATATAATCACAGGTTTATCCAGCGAAGATCGATAAAAAATGTGTTAAATTTCGAACCTGCCATGTTGGTGAACGTTAGCCAAAGTCACACAGGAAGACAGCCGCATCCCATCCTTGAACCCTAGATTGATTGATAGATTAGGGTTTCCGAGCAATTCAAACGTTGTAGTTAATATTCCCGTAGGTTTAGTGCGTGTTTTATCACGTGATGTAGCGGTGTGCTTCCCCCGCTGGATGGTGAGACCCGGCACCGCCCTGCACGTTGGCTCTCTAGCTAGTGTCGAATATCCTACCACCATCTGAACTCGAACCTTGGAATCACCCAGCCTGAGGCATTGCAGTGACATGCCTGATAATGCCATTGCCGTGACTTGATTCCCTGAGCTACCTAAACCGGCTGCAGTCTTGAGATTTAGGCGCATTTTCTAGTGGGAGTAGCTTTAACTGAACCGCTTCGACAAGGAGAGATGGCTCAATGCATCAACTGATGTCACTGCAGTTCCCCCAGACCGGGAGGTCCTAGGTTCGAATTTCGACAGCGGCAGGATTGTCGACACTAGCTTGTCAGCTAGGTCGAATTCAGTCGCTGTCTGGAGGAGAATTCTAGCGGCTGGCTGCTCTGATGGGTAGTTTTCCGTGGTTTCTCCGATCAACAACAGGCGAATGCCGGAGCAGTACTCTATCAAACGGGCCACGAACCGCGCGCTATCTTTCCTCCTTCTTCCTTGTCCTATCCTTACCCTTTTCACACACACACTAACATGCACTACAGTACCACACATGCCGAGAGACGGTCGGGAGCTGAGAGCTTGTCCCACTTAGGGCGGTGCCCCGCTGTTGGGAGATACCTGGTTGAGGAAACCCCCGCTAGTCGACGGTAGGTCTGCGCCGGATCTGACCATCCAGGGAGAAAGATCACCGCCACCTCCCGATGAAAAAACACGCACTACACTTACAGGACTAATGCCCTCTGTAGTTGACGCGCCTGGAATTACGAACAATCAATGAATCATGAACCGCTTCGCGAAAGCGCACTCACAGAGCAAGGAGCCCGCGACGAGCGCGTAGACGAAGCCTGCGCCGGAGCCGTGGCGGCGCAGCTCCAGGATGCTGCCGAGCGCCGTCTCCGCGCTGTCCGACATGAGGTCGGCGGCGCCCAGCGCCACCAGCGGCGCGCACAGCAACGCGCGCTCCTGCCACGCAGACCTCGTCTTATACTGCGATTTTTCTAAGAGCGACCCTCAAGGCCACTCAAATCCCATCTTCGCGATGGAATATGTCACGGCATTTCGCGTCTTTTCTCGGTCTTGCCGGTAGAAGTCGCATGATCGCAAGCACTGCTTCATACGGTCGCGATCGTGCGAAATCTAGCGGAACGACTGAGAAAGACGCGAAATGCCGTGACATATTCCATCGCGAAGATGGGATTTGAGTGGCCTTGAGGGTCGCTCCTAGAAAAATCGCAGTATAGCCCTCCAAGCAATGCCATAGGCCACGATACAATACTTCTACACTATTAACTCACAAAGGTTTGTTTTTCAAAAGGGAGTGGTTTCGAAAAGTCTGGAGAAATAAACTAAGATTGTTCAGCCTTACAATGATCCTGATATAAACAAATACACTTGTTTAATAGAGCCTCTTATTGGTTGGTTGAATTTGCGGGTGTGTACGTGTAACGTTTCATTTCTTGGCAAAATTATGAATTTCCTTTTTTAAATGCAAGTTTGAAAATACAACAAGAGATTGGGAGAAAGAAAAACCGTGGTAGAATCCGAAAACCGTTATTGGAAACTCTGAATCGAACCACTGTTCCGAAATACGCCGAAGGCCAAGGCGTCAGTAATGGCGGCAAAACCTTATACCAGTCGTCCGGTGTAGACAGCTTTATCGTCGGTTGACTCATGACAAAAGTTTCAATCGCAGCGTTCGTTGGGCTTCGTGAGCAGTCAGTTCCCTTCGCTTAGTGCGGCAAGATCGGCGAAGCATCATTTAATAATTTTAATTTTTATGCGTATCTTATTATTTTATAATGGCGGTTGCTGAGGCAGAACAGTCTTTTACAAAACATACGAGAGGTAACCTATTTACACAGGTTGAAAAAATGAAGTTTTAAGTGTTTTTTTCGTGTGGCTGAAGAAAATCCTGCATTGGCCGTTAATCAGAGTGCCGAATGCACATCGCGGACCACGGAAGTGTCTTCGTCAAGTGTAATGAAAGCACGCAGAGAGGTGAGTACACACAGGAAATAAACGATTTCGGTGTTGAACCCCTTCTGGACGCGTCGGAAGTGAGTAGGAGTGAAATGGAATGCGTGTGTCACTGCTGGAAATCGGAACTTCATTTTTATCGCAGGTGAGAATGCTGTTGACGCGTACGCTTCTGACAGTTCGTATACACGTGTACCATTAAGGAGGAGCCTGGGGCTATCGGCCAATGAGATTTGTGGACGCGGATGAATACTATTTATCCGGAAGAAAACTATTCTGTAAGTACATTAGAAGTTACAATTATTATACATTTTTTAATCAGATAAACACGTTTCATTAACAACTTTCCTCCTTAATGGAAAATATAGACAAATGGATAGGGAAAAGGGCAGGGTTTTAACGTACGTGGGTTCTCGCACGGGTACGCTAGTCTATTGAATTTCCCTAATCTTCTCCTAATCTAAATTTAATATTATCCTATATAAGATTTATATACCAAAACCAATGACAACCGCTGAATTACAAACTTTTCTTAACCATCTGGCATTTTGACACTCGCGACAACCAAATTAGTCTCTTGCACGAAGCAGCTAGAACTAACATCACTTTTTTCCAGTAGGTCAAAAACGATAAGCATATTCTTTATCATATTTCAATGTATGATTACTTAAGTATAAATGGTTCTACTTACGGTAATTACTGAGACTATTGAGGCGGTGGAAGCCAGCATGCAGACTAGTGCATATTGCATTCCGTAGTCTGCAAGAATAACACAATGTGAAATATTTGTTGTAAAGCAGTTATATAAAAAGTAAACTTTCACACCTTTTGACTGGCATCTTTTCGTGGATTTTCTTATATAAATTTCCTTTAGAAATAGAGCATCAACCCCATTTGGGAGTGAAATTCAGTAATTGAGGAGCCGCGGATTTTTTAAAAACAGATGAATTCTTTATACAGTTAGGGAGTAATATGAAATATTCAAATGTTGAACTATTTGAACATAACGTTACAAAACCTTATGAAATAATATAACGTTGGTGCCACCAAAAGATTAATACGTGCAACACACTTATAAACACATACAGTTACTTGATATGAGACGTATTTATTTTTACTTTCCCGTATACGTACGTATACACGGAGTGATATACGTAGTATAGGGAAAGTTATGTAATGCTGCGCGAAAAAATGGCCAATTTTCGGCGGAAAAAAATTAATTGACGGGCCGTGAAAACGAATAAGTGGATAAAACCAGTTGCTAAATTAAGTAAAAAATCCCCTAACACGTGGTGTAGCCAGAAACCCTGTTTTCTAGGTCCTTGATACCGAAAACCCAATTGAAAGGAAAACGTCCGTCTGTCCCTCCGTCCGTCCGTCCGTCCGTCTGTCTGTCTGTGAACACTGCTAGCGCCTAAACCATACGTACGATTTCTTCCAAAATGGATATTCCCCGGTCGATCTGATTCTAGTCGAAGCTTTGAGATTTTGAAAAGATTCTTTAAAATTTGGGGGTACTTTATATTAAGCCCCCCTGGGATTTTCAACATTTTCTCAAAAACGGCTCCAAATTTTATCTTTAAATTTCTTATATGAATAGAGTAAATACACTTTTTAACATGGCGTAGGTCCGATTTTCACGTACAAGCTCTGAATTTTCGAAAATTGTGAAAGTTCTTTTCGGCGTCTTTCTCCAACTACAAAATTGAAGACAGAGATTTTTTCTTCAAATAAAATTTGTTCTGCATATTGAGTTCTTTCATAAAGGTCACGTAAATGTTTTGCAAAATTTTGGTAGTTTTCGTGCAATATTGCGTGCAATATGTGCAATTGTAAACAATTATAAAAACAAGATTTTCTCAAAACGGCTCCAAATTTTTTTTTAACTTTGGTAAAGATAGTGGTAAATTACTCTATCAATGACATAAAAGCCATTTGGTTTATCGGTTGGTTTTTTGAAAAATTACAAAAATGTAAATTTTTTTACTTGTCTCTCACGTCGTTAATATTCACATTATCGGCGATTTTTTCACGTTATTATATTTACGAGTATATATGCTTTAAATAATGTCAAGTAAAGTTTCTCGAAAACACAACCGTTTTCTGTAAAAAGTAGCTCAAATTTCGGCATTTTCAGAAATGCTCAAACGCCATTTTCTCGTATATGGCTGCAATTTTTTTCTTGAAACTTTTTGTAACGGATAGTGCTAATTACACTCTTTAGTATAGCGTAAAGTTTATTTTGAGTTTTTTTTTGTTTTTTTCAAATTTACATAATTGTAATTTTTTTGAAAGATCTCTCACATCTTTAATATGCACCATTATCCGCCAATTTGTAAAAATTATTATATTTGTGAGTGTAAGTGCTGCAAATAACTTCAAATAAAGTATTCTGAAAACTCAAAACTTTTCTATGAAAATGAGCTTCAAATTTGCACTTTTAGTAGCGCTAAAACGCCATTTTCTCTTAAACGGCACATAATTTTGAAAAAAAAATTGCCATTTATGACTAGGTTTTTGTGTTCTTTAATATTCTAAAATTAATGTTTCCGTTCTACCAATAGGAAACCGATAAATTAAGAAAATGACCCCAAAAAAAGTACATTTGGCGGTTATAGATGACAGTTGGCAAGAAAGAGTTTGTGGCAATTCAGAGTAGCTAGCGAAGACCCAAGGAAATAGAAAACTAATACGGGAAAGTCTGTGCCATTCTGTAGCACCACTAGTTGTAAACGAGGGAAAAATTCAGTTTGAGGGTGACCAATTTGAATAGCTACTGCAATAAATTTAGTAACTTTGGTAATGTGGTAATTTAGGAACTAGTCCTTGGTAACTAGGATATGACAGTAAGCTTTATCTTACTAGATTAGAATTATTATCTCCTTACGAACTGGCAGTCGCAGTAGAATATTGGGAAGTTCTGATAGGTTTCATCAACTACAGGTTTACAAGGAAGAGCAAAGGAAGGAATCAGCGTCAGGGTGTACGTATAGTGATGTTTTGGAATATGCTGTGCTCCCCCCCTGCATATTTTAAATGAAAAGGAAAATACTGTTACGAGTTATTGCTGATTACGTAGTACGTACGATAACGAAATCAGTCAAACGAATGACACGATAAATGGGAAAATACATTGTGTATGTTCTACAATGATATGAGGCATGGTGCATGAAATACAGTCACCATTTTGTTCATTTTTCTTCCTTTTTGTTACAGACTTTTGAAGGTCTTTTAGCACATAGATCATCAAGTTTAATTTCTGTGTAAAATAATTTGCGCGATATAATTATATTATTTTAGTTGTTCCTATTACCAACTCTGCATCAAGATCTTTATCATCATATCGCTGTCGACACAACAAATATCTCGAAAATTACTCATTACGAGACTTGTAGAAAACCACGTAGCCGTACCACGGCCACTATCAAAATAAACAGATTGCAATCTTCTGTGATTAACTTTTATTGTGATGCGCTATATCGGCCACAGAAAGAACTTGAAATTCTATCACTTTCAGAATAAATATATAACACTTGTGCGGATCTGAAAATGGAGTTAACTCAATTTGCCAAAAAAGTGTGGATGTACCATTATTAAAATAACGCCGCCTCCATATGACGTCAGGTATACGATGTGTGATATATTTTCTATGATACTATTGATAACGCAGTGATGGAATGAATAGCAGTAAAAACAGGAGAACTCCGAGAAAAACCGCAAAATCGCTTTGTGCACAACAAACTCCATTCCAAACCAGGCATTTTACTGCCGTGGCCTCTCTCGCTAAGCGACAGTAATCCCTGGACCAGTTTTGTGAACTATCTTTACGTTCTGCTGTAGTGTGTCAGCTAGCTTTATGTATTGATTAGTGTTTCTGGGCGCTTCTATTGCTATTAGTCTCGTACGTGTAGTGCATAATTTACCACGGTAGGTGGCGGTGAGTATTCTTTGCTGATTGGCGAGATCCGGCGCCGACCTACACGACTGCTTGCGGGTTTCCCTTCAACCAGGTACGAATCTCACATTAGCGGAGCACCACTCTAGCCGAGACAAGCTCTAAGTTCTCGACCAATTTCCAGACGTGTGTGATGGTGTAGTGCATGTTTGTGTGTGTGTAAGGGGTGAGGATAGGACAAGGAAGAGGAAGCAAAGATCTCGCGTGGTTTGTGCCCCGTTTGGCAGGGCACTGCTCCGGCATTTGCCTGGTGTTGATGGGAGAAACCACGGAAAACTACCGATCAGAGCAGCCGGCCGCTAGAATTCTCCTCCAGACAGCGACTGAATTCAACCTAGCTACCTAGCTCGTCTCGAAAATCCTGCCGGCGCGCCGTCGGCACTCAAACGCTAAAACCTGCCGGCCAGAGGCACTGCAGTGACATCTATGGATGCCAGGGGCGGATCCAGCCCATCATTTGGGTGGGCGTCACAAATTTTTGTTCAATAATGAACATATTTGTTATTACATTGTATATTAGTTTTGTAGTGTATATATGATAGTATACAATATTATTTTTTAATAATTACATAATTCGAACATATATATTTAAATCAATTTTGCCAAATACAGAAAGGTGTCAAACGAAAATGTATTATATGAGCTCTGGAGAACAGATGAAAACATTTTTCATACTACCACTGGGTAGAAATCATGCGAGAGTCAGAATTCGTAACTAAAAGGCGCAGTTACTTTATCGCCACATTTTAGGTTTCTACAATTTTTCTTGTGTTTCATATTTTAAATTTTCCTGCACTTTTCCCGTTTTAATTTTTAGTCTCTAGGCTTAAGCATGGCTCCCATGACCCCTGCCCAGAGACACCTTTTTTTTTATTTTTCCTGAAGGTAGATACATAGGTAGTTATTTAAACTTTACATATGTAATTTTGATACTTACTAACTTATTCTAAGCTTACATACTATACAATGAGGAGGTGTCCCACTATGGGTTCTCTGATTTGATTCTATGTTTGCGAATTTTATTTGGAAACATGGAATGGATATTTATTTTGGATTCTCGTTCTATGGATTGGAGTTTTTGTGAGTCTGAATTCGGAAAGTGCTGGAATTTGATGGATGCTATAATAGAAATTTGTGGCAAGGTATGCGATGTGACGATCTAATAATTCTATTTTGAATTCCTTGTGAAGCTGAATATTAGAAATAAACCATTAGGTATTAGTAATGAATCTCAGAAAGTGATTTTGAATGATTTGGAGTTTGCGAATATTGGTCTTGGTGGCATTAATCCATATGGGACAGGCGTAAGTAATAGTGTGTCTTATGGTTTATTTTAATGCTATTTATTATGGTTTTATTTAATGCTATGGCAGTATTGTATTGTAGTGAGCTGTCTCTGTTTATTATAGGTTTTAGCTGAAGGAGTTTTGCCTTGGTTTGAAATAACTTTATTCAATGTGATCGCGCCAGTTTAATTTTGTATTGAGATATAATCCTAAGTATTTAACTGGTTTGTTGTGAGGGTACCATTTTATAGAGATGTTGTTAATGTTTAGAGGAATGGGGGGAGTATACGGTCTAAGTGAGAATATTTTTGCTGCTGTTTTGGTGGGGTTTAATTGTATTTTGTATTTCGCGGCCCAACTATCCAGTGTGTGTAAGTATAAGTGGGTTTTTGCTCTGAGGTCTGCTGGTGAATTGCTAGAGATGAATAGTGCTGTGTCAACTGTGAACTGAGCTAAATGAATGTTTTTCGATTTAGGGGTCCCAGAGACACCTAGTCAGCTTTATGGGCGTGGGGGGGGGTGAGAGACGTACCGCCGGTGAAGAAGCGCCTGCGCAGCGGCGCGAGGGCGGCGGTGCGCGCCGAGTCCTCGGACGGCGCCCAGGGCTGCTCGTCGCGGCTCACCGCGTACACGCTGATAGCCTGCGCACGCGCACGCGCACCGTTGCATCTTAACGCGTTCCAATACAAATGATCTGCTCTCGCTCGGAGCGCTGCTGTCGCGGGATAAGATACAGAGAGTATCGCATTCCATTGTTCCACCCATCTCGCCATTTTATATCGTTGTGACGAGAATTGGAACTGTATGGTATTCTGCGTGTTGAGAACCATGAATATATCCAAAACCAATATTAATATTCGTGAAAATCTTCATAACGTCACCAATTGTAATAATTTTCCTTCAGCTCCTGATTGCTATCTGGTGGGACTATCGGGTGAGAGGATATTAAATGACGGCAGTTGCGCTACTCTCTGTATCGACGGACTCTAGAGATAAGTTGATGGCCGCCATTGTGGTGGACCTCGTTGACTTCCTTGTGACTGTGTTACAAGCCAGTCATGTAGTTGTTTAGAATAAATATACATTATTTTCGTTGTTTGAGCTATGTCACTGTATGAAGATAACCCTTAAAACGGCTCACCGCCGCATACGTGCCTAACCCTTAAAATAGTTCACCGACGCATAAGTGCACGAATAAATTCTTAGTTCTCAGTACAAATTCAGTGTTTAAGTTCTACATTTGTCTCTTCAGAAGGAACTATTTCGAGGGCAATATTTAGAAAGACTGTTTCGTTTTTAAATCAGTGATTAATGGTAAATGTTAGAGACCAAAAGGCCAATTTATTTTTGAGTTTAAAAAAATTAAATTACGCTTGTTTTGACCTTTTGTTTGAGTATGTACGTTTCTGAATTGTTAAAGAAAAATGGCAGCTATCATAGGAAACATGTTTTTTTGTAGTACTTTCTAGCATATTACGTACGTAGTACAGAGAAAGCTAAGTAATGCTTAAACACGACTATTATTTGAGCAGAAGTATTTCTATTGTAGGTCTCTGATACCGGAAAGATGAATAATTCTTGCTTCGGAATGGAGCAAGTTACATTTTCTAAGAAGTTACATAGTCACAATTCACGTGTGGTGGGTTCTTGATATCGAAAAAATGGTTACAGCAAAACGTGGGAAATATTTTCACCAACATTGATATTCTTCCGTCAGGCTGAAAGCACGTTCCCTTCAAATTAAAACGAATATTTTAATTTTTCAGGCACTTCACATGTAGCCTCAATTCTTCAACATTCATCCTGGTTTCAAAAATTGCTCCAAAACTTGGATACTTATTTTTGTATCGGATTCAACGAAGTACTCTTATAAAAATGGCGCAGGACAGATTTTTGTTGTATTCTCTGAAGTTTTGGAAATGGGAAAAGTTTCAAATTAAGCGGGAAAATATGTGCTGTTGTAGCACCACTAGTTTAAATGTTTGCTACACTCATCCGAAACAAAGGTTATTGATGACAACGAGTGTCAAAATCAGTGCCATATTTAAAACTCGCGTGCAAATCAATCACTACAATTGCGGTCATGGCCCTTTTCAATTTATCCTGCCCTGTCCGTCTACGGAATTGTGGGCGCTCGGTCGCCTCATTCTCCCACCGCCTCGCGCTCCTACGCGCGTGGCACGAGCGACCCTGCTCGTGCACAGCGCGTTTCGCCAGAGCGGACTCAACGTGAACTCAGGGTCGGCGAATTGTTTAGAGGTCAAAACGGGCTCCGCTCAGCTCATCAGTCAGGTATTTTGATTTATTGAAAAACGCATATCTTTCGTGCCAGTGAACTTTAGGAATAGCTTGTGCACGTGGGATTACATTAACTTAAAATAGTTGCAGGGCATATTTAATACTTTTTGAAAAATATTGCTAAACGTATTTAAGGCTTATGTCAAAACGAATTAAATAAAAAACTGTAACTAAATGTCTATACTCAGTCCAAGTTTATTTACAAAATAATTGCTTCGTTGTTAATGAAAGTGTAGTAAATACTATTTAAGGGCTTAGTAGAACAAGGGGCTATTCCACACTGATAACTATATCAGATAACGAGGTTTTTACCAGAACTTCCCTCATATAACTCAATACTTTTTTTAAACTTTTAAACAAAGTATACTTGCGTAAAAGTCCATACTATATTTAAATAATATATTGCCCTAAAAGAATAATATTTGTATAATGATAATAACTCATTTTCACAAAAAATGTGGGATTGTACTGAGCCCTTCAATTACATTGAGATGAAAAATACGATGAACACAGAATCTAGTATTTACATCAATCAAAATGCACATTTTAATCCGTATTGAATTGTGAGTTAATAATAGCTGAACACTATTTCATGATTTATTTTGCTTAAAAGTACAAAACTTCCTGATGAAAACGCTCTATCAAAATACTCGTATCATCACGACACGTTCCTAATGCACATTCACAAGAAACTCCGTTTCCCGAGTGTATTTCGTTCACTCACCATGTACACCACCGCGTAGCACAGCGAACGCACCTTCGCTCGCCCCCAAGCGTTCTCCTGTGCACGGCATACACACAAACACAAGCTGGCAACAGTCACATTCTTCTTTTTTGAAATACAAGTTCCTGCTTTTTTTCTTTCTTTAGATGCATATTTACTAATTTCCTATTCGCGCAGAAATTGAAAGACAAATAGGCAGCTTCCGGACACATGATATACGTCTGTAGTTTCATTAGACACTCAGGAAAGCGGGTGAAATAGAAATCAAAGAAACAGGATTTTTACTAAAAGTCACATTTTTAATTACATTAATCCCCCAATTTCCTGTTCCTTATTTTAAGATTTGGACTTTTTTCTCATATTCAGTACATCACTGCTTATGATACAGCTGACGTCAATATTTAAGGAATCTACTATGATTCTCATATTTTAATACTATTCTCATATTGATACCGACTGAACTCTCATACTCAGTACATCAAGTTTACGACACAGCTAACGTTATGCGATAGAATGGCTCCAATGAAGAGGCTGCATTGCTATTAAATATTAACGAGTTGATATGGAAAAGGATGTAAGTGCCAAAATATCTCAAAACGTGATTTTGCCTAGAAAGCTGTCTATATTCCGTTACCAATAGAGTCAGAAAGAACATATGAGCCAGAGTCTTCGGTTTTAGTTTGCAATTACATCACAAGATAGAGCGAGGAATAAGTCCATCGTAGTTGGCAATGAAAAGGGTGCAAGAGCCTCTGCGCTATATACGCATGTGGTTTGAAGGCATGTTGCTGGTCATGGAGGCAAAGAAGTTGTTTCACGTCTTCTTAAGGTAGTATTGTCTTTTCAGATCACTACGAAACGAGAGCTAGAGATTTGGTGTGACAACTGTGCTGGGCAAAAGAATAGAATGCTTTTGTTCCTTATAGATTAGTGTGATTCCATAGACCTAAAATTTCTTGTCTCCGGCCATTCCTTTCTGCCTTGCGATAGTAATTTGGGAGTGATAGGAAAACGAAAACGAGTATCAAAAAGTAAGATACCAAAAGATATTCAGAATGTTGTTAAGGTGTCACACCTGCAAAATCTATTCAAGGTCATAGCAAAGGAGAAATGTGATTTTCTAGATTATGGGCATGCAGCTAACACGTTTATAAACACATGTGCTTTGCGAATAAGCATCATGTCTCACATCAAAGTTCCACTCGAATATTTGCCCTGATTAAGACAAAAACGCCCTTTAGTGGCATCGAAAAGTGTAAAATCCACAATGTTTTCAAAAAATTCATTTTATTTAATTTTTTCATTCCATACAAGAATATGGAAACTTTTCACAATGATAGAAAAGATATTACAATTAGTGAATGTAAGAAAAAGGATTTATTGGATATGTTGCAACTTATGAACTCTATCACGATTTTTACAAGAAACCGTGTGCATCAGATTAAAACTGTTTGAAGGTTATAAAGACATACCCTGTAAGCAGAATATTTGTAAATAAACCATTTTTGTATTCTGGAATAAGTTTTTTCTTCGCCTAAAAATACTTTTTGGCACTTGTCCCCTTTTCCATGGCAACTCTTCTATTTTCTATTCACTTATGTTACGGAACAGCAACTGGGCTGACATTCTTGGCATGTAAATAACGGCTGGTCTGTATATATTATACACTATTCTATCTCATTGCAGTATTCGTGAACACTGTTTTAGTTGAAACATTTAATAAATTGCAATTATATACGGGAGGATTTTATTTGTAGTTCTTGAGTAGTTTGCGTGCACCTTTTTGGCAAACCATTTTGGGTGATTTTATCAGCAGCTTTTTTACTGCCGCAGACCACTAGTTATCAACACTTTACAGTACTTAAACACGAAGCCCCTGAGGAACTATGCATCCCACTGGCCGGGCGAGTGGTGCGGGTTGCGTTCGGAGCGCTTGCCTGCGCTTCGCTCTCGGAGGGCGGCAGCGGCAGCGGGGTGCCCATCTGCGAGACGGAGGCCTCAGCGGCGCGCAGCTCCGTCTTCCCGCGCAGCAGCGCCTGCCCGCGGCCCCGAGCCGTCTGCCTTGGCCAGCGGCGGCGGAAACACGGGCAGCAGGCGAGGTAAAGAAGCCGGCTCCGCGCCGCTGGCGGGTCATTCTAAGGCGTCGTTGTCACGAAACGTCCGCGTTCGGAAACTAACATCGGTAACGCCTAACGTTCTGAGATTTGATTGTGAGGTCCCGGGTTGGCGGGGCGATTCTAAGGTGCCGTTGTCATGGAAACATTCGCGTTCGGAAACTAACATCGTAATCGTAAACTGCCATAATCGATTTCGAAGGTTTATTGCTCGGATGAGTGGTTTCCTTCACCACGTCCAACTGAATGAGCAGCACCCTATACAAAGGACCATTTGGAGCGCGCAATCTATTCATCCTATTCCATTCCCATCGTCAATCATTATTATTCCATCATCTTCACTTATCCAGACTTGGGCGCTCTGGGGAATATATCCCATCCTAACATTCCCTTTCATACACGCCGATGGAGAGACTCGGAGTGACTGCGATTACACGGGACTCACACTAGCAAAACCCTATCTGCGTTCTCACAAGCAAACAAAACTGAAGCAGGTGGAACGATCGCGAACGGTTGCAAACCCGATAAAAAATATTTCGATACGAACGGAGATGTGGTTACAGCTGTTCGATTGTGTAAGAAATTCAAAGTTTCCGTGCAATTAAAATGGCAAAATGAAAAAGAGTACGCTAATTCTGCCAAAAGGATGGCACTGCCAAAAAATGAGAAGAATAATATAATTCGAAAAAATGTGCCCCTTGACCAATATTTAAAAAGAAATATCGCAGGAAAGACGATTGCGAGGCAAGGTATGTTGTGTTTCGAAAGAAGAAAAAAAAATTAATTTTCTGCCTTGTGTAATAATATTGCCAAGGGCAAATTCTTTGCATGTTTTGTTATCTGTGTTTTTATTAAATAATTCTATTATTTGTTGTATTATCAAGCATGTGAAATAAGTGAACATATCTCTAAGTATTCTTATCTCTTCTAGTAAAAGCTCCTCTTAGAAATATGTTATCACTCTTACGGCTGGTCAGCTCTGTGTCAGTCAAGAATCTTTGACCTTAATCTGAACGAAGGAAGTAAATTATTTCTGACTAAGTAATCGAAATTACAAAATCAAGACCCATTCGATTGAAATTATTTAATTTTACTCGAAATTGATGAATTTAAATATTACGAATGTATTTCATTTATGAGGATAATTTATTTACTTTAGTAGAGCAAATGAAAATTAATATCGCTGAATTTAAGGTAATAACTGTCAACGTTCTCCAAAACCCTGTCGTGGGACAGGAATCCAGTGATGTACCACTACCTCGAGACATTTGCACAATCCTTTCTTTTAAACCTTGCACCTCTTTGTGTGGACGCAGTGCCCGCGAACTCTTACAAGCTATTAACTACTTGGCTGTCCGGGGGACACCGCGTCCTGGACACAGATGCTAACGTTTCGGCCGCCATTCTGCGACCTTCCTCATGAAGTTGGCAGCCGTGCCTTAGGACGCGTTAGGATGCGGCGTGTCCCGGACAGCCAAGCGCAGCTACTGACTCCGGCCGCGGAAGCCTAGGCGCTCATCTTGTAAGCTAGTTATGTTGCTCGCCATCTGGCTATTAACTACTTAGCTGTCCGGGAGACACCGCGTCCTAGACACAGGTGCCAACGTTTCGGCCGCGATTCTGCGACCTTCCTCAGGGCGAAAACGTTGGCAGCCGTGGGTAGGACGCGGTGTCTCCCGAACAGCCAAGCAGCTACTGACTCCGGCCGCGGAAACCTAGGCGCTCATCTCGTAAGCTAGTGATCTCGCTCGCGACCTGGACGAGGTCCTCGAAAACTAACCCAAAGGCTCTCTTGCACCGTCCCCGGGAGTCTGCTCACAGGTGCACACGTGAGATCGCAGGCGGCCTCTTACCCGCGGGAGCATACACGCGGGGGGAGCGAACTGGCGGTGGTAGCGCATCTCCTCGAGCAGCGCCGCACGCGCCTTCAAGTCCTCTTTCCGCTCCGCGTCTTCCGAGCTGCTGGTGCTGCTGCTGCTTTCGGAGGCGTTGCAGCTGCCCTTGGATTTGCGCGGCGTCTTATTGCCGGCGGTGCTCGGGCGCGGGGGCGGCGCCGCCGCCACGGTCCGGGGCGGGGGCGGGGGGCGGCGCCTCGCCCGGACGAGTCGCCGGCGGCGTGCGGGAGGGTTTTGTGGAGAGGCTCCCGTCCGAGGAGCTCTTCTTGGCGTGGAGGCCTATGGGTTGGACGGCGGCGCGGACGGCCGTCTCGGTGCCGCCGCCGCCGCCGTCGCCGTCCTCGATGGGTCGCCGCCGCACGGGCGCCGTGTCGCTCTCGTCCTCCTCGTCCGACTCGCGGCTGAAGTCCTGCACCGGCGCCGCCAGCAGCACGCGCACTTCCTGCGCAGCCGCAGGCACGCCCTCTCAACTCAGCGCTGATAATACAATTTATCTTACAAGCGGCAAAACGAGATCATTATGTGCGTGTTGATTATTCTCGACCACTTGACGCGAATTTCTAACTACTAAAGAGCGTATAATGGCTGCATGTAATATACAACGTTTTAGCTTATCCGATCGCCTGATTTAACATTTGACATATTGTCTAAATTTTTGCCTGTGGGATATTATATTCATTTAGACAGTTCCCTTTATTACATCACAAATTTTGACAGGCGTATAGAAGTGTCTTATGTTTTCGGCAAAAAAGTACTTTGAAATAAAATACGTTGAAAATTATATACTGGATATGCTTAGTCGCAGGATGGAGTCTTGTCATGAAATTGAAAAGGCGTAGCGAAGCGTTAATGAACCAAGTCATTTGTACTAATAATACTAAGAGATTTATAAAGTAATTACATATCATTATATGTATGGAACTATAACTCTGAATTATTTAAGGCATATCAGAGGACGGGTCTTGTATTTCATGCAGTGCTTTACAACTTTAGAATTTCTTTCAAAATACTGAAACCCAAAAAACTGAGTGACTCTTCAAAGCGTGACAACTGGAGATCTCATAAAGGCTCTACATGTCCGCACAAAAGTTTCAAATATAATTAATTATCTGACTTGTAAAGAAATTTGTTTTAATCTAGGGAATAAAATATATCTACTATTACCATCTGTGAATTAAAATAATTATTCTGCCTGAAGTAGGTGAGTTTAGTTACCATTTTGAAACGGAGAGTGCTATTATTTACCTTAAAATACGTCTCCACGTCTACTTAACATTGAACGTCAACATAATTAAATTAAAAAAATATGTGTTGAGTATCGCAGCATGATAAATTTATATATTAAAATGTTACACTATTAATATTGCACCCGCACTTGTTAACATGTCGGCAGAGTTTTTGTTAACAACAGAGATAAACTGAGGTAAGCTTAGTATCTGAATTAAGCGAACTTTAAATTTTTTAAATATTTTTTGCCGTTACGGTAGCGTTGGATAAAGGGCTATTTTTTATTCTACTGCGACCCAGGAGCATCTGATCATAACCACTCCCTCCCTTCCGACGTTTGCACTGTTACTCTATACCTAAATCATTTCACATAATGTTCCTTAAATTTTGACACACCATCATTGCCTCCCGAAGATTCATTGTTTCTACCACTGATCATTTAATTTTACTCAATCTAGAATACCCAAAATTGTAATTGAAATTACAGCTCTTGCGATGCAAACTCACGATATAGTCTATTTGGCCGTCAAATCCGAAGGAACGATTGACTTAACATGTTTTCCATTCCTACTAGAAAACATTTAGCACGTAAAAATATTGAGTTCAACATGTTAAGAGTTGTCATGTGAAGTTGAGAAGACGCAACAAAAAATAAAATTATTAGAACAAATGTTACACTCTTCTAGAGCTTGTAAGGGTGTCAAAGATGTCCTCTTTTATCCAAAATATTTGATGCGTATACACAAGACACCTCACATTCAATCACCCTAGCGTAACTAGTATCCGATGGCTCATACCTACATTAGACCGAAATGATCCGTTGGTCGTCATTCATACAGTTTTATCCACAACGACTGGGTAATGTGCGGTTCAACCGGACATACATTAGCCTTATATAAATTATTAGTCATGACATACAGAGATGTCGTAGAATTACACATTTCTGGGCCTGTTCGGAAGGTCCAAAATTAACACTTCTAATCAATGAATATATGGTGGGAAGTTTCATATAACGAAATTACATCTAAGGCACTTGCTCTTTATTATCTGGAAAACTCATTATTTACTGCTGTTTGGCAGGTCACGTTTTGATACAGTCAAAGAGATTTTGTGTACTTGTCGAACACTAGTTCATGTAGCCTGCCAATCAGAGGCAAATTACACTGTTGTTACAAATTGCACTGTACATGTATGCCACCAGTCCACGTGTACCCAGACGGTGTGGATAAAACTGTATGGATGGCGATGGCCTGATCATTTAGGACTGCAAGCGGCTAATGTAGATATAAGCCACATCGTTAGATAAGATCAGATAATTTCCAGAATGTGAAATGTCTTTCAAGAAGTATTTTGGCACAAAAATCTGTTTGAAATTATGCATTGTATAGATTCAAGTATATTTAAATGTAAATAGCAAAGTTCGAAATCCGGAGCCTTCCCGGAAACACTCTAAAGCGTAGCGAAGTCTCAACTAAGATATGTAGGGATATTACGGTAGATGATATCGTGCGAACATACATTTAGACCAAGTCAATGAAGCTCAAAGCTACACACATTGTCCGCTAAGAAACTTCCCATATGATGTCTTATCTCTACTTATCACAGACACTACTGTTATTTTTCGTCATCATGACGTACTTCACCTGTTATAGCCACCTCTTGCTGGATAAGGTCAATTTCATCTGGCCGAGAGTTCAATTGATGTTTGAAGCTATTCCTTCATGCGGCCTTACCTACAAATTTTGGATAATGCTAACATTGGTCAGCCGGCTATTTGGGGAATTATCCGGATTCGCTCTTCACCCACAACCTATATATTTAACATTTTGTACTTGGATATTTGTAAGTGGCCGATGACATTAGGCCATTGTTACACATCCTGCCGTATAAAATGATTTTTTTAATTAATTCTCGAACGTAGTCTCAACGCTGCTCGTGGCGTCCGAAATGCGCTTAATACTGTTACAAAGATTCAAGGCAGGAGGTGTAACAATGGCCTCATGCCATCGGCCACTTAAAAAATCCAATAACACGTTAAATACATAGGTTGTGGGAGAAGAGCGAATCCGGAGAATTCCCCAAATAGCTGGCTGATTAATGTTTGCATTATCCAAAACGTGTAAATAAGACCGCAAGTAGGAAAAGCTTCAAACGTAAATTGAACTCCGTCCAGATGAAATTGACTTTATCCAGCAAGAGATGGTTAGAACAGGTGAAGTACGAGGGTTATTTTTTAAAATAAGGTGCGTTTATTATACTGCGATTTTTCTAACTGCGACCCTCAAGGCCACTCAAATCCCATCTTCGCGATGGAATATGTCACGGCATTTCGCGTCTTTCTCAGTCGTTCCGCTAGATTTCTCACGACCGCGACCGTACGAAGCAGTGCTTGCGATCATGCGACTTCTACCGGCAAGACCGAGAAAGACGCGAAATGCCGAGACATATTCCATCGCGAAGATGGGATTTGAGTGGCCTTGAGGGTCGCTCTTGGAAAAATCGCAGTATAATAAGGTGGAAAATATTAGATGTTGAGTGAGGGGAGTGCAACGCACCGTGGTGACGTGGGCGTGCGAGCGGCGCGGCTCGGCGCTGGTGGTCGGGCAGGGCTCTGAGGGCACGCTGGGCAGGAGGGGCGCCGGGGGCGGGGGCAAGGCCGGGGTGGTGGGCGGGGCCGGGGCCGTGGCCGGGGCGGCGGGCGGGGGCGTGGCCGCGCCCGAGGGCCCGCGCGTCAGCAGGCGGCTGCGCGGGCGGCGCGCCGCGGCGGAGGCGGCGGCGGCCTCGCCCGCCGTGGCGGACGCCGTGGGCGTGACGGGCGGCGGCGGCGCCACGAAGCGGTGCGCGTCGCCCGACGGACGGCGCCCCGGCGGCGGCAGCGGCCGCTGCACCGCGCTGCCCGCGTTGATCGGCACCCACCTGCGCCCACACACCTCACACATTTGCCTACTCACATTCAATCTAAAGGCGGCTCTACACATTCGTTATTCGGCGAACAGCGAGCAACCGCTCGCCGAATCCCGAGGAGTGTGGATGGGTCACTTGCTATTTGCCGAGTGACGAACATTCGGCGCTCGCCCTACCCATCGCGTGTCTGTTTTTTGGACACATCAATTGGGAGCGAACATTCGCCGTACACATCAGCTGGTCGGGATCGGACGAGCAGTAGCTTGCTGCTCGGCGAATGCCGGAGCAGGTGTGGAGCCACCTTAAGGATATCGTGCTGGGAATTTGGGTTAGGGGCATAAATGGGAACGCATCAGTTTTTAAATTAGTTTAAAGTAATTAAAAAAATGGCAGGCAGGTATAAGGGCAAAAAAAATCGGTCTACAACGATGTATCTTCTATTTTCGTAGAATTGCAAGTCACAGGATCATGAAAAAAGAAAATGAAAATATATTAAATTAAGTGAAAAAGTAATTTCCTTAGTCCATGAAGAAATGAAACATTCGATGTTTATAGCTTTATTAGCGTGTACTAAGTGCAAAGCCACGAAATACTCCATTCTCCATGAACCGCTTAGAAACGGTGTCCGCGAAATGGGATGAGAGACATTTTTAAGACAAGTACATTGAAACGCCAGTATGCATCTATCTCGTGTACCACCGAAAAGTTAATGCAGGATGAGAGACATTCCACTAAGGAACGCGTTGTTCAACATTTCATACTTTTAATTTCGTTACGGGTGGTTTTCTTACCACATGTCTTTTGGCAAAAAGGTATCTCTGCTTGTACGTACTGTAGAAATGTGTAACAAGGAGCAAGATCTAATCTCCTGGTCTCTCGACATGTGTGATAGTGTAAGCGAGTGTACGTATGTATGTAAGGGGTCAGGAAAGGACAAGGAAGAGGATCGCGGTCCATGGCCCGTTTCGCAGGATACTGCTCCGCCATTCGCCTAGTGATGATCGGAGAAACCACAGAAAACTACATGTCGAGAGAGTCAGCGGCTAGAATTTCCAGACAGCGGCCGACCTCGACGTAGTTACGCGGCTAGTGTCGAAAATCCTGCTACCGTCGGGACTCGATCCCTAGGCCCTCCCGGTCAGAGGCACTGCGATGACACCAGATGATTCCCTGAGCCGTCTTTTCCTTCTCCCTTCCCTCGCTGTGTGCCACCTGCCGCGCGCGGGGACTGACCAGGCGAGCCCCTCGGCGCCGCTCTCCCCGCGCGCGCGAGCGGGCGCGGGGCCGCCGCCTCCGCCGCCGGCGCCGGCGCCGGCGCCGCTCGCGTCGGCGAACAGCGTGGAGGAGCGCCGGCCGCCCCGCGACGCCGACGACGGCGCCCCCACGGCGCTCCCCGCGGCGCTGGCGCCGGAGACCGCGGTGGCGGCAGCAGTGCCCGCCTGGGAATCCGCCGCCGGGGGCAGTGTGCCGAGCCGCCGCAGCCCCGGCAGCAGCCGCTCCAGCGCCGCCGCCTCCGCCGCGCTCTGCTGCGCACGCGCCGTCGGACCGCTCACAATGACATGCGTGATCATTCTGGGCGCGGCACCTACTGAGGGCACTAGTCTCGTATACTTCGGTTTTTCTTTCTTCGCATTCGGGGGGGGGGGGTCATCAAAATGGCATATCTCACGGTATTTCGTGTTGTTCTCGAGGAGATTTGTTACTTCTATAATTGTTTTTTTTGCCAATCCCACATGTTCATTCTATTATTCGAAATATTTATAATTTATATCATTCCTTAACAAATCTCCCTAATTGCCTAATGGAACTATTTGATTTCATAAGCCTTTAAGGTTTTTTGTGAAATGTAATGCTTTGATGTAAAAGCAATGTAAATATTTATCTCAGTAATTGTAAATTCTATTGTTTTATGTTAATTTGTAAAACATTGTCAACCGTTGCCATAATTGCTCTTGACAAGGCACGTACTAAACGTGCGAAACGTTGAGTCATTAATAAATGTTTTTTAAAGTTTTAATTCCTGATATCAATATTGATTGATCCTATATGGTCAAAATATATATTTATTCGTACCATCAACACCTCCTATAAATGTGGTGTACATTGTACCCCGAGAGGTGCAGGTGTTTGAACGATTGAATTTCCCTGACTCGTCAACTCGTGTGGTCATTAGTCTCTTTAGTGTAAAGAATGGTTTTTATGCTTGGATGTCGCGGTGATCCCTGTTTGGTGGGATCCGGCACCCACCTTATACAAGTGGGGTGGGAGCGGGGGGGTGTCTTTCTCCAGAAATCCCCCCCAGCGGGGCATCGCCCAAACCGAGCAAATCTCTAAGCTCCCGACTGATCCCACTACGTGAAGTAATGCATGTAAGTGTGTGTATGTGTTTGTGGAAGGAGGGAGGATATAATAAGTTGAGAAAGGAGATACCAATGTCCCATTTTTAGGGTGTTCCACAGAATTGTATACCGATCAGAGCAACAAGCCGCTACAATTCTTAGTCAGCGGCTGAATTCCACTTAATTATCTAACTAGTGTCTAAAACCCGCCACCGTCGAGACTCGAAACTTGGGACCTCCCGGTCAGAGTCGCTGAAGAATTAGAGGCAACGCTGGCTCTGAGCTAAAAATGCCGTGGGGAGGGGGGAGCAAAGCCTCCTGTAGGTGGCGATGGATCTCACGCCCCGATGGAGCGTGAGATCCATCGCCACCTACAGAAGGCTTTGCGGGTTCCCCCCTCTAGGTGACTCCCTAAGAGGCGTACTAGCCAGCCGGGATAAACTCTAAGTTGTGGACTAATCACCTAATACAGTGTAAATGTAAGAGTGCTTGTAAGAGGAAAGGAGAGGACAACGATGAGAAAGGAAAGACCGTGCGCAGATTGTGACCCCTTGTTAAAGTACTCCTCCGGCATTCGCCTAGTATTGGTATGAGAAACCAGGAAAATTTACAAACTAGAGCAACCAACGCTAGAAATGATCAAAGTCGTCCAAAGATAAATATTTTGCCAGTGAAATTTTATCATTTTCGTTTTATCTTAGACCTGTTTACTCTGAATTAATATAATCAATTCATGGTCATAAATCTCGATTTGAACAAGAAAGCCAACACAAATACGAATCCTTTATTCAAATGAAATTAGCTACGATTGCCAACAGGTAAAGCAAGACCAATCACCACACCCAGTTAATTATGAAAGAAACATGAAATCTCTCTGAAAGCTATTGATAGTTTTATGAGAAACAATGCCTCCATTTTTAACGGAAACGCCCCGTCCAGCAGATTAATGACATTTTAAAGAGCTGAGTAGTAAATGTGACAAAATGATCAAGAAGTTGTGATTACACTTTACAAACCATGAGGAATGTGTCAGCAAATATAATACAAAAATGTTTTTAGTGAATGTAACTAGAACTCTCAAATATATCCGGAATATAGCTTAACTGGTGATGATGCTCGAATGCCTATTACCAGATAAACCGTTCTAGTAAAAACAGGCAGAGAAGACTGAAGAATGGGGAGTTTTGGCGTGGCACAGCGTACAGATATTGACTTCATTTTTTAGCCTCTGGCGCGTGCGCCAACTCGGAAATCAACCAGCGGAACCCGCTATTCCGCCGGATTTAATGGACGACTAACATCGCATGCTAATCCACTCGGTCTTGTTATTGTGGTTTTCCCATAGACCAGGTAAAAAGTGTCACATCCCTCGCCTGGGTAGAGGGAACCTTAAGTTAAGACGCGCGCCAGAAGACAGAAGTGAAGAAATGTAACTATACAGTTCGCAAACGTAGCATGAAGAAATGAATTACTACATGACGCATTTCAAGCTCTTTTGGAAATAAAACGCCGACCTGTGAAGTCGGGAGGTGAGGACGGATCACTACGAGAATAGTGCTGTTACGAGCTACCGTTTCCATAAAGCGACGGGAACTCTTCGTAGAGACATAGAAGAGGTAAATTGCTTTATTATATATGACATGCAAATAGCTGTGAACATATTTAAGAAAATTATTTGCATAAATTATAAAGAGCAGTGGGAAAAGGGGGGTTCGTAAGAGTAGTACAGAATGATAAGCTCATACTTGGATGTCTCCTTTTTCCCCCTTTTTTGTGGTTGTTCTTTCACTTTGTTTCTTGGTTTGGATTTTACTCAATCTGGTTCAAATTCTTAAAATAATAAGATATAAAATTCCTACCCAAGTGAACGCGTAGCTGCACGACTACAATTTTGTAATCGACGCCAGTGGTCAAACAAGGTCACAAAGCGCACCGCAAAATCGACTGCTGCGACGCGAGGTGATTTCAATAGATTTCCTGAAGGTTAAATATACAATAAGTAAGAACGTTGCAAACGGAATCACATTACTCTGAATTTTCGTCGAAATTTCTATAGTTCAGGAAAAGGCACAGAAAGACACGTTATCAAATTGTGGAGAGTTTTAAACTTGTATTTAATCAAAAGAATCAATCATTCTTATTTTGAAAAGGGTAGAACAATTACAAATAAATTATAAAACAAAGGAATTGTTTCACATAGTGTGCTTGTAAATTTTTTGTAAAAGTGGAAGAGAAAGCAAGCAACTTATGGGATTTGCTAAAATAACTTTTAAAAACCATTGTGTTCTTCGTAAAAACAATAAAATCAATTTTTTTTTCTTTTTTTAATGTCAATGTGTTTAGAAGAGAGAAACTAAGATAGAAAGTTTTTCTTAACATTTTTGTCAACTGTTAAAAAGGACGTGTTTTTCTCTTGCGGATTGTAAGAGAGCAGCAAATTTTTCAAGATATCTGGATTAATGCAGCAAAAATTAAAATGTTACAAATTAAAAATTTTCCAAAAGCAGTACCTAAGGATAATCACTAACTCCTCTTGGTTTGTTACCAACGGCCAACTCCACAAAGAACTAACCATCGAACCCACAGACAACCATATCAATTATCATTCCTTCAACTTCTATTTCTGCATAGCCCAAATCCGCACATTAAATACACTCAATTTCGGCCAAAATCCTATACAACCTACTCGAATTCAGAACAACTCCCCTTCCACGTACTCCAGAAAAAATCACTGAAATTGTCAATTAATGTCGATGCCCATTTGGCTGGGAAAAAAGGAATGAAGGAAAGGAATAAAGGAAATTGAAAGAATAAAGGAAGACGTAAATAACAGGATAAGCAGTGGTTGAACAAAATGGAGAGAAGCAGTTGGAGTATTGTGTGACCGCCGAACACAAATACGCAAACACAAATGCGCAAAATATATTTGCTCAGAAAGAACAATTAAGCAAGAAATAAAAAAAACTCAATTTACACAATTCGACTGTTTTTTTTATTTCTCGCTTAATTTTTCTTTTTGAGCAAATATTTTCATTTCTTTTGTAAATAATAAACAAATTTCATGTTTCTGGAGTGTTTCTACGCTTCCATAAGGCATATTTTTTCATAAAAACCATGTTTTCAAAGCAACTTTTGAGTGCTAATAGCGGCTTAACCATTTAGAATATCCACGTAGTTTATTAAAGAAAATACGCTTAGAATTGTATAAAGTGCTTATTTTCCAAGTTTTGACGTTTCCTCCCCGGACAGCCTGTATATGCTTGGTATTGCTTATATACCAAAGGGCGTTAACTTCTGTTCTGAGGACCTTATTTTGGAACATTTGAGTTTTGTTGAGGGTACCGTGGCAGAGGCGGCCTCGGCGCGCGGCTCGAGGGCCTTGCCGGCGATCTTGAGCGAGTCGAGGAAGTCGCTGAGCTGGCCGGGGTGCGCGGCGTCGGGGAGGGAGGAGTGCGCGGGCCTGGCGAAGGGGGCGGTGCGCGGGCGCGTCGTGAGGAACATGGGCGAGGGCGCGGGCGGGGCGGTCTGCTGGGGCGACGACGAAGGCCCGGCGCCGGCGGGCGGGTCGCTGCGGGGCGGCGCCAGCGCCAGGCGGGCCGGAGACAGCGTCAGCGACGAAGGGCCCGGGGTGCTCGCTGGCGGCGCTGAGATCCCTGGCTTCGAGAGATCCCTGCAGCGGAATGGAGCAGCATCAGCCGAGGCAAGTGTTTTATCAAGACACTCCTTGGAGTGTTTTTGTTATTATTATTATTATTATTATTGTTATTGTTATTATTATTATTATTTGCGTATACGCTATTTACGTCCACGCTACACGTCATCTTCCGAGGCCCGGAGAGATAAGCGTGTGTAATTCCGGTTGGATCAGCGCTACGCTATCCCCCAGGGTAGAGAGCCCTGGGGATATGGAAGATGGAATGAAGATGATGATAATGATGGGTGAGAGGACACACACAGACATACACAAATACACCCATGTCCGAGGCGGGACTCTAACCCGCCACCCTTTGGTCCGAGATCACCCCGATACTCCTGGCTTAGCTATCTCGGCCATGGGGCCGACATTATTATTATTATTATTATTATTATTATTATTATTATTATTATTATTATTAGTTTGGTTTCGAATTGCTCAAATCCTAGGACCACGCGAATACGCCACTTGTACCCACCGATGCCCAGTCATATTTTCTCGAAGGCAAGTACACGTGACCTTTGGGGGGGGGCAGCACTTTTTACTCCGTATTCATTTTTACACCCCAAGGTTGTTAGCCCTGAATGGATGAAGTATGAGATGATGATGATGATGATGATGATGATGATGAAATGTGAATGGACAATCACAAACATACACACAACGAACACAAACACACAACCATGCCCGAGGCGGGATTCGAACCCGCGATCCTTCCGTCGAGATCGCCTCGGCACTACTGCTTTAGCTATCTCGTCTATCCAGTTCGACAATGTTCTTGTTGTTACTATTATTATTATCATTATTATTATTATTATTATTATTATTATTATCCCATTGCTGGAGAAGGACTTTCACTTCATTGTGGGGGGTGAGGGGGGGGGGGGCTCAAACAGTAACACTTCCAGGTTTTTACGTCTGGGAATTTTACGTCACATGCAAGGCCATTTGTGCTTTTAAGCATACAAGGAGGAAAACAGGATAATAGTATCTTGGTAGATAAGATCGAATATTGAGGAACTGTTGTAGGTGGCATTGCCTAGATTGAGGGCGATGTAGAGCAAAAGAATATTGAACGGACCGAGATATTGTAATATATACATTCATTATTTATGTCTCATATTCTTTACATCTACATTTAATTTTAATTATTTAAATTAAAAACTAATATTTCAACAACGAATGTTAAGTGCTTCTGCTTATTATCTAGTCCCTAAGTGAGGCAAATTCTAACTACATATTTGTACAAATATGACATGTAGAAACGGATAAGTAAGATGTTCACTCAACAATATTTTAAATTATGTGGTTTTTGGTATTTTGTTTAATAAAAGTATCAGATAAATCATTATTATTAATTACGGGAAAATTTCCATACTATATAAGTATTACCCACCTTCCGCTAGGAAAGTTGATACAGCGCGAGGATTGCTGGGAAGCGGTGTGAGCCTCCCTGGACTGCGATAGCATCTGCTGCGGAGGCAATGATTCCGAGTGCCCTGCGCCAAACACACAACGCACCGCGTTCGCTTATTTCAGATTGTGTAACGTTTATAATGTGCAATTAAATCTAGTAAGCAAAAGTATTTCCATCTGCAACAATTTACACTAACTTGATGATCTGGTTGGTATTCACCAATATTTTTGAAATATCTACAATTAAGAAATATAATCAGGATTCAATAAAACATATAGTGTTGTTACTTGAAAGTATATTTTGAGATTGTAAATGATGGAAAAGCCATTATTCGTTGGTTCAGTACAGAATAAATGTTTAATATGGTGAATCTCTTCAGAAGAACATGATTTAAAAAACGGACCGAAAGAAGTGGCTACGAAATGGATTCTAAACAAAAAATATTACTTACGTTTCTACTTCTTCATATATAGTTTATCAAGTAAAAATTGCAGATACAATAATAAATTAATAAATTGTACAATAATAGATTTTGAATTACAAATTCCTGAAAACATGCAAAATTATATAAGTTATTTTTATCAATGTATCCTTAACAGTCCAAATGGTAGAGAATGTTTTTGAAATATTGGCGCACGTAAATATATTTTATTTATTCTTTACCGTTAGAAAATATGTGAGCCCTGGATACGGACAACAATCTCCGCCGGTTTGAACTCGTACTAAGTTGTGTGAAGTGAAGAGGTCGAAAGTGATGAATAATATTCCGCAGATTACACAGCCAATACAAAATATCGTCTCCTGTATTATTTCAGTAGTATACCTTTCCGTTGCGGCTCTTACACGCAACCAATCTTTATAAATAAGGTCTCTAATGAAATATAATTTCACGGAGACTTGACGAATTGCACTTTGACTTTACAAATATGAAGGATTTGTTTAAAAAACGCATCTAAATATTCAAATGCAACCCGCAACACTTGCCACAGCTTTTGTCAAATAACTCCTAAACCAAGTGTTTTAGGGCCTTAAAAACTAAATTTTTTTTGGCCTGGGGCCTCAAGGAAACGGTTCTCACATTACAATCTATAAGATAAGACCTTCCTCGGCATTCAATTAAATTTTCGCGTCCGCGCTTCAATTCTTTCAAGGCCACCTCAATATTTCAGCCCTTCTTGCTGGTAGCAATTTTTGTGACGACGCGCTTAGAAGGCTTAGATTCCTCAATCTTATATTTACGCTTTCTGTATACACCGTGGTTTGTGCAGTCTGATTAGGTTTATTTACATAATCATTAATTCAATATTTGCTCTCCAGCAACAACTAGAAGTACTATTACAGTTGCTTGATACCTATGAAGACTGTTTCTTATGCGTGTAGTGAAACTATTCAATTAACGTTTTTCCATGGTCTGTAAGTGCTGTGTACTCAACTGTGGAGGAATATAGGTGCACAGTGAAGAGTGATGACTGTGTGTTTTACCTGTACCAATATTTTCGTTATCATTCGATGAAATTTTCAAGTCAGCGGGTTCAGGCAAGGAGCTTTCTCAGAAGTAAAAAGCTAATATTTTTGTGAATATCACGAAAAGCTAAAACCTGACAAAGAATATTGAATAATTACTTCAAATGTCTTGTGGGAAGTGTTGGGAATAGTTCCAAGAAAATTCTTCATGATATTGAATAAATATTTATTGAAAATTTCTTTTACACATCAATTGTATTGTTTTTTATTTTTATTTGTTATTGTTTATTTGTTAACAAATAAAAACAAAACATTTCGTTAACTACTTTCCCTCTTAGAATGAAAATAGGATAGGGATGAGTGTGGCGTCTAACATGCGAGAGTTCTCCCATGGGTACGCAGAGGTAGTGGGGGAAAACTTGTGCAATGGCACAGCACAAAGAACAAACTTTTTAAAGTAGCTAAAGTAAAATATCTTGAAATAAGTGGAAAACAAAAACCAAAATGCGCTAACCTACAATACGTGAATACAATAGTACGTGAATTAACCCTTAACTGGTATCACGGATTTTGGTTACGTAAACGGTATTGTCGGGTCAGCGGAGACCCAGAAATTAATTTTGTTATTTAGCATATTAATTCTTACTAGATGAAACTAGAAATGGATATACATCTTAAAACAACTTTCCCCAAGAATTGTAACTGAAAGACTTCTTCAATTAAATTCATTTAGTGTGTCTAAAGAACCATATTTCTGAATTCGTATATATTTACATGGGTTAGATGAGATCATTTTGAAAAGAGATTCAATTTTCAAAATATTAGAAATGTTTCATTTGTATGGATCAAAATGAAGAGCTAACACTTGTATAAACATAATATGAAGAGAAAAACACAAGAATGCTACTTAATTTATAAAATTTGCAAGCATGCAAAAGTGGTATACAGTAAATGTTTAATTTTTTGTCTGTTTATATTTAGCCAAATTATTATGCAGTTATGGACTGGATGTAATTTATTCAGACTCTATGCACTCATCACAATACACTTTTACTAAACTGTGGGTTTTGCAAACAGTTTTGTTGCACTGACAGCAGACTGTGTTATATTTATTGTCCTTTGATGACGGACAAAGGACGCAGCGCTTCCGTTTCTTCGGCTCGTCACTCTCTTGACTTCGGTGTCCTGCTGAGTTTCCTTTTTCACATTTTACGCCAAGAATGTTCTTTATTATGTTGTTAAGTGTCCTCGGAAGCCTTGATTCATTAAGTCTACGCTCCATTTGCGGGAAGACAAGTGCCTTACCAGTGCGCACAAGGAAGTCCTGGCGTGTCATTTCAGTATTCGATCGCTGGCAATTATATAGAACATGAGCATTGACTCCAGCAATGTCCAGTATTGCATAAAATATTGCAAGTGGCCATCGCCTTGTTCTTCTATGTACAGTATAATTTGCAACTTTCTGATCCAGTGAGTCAACTCCTGATTTGCTTGAATTATAAGTTCCAATTATTTCTGGTTTTCCATTTTTCTCGACACTTTGTGTGTGGTGCATGGAAGAGATTAGAAGAACAAATTTCCCTTTCTTAGGAACATAACTAACTAACGTTCTGTCCTTTGTGAAACAAAATTTAGCAGTATGTTCCTTTTCTTGTTTGGCTGGCAATATCGATGGAGGAATTTCACGCTTATTTTTTTTGAGCGTACCTACGTACGTTAGTCCATTCCGTTTTAGCTCATCAACCAACTCGATTGAACTGAACCAATTATCTCCTGTAATATTGCGATTGGTAGTGGCAACTGGAGTAATCAAGGAAAGTACACTTAGTGTAGGAATAGACAGTTTTCTTGGATTGGGTGAGCTGCATCTACCACTGTATATGAAGGCATTCAAAAGATAATGCTTTTTGGCATCGCACAAACACATTATTTTAATGCCATATTTATTGGGTTTACTTTTCATGTAAACTCGGAAAACACAGCGGCCACGAAAAGGAACCAACATTTCATCTACTGTCAAATATTCATAAGGGGTGTAGTTTGATTGGCAGTTAACAATAAATGACTCAAATAACTCTGAAATTGCAGCAGTTCGATCACCATCTTGTTTCTTATTCTCCCTTTCTGCAGGATTGTCAAAACGCAATGCAATAAGTAGAAACAGAAATCGTTTCAGAGACATGGTCGCTCTAAATATATCTCTTCCTGTCCCGTCACCATTCCATAAACCTTTGGCGTCTTCGTTACCTGATTTGAAAACACCACACAAATATAACAGTCCAATAAAAGCCTTCATTTCTGTACTATCAACATGATTCACAAATGTGGCAGTTTTTCCGTACTGGGTACTCAGTTCAGTTATTTTCTCATTTGTAAACATTACAATTTTCTCAATCATATCTTCATCGATAAGTAGTAGCCAGAAATCAATTGCCTCACTAGACAGCACATTCCGTGCTTGCCCTTTCAGACCTGGCATATGTAGATTAGGAATCAAATTATGTCCTCTTGTGCGAGAATCAGGATAGGGAGTTGAGGACCACTTGTATCTATTTTTCCCGTAAATAAACTTACGATCATTAGATATAATTCTAGATTCAGTTGTTTCTGTACTGTAGTCTCTGTCTTCTGCTTCTCCAGCTGTCAGATTTTGATTTTGCGAAGTTGTAGGCATATTGTCGTTCTCTCCTTCCGAACAATCATTTTCACTGCCTGAATCATGATCACTGTCTATTGTTGAAGCGTCACTGAGATCACTATCTACCTCTGCAAGCCACTGTTCAATTTGTACAGAATTTCCTTCATATTCCATTGTTGAGAAAACAGACTTTGATTTTCACACTATAATTAAAAGACTAACGTCAACGGTATCGTCGGGTCTCCATTGACCCGGAACACACACTGCGAAGACAAATCAACTTCCTTTCATGAGTTCTAAAACACCACTGACCATAAGTACTGAGTGTAGGGATTAGGTGGCAGCACAGGCAAATTGCGGCAACATTGCAAGGTTTAAACAAAAAATAAATTCTTCTGGGTCAAATGTGACCCGACGATACCAGTTAAGGGTTAATTAAAAAAACAACTAAATTTAAAATTATAGAAAGAATAGCGCAAGTCGCTCGACAACTGTCAACGATCGCAGTCCAAACGCACGATTTAAATGTTGGCGGTATCTGGAAGTATGTACACCAACGCCCAGCTGCAAACTCATATTGCAAATAAAACACCGTTTGATATTAAACTGAAGGTGTCGGTTTGTTAAGATATTCAATATGCAAACATCGTTTGAGCAACATTCTGATGTACCGAAGTGAAGTCTAAGCCTATTAAATTGTTTCTAATGGTAACAAATGATATTTAGTACCCAAAGGTGAAAATATTAGTTTGATTATTTTTTGGCTCGGAATTTATTTTCTTGAGGTACGTAAGAACGCAGAAAATAATTCAATACTTTTTAGTATACAAATAATTTTTCAATTTTCGCACCCCAGCAAGCTGGCACCCTGGCTCTCCAAAACCCCCTCGGTTCCTTATAACAAATCAAGGAAAGTTAAATAATATTGCAAAAAGTAGGTCTGTACTTCCCGATCCGGTATTTTCGTACTACTTTACTTGGCTTTCTCAAGAGTAAAAACCTTTTGTACTATTTTTGTGACTATCAAGAAAAGCGAAAAGCTAACTCTTTAATTTCTTCAAATGTTGTTTTTAAAGAAGTATGAATAGTTCCAAGAACATCTCTCTACAATGCTGAATAACTTTTATTGAACATTTGTTTCCAACATTAAGTGCATTAAAGTGCATTGTTATTTTGTTTGATATTCTGTAAGCACATTAGTAGTTTCTCTGCTTCTTTATGGAAAGAATAGACAAATGGATAGGGAAAGGGTGGGGTTTAACATGCGAGAGTTCTCGCACGGGTACGCTAGTTTAGAATTAATTTAAAAACAAACATGATTCAAATGCTGTATTAAACGTGTTCTCAGTACTACAATACGTTTGTAGAAAACAGCTGAAAGGCTATAAAAATCAGAAAAAATTGTGAATTTCCGTCAACTTTGCTTTACAAATTACCATAATGAAAACAATTAATAACTTGCTATAGTCCTTTCGCATGTTCCTTGGGAAGCTCCTTCGAAGACACGTTTTGCCTACGGCAGGCCTGGCCAAAACGCGGCCTTGGGGCGCGAGCCAGCAGTTCGCGATTTCGTAAAGGGGAAGGGAAATTACAATGGGGAAGGGGCAGCGCCTTAGGGAGAGGTTCTCAAGGCGTCTGGAAGAAAAAGGTAGATTGCGCTCGCATCGTGACCCGTAAATTCTGCATTATTGGTTAGTACTGTTTCTCTGGGAATTGGTTCTATACACATTTGTGGCTTAATGTTGTTTTGCATAAGAGCCTTATTCAAGATTGGACCAGAAAGTGTCTGATGATTTATCAAAATCAGTCCAATTTCTTGCAGCTGTGAACATATTAAAATTACGTTTGGTGTACATGTAAAGAAATATAAAATCGAATAATGTACATAATAATTGTGTGTTAATGTAAATGATAATGATTTTACCTATCAAAAGTAAATTGTGAACAAAGTATATTGCATATTACTTACTAGTTGCTGTGGGAATATATACATTTTAAGTATACCTACTCATTAGTTTACCTTGGTTTACTACATTTAAAGGAAATTCACGCTCACGTATAATTCTGCTTTCTGTAGCCGTTCACTATGTGCCTTACGTCTTCCAATCCCGAACCCTCCAACCCAACCAACCCTTCAAGATACGTTCGCGAAAAGGGACAAAGAACCACATTTCAATCGGACAATAGTAACGCGATAGTGGCCGTACTCTCAAGCGCGAAAAAGAGGGCACAGAACCAGATTTCAATCGGATATTGTAACTCGGTAGTGGCTGTGCTCTCACGCGCGAGAAAGGGCGCCCAGAACCACATTTCAATCGGACAATAGTAACTCGGTAGCGGCTGTGCTCTCAAGAGCGCGAAAGGGGGTACAGAACCAGATTTCAATCGGACAATAGTAACTCGGTAGTGGCTGTGCTCTCACGCGCGAGAAAGGGGGCCCAGAACCGCATTTCAATCGGACAATAGTAACTCGGAAGTGGCCGTGCTCTCAAGAGCGTGAAAGGGGGTACAGAACCAGATTTCAACCGGACAATAGTAACTCGGTAGTGGCTGTGCTCTCAAGCGCGCGAAAGGGGGCACAGAACCAGATTTCAATCGAACAATAGTAACTCGTGTGCTCTCAAGAGCGCGAAAGGGGGCACAGTACCAGATTCCAACCGGACAACTGCAACGCTGTAGTGACCGTGCTCTCAAGCGCCACTCTCTAAAGCCCGCGCGATTGGGCACAGAACCACATTTCAATTGGACAATAGCAACGCGCTAGTGACGTGCTCTCCCGCGCGCGGAAGGGGGCCGAGAAAGGGCCTGCGGTGGCCGCCCACCTGCGGCGCGCGCGTGGGGCAGCGGGGCGGAGCGCGGGGGGCGCTGCGCGGCCGCCGCTGCCGCCGCCGCCGCGGCGCCCTCGCGCTGCCCCAGCGCCGCCACCGCGCGCTGCAGCATCGCGTCCGCCAGCAGCGACGCCGCGCGCGCCGCCCCGCCCTCCGCGCTCGACGCGCGGCTGCCACCGCCTCCGCCTCCGCCGCCCTGCGCACGCCCCCAAGCGTACACAGTGCTCTCTAAGTCTGAATCAGTGAAAAACTAGTGATTGAGAGTGACTATTCACTGACGGTGTTAGTTATAACCTTGCCACCGACAATCAGTGATCTGAACTGAACAAATCAGTGAAAATCGGGGCCACTTTTTGAATCGGTGGAATTTCACTGTTTGAATCAGAGAAATCTGTGAAAACAGCAGAACGTGAATGACGACGACCAGTGAAATGCTGGCGGTCATTATGAAAAGGTCCGCACATTCGCTGATTGTCAGCTGAACTACATATTTCGACTGATGATATCAGTGACTTCGGCTCTCACTGATTGAACCAGTGACAATTTCACTGATTCATATTCAGAGAGTGCACTTCGGAATGAGGGGGGTCAGCATTTACACTTCGTTTTTTCTAACTTGGCCGATGACATTAGAAAATTATTAGACACTCTGCCACATAAAATGAACATTTTTCATTAATTCTGCAACGTTCTTCTCAACGGAGCTCGTTACCTCAGAAATGTGCTTACCACTGTTAAAAAGATTCGTTTTATAAAGCAGAGGTGTAATAACGACATAATGTCATCGGCCACATTAGAAAAAAAAAGTATAGTGCAGATATGTCCCACTTATGAGATCTAAAGGGCCACAACTAAAACCTTTAATAAGGTTGCGGGCCAAATTTCCTTTACTAGAGCGATCCACACGTGGCCCCGCATTGTTGATCTCGGCAGTTTGTTCCGCTGCTCTGAAAAAGGGAGGGGAATGGAACCATGCGTGATATCAGGTCGTACCATGTACAACGTAGTGAAACATATGGGAATGATTTTGAATTCCTGAATTTAATAGGGAAAAATTCTTAAATCCAAACTTTACCTATTTTTACTTTCTCGCACTAACGTAAAAAGCAAAAGTATTGTAATCGTGCGCCGGAAAACGGGGAATTTTTCTACACAAAAACCCTTATTGCCGTGCCCTAGTAACGAAAAAGTGGATAAATCCGGTTGCTAAATATAAAAAAATCCTTTTAACATGTGGTGTAGCCAAAAATTCAAGTTCTTGCGTCCTTCTTAGCGAAAAATCTATTAACGACAAAACGTCTGTCTGCCCGTCCGTCCGTCTGTCTGTCTGTGCACAACGCTAGCGCATAAACCGTTCGGCCGATTTTCTCCAAAATTGATATTCCCCAATCTTTCTGGCTGATGTCGCGGCCCCTGTGATTTGAAACCGATATTTTAATTTTGGGTGATACTTTACATGAAGTCCCGAGGACATTTTCAAAAAAGTGTCTTCAAACTTTTTTACTAAATTTTTTTGTTAAATAGTGCGAAAGACGTTTAGGAGAATGGTGCGGGTCTCATTTTCGTTAAGATCCCCAATTTTTAGAAAATTGTAAAAAAATAATAATTAAAACTACAAAATTGAAGATATTGATTTTTGTCTCAGAAATGGTATGTTTTACAAAACTAGCTCTTTAAAAAAATCTAGTACAATTTTTTGAAAAATCGAGTAGTTTAAAAATGTACGATATTTTTCCAAAAAACCGCTCCAATTTTCTTTTTTAATTTTTCCCGTTTATGTAAAAAGAGACTAAAAAATATGGTGCTAGTACCATTTTGGGGTATCTCTCAGTTTCTGAAAATGTCAAAAAATATTTTAGAACTAGAAAATTGAAGATAGAGATTTTAGCTTTAGACAAAGTCTGTTGTACGAAATGCTCTTTAAAAGAGGTCCAATTTTTTAAAAATACAGCAGTTTTTGCGTAATTTCTGCTTGAAATTAATGAAATACATACAGGTTTGACACTAACTACGTGCCAGGAGAAAAATTGTTAATTTAATTTTAATTATAATTTTCTATTGAAAATGCCAATATTAATTCTCGCATCACTTTCTCGCTTTTTGCTGTGTACTCAATTTCTATTCGCAATGTATTGATGTATTTCCTTTATCCTCGACGCTTAATAGAAATTTCGCAACAATGTGGCATCGATATTTGAGAAGCTAACTGCAGTGACATCAGTTGATACAGCAGCTTTATTTTCTATCTGTTCAATCCATTGATTTTACAGAGATTTTAATTACTTAACGCTAAAACAGGGTTAGGGCATAGGCAGGCGGGGACTTAATTTAGTTGAAGCTCCCTCTCACTTTGTTACGTTTCCGTTATTTAGTGTTTGAAATTTTTTTTAACTTCATTTTGAATTTGTAACATTCTATTATTGAATGTTATGTCTGTAAGTTTAATACATTTTTTATTCAATTATCAGCCTCTCCCGTTCTTTTATAACAAGCGTTACCTGCGCGGCGTTGTCGACGGAGCGCCGCGTCCAGTGGCGCTCGTGGTCCGCGCGCTGGGCCTGGGCGCCGGCCCCCGGCAGCGGGCGGCCGGGCTCCGCGGCGGCGGCGGCGGTGGCGCCCTCCAGCTCCCGCGTCATGGCGTGCATGATGGTCAGGAACTCCGGGTAGCGGTCCGCCTTGCCTTGCGCCAGGCCCTGCACGAGGCTCTGCGCCTGCCGGTGCTCGTGGCGGTGGTCGAGGCCCAGCCCGTGGGTGGGCCCCACGGTCTTCTCGAGACTCGGCGGAGGCTGGTGTGCGTGGAGGTTGTGGCGGTGGTGGAGGCCTTGGCTGTGGTCGTAGTTCTCGAAGCGCAGCCCATGCTTATGCATAGGGCACTGCTCTTGATTTAGTCCTTGGGTCTGCTTAAGTTTATCCGTGAGACCAAACTCCTGGCTTGGAGTGGGAGTGTGGTCGTGGCTGTGCACAGATCTCTGCTGGTGATTCTGCCCGAGAGTTTGCCCGTGAATGCTGTGCGCGTGAGGGTGCGCTTCAGTCTGCCCGTGGCTTGAACCGTGACACGACCCATGGCTTTGTCCGTGCTCGTGCGTCCGAATCTGGCGAAGGCTGTGCGCGCCGCCGTGGGCGGGGTGCTGCTCGCCGGTCCACCCGTGGCAGACGGGGCAGTGGCCGCGCACGAGCGGGCGGTCGTGCTTCTCGGGCTCGGCCGCCGGGCGCGGGCTCGGCCGGGGGCTGTGCTGGGCGCCGGGGGGCGGCGACGGCCGGGGGAGGGGCGAGGCCGGGCGCGGGAGCGGGGGCAGGAGCGGGGACGGGGGCGGGTCCCGGCGCGGGCGCGGGTGCTCGCGCTCCTCGTCGTCCACGCCCCACGAGATGTGGGACGCCGTCTCCTGCTGCTCCATCACGGACGACCCCGTGGAGGCGGCGGGCGACTGAGGGCGGACCGGGGCGCTGGTCGTGCGAATGCGCTTGCGCGGAGGCCTGTAGTCCTCCAAGGCCTCCTAGATGCCGCAAAACGCTTAATAATTATGTATAATAATAATAATAATAATAATAATAATAATAATAATAATAATAATAATAAAAGACCTGAATATCAATGTGAATATTTATAAGACAATGCAAAAGGCTGTGGTTATCTCAACAACAGGAATAACTCGAAAGTTTATGGGAGTAGGATAGATATGAATTCGTGACAAAAAGACGTCGATAAATACGCTTTGGTCTTGTATAACCTGTGTATTTGTCCTTATGATAAAAGAAAATAAACATTAAAATAAACTGCATAATAATAATAACAATAGAAAGGAGCAGTGGCATGTATTGGACGTGGAGATTGTACCAATCGTCCTCTCAGCAACAGGTGTGATATCTACCGTCCTGAAGCACTCTCTGAATAAACTGGGGATCGAGACGAACATTACCATCAATCTACAGAAGCTGTGATCCTGAGCACGTGTTCTTTAGTCAGAAGATTTATGAGTTTCTAAAAATTTGTGTTAAAGAACTATTTACTTTTAATTTGTAAATTAATTTAAGTGTCAAAATTTATATTTGTAGAATTGTTTACTCCCTGATTAGTTTAATTAAAATTATTGTACTACGGAAGTCATGCTTTGATAGAAATATCTGTATGACTCCTACAACTTGTACCAGGAAGCTGTGAAAAATAAACGAAAATAATAACAATAGTAAATGTTTATTCATTTTCACATAAGTTAACTGGCACAGCAGTTGCACCCGAATAAGCAAATGCTTATGCTCGGTGCTGTTTAAGTAAGCTTTTAACGAAAACAAAACTTACAACACAATTAATAAATAAGCAAGTTTAAAAAATAGTAAATATCGTCTCATACTTGCAGAATATTACACAAAACATGTGTTGTTACAAAGAAAATAAAACCAGTGCAAAACTATGTTACGATTATTCAAAAAAAATAATTACGAAAGGAAGGAAATTTTTCTTTTAACTCAATGCGGTAAATGAGAAATTTAATTTTTTTATGACTGAAAATTTATCTTTTTCTATTATCTTTATCTTTTTCTAAAATTTATCTATTTACTTCATAAATTACTTGTTGTTTAGTTTACTAAATTCAGGTCAGTTTGCAATTGAGAAGTTATAGTCTATAGTCACATTTCATGAAATGTTCATAACCTGGGCAGGTGCTACATTCCGTGTAAAATGATATAGCCATTTCCTCTTGTACAATGTTCATGAATCACTACTTGGAAATTTATTTAATTTTTAGGAAAATAAGCATAAAATTTTCAAATTATATAATTCATGAATTTTAAGTACATTAAACACTCTAAATGTTAACTTTATAGAGTAATCACATTTAAGCTTAATATTACATATGTACAATTTTTTTCAGACAGTACTTTTCGTGTTACCATTTGTCTTAGCTCGTACAACCCCTTGGAATAATTGTTCATAATTGTTACATACTCACTCCGTGAGCTACTATTACCACTTCGTGCCAACAAGGATCAAAGTAAGACAAGTTGAGATCTAATTTATAAAAACAAATGATTGTCCCAAAAAATTAATACTAAATGAATGGAAGTAAACTCAACATAATCATAGTATAATATTTAAATACGATTTAATAAGTAACATCTAACGAAATATATTCTAGAATGATGATCAATGATTAATTATATTCCATTACTTTGCTGTCAAATTTCACTACAAGTTTTCAAAATCCTGTATCTGAGTCTACAATAATGACTTTTTACCCCTTATATTACCCACCCATTATAATGTCTGTCGATATTCATAAGTTTATGAGTAATAAAAGAGTTATAGTACAATGGGAGAATATACAACTAATGTGCAACCTATAATTCAAAGCATTGAGAAACTGTCTTCATACAGTCACGGGCAAATTCTCATATACTCATATCTTGACGTATCTGAGGATAAGAATATCGACATATCGCTTAATAGTATTTAATTCATTAATTTAATTTTATCATGAAATAATTTACCTAGGTGTATATGATGTAAATTAATTAAAATAAATTCAATAATAGATCACGGAAACGAACAAGGAATGTCAGCCTTTGTCTGGACAACAGTATAATACAAGATGTATGTCATAATTTATGAAAATTAAACATGCGCTGTTCTATAAATTCATACTATGTCTGTGGCCATTTCCGTAATAAATTGCAATGATTTGTTTCACAAATTGTAAAGAAAAATAATAAGGCAAGTATTCAGGAAATAATATTGTCACTAAGGCTGTTTAAGGCTAAATAAGGCAGTGAAAATAATTGTAAGGTGATATAAAGTTGAATTCGAGTACATAAATACTTCAAAACATGGTTATGGAAATGGGACACTTACAAAGAAACCATATTCGACACACAAATCCTGAAAATTAAGAGGTTTTATGGTCATTAGCCATATTTTTAGCGTTTTTTTGATGCATTCGAGCAAAACATAAAGAAAACATTACAACACTTTCTCTATATTGTGTAAGCAGTAGCGAGAAAGTAATTTGAGAAATGTTTGAGAAAATTCCAAAAATATCCCAGGAGACACAGAAGAAAGAAAAGACGAAGAATTAGGGGAATAAATAGAAGAAGAAGAAACAGAAGTATAAAAGAAGACTAAGGAGAAAAACAAGTGTCACTCAAAGTGACATACTTTGGTAATATAAATTAGGGACGCGACATCGATGTCTGTTTTCAAAGCATCGTTTCTATAAAAATATCTATGTTTTGAACATCAATATATTGAAACAGATGCTTTTTAACATCGATGTTAGGGGATACGGGGGTTAGGGGCTTTTACGTTTTCAATGTTTTGTTTGTGGATGAAAGATGTCCATAATCACAATTTTGTAACAGTTAAAATAAGTATCAATAATTGTCGATTGAAATTCTCAAAGGTGTTAAGCGACAATAAACAAAAATTAGAGATTTTTCTTGAGGAAAGTGCTTTAAGCTAAGGCCAATTTCCCCTCAAAACCGCTATGTTCCTGTTCGTCACCTTAAAAGTTCAAACATTGTAACCGTTCTTTCCTATCTCCGTTCTTTCCTATCAAATTTCACGCCCCCACATTAGACTTACCACTGTAATACCCCCGTCTTTTGTTGTTGTTTTTTTTTAATTTTAAGAAACCTTAATTGGAAACGTGAACGTGGTACATGTGGGTGGCTAGCTCAACACCACGTCCACTGGATGCTCCTGAAAAATAAGAATACTTACTCTCTGCATTTGTCGTGGGCTGAAAATACCGCTCTACGAGGACTCGGTCGATAGAACTTATACTTACGCTTTGTTTACCAATAATACAAAGGGAATAGTTTTGAAATACTTAATTTCTATTGAATGAAATGAGAATTTATATATGCACGTAACGACATGAAGTGTCGTACGTCTTTTTTTTTTATTCTTAGAAATTTGTCATGAATCTCTTACATGCATTATCATATTATTTACTTGACAATTAATTTTCCCTATTGATGGCCATCTACTAATTATTACAATTTTAAATTTTAATTATTGCTTTAACCAAATTTGTAATTACTCTTAGGGTTTGAACATCAAAATTTAACTGTTTTATGTCTTTCTCAAATTCAGGCTTCGCGGAAATACTTCCTTGTCCTTTCGGCGTCAGCACACTTGGCAGTTGAATACCAGTTCAGCTTCACAGCACCCTATCTTCTCCTGGATTCCGGAGTCCGCTTCAATCTACACTCGGTTAATTAATTATTATAAGAAAACTTCGTACGATCCCGATACTCCTGAATTTTAACTATGTAGTTCTTGCATCGAGTTCCAATCTCAAATCTTAAAAGATCTAAATCTTAAAGATGACGATTACTGCTTGTATATCTTGATCCTATCACGCGCCAATCTCGAGAAACTATGACTTCCAAGTACACAGTCTGACATCCGATCGCTACAAGATCCTGACACGAAGTGTTGTAAAAATTCCAAAAATGTTCTATTACATCAGCAAAAATAAAAATAAGTTAAAAGTTGTACGCATGGAAGCAAACAATTTCGACTTGCGTTGTATTGCAGATACTTTAATTCCAATAAACAAAAAGAACATTACATAAGCCTCCTATTTTCGAGTAGATGTGAGATATCCTGGAAAAGTTTTAATGAAACAACTTACAGTTGTGAACAGATGTGAAAGAATGAAAAGAATTCCGTATTTTGAAAAACGGAAAGACAATGAGAGATGTACAGAAATCTGAAATACGTGTGCTGAAATGTCAGAACAGGATCACTGCTGAAAAGAAGAAAGATCTGTTGTCAAAGTTGGACAATCTTCCTGAAGACGCAAAATCATTCTACATTGATCTCTGTCGGTAACAACTGTGAAATATGTTCTAGTTTCATACTGTTTAAGTTTACCGAGATTTTTGGTGTTGAAAAGACATTAGTTTATTGAGAAATATGTTTTTGTAAGGTCCGTGACATAACATTGTTTTGAGGAAATACATATGTCAGTTTACCATCTTTTCCAAATTCAGATTTAAATATTTATTGATATGCTTTTCCGCTTAATGATATTTGCATATGCGTAATATGGCAAATAGCCCGGGAAGAATATTTTTGTTTGACATAGTTCATTGTACAAAAATCAAAGAAAATACTAAATAAACACAAAAATTGCTGATAATTAAAAAGTAATTAAATTTGTGTAATTAAAAAGGTGACAACTAAAAAGTAATGTTTGGTCACTTAACACTTTTGAGAATTTCAGTCCTCAACAGATGATACCAATCTCTGTTTGTATTTGATTGAAAAGAACGCGGTTTGTTCTATTTTCATCGAGTAGATTGTCATCCCTTGGTCGAGATGATCCTAAAGGCCTGGTATTTCCTTCATCTTTCCTGCATTTCACACATTGAGAGGACGTTGTATAACTTTGTTTTGAGCTAAATTTTAATTATTAATTAATAAACACGGCTATTGTCAAATTAAAATTTGTTACTCACTAAATTAATGTTAGATGTTAGTGTACACAGCCGATTTTGAAGTTGGCGCGCGCACAGAGCGGCACGCGCTCTGTTATCAAGAACTCCGGTCAGCAGGAAGCTACTCCCTTCAACGGGCAGCAAGACGGAAGAGCGAGTCTACACCAGTATATACTCTTTGGTCTACACCAGCCCCAAGGCGGGTATATAACGGGCGGGCCGTCTCCCAGCAGTCAAAACCGCAATGCGCGCGCCATTTGGCTAATGTCAAGGCTGAGGTTGATGCGGCCCTGGAACGGACTCTTCATTCGGAGATCTTCATGAAATCCCTCGCCTCCACTTTAACAGATATAGTAGCAAAGAAGTTGGAGGAATCAATGGCCTTCAATGAAAATCTTATTTTATCACTGCAGCAAAAAATTGAAGACCTGGATTGTGAGATTCGGAAGCTGAGAACCGAGCTGGATCTGAAAACAGACCAGCTTGAAATGTACAGCAGAAGAAACTGCCTCCGTATTTTTGGCCTGGAAGAAAAGGAAGGGGAAAACACTGACGATATGGTCCTCAACGTCGCCAAAAAGATAAGTGTAGACTTGTCCTTAAATGACATTGATAGGAGCCATAGAGTCGGTCGCAAATTTGCTGGAAAAAAACAGGCCAATTATAGTTAAGTTTGTTAGTTATAGGAAACGTCGAGAGGTCTTCCAGTCGAAGAGGCAGCTGAAAGGCCAAAAAATCACAATTCGCGAGGACCTCACCCGCCAGCGTCTCGACGTGCTGCACGCTGCGATCTCGCGGTTTCAGATGCGGAACGTCTGGACAGAAGACGGGCAAATTGTGGTAAACTCAGGTACCGGACGCTTCCGCGTCCAAACAATGGCCGAGCTTAACTCTCTTCATTAGGCTCGGGGCGCTCCTTTTTCCTTTTCTCGGAAAGCGTTCTTCACTGCTATCTATTATCTAACTTGAACGAATATTACGGATCCGAGACGAAGAAATTAAGTGTGCGAAGGCGGCTCCAGGATCGGAAAAATAATTGAGAGTTGGAAGTTTTGGCGAAGTAATAGTGTTCAAATACCAGTGTTTACGAAATTTAAGGTTTTTGCAACAATTAAACTAGGTATTCAGTAATAATTTAGCATCGCTTATCAAAATTGTTATTTTGCAATATTCACCTCAAAGACAATTTGAGGACCCTTCCTCCGTATAGCGCACGTTTCGGAATTGTTTATAAAATTGTTAATTGTTGAAAAATTGTTAATTCGCAGTTTTCGGTTCTGGAATATAAAGGAGCCCTTTCCTCTTCAGAACTGCAAAATTTGGAAATTGTTTATAAATTTACAAATTTTCCGAAATTATTTTATTGTCTTTTCTAAACTGCCTTTGAATGAGATGCAAAATTTCGCAATCCAATCGGCGCTATCGCCTTTCGTTTTCGAGATATGTAATTGTTTCTAAGAAATTAGCATGTCATGACAACTCCCATTTCTTTGGAAGTCAATGGCAGTTCTCTCACAAATCTACCCTTCAAGCCGTTTTCCAAATGCAACGTGCATTGAGCGACACTCTTTTCTCTTGCGACCCTGACACCAGAATGGTATTTGAAACTACCTTCAGAACGAAAGTCGATTGCTTTGCGGGTCAAAATCATGGAAACATGAGTTGTTACAAATGTTCCCTAAATACGTAAATGCCAAGAAGGTCATCTTATGAGAAAACACAAATTCTCTGAGCATATGAATGAATTAGTCATTTCAACAGCGGAGCTACTATCCTATAATAGTAATAACATCCACAATTTCTTTAATTTATTGTGTTATTTAAATGCAGCCCGTGTTCAACCCATGCAGAAAAGCAAACATTAATAATACCATGTAAACTAAAAATAACCATTGTTAGGATGATTACCTTTAGAATAATTGAACGACCAGAATCCTACGTTCTCTACCATTTGACTGAAACACCGGATAGAGGACGGCTGAAATGTGATAAAAAGGAAATAAATATTTCATATATTGATGTCGACATTTTGGCGAAAATGCATAACCTAACTCGTTGGGAGCCGAATTTGATTCTCATAACAAAATTGTGGCTGTCACTTCACGCAAAGCCCGTACAGCTTTAAAATCTATTCAAAATATGCTCCAATATTTTTAATTGTTACCTAAATTTTAGTAAAATGCTTTTGCAATAATGATTTTTGTTCGATAATTAGTAAATCCTCTCGAAATCGAAAATCTGATTTGATTTTTTGTGATCCTGACCTACACCACCAAAATTCAAACCATATTTTTAATGAAATCTATTCTTCAACTTTAGAACTTTCCATTTTATAGTTTAGAGTTTTTCAGAATATTTACATTTTTCCGTAATTTGAAAATTTCGAGCAAAGCTATGTTTCATTCGAGTGTTACTATGTATTTGTAGTTCTTGTGTAATATTGTCTCCCCTCTAAATTGAAAAACTGGTGGTGGACATACTTTCTCGATTTCTTTATAACAAGTATGTAATATAAAAATTCAAGTCAACCCCGAGCAAAAATTTCACAATTCCAACTGGATTGCATATATTGCCGCGGCCAATGACGTCTCATCTCTTAATAAAAATCGCGGTATTGATCCAAAAACGTCGTTTAGCACCCGCGAAATCACTCTCCGAACTGAGATTTGAATTTGAGAGCATAGATTTCGAGATTCCATTACATAATCCATCTGGTGATTTACTACAAGTAGTCTCAGCAACTATGGGCCACCCCTATAACTCCTAAACGGCTTCCGATATCAAAATACAGTTTTCGTTCAACAATGTGGAGTCATGGAGCAAGTGAAATGGTGTGGAGATATTGTTTGAAATACTTTTAGTTTTGGAGAAATTAAATCAACTTTGATTTTTTAGAATCGAACCATGTATTTTTCTTACTAGCAATAGATAAATCATAAAAAGGGGAATGCAATGATGTAACATATGTTCATATTTTGATAGTATTTTGTGTAATAAATTATACTTTCTGGCAAGAGATTGTCAATGAAACCTGCACTTTTTGCTGTAGCAGCCGACGCTATTGTCACTTTTGGTGAAGGCCTTCGCGGCCTCTCCTCGAAAAGAGCCGGCGCGCCGGGAATGCAACCTTCCTGAATGGCAACAGTTGCAAGCATTGACACAGGAAATCTCGTGCATTTTATTTAAAATCACTTGTCAGAAAGTATAATTTTGTGCTCAAAATACTATTAAAACAATAACATGTTACGTCATTGCACTCGTCTACTTATGATCTACCTCTCGCTAGTGAGAAAAATCATGGTTCCATTTAAAAAATGAAAGATGATTAATTTTCTCGAAAACTAAAAATTTTTCGGACAATATCCTTACGGGACATTACTTGCCCCATGATTCCGCATTGTTGGTCGAAAACTACATTTCTATTTCGGGAACCGTTTAGAAGTTACGGGGGAGGACCGTAGTTGGTGGGACTGCCTATATGCCAAACCTCGCAAGTGTTGGAGCGTTTTCGTTGTCATATAAAAGAAACTAGTGTTACAACAGAATGTCACAGAGTTTCTCGTACTAGATTTCTTCTTATTTCTTTAATTTAGACTAGTTTTTTGGTTTTACATCGCCTAATTTCCAGCTGTTATCCATGGCTGACATTTTTTTTATTCAACATTTTCTCAGTTTTTCAGGCCATTTAAAATAGAAAAATGTGATATTAAGAATATTTACATAAGTTAAACCTAATCCTTTATCATAATTTTCGATTAAAACTTTTGATCCGTTTTGAGAAAATTTTGAAAATGTTCGGAGGCTTCATGTAAAGTACCCCCAAAAATTAATGAATGCTTTTCAAAATCGCAGGGCAACGCAGGTCAAATGGACAGGGGTTTCTTCAATTTGGAAAAACATCCTACGCATGGCTTAGGCTCTAGTGTTGTTCACATACACTTGACAGACGGACGTTTTGCCGTCAATTGGTTTTTCGGTATCAAGGACCCACAACACATGTATTCTGGATAAACCACGTGTTAGAGGATTTTTTCTTAATTTAGCTCAGGATTTAACCACTTTTTCGTGATCGTGGCCCAAAAATGACTTTTTTCCGCAGTGAATCCGCCGTTTTCTCATGCGGCATTACATAACTTTCCCTATACTACATATATACTCCGTATATACGTACTTATACGGGAAAGTAAAAATAATAAAAAAGGAGAAAAGAAATTACATAGTGATGAAAATGAAAAGGATTCACGACAAGGAAACCCAGTCACATACAAAGAGAAAAAACCAAAAACATCATGGTAAACGTAGTTGGGAATATAAACTTTGTTTATGCATTCTTTATTGGAGAAAATAAAACAGGAAGAATAATGGGATAAAATGTCTATCACGAAGGACAAGAATAAATTAAAAGGTAAAGACACTTATATAGAAAATGTTCTCACAAGACAGGAAAGAGTGATCTATGCTGCAGTCTGGCAAGTAGCAATACAAGAAAGAGAAGAGGGGAAAATAATGAAGATCGGCTATAAAAAAAATGAATGTAAAATGGAAGTATTGGGACAACACCATGAACAAAAACTCAAAAAACTAAGAAAAAGTTCGTGGAAAAAAATCATCAACGCTAAACAACACACGACTGCATTCAAGACCCCATATAATAAAGAACAATATGTGAAAAAAAACAAAAACAAAAAAGAAACCATCAAAGATATGTATTACAATAGCAATGTCAGGGCATTGGTAAGTGGGGAGAGAAAAATTGAACTCATTCACGCTTCGTATATACGTATGTATACGGGAAAGTAAAAATCCACTAATTTACAAAATTATAAGTTTGTCTTGACAATGTTATGCATGAAACGGGCAAAATTCGTGATAGCGAACAAGGAATTCTAAAAAAAAAATTGTAATAGACGTGCGGCATTGATATAATAACACGATTTTATTGTAGTAAAATAAATAACACGATTTTAAATCGGGAATATAACGAATTTTACAATATTGTACTGTTATTTTCTTTTTTGCACAAACAAAACTGTTTGTATGTCTTAGAACACAAAAGGACAATGGAATTGCGGTCTTAATACTTCGGATACCTCGAAGTTACGTCATTCCGCTGCGAGCAGTCGAGCAGTGCAGACCTCTGAGCGCAGCGCTACTGTCAGTAGCAGTTTACGATTCGAAGTGTTAAGGTGTATCAGTGAATAGTTGTCTACACAGTGCAATCTCAATCTAAAGTGCAGTGATTAACTAGTTATTAATTCTTCATCAACATTCAACAACGCTGGCCTGAGCCAGTGCATCGCCGATGCCTTAGCCTTGGTTTATCCAACTGACGGCCAAATGGAGGTCGTGGAAGGCGACGGCCGTGATATTTCAGCTTCATACGCACCAGCGTATCTGCTAACTCCACCACAACAAGCGCAGATATCTCAGCATTCAGCACCGGCAATGTATTCAATGCAGACAACAAGTATGCAGCAGCCTATGCAAAATAACATTCAACCAAATCAGGTCAGTCATTACGCGCAAGCCGAAGGCGCGACCTCGTCTTCAAGCTGCAGTGACAATGTCAATGCAAACTCTGTACCAGTTCCCCAAGTGAACAGTGGCAAACGTGGAAACAGTGATCCTATCCAAAATCCAAACCAATCTAAAAAAGTAATTACCAATTCGGATACTAATTATGCTATTCCCACTCAGAATAGTTTCGGCATTCTAGCTAACCTTCCTGATAATCATGATTCAAATCCCACCGACCCCACTATGCCTGAAAATATTAGAATCCCACCTATCCACATTAACAATATTACGAACATTATTGAACTAAATCAGGAAATTAAAACCCAAATCAGTGCGCAGTTCACCGTAACATTCAATAATAACAAAGCCAAAGTTAACTTCCAAAAATAGAAGACTTCAGAAAAGCAATTCAGTATTTCGTGAAAGCTAATAAACAGTTTCATACGTATAAGGACCCAACCAACAAAAAGTTTTCCGTGGTTTTTAAAAACATTCATCCCTCCATCACGCAAGAGGAAATATACAATGACCTAAAGGAACAATACTCTTCCCTTAACAGTGTCACTAGGTTACATAAAAACAATGAGCCCATCCCAGTTGTAGCTGCTGAGTTCTCGGGCCAACAATCAATTGAATCAATTCTCCGAACAACTCAAATCTGCAACTTAAAAGTTAAAGTCGAAAGAAGACGAAAAACTAAAGGAATAATCCAGTGCCTCCGATGCCTAGACTTTGGACATACTAAAAATAATTGTTACAACAAAATCTCATGTATACATTGTGCCGAGAATCATTACTCAGTAAATTGCCCCAGCAAGAATGACCCCCCGAAATGCAGAAACTGTGAGGGGACTCACCGTGCTGATATCCGTACCAATGAATGTCAGTATTTCAGAAAACTATCAGAAAATAAAACTAGAACTTCCCAAAACTCCTCTTCAAACATTAGAACCAGCAAACCAACCTCACCCCCACCCCCACCTCCACCCCCGCCTCAATACGCCTACCACTTCCCTGGACTCCATAGAACTGCTAACATACCAAATTTTACCCATGAATCAGCTTTTAATCGCCCACCAAATAACATCCCGACATACATCCCAACTCACAACCCACAAAACAGGCTCCCCCAAAACTTTCTGAGTACTCCTTTTATTCATAATATTATCAATCAAATAATAACTCATATAATCAACATCATCAATTCAGTCATCCCAACTATTATTCAAAACATTCAACAAGCAATTACTTCTAATTTTAGTTTCCCCAATGGCACAAAATAATTCAAATCATAGGTTAATCCTAATGAACTGGAACGCATGTGGCATCAGTAATAAAAAAAACGAACTCCATTATTTTCTCCAAACCAATAATGTTGACATTGCTTGCATCACAGAATCTCATTTAAAACCTCCAGCTACTTTCAAGCTACCAGGTTACAATACAGCAAGAATGGATAGGGCCAACTCCCCAGGCGGCGGAGTGATCATACTCATCAAAAACACTATCGCCTATTTCGAAGAAAACACAACACCCATCAATGGCATCGAAACAATAGCAGTTTCACTTACCAACACCTACCCGAATTTTACTATCATTGCCGCGTATAAACCCCCCAACAAAAGAACAAATTTTACAGATCTAAATAATTTACTTTCGCGCTTATCATCTTATATTCTTTTAGGAGATCTAAATGCCAAACATGTACAATTTGGCTGCAGAGTCACCAATGCAGCAGGTGCCCAACTCTTAAAATATGTAGTAACTAACGGAATTAAAGTGATCTCACCCCCAGAACCAACCTATTATCCCTATGACCCAATCAGGCTTCCTGATATACTAGACATAGGAATAACAAACATTAATGTCAATTTTCATTCAACCCCGCATTTTGAACTCGATTCTGATCACATCCCAGTGTTAATTTCTACAGATCAAATTCCCCCTCCCCATTCACCCACTCCTGCTTTAAATACTTACAATTTAAACTGGACAAAATTCAAAAATTTAATCCAAAAACAAATACCCAATTTTAAAATACTTAACTCCCCAGCGGAAATAGACCAGACAATAAGTCAACTAAATAACATAATAATTAACACAATAGGCAAACTCAACCCCGTACGACCGACCACTCTTCGGAAACACACAGCAGACAAACTACCACAAAGCATTATCAAAATCATAGAAACTAAAATAAAACCAGGAGACTATGGATGGCACTTAGAATCCCTTCATTAAAAAAAAGAACTCAATACTCTAACCAAAATCAGTAGAAAAGCACTTGAACACTATAAACAAACTAAATACAATAATATCATTCATTCATTAAATACAAGTAATAACTCACTCTGGAACTTCACGAAAAGAATACTCAGAAAAAAAACTATAATCCCCCCACTAACAACTTCAAATGGGAAAACACACGCAACTGCTGATAAAACGGAAGTATTAGCCGACCATTTCGCATCAACTTTCACACCAAACCTCACATCTCCCCACCCAGATCACACTCAAATTCAACTCGTCGCGAATTCCCCTAATTTTAACGTTCCACAACAAATTAAGTACATCACTCCACAAGAAACTCTAAAAGTTATCAAATCCCTTCCAAATAAAAAGCCCCCGGTCACGATAAAATAAACAATGTAATTCTCAAAAACCTACCCAATTCTGCCATAGCTTTCATTGTAAACATATATAACTCATCTTTAAGAACTGGCTACTACCCTAATACCTGGAAACATTCTATCATCCTCCCTATCCCCAAACCCAATAAAAATCATAGCATCCCTGACAACTATAGGCCCATAAGTCTCCTCCCCACATTAGCAAAAATTTTTGAGAAATTAATTCTAACAAGATTAAACCAATACCTGAAAAAAATACACCTCATACCATTCTATCAATTTGGGTTCACAAATAAACTATCCACAGCACATCAACTTTTGCGCATATCTGAACATTTCCACTCCTCCTTCCAAAAAAAAACAATTTTCAATAGCAGTTTTCATGGACATCGCTAAAGCATTTGACAGGGTATGGCATGAAGGACTAAACTATAAACTCTTATCAATAGGCACCCCTACGTACCTCTTCAAAATAATCAAAAGCTTCCTAACCAATAGAACCTTCTCAGTTGCAATAGAAAATCATAATTCTAACCCCCGACCCATTACAGCAGGACTACCTCAAGGATCACCTCTCTCTCCATTACTCTACAACTTATATACAGCAGATATGCCTACATCAAGATTCACTCACATAGCCCAGTTTGCAGACGATACGGTAATCTACATGTCCCACTCCTCAATTAATTACATAGCCAACGAAATTCAATCCCATTTAAATGAAATAGAATCCTGGGCAACGAAATGGAAAATCAAAATCAATCCCTCGAAATCTACAGCTAAAGTCTTCACTTTCAGACCATATTCCTTCCCTACGCCGTTTAAAATGAACAACAACATAATCCCTTGGACTCCCCATAACAATGCCGTTAAATACCTTGGCCTCCATATGGACACCACATTAAATTGGAAAATACACATAGACACCAAAGTTCAGCAAGCCAAAGCAAAATTAATACAGTTAAAACCACTCTTAAATCACAGGAAACTCTCACTAAGCAATAGCATCATCTTGTATAAAACCATCATAAGACCTCTTCTTCTGTACGCTTGTCCAATTTGGACAAATGCAGCAAAATATAACATCAACAAAATACAGATAATTCAAAATAAATTTCTAAGAACCATCACTCAAGCCCCTTGGTTTATTTCCAATAAGCAGTTACACCACGAATTTAACCTTAATCCCATCGCACACCACATAGCATTCCTGGCCAATAACTTCTATTCCAACCTAACCCTCATCAACCAAGATAGACACATCAGCATAGGTAAATTTAATGAAACCCGAACAAGAATAAAAAATAGATATCCTATCCACTCATTCCTAAACATTTTTGCAAATATTAATGCTTCTTAGAGGTGCTCGGTGAGTCCCCTCGTCAATTGTAGTGTTCAATAGATTTAGTTTATAGTATTAGATGTAAGTCAACAAAGCAAATGGAGAGTTGTAAATACTGAACTTTATATAATAATCCTATTTAAAATAAATTTAAAAAAAAAAAAAAAAAAAAAAACCCTCCAAGTTACGTACTTCGGAAAGAGAGTCGTTTAGTAATCTTGTAATCGTAAGTCGTAAGAAATCTTGCAGAATTTTAGCGATATATCGACAAGAAATAGGGCGTTTTTTGTGTCTGTGAGTAATTCACTAAAACCCGTCTTGACTTTTCCTGTTTGCCTTGATAGGAGTTATTCGTATTCCTACTATGTATATTGTTTGTCTCCTTTACTTAGAAAGAAACAAAATAGTAAATGCATGCACTGTCTCACGAACGCTTTTCACAGAGAATGTGAATAAAGATGATGGAATTGCTGGTGATCAGCAATTACAATTATTCTTAGTGTGTCAATACTTCGAATTTGCAATCTCTACTTTGAAATTAACAAGTTTTCCAGAAGGTAGTTCTGATGAATATTTATGTGACGTCATTTAGTTGTGTGTTGAAATTTCATAGCTATAAAGTAAAATAAAATAAATTTCAAAATTAAATTTGTCGAAAAATTTTTGAAGGTGGAAATGTTTTGGACATTGATTTCAGATGTATGCAGAAATATATTTTGTGTCTTCTATTTTTTAAAAGACAACAAAGATATTACAAGATTTTTTATTATCTTACAGACAAAGATAATTTTGAGTAAAAACATTAATAGAAATTTTTTTGATATCCAGAAAATATTTTTACCAAAAATTAACGCAAAAATGACTGCTTCTACTTATACACTGGGCGACAATATTAGTGATATCTCTCTGCTTGATTCGATATTATAGTTCAGAAAAGAGTTGAATAAAATCATCTTTCTTAAGAGGGATTATCGATTTTCTCTCATAAGCCTCAAGCTACCACTGACTTGCCAATTTTCCTGGGGAAGCACTTTCGACTCCAGGTGAAATCAGATAAGGGGCTACAAAGGGTTGCCAAAAAAAATCAATATTTTCACACACGCCAAAGCAATCTGAAATATTCGTATTTCCTATTCATTCTTCTATTCATTCATTCTCAGAATAGCAAAGCCACATAAGAGCTAATTATCTCATTAGTGAGAGACCTGTCTATTTCAGAGACGCTAAAATTTTGCTTTTTAGAAATAAAAAGTTTAATACTCCCAGTACCGCAGTTTGAAATTACAGCATCTCGCTATTTTTACAGCTTTACTTGTTATATAAATTCCCATTTCTGAGATAAAAAGCCTAACTTTTTCTTGTCCTACTCCAAAATAGCACAATTTTCTCGTATTTGTTAGTCTCTTAATACGTTTAGTCTGAGTTAGCTTTTCGCTTTTTTTCACCCTCTTTACAGCAACTATCTATTGGTGCCTGTAATATATTTTTACTTTTTCATACTTACTTCGTTAAAAGAGAAAGTTTTGTAATCGTATGCCGGTGAATTTTCGATAGAAAAACTCTTATTGCCAGGTCCTGTTAACGAAAAAACTGAGTAAATCTGTTTTTTTACGAGAATATAGCAAATTATTTTCTCTAACACGTTGTGTAGGGGAACGTCCATAAATTACAAAACGGTAAAAGGGGGAGGGGGTCTGAGCATGTGTTACGCTGCGTTACATGGGGGTAAGGGGATATTAATTGTTACGTAACATTATTTTTTTACATTTTTCAATATTTGCTGAAATGATTCCTTTTTTGAGTCCTGTATTAAAACATTAAAATATTAACACATATAACAATAAAAATTAATTTCGACGACAAAACGTCAGTCTGTCTGTGTGTCTGTCCGTTCGTCCATCTTGGTTAATGCTAACGCCTAAACTGTATTGCCGATTTTCTTCAAATTGATATTCCTCAATCGATTTAAATGATTTCGAGGCCCTCTGAGTTTGCCAGAAACATTTTGGTTTTGGAAGTTCTTTGTAAATATTTTAAAATTTTCTCAAAATGACTCCAAAAATTTTGATTAAACTTTGGCCTCGAATAGCGTAAAGAACGCCTAAGTGAAGAATATTAAATTAAAATGAAGTTCATTTCATTTTACTCAGTGAATATAGCACTATCCATGCAAAACTATTAAAGAACACAATATTGATGCAGTTTTGAGAAAATTTTAAATTTAATATTGTTTAATGTTACTCATATTTCAATCAAGATTGTGCAAAAAACAAGTAATATATTCAGAAAGTTTACATGATGTTTTATAAAGAACTGATTGTCAAGAACTAATTTCATTTGAAGAAAAATCGCGTCAACTAAATCACTACAATATTTAAAGAATTATTTTCAAATTGCAGGTTCTCGAGTGGGGCCAGATCAATAATGCAATGCTTTTAGCAAACATTCTACGAATAGTTTAGGCACTAGTGTGTTCACAGAACGACAAGTGGACCGATGGACGGACCGTTTCGAGAAAAAACACTGTTTTCGTATCAGATGACCCCAAAACGTGCACTTCCATTGAAATCTCGAAATTGATTGTAATATTCTGAGCGAATGAATAGGAACGATGAAATACGTCTCATAGAGGAAATCTCAAATTCATTTTCGTATTTTAGAATTATTTCTCGTCTGCAAATTTATAATCAATTCATTTTTGAACCCTTAATCAAATGATATACAGTACAACAAAATATCAGAAATAAATCACTACTATTACAATTTTTTGTAGGTTTCGTAAGTATTTTTTCATTGTGCGCCTGCGTATACTTTGACTTACTAGTAGATTAATTGGAAGGTGATTCGTGTGCTGGCACAATCTCTTCTAATATATTTGGCTTCTTGTGGTAATAAGGACATTCAGTGGAATTATGCCAACGTCTCTGTATAAAGTCCTGTTTGTCACGAACTATGTTTTAGTTTTGAATCTACGAAAAAATACTCAATATACGAGTAGTTATTACTTCTCTGTGGTGTCGTATTAATCCATTCGCGTTCCATAGTATAATTTTATGACTTAGCAGCGATTCTCTTTGTTACAATTTCTGTTTTAAGAATGTTTTGATATCTACGGAAAGAATTTTCAATTTCTTAGCACATGTCTATTTGGGCAGAAATGAGGACTATATGGATGTGGGATGTATCGGATTATTGAATATGTGAAGAGGTGGGATAAATAATATTTTTCTGTGAATGAGTGTGCTTCTTTAAGATGGGGAATTTTCTGAGTTTACAAATGGTATTGTTTGAGTGGAAGGAGAAGTCTTCACTATACATTTTATATGTGAATTATTTTCAATGCATGTGTAGAACTTCATTTAATTTCGATTTTCGTAAGATTTTTCACAAATGTTGATGACATACTGATATTTGTCTCATTTTTCGTTTACTTTTCATAGCGATAAATTCAGGACGCTATATTTCGTTCATTAAACTCCAAAATATCCAAGCAGTCATTTCAAATTCAATAAAACTCAATTCAATAATATAATAATACCAACTTCACATGATTCTCTACAAACGATTAAAAAGAGATGTGAAAATGCTGTGGCCGAAAGGATACATGAAAATGACTGACGATGAAGACTACATTAAAAACAGGATTTTAAGGAGGATCGTACCATACCCTCAATGCCCCAGAAGGGGTTGTAGACGCGTTACGAAACGCAAAACAAATTTAAAAAGAAACTTATTCATTCTAAATATGGATATTCTTAGTTTAAATAACAGTATTAATGTTTGCTTTTCTGAGACACGGGCTGCATCTAAATAACAATAAAATAAAGAATTGTGGATGTTATTACTATTATAAGGTAGTAGCCTTCGCTGTTGAAATGACTGATTCTTTCAGTTGCTCTGAGAATTTGTGCGTTCCCATAAGACAAGGCCTGTCCAAAAACCGTGCTCCGGTGCAATTTTGCTCCGCCCGTGTCCCACGCAGCGCGCCAGCGCAAGTTAGTCACCGGGGGAGTGGGGCCATTCCTTCAGTCCGTGCGATAAGAAAACGGACAACACCTGCTGCTGGCTAGCTGCTGCGTTTTATCTCAATGGCGACATCGAGAGTATTGACATTTTGTTTCATAGTGGTTCTACAGGACTTATGTTCTGACCATCCATCTAAAGACAGAAAGATTTTCGAACGGTGAACTCTTTGGAGAATTATGAATATTTTCCACACATGTGTTCTCAAAACTACATACGAAAGCAGCCAAAGTAATTTCTATGTTTGGGTCCACGTATGTAAATGAGAGCTTCTTTTCATAAGCAGTTAACAAAATCGAAGTTTCGAGAGTGTTTGAGCGACGAGAGACTTCGCAATTCCTTGCGTTTGATGGCGACAAGGAATTTTGTGACCCACAGCGAACGAATTATAAACAAAAAAATCCACAATTAAAATTGTTACAATGAAATTGCTTTTATTTGTTTTAACTGAACATACTTATCCAGGATATTTCGTTTTGCTCCTTAATTATGTTTCAAACTAGAAAATAAAAAGGAAACTTACTCCCTGGAATAAAATTAAATTAAAATCCCATTTCATTTTACATGAACAAGGCCCGAAATAAAACATTGTCGTGTTTGATCTATTCGACACGAGCTAGTGTGGCCGCTCCGCGAGAAAAGTTTTTACGATAGGGGTGAGTAATTGGCAGCCGGAGATTCCCGTTGGGCGGTGGCGTAAACAACCGGACCGAAGCGCGCTTCGTCATCTGTCGAAGCGAAACTTGGTGCTCCGGAGCATGAGCGGAGCAGAAATCTTGGACAGGTCTGCCAAAGGATGACCTTCTTGGCATTTACGTATTCAGGGAGCATTTGTAACAACTCATGTTTCCATGATTTTGACTCGCAAAGCAATCGACTTTCGTTCTGAAGGTAGTTTCAAATACCATTCTGGTGTCAGGGTCGCAAGAGAAAAGAGTATCGCTCAATGCACGTTGCATTTGGGAAAACGGCTTGAAGGATAGATTTGTGAGAGAACTGCCATTGACTTCCAAAGAAATGGGAGTTGTCATGACATGCTAATTTCTTAGAAACAATTACATATCTCGAAAACGAAAGGCGATAGCGCCGATTGGATTGCGAAATTTTGCATCTCATTCAAAGGCAGTTTAGAAAAGACAATAAAATAATTTCGGAAAATTTGTAAATTTATAAACAATTTCCAAAATTTTGCAGTTCTGAAGAGGAAAGGGCTCCTTTATATTCCAGAACCGAAAACTGCGAATTAACAATTTTTCAACAATTAACAATTTTATAAACAATTCCGAAACGTGCGCTATACGGAGGAAGGGTCCTCAAATTGTTCTTTGAGATGAATATTGCAAAATAACAATTTGATAAGAGATGCTAAATTATTACTGAATACTTAGTTTAATTGTTGCAAAAACCTTAAATTTCGTAAACACTGGTATTTGAACACTATTACTTCGCCAAAACTTCCAACTCCCAATTATTTTTCCGATCCTGGAGCCGCCTTCGCATACTTCATTTCTTCGTCTCGGATCCGTAATATTCGTTCACGTTCTTAAGTTGTTTTGCGTTAAAAGAGGGTGATATTCAATTGATTTTTTTTTGCAAGTAAATCAGAATTAAAAATCTTCAAATTTCCTTTTCAAATCCACTAATTCTATTGCATGTGCTGAAGTTTTTATGTCGTATTGTATGATCGTCTCCTGTATTATTTCAGTAGTATACCTTTGGGTTCCGGCTCTCACATGCAACCAATCTTTATAAATGAAGGCTCTAAAGAAAGAGAATTTCAACGGAGACTTGACGAATTCCATTTTGACTTCAAAAATATGGATGAATTCTTTAAAAAACAGCATCGAAATATCCATGTAATACGCAACCCGCCCCACATCTCAACATATATCGGCAAATAACTCGTAAAAAAGCGTTTTAGAGCCTTAAGAAAGTAAAATTTTGAGGCCAACGGCCTCAAAGAAACGTTTTCCACACCATAATCTACAAGATGAGACATTCTCCGATCCATTCAATTAATTTTCGGTTCCACGCTTCAATGCTATCAAGGCCACCTCAATATTTCAGTCCTTCCTGCTGGTAGCAATTTTTGTGGCGGCACGCTTAGAAGGCGTAGATTCGCAATCTTTATTTACGCTTTTTGTTAACACCGTAGTTTGTGCAGTTTGACGAGGTTTATTTGCATAATCATTAATTCAAGATTTGATCTCCAGCAACAACTAGAAGTAGTATTATAGTTGCTTGATACCTATACCTATGAAGATTGTTTCTTATGCGTATAGTGAAACTATTAAATTAACGTTTTTTCATGGTCTATAAGTGCTGTGTACTTAATTGTGGAGGGATGTGGTTGTTCAGTGCAGAGTGAAGACTGTGTTTGTGTTTTACCTGTACCAATATTTTCGTTATCATTCGATGCAATTTTAAAGTCAACGGGTTCAGACACGTAGCTTTCTCAAAAGTAAAAAGCTAATATTTTTGTGACTATCACGAAAAACTAAAAACCTAATTGACAAAGAATATTGAATAATTACTTCAAATGTCTTTAAGTAAGTGTTGGGAATTGTTCTAAGCAAATTCTCCATGATATTGAATAAATATTTATTGAAAATTTATTTTACACATTAATTGCATTGTTTTTTATTTTATTTGTAATTGTGTTAGTACACTGCAAGTTACCTTTATAGATTTTAAACAAATAAACACGTTTCGTTAACTACTTTCCCTCTTAGAATGAAAATAGAAGGGTAGGGATGCGTGTGGGGTCTAACATTCTAGAGTTCTCGCACGGGTACGCAGAGGTAGTGGGAGAAAACTTGTGCTGTGGCACAACACAAAGAACAAACTTTTTAAAGTAGCTAAAGTAAAATAGCTTGAAATAAATGGAAATCAAAAATCAAACGCGCTGGCCTACAATACTCTGTGAATCAATTAAAAAAACAATTTAGAATTATAGAATAGTGCAAGTCACCCGACAACTTCCAACGATCGCAGTCCAAACGCGCGATTTAAATGTTGGCGGTATCTGGAAGTATGTACACCTACGCCCAGCTGCAAACTCATATTGTAAATAAAACACCGTTTGATATTAAACTCAAGGTGTCGGTTCGTTAAGATATTAAAAATGCAAACATCGTTTGAGCAACATTCCCATGTACCGAAGTGGACTTACTAATGCCTATTAAATTGTTTCTAATGCTAACAAATGGTATTTAGTACTCAAAGGTGAAAACATTAGTTTGATTATTTTTTGGCTCGGAATTGCTTTTCTTGGGGTACGTATGGCAGGAAATAATTCAATACTTTTAGTAAACAAATAATTTTTCAATTTTCTCACCCCAGCAAGCTGGCACCCTGACTCTCCAAAACCCACTCGGTTCTTCATAACAAATCAAGGAAAGTTAAATAATATTGCAATGAGTAGGTCTGTTCTTGCCCGATCCGGTATTTTCGCACTACTTTACTTGGCTTTCTCAAGTGTAAAACCTTTTCTATTATTTGACTATCAAGGAAAGCGAAAAGCTATCTCTCAAGGAAGATTGAAAAATTTCTTCAAATGTTTTTAAAGAAGTATGAATTGTTCCAAGAACATCTCTATAATGTGGAATAAACTTTAATTGAAAATTTGATTCAAACATCAATTGCATTGTTATTTTGTTTGATATTCTGTAAGTACATTAGTAGTTCCTCTCCTTTATGGAACGGATAGACAAATGGATAGGGAAAGTGTGGGATTTAACATGCGAGAGTTCTCGCACGGGTACGCTAGTATTATCTTTATTGATATATTTCTTGTAGACGATCGAATGGCTTGCATGACGACGCGATGGAGACTATCCTCGCCCCCCTGTGCCTTCTACGCCAATACTCTCAATCATTCGGATAAACACGCGTATCATAGACAACGTTCAAACTAGAGATCACGATTGCGGGAAATCTAGCCTATCAGCTTCTCAGTCGTTGGCAGTTGGTTCCGAATGTTCTTTTGTAATAGTTAACTATGAAAGAACCAGATGGCGTTATCGTCCGTACAGTGTGCCAGAATGCGCGGAAAGCCGGGCACTTCTGAATTTGGACGTTACCCATTTTATGTGTCGGCAACTGTACATTTCAAAAGTTTAAAAAAGAAGTCACAAACTGGATTTATGAAAATAATACTTAACTAAATTGCCACTGCTCGCTTACTAAAACTCAGGACTAGGTGGACGCCACATTGCTTCAGCGCTGTGACCAAGCTCATACTTATCTTACCTATCGTACAAAGTTCTACTCCATTTTTCAAATAAATAAATCCCTCTCTTTCTTTTACATGTCTCTCTCTTTCTCTCTCTCTTCGGATTACTAAAATCCAAGTGTTTTAGTTTCCTTTCTCTCTTACTTTTAAATTTCAACCTAGATTACTTTACTCTCTCTTTCCTCTAATTTATAAATATTATCTAGTTTTTAACTTTAAAAGTTAACTAATCTCCGTGGCAAACAAAAATACCGTTCCTCTTCTTATTTCCCTTTTGCATTTATCCTTAGTTATATTTAGTTCAGTTCACACATGTGTACGTTTATCCTTAATTACATTTAATACATCCTTTTATTTCAGTACACACTTGAGCATACCTGATTATTGAGTGCGTGATTATGCATTAGTATTGCTCTAATGTGTATGTACTCAAGGTATTTGTATGCTTTTAAATCTGTCTAGATGTGTTTCACTAATTTGCAATCTTTCTGTTTCAGTTCATCATCTCTTGCAACCTTCACCATTTGTTAAGACATTTTATTCAAATCAAAATATTTACGTTTCTCCTTTGTATTTTGTGTGCACCGAAATTGTTTACTTATTTGTATTGTGTTCTTAGCAGTGTATTGTGTCTTGGCCTTAAGCCGCCATCCTGATTGAGGTTTACCTGGGTTTACTCAATCGCTTAAGGCGCATGCCGGGATGGTCCCTTGTTTGCAGTCCCAGGAATAAATGAAGCGTAAATCGTTAGCTTGCGAGTGAGATATGTCGGGTCGGTTTTTCAGGTCTTGGGAATATTCTAAATGGTTAACATTTTCCTACATTATTAAAATTTCCAATTTTCTAGGTTGGGAAATATCTTTATATTGTAAACATTTTCCTAAAACTGAATTGATCTTTTCCACGTTTTTAATTATATTTTTTACTAAATAGATTGATAATACATTATTTTATTATTGCCAATTTTCTTATTATTACTATTATGAAATACAGGTAAAATCAATTTAACATAATCTTTCAATGTTCTCCGTTTCTCTTAGGACCTGAACTTTTGACTTGATGTGTTTTCGCTCGTATGTTGACGAGACTCCCTCCCTTTCTAGTTTTCATTTAGGAGTATTTCAGAAATGCGTACGCAATCATAGCTTCTACTAAAATCTCTTTGAAACAATTAGAAGTACATATTAATACTTCACCGATTTAAACAATCTCTATCAAATCCACTTCTATATGTAACTTGCCTAGTCACAGAATTATAATTTCTCTAAATTTTGAGTAAAATCTTGTAGTGTTTAACTTTATATATTTGGGATCAATTCTTAAATTAAATTCCTAACTCGAAATTGATAACTTTAAACTTACAAATGCTGTGACAGCATTCCTCCACCACCAACTCTTTCCTCCCTCGCTTTCTTTCCTGTCTTCTATGTGAGAAAACTTTCACTCAAATTGCGTACGTATTTTTCATTGAATGACCTTCTTCTAGTATGCACTAATGTAATACAATTTTGAAAGTGGTTAGGCGGAAGAGCAGGCTAAATGGCCTGAGCCTCGCCACAAATAAAGACATTTATTTATTTATTTATTTATTCATTTATTTAATGTCGGTCTCTTTTGTTCTTCTGTCTGCTCTGTTCTTTACATCTGTTGCAGGATTGGCAATAGATGCCCATAAGGCAAGGAATGCATGCACCGCAGTGGCGTGAACGCGCATTGCACTTTCGTGCGTTCACAAAGCTGCACAAATGAAACTCTCTCGTAGCAGTCAAATGCGAGCCAGTACTACCTGAGTGAAGAAGTGTGTTTAGTTTGTTACGCCGGCCGCGCTGTTAATCTTAGTGTTTCCTGGACTGTGGTGACTTCGGCTTGTTCATTGGAAATCCTTCTGGCGGTACTGGATCTGGATCGTACTTGGTATACTCTTTGGCTTACGGTTCACTTTTTCATTGTATATATCCGCTTTATACTAGAAACTGCTTTATACTAGTGTGAGCAAAATGAACTTTGTTGTGAATTCTCGCCTACGACTTTCTTCTTTAAACATTTCAGTTAGTAAACGAACTTTAAAACATCGATGTTTAAAACACTGATGGTTTTTGGTCAATGTATTATTAACATCGATGTTTTGCAACATCGATATTTTCTTGTCGATGACACATCACTAATATAAATTTCAAAAGCACAAAACGTAAACTGAGGGCTTTGCAGAGTAGTTAAGCGTGTGATGCGTTGGTACCTTGTTGGCGTCGGCGCCCTCGGAATCATCCGAGCGGAGCAAAGCCTCCCTGGCGAGGTCCGCCACGCCCAGGAGCTCGAGTGCGGTGGCGGTGGTGGTGTTGACGACGGCGGTGGCGGCGGCGAGCAGGCTCTCCGCGCCTACGGTGGGCGGGGCTGACCCAGGCCTTGCATCTTGCAGGAATGAAGCTCCCCTACAAACATATTCTGCCTAAGGGTCTTATTCACGAACAAAGCTTAAGACTTTGAAGCTTGTAAGTAGCTATTGCCTCTACTACATTATTGCAGTGTTCGTGAAGACTGCCATTTTGTATGGTTTTCTTCAGCAGAATATTTGCTGTTGAATACCACTTGTACTTTATGTTTAAATCACCTTTTCTGAGAGATATTCTCAAAGTACTATCATTTATATGATTTTTCCTCACGATTAATATTTACAACTTCTGCTTCATATATTTGTGGTAATGAAACAACCATACTCATGTTCAAACGTTGATTTTGTTCGCGTCTCTGGAATAGTTATAGAAGACACAATGTATTTCTTTGGGTGTCCAAATTAACTCTGAAAGATCTCCAATTGTACGCTATAAAAGCGCAATTGATTCAATTAAAGCAAATGTTTTTTGAAATACAACGATTACCGTTCATGTTTTTTTGTATCATAATGAAGAAACACACAACCAAATAATGTATGTCCCCAGTACTCCACTAAGAGAAATCACATGAAAAGTACAGAAGTACAGAAGGCAAATATAAAAAGTATCTATAAAAAGGACAGTTGACGATGAAAATTAGAAGAATAAGAAAACCTCAAAAAGACGTTTAAAATCGCTTTCAATTTTAACAAAATATAAAAAGACTAGATTATGAAATATCTGAAATAGTTATTAATATTTAAATGCAATGTAAACAACAAACATACCCCAAAACTCAAAACAAGAGCAAATATAATTTTCCACTAAACCCCGCTTCTGGTGGCTAAAAGACCATTCACAATGCAAACGTAAACTTAGGCATAATGCCTAGACATAAACTTGAAACATAGTGCGAAAGCAAATATTTTATATTTTCTGTGAGTAATTGTGGCTACTATTGGTTGGATGTGAGAATCTATATTTTATATATTATATAGCTATATTTTATATTTACACATACATAAACATGTACGTATGTACTGTGGCACAACAGCTCTTTACGAGCCACAGCCTACCAGTGGCGTGTAGGCTTTACGACCATGGGTTGGGTTAGGTTAAGTATTTTAGTTTCAATAAAACGTAAAGCTAAATGATACTACTATGAATACTACAACAAAACTAAACTACAAAAGAGCGTACGCTACAAAACAACGTAGAAAACCACCGAAAATCAACCAAGCAATTTCGAAAACCAGTCTTTTGCTCGATCTATCGACTTCGATCATATTTCGATACTCGATTTTGAGTTAAACGTACTGTGATTGGTTCATTTCTTATTTCTTACATAAGCATAAGCACAGAAGCTTGAAGCTTGCAAGCTTTTAACTTAACGTCTTAAGTGTTATGCGAAGGCATTGTGAGTGAGTCCAATTATGGACATAGTCCTAACTTTTATATGTTTGAATGCTTCAAAATTTTGTTTATAAACAACATAAGTTCCATTAATTTTTTTTATTAAAAAATTAAACACAACTATTCTTTCAATCTCTCCATCTACATTTTTAACGACATTTCGAGGAACAGTTTGCCTCATCTTCAGGCTCAAGACATTCAGATTAACATTCTTACTATTTACATAATTCATTGTGTTCTAATATATAATTCATAGTAATTTTATATAATGGATCAGAGTACGTAAGTTTTAAACAATTAATATCCTCCTTTATCCATATCATACCTGGGCTGACTGTATTACATTATATCAACAAGAACAACGTCCTAACGTTTATGTTAACGCCATGCTCGTGTTTATGTTTGCGTTGTGAAAGGGACGCGAGCGGCGGGCGGGGCGCAGGCGTGGGCGTACCTGCGCGGGGGCGCGAGGGCGGGCGCGGGGCGTGGGGCGTGGGTGGAGCCGCCGGCGGAGGGGGGCGGGTCGCGGCCGTGCGCACTCGTTCCCATCTCTCTCTGCTGCGCCCGAGGCGCGTCGCGCGGCGACGGCGGCGCCCCCGCCCTCGCCGTCGCTCCGGCGATGCCTCCGCGCAGGCATTAAAAAAAAAAAATCTGCTTCTAATCTGTTCACGTGACGTTTGCACTCGGACCAAAGAGATGTCTTCCAGTTAAAATCTATAACAAGAAAATACCGCAGATAGATTGGGCAAAATACCTAGGTCTATATCTTGAAAAAAAATGGCCTTGAAGACGAATATAAAAAACTCACGAAATCAAAATTAAGCAGTTCTATTGGTTTCTAGGGAAAAAGTCGTCTCATTGGCTAATAAACTATTGATTTATAAATCAATATTAAAACTCGTCTGGACGTACGGAATACAACTTTGGGGCACTGCGGACAACTCTAGCCTAGAAATAGTGCAGCGATTTCAATCAAAAATTTTCAGATTGCTTTCCAATGCCGCTTGGTTTGTGTCAAATAAAACACTACACAATGACTTCATTATACTCACAATATACCAAGAAGTCCATTTCAGTTTCGAAAAATATTACAAACACTTAGAAAATCACCCTAATTATCTAGCATTAAACTTACTGGGCAATAGCCAAGACATGCAGATTGTGGATATTTCATCCTCTGGATCTATTAAATAGGGTCGATCATTACACGATACATGATCATACCCGAAAATTATATTTGGCTTGTGATGTTATATTAATAGAGTATACTATTTACATTCGTTTATTACAGAAAATCTATCCATGAAGAACTGTGAATGCCTAGTTCCTTCGCATGCCATTACAACACTTTGTTAGAAGATTTAGTTAGTTTGTTGTGTTAGTGTACAATTGTGTTAGTTTACTCTTATATTGTAAGAAATTAGTGGAAAAAGTCATGAATCAAGTTTATGAAAAAACTTAAAATTGTCGTTGTTTATTTTGCACTCAATTGTCTGATGTGAACCGTTATTATTTGTGCCACGTTTTCTTCATATACATATTTATAAAGGTAAATTGGAAATAGTTTTTTTTGTGTAGTAAAAAAGGTAACAGTGTACACTTTGATTTCAGTTTAAAGTGGTTCCTAGTTTAGTTGTAGTTTATGGTTCTTAGTTTCTAATGGTTCTTAGTTTCTAATGGTTCTTAGTTTAGTTGATTCAGATCCTCGTGATGCCGTATTTGTAGGCTGAACGTGCGAAAGCGAAACATTAGAATGATGTAAGTTTGTCAAGCTAAGGTCCACTGTTATTTCGGGCAGCAATAGGCAGGGTAGGCTAAGATGGGGTTCGGCGAGGATACACTAGAACAGACTGATGTTGGAGGAACATGGTGAGAATACAGGTAGATGCAATTCCTTTCGCTATCTAATAGATGGTTGTGACAAATAATTGACAAAGTAATGCCAGGTTTCTTAATCTAATATTCTATTAAGGCAGCATTTGCGGAGCAGCGAACAATTAACGTGTTCGGCGAATGTTCGCTTCCCTTGATGGGTCCAAAAGACCGACACACGGTGAGCAGGTCGAGCACCGAATGTCCCTCACTCGACAAACAGTAAGCAACTCATCCTTACTCCTTATAATTCGGCGAGTGGTTGCTCGCTACTCACCGAATAACGAATATGTGTAACCGCCTTTATACCAAAGTGAGAGTGGGTTCTACGTCCCACAAAAACTTTAGAAACACTGAAGTGGCTGCTCTCAAATTTGACCCGAATTCCTTTGAGCGGCAACGAATACGAAAAAAGTGTGTTAACTCAAAGTGCGTTTTTTGCTGTACTTAAGGCAATCCCTAATGCATCTGAGCGACAATGTTTCCGGACGTGTCACCCAGCCGAGCGAGACCAGACGGAGTTGGCAGAACGGTAGGGCGAGAGGATTCGGGCGGAGCGAGTAGGGCGGAAGGAGCAGGCGGAGCGGAAGTAGGGCAAAGAGTGAGCGGAGCAGAAATAGATGAGGAAGTGAGAGGAGCAGAAGAAGGGGAAAGAGCGAAAGGAAAGGGATGAGCCGGTGGAATGAAATAACAGACCGACCGCAAAGAATGGGCATTGAGGAAAGAGCGGAAGAAACAGATAGAAAGAAAAGGGCTAGATGGAGGAAGCGTGAATTGTGGCAGACCGGATATGACATGGGGGGAGAAGGACGAAGAGTGTGAGAGGAGAGGCTGTTTCTGAGAGGAGAGGCTGTTTAACAGATGATTGTAATAAAAAAATACTCGGACGACGCCAGGTCAATCGTCTAGTTTCAATATGAATCTGGTCGGAGAACACGTATCCTCCCACCCGGTTGGAGTAAGGGGAACAGAGAGTAATTACTCTCTGTAAGATGCTAACCACTTTCAATTACAGGATCACTAGTATTCCATGTGTATACGTAACGATAATCGCCACCTTCACCCACGGTCTGATCGCGATGCAACTTTCAACATCCGGCTGTTACATAACAGCGCCACGTCCGCTTTCTACATTGGTCACTGCTTGACTCAGGCGAGAACTGTTGTAAGACTGATTTTCACGACGGCAGGCGACTCGTAGAGGCAGCTTTAGAATAAATCAGTATAAATCAGTTTTAGAACTCATTTGACATTCTAAGAATATTTTGAATACTGCAACAAATAGAAAAAATGTTTCCCAACTGACTAATCATCTTTTGTATGAAGTCGAAAACTAGCAGTATATGATCATAATGTGTCTTCTCAATTAGTACTATGTATCAAGTGTGTAATATCTTACCCAGCTACATTGACCCAATAAAAATGAATATGAAATGTGTATTAGTAATTTCATAAATCATGGTAGCTGCTTTATATCCTCCATGAAAATGCTACAATGGAAAACCATCAAATCCGTTTCAAGGCCACTAGACTTGTTTCTTGGGTTTGTCCGTGTATAAATGCTGAAGACAGGAAGAAGACATGTAGGTTGAAATCATTGATTCAAAATTATGCAAAAAGGTGTGTCAATATTTTGCCGTTCACACTTCGAAATAGTTTCATATCTCCCATAAAATGTTTAACAAGTGGGAGGGGGTATGACTATCAAGCTGTAAGTAATTCGTACGAGCCACATTCATTTTTGTTGCAGTCATGTTCTGACTAATGTTCCCAAACCATTTTTCACATAACTTTTTACATTCTTGTATATATATCGTATATTTTCTCGTATACTCTCTCGTACACGGTGTAATATAACATACAAGTTATATTGCATCAACAGCTATAATAAAAATTGAACAAATCGTATATGATGTGTATCTATAATTTGATAATTGGTCATCATTAAAGTTTACTTTAAAACTTCTTTACGTAACATACATGATCTTAAAAAATACAGTTTTTAATTTACTTTCCTATTTGTTGATGGTACTACTTCACTTGAACGACGTCTTTGTCTCTTCTTCCGATTCAGACTTAGTTTCACTAAAGCATTGTCACTAAAAATATTTGTAAACTCAATAATCACAGGTGTGGTCATTACCAACAATGCTATTTATTTCAAGAGCAGCTTTCGATGGCTTAGCCATCATGTTTATAGTACAAGAAAAATATCAAACAATTAGTTAAACAATTAAAACAATAGATTAAAACAATACATTAGGATTGAAAGATTACTAATAATTTTAAAAACAGAATTAACATTTTGTAAAATGAAAGAAAAGGAAAAGAAAATAGAGGGGTGTTAAAGCTCTTGAAGTTAATAGCATTGTTGGCAATGACAACACCTTTGATTATTTAATTTTAAATGCCAACGACATTTCACCACAAAACTAATATTTGTAAACTCGTCAGAATTCTTTCAACTTGACGGTCATTGCCATTCTCCGCATCCACCATCCTTACTACACCAAGTGTAACAGGTTCTAACTTCCTTTGCTATCTCAAAAAAAGAAACAACTATTTATTACTTGGCTCCAAGTCCTAGGCGGCTAAATTCTTTGCATAAAACATTTGACAGCGTCACGAACCTAATACGTTCCATTTGACATCCATCCTGTCGTTTCTACGCGTCAATTCATTTATTTTCTTACTGAAAGCGTCTTTAACAAATTGTTTGGTTGGATGGTCACAACTTGTCCTTATAAAACGCTTGCTTTTGTTTGTCATATATTTACAAAATAAAGTTTCTTCATATTAAATGTTTTATTATTCGATACAATGTAAATTAACTAATATGACGGTAGTTAAATAAAATTACTAATATGACTAGTTACTCTACCGTCCATATTTACGTGAAAATGAGTCATGAGTTACTTTAATGAAAATAAAATCGCTCTTGACCCAATCGTCCATAATGACCCTATCATCATTTCATGAATAAAGGAAAAAGTATCTTTTGGAAAACGATTTCTTTAAATTATTTTAAAATATGTTTAATGGAGGGAATATGTTAATGTTGTTAAATAGATAAGTTAAATATTTCGAAACATTCTAAGAGTAAACATTTACAAAGTAAAACACAATGGTTCAGTAACAATGATCTAGACTATGGATGGGGAAATATTAGGGTTATTTAATTTTCGGTCTGAATTATTTTTGAAAACCTTTTACTGCGTAGCTTAGGGGGCTATTTTTCCATCTTATCAGCAGGACTTGTTATCTTCCTTTTGCTTCAGGCTAAAAATCCGTCATTCACGTTTCTTATCTTTCTTATCATTTACGTATCTTATTCAGTATCATAAAGAACATGGATACAAACAAAAAGTAATTCTTGCAATTGTGTTGTTTTTATTCGAAACATACAAAACAGAACCTAACATAAAAGTACAAAAAAAGCTTCATTGACATTAGCCGGAAGAAAACCGCGTGTACAACAAGTCATTAGGGAGCCAAGAGGTGCTAGCCGCGTCCGACTCTCCCCGGCTGTCACCCGCATTGAGCGCACTGCCTGGGGCAGCTGGCGTTGGAACACACGGTCTTGGCGATGACCCTGGCCACGTGCACGGCGCCCGCGGTGGCCGCGTCGAGGTCACCGCCGTGAGCGGCGCCAGCGGCGGAGGCGGCGACGCCAGCAGTAGCGGCGGCAGTAACGGCGGCGGTGGCGGCTGCGTCCGCGGCGTCTGCCTTGGCGACTGCGGCAGCGGCGGCGCCCAGCGCGACGTCCTCGTGGGCGGCGTGGGCGTAGGCGGGGACGCCCGCGCAGGAGGGCATGGGCAAGTACACCCACGGCTCGTCCGGCAGCGCCGGGAAGCGCATGAGCGGGCGCGCCGACGACAGCACGGTGCTCCAAGCGCTGATGGCCAGCAGCTTCACCAGCGCCAGCCCCAGCAGCCGCAGCGCCAGCACCTGCACCGCTGCACGCGCCGCGCGCGCTCGTCAGTCAATGAGCGTACGCCTAAGTGTTAAAGGAAAGTAGGGAGGGAGACACTCCTTCCCTCCGTTCCTCCCTCGACCACTCACTCGCTCATTCCTGCCCTTCCTCGATCATTCACTCACTCGCGCGCTCATTGACTGACATGCGTGCGCGGTGCGGCGGGGGAGGGACGGCGGGGGAGTGCGGCGGGGGAGTGCACGAGTGAGTGAGTGTGGAAAGGAGGGTGGGAGGGCGGGAGTGAGGGAGGGAAGGAAGGAAGGAGGGCGGAAGTGAGTGAGTGAGTGATCGAGGGAGGGAGGGAAGGAGGGAGGGCGGGAGTGAGTGAGTGAGTTATCGAGGGAGGGACGGAGGAAAGGAGTGCGCGAGTGAGTGATCGAGGAATTGAGGGTGGGGAGGAGAGAGCGAGTGAGTGAGAGGAGAGAGCGAGGAAGAGACAGAGGGAGAGAGGGAGAAGCGTGTATTTATTGGTTCCGGACCCGTCAAGTACTGAGATCATTAGTTCCATAAGTGTAGTGCATCCTATAACTGAGAAGTAGTAATATTCTTCCCCTGCTGATTGATTAGTGATTCCGAGCGGGTCAATTGCTAAAGTCATTAGGAGATACAACGTATGACTGGGATTCCGTTACACACTTCACACCCATGTAAGTAAATTGATTTCGTGAGCACAATATAAAGGAATTCAAAGTTCTTTAAAGTGGTCTTTAAGATTTATAATTTTACATGGGGGCTAGCACCCAAGTGCTCATAATTTGTATTCAAATTTCACTTTCTCGCCTTTTTGATCTCTTTTCATGGTGTTCCTTTAAGTAGCCGTAGTATCCTGTTTTCTGTTTTAATCCTAGCGCACGCTCAGACGGTATGGCGCGGACGTATGGGACGCACAGGATTTTTTTTAAACGTTTCGCGTAAAGATGCGTGCACTAACCCGTCATGATCGGGACGGGACGATCTGCACTTTCCGCCATTTGCAAAACGTCCGAAGGAAAGTTCTTCTGGACATTCTGATGTGCCGCTGATGTTATCGGCACGGTCGGGACGACCTTTCCGCCGTTTAGTTGTGAAGTTATGTGAACCCTACGGAGCGAACACGAATGCGTTCAATTTAATGATGTTGATCCTGAATTATCCCGAGTTGTACAATGTGATATTATGTTTTATTTTATTTCTTTCTTTTTATTTCTTTTTTGTTAGGAAATGTCATTTAGTTGTTTAGCTTAACTGTCTGAATCAAGGAGTAACATTTGTCAAATTTAAAATACTATATATTTACAAAAAGCTGTGTAAATTGTAAAACTTGGTACATTTGTGCACGGTGAATTTAAATAATGTATTTTGGAATGACACATTAGTTCATTATTTAATATAAATTATTTGTAGGTGTTTGTTTTGTTTAAATTATTGTGCTTATCTATGTCGATTATTTTTTAAGTTCTAAATAAATTAATGCAATTACGCTTCTACCTCTTTGTTGAATTTCATTGTATACAATTTCAATATTTTCCAAAAATATTTATTTCGTACAGTATATTTTTCAAATTATTCAATTTAGCTTCAAATATACCGTGAGACATCTTAATGTACTGAAATAATTTTTCAGCTTCCACCAGATCGGGATATAATAAGTGGATTCCTCTTTTATCATTCTCCTTCTGTTCAGTAGAGAATCTGGGCTTTCTACGATTCCTTGCCTTACTTTATTCTTCCTGTATTAAAAATGAACACAATGCGATTGCTTCTTTACTTAACGGCACCCTGAAAGTTTGGGCAAAAATGTCGATTTTATTGTGTTTTTTTAAATAAAGTCCTGCAGAGTTTCCTCTTTAAATGATGCTTGTTTCGTCTTAAGCCTGTAATTCTAACTTCTTCAAAATTCCAAATGAATACAACAATGCTTGACGGAAACGATAACCATGTTCTGTCATTTCTGACACACTAGTTTTTGTTTTCTGTATATTTGTTTTGATACTAAACAAATGCAAAAGAATACTGGAAGATCAAAAGTGTCCTTAATCAATCCAGGGAATCTAGTGAATGCAGTAATTTTTTGATCATCTGATGTCCGTGACGTGCAAGAGGTTGTATCATTTTTTACATTAGGCAAGGAACTAGAGGAAAGCAAGGATAAATTTAACTTTTCTGACAACATTAATATTGATGAAAAATAAAATAAAAATATTGTCAAATGTATTATAAAAACATTTTTCGTACATCAAAAGTGGAAGAGCCACAGTATCACTTTTTTATAATAAACATATTGATTTAGCATGTGAAATATGAATATATTTTACCAATTGTGACAATGTAAAATTTTATAATTCATCATGAAAATTTTATAATAACAATAGCAAAGATAAACTGTATGAATGTAACATTGTATTAGTGTAAGGTCTAGGTGACATTGGGAATCTAATGTTTTGGGCAGGAATGCATTGTAAAGCTTTGATCTTTATTTCGTGTAAGTTGAAATTTTCAGTACGTAAGAAAACTTTTCTGTTTCTATTAATCGTATTCCCTCAAAATACAATATAATGTAACCCATGTAAATACATAATTTAACGGAAGATGTTTCAAGAATATGTATTTTTCATTAAAATAACTGTCAAAATTTGGCACTTTTGGGGGTCTAATTGTCGCACATTTTCAAAAACACATATTTGGCAAACAGGTCTAGTTAAATTTTGCAACAAATATTAGATAATTTGAGGGGTAAATTGAACAAGATAGCTTTAATAGTTTCTGAAAAATTTTCCATAAAATATCACAATTTAACTTGGGAGAGATACACCTCGATCGGGTGCCCTTAAATTGTAGAAGCCATCGCGCACAATACAAGACCCGGAGTGAGAAGCCAGACTGACTCAGAAACTGTTCGAAGTGTCCGTTCTGTCCCGTCCGGGCCTAGAGCGCGTGACCCACACAAAAACTGCCGTCCGTCCGGTCAGTGGCGTAGCGTCAGGGGACGCTAAGATGCTGAGCATCCCCACATAAAATATTAATTAAAGAAGTCTAAATATTGTATCGATAATCTTCCAAGTGAGTGAAACACATTCAGCCAAACACGTTTTGTATTAATTTTAAAGTGATTTCATATGATTGAATTTCGCGTGTTTATACAAGCTGGTCTCTGATTGCTTGGACGCTAAAATGCTTCTAGCGTCTGCCGCGAGATTGCGACGCATGCGCAGACGCCGAGGTTCTCCCCGCCCCTCTTCACCCCTGCCCCAGGATTCTCGAGTCCCGAAAAGCTAGCATATGGGCAGCATACTGCTGGTGAGAAAGGCTTATGTGAGCAAGTTGCTTGAGGTTGTCACAGAAATATTTTTCTTTCTCACTCGTGATTCCGTGCTTGGTAATGAGCACAAACAATAGATATAGTGCTTGCCTACTAATTCTCAATTAATATCTAAGAAGTTTGAATTCTGACTTAAATAAATTAAATTTTATTTTGGTTCGAAATATATCAATTCATAAGTGATCTCATTGTCAATCGCGCGTGAGAACCAAAGCGGAACTATTTCATAATTTGCTTCCAAGACGTCTCCTGACATAAATCTGTTGAAGTAGTATAACATTTGTTTCAATAACATAGATTCTAGAGAACATTAAGAATCACGATGTCTTCAGTTCGCATTATTGTTGAGCATCCCCAAACGCACGAGACACGCTACTGCGTCCGGTCCCGTCCGTCCGTGCCGAACCCACCCAGTGCGCGCATGGCTTTGAACGGTGACTTACGTCCAGCGCCCATGAAGAGGCGCAGGCAGGTGGTGGTGATCCAGCGGAAGATGGTGACGAGCGTGTCGAACACCGCCCTCGGGTCGGTCTGGTCCCAATCCAGGTCTTCCAGACGGTGCGTCACCGTCAGCCATACCAGGTGCAGAACGGGCCCCAGCTACACTTGCAGAAAGCAGTGCAATCACACAAGCGGATCACATCAAAAGTGTAGCAGTCTTTGCCCCCTTAACACGTAAATATGTTCACTATATAGGACATTTTTTGTGCAAATCCCACAGTTCAACCTATACTATAGAAATGTAGAATTGTCTCAGCCTTACTAAGAAATCTTACACAACAAGAAAAATTCAAAGTTTAAGAACAAAAAAATGGATATTCACTTTTATTTTATTAATTTTATATATATATTACAATTCAAAACTTGACATGAAGAAAGAAACAAAATATATTTGCTCCATTTAATAATTTAATCGTCAAAGTCTAGTAACTAACTTCTGAAGTTGAATTTCCTTGTGCTCAATTCAGTTATTACATTGACATTATTTTGATTATAAACGCATGCATAAAAAGAATAACAAATTTCAGACAAAGAACATTCTAACGAAAGTTCAAGTTTCATTAAATATTTCAAGAATAAAATTTTCTCTTAATAATATTATATTCATTATCATTTTTTTCAGTTTTTCATAGTAAAGAAGACAATGCCTGTCAATGGACTGAAGAAAAATAATTGTTCATAATTGACAGGTATAGTTAAAAGATGGATTATACATGAATTAATTTCTTCAAAAATAAAAATAAATATTTACCAAAATAAAAGCCACTGTTAATGCAATTCCCATGAGCAACAGCAAGTTCACTACACGTAGTGTGCTTCTATCAAGCAAGCTTGGATACTTTTCTTGATCTGCCACTGTGAATAAGAAAACAGTATTTGATTGATAGCCGTTATGAATAAAATATTCTCTTATTGGCAGTTATAAGCGCGGAGAATAAAATATTTTATATGATCGTATCAATTTACTCTGAGCAACAGTCTACAGAATGTAGACCAACCTGCACAATGCCTACACCCCCACCCATTTTGCACTGAAGTGCAAGGCCTGACAACTTGCGAGAACTGACGATGCGCAAGTTGCGAAAGTAGTGAAAGTTTAGCGAGTTTCATAGGAAGCAGTACTGTCTACTATTGCCTGGTGTAGGTGGCATAGCGTAGATGCATATCCAGAACACTAATAAAAATATCCATACTGTGAACTTATTTGACTATTTGTTTAAACGAACTATTTTTTCATTCCGCGCTTCACAATTAATTATAAACAATTTTTTTTCGTTTATGTAATTTTTAAACACTTTGATCCATCAACAACAGTTTAAAAGGTAACCAGTAAATTGTACAAGAATATTAAAATATTATCCAAATATGCTAAAGAAATTTAGATTTCATTGACATTATTTGTTAATAAATAGCCAAAACCAAATTTGACTGAAATGGAACAGATACAATCGATTTAACAGGAATTCTCACAAAATTATCCAAATTGTAGGTAATGATAAAGAGCTCCAGATTAGTGTATGCGACTCAGCAACTTTAAATGCAGCTAACAAATTGATGTAAGGCGAAGAAGAATGGAAGAAAGTATGAGAAAGCTGGTTCCACTGGAGTTCACAATTAAACTGCGAGTGAAGCGTTTGAAAATTTGTTTAATCCAGTAACAAAATTAAACATATATCAGGTGATGTCCAATTTAAAATTCAAGCAGAAGACAATATATTAAAATTCACGATGTGGGCCGAGCAAAGGCATATTTTCCAAAACATATCGACAGTTTTTTTGAAAAAAATTAACATAAGATAACTAGTGGAAACTTTAATGGAAATCTGGAAAAATAATCTTGCATGTGCGCGTATCTTCTGCACCCGTGTCATTTCTGACAGATTGTGAGCATTATTTAATCCAAAACAAATATTTTAAGATTCGAATTTGGCTTTGTAAAAAGAATTTTCTGTTCCCAGCAATGGCACCCAAGGCATTGCTATCTCCTCTACCCCTCGGAATATCTTCCTCGTTACATATTTTGTGAAGAATTACCTATTTAAATACATTCAATTGCTCCATTTCATTCAAGACGGGTTGTAACTAATTGTTTACATAGAACGTCGGCCAAAGCAAGTTTTTCTTAATGGATTTGTAACTAATAATCCCGTATTTCTCACTCACCTACCGCTGACCGCTTGATTCTCTCTTCGCCATTTACAATATACATCTTCTTCCTTCTTTTCCAAGCTGCTTTGAAAAGCCAGAAGCTGAAGGATGTAAAGACAATTCTAACATAGTACCATGAACATTTAATTATATATTCATATATCAGAATCACAGAAATGATAATTTACCGATATATGCTCAATAATTTGAATGTGTTAATAAATAAAAGTAAAAGAAAATATTTCATAAGTATGTTAATATTAATACGGTTTTGATTGAATAAAAATAATTGAAATAATAATAATGACCGATGTCTAATTCTCAAAATAACATAAATGAATATTATAATGATTAGCATTAAGTGAAAACAATGAATCACTACAGAAGAACACGAATGAAAAGTAGTTCAAGAAATATTGATACTTAATAGTAGTTTATCCAATTAGTTTATAATGTTCAAATTTTATTGCATAAGTACTACATGTTTTGAAAAGGAACGACGTTTAGGAGCGAGTTTTCAAATTTGTAAGAATGTGATAAAGTGACATTATAAACTAGTTGCGTACGCTTTTTTGTATAACAGCATTATAAATTTATAAGAGAATCAAACTTAATTTTGCGAAACAACATCCTTAGTGACTTATCAAGTATTTGACTTCTGCACGAGAAAACGGTGGTCGGCTGTTCCATTTACCGCTACCACCTCACGATTCTCTCGCTGCGATTGGCTGACTGTGTCATGACGCAATCATTCGTGCCGTAAAATACTAATACGTCATCATTTGTGGAATAAAATGACCTTTTAGGAACGATTTCTTGCAACAGAAAAGGTCATTTACAATGCTGGTGTACAAAAAATCCTATATTTCGCGTCAAATGGAGTCACATAAATCTAATTCACTAAAAAATTCACCTATCAACTTACCAACGAAAATGTCAGGATAATGTAGGTGGCATATTTTACGTGCGGCTCCATAATTCTTTATTTAAATATCTTCGCAAACAATTATGTTTACTTCTATGTGTTCTGACTCAAGTCAACTAAATATTTCTCGGGGCGTGAAACTGAATAGAAAATATGATCAAATGATGAATCTGAAAAACATAGTAGCATAATCTCATGTAACGAATGTTTTCATTGTCGTAAAATTGGACAAGGATTCATGCAGAAATTATAATAACAAAAAGGAAATTTTACCATCAGGCCTGCATCTTTTGCACGCAATTTTTAATGCAGCCATTTGTGCATATATAACTTATTACAAACAACAACTTCAGTATTCCAGGGCGCCAGTTTTATATCTTTAATGGTTCAAAGACATCACTGAAATTTATACACGTCTGTACGCTGTCACCCTGGAAAATTTCAACAATTAGTTTTCACAATGTCATATCATTTGATGCAAAAATGAAATCGAATGATATTGTTTCTCAGTTTCTGTTTTCTTGGCCAATTGATCTAAAAACTTCGTCTTTCTTACGTCTACTATCATGAACTTCCATGAATTATTTTGCACTTTCGTAACAAATCTCATATTGAGTACTACATAAGTCATGGTCTTCAGAAATCTTCATTTATGTCACTGTACAATTTAAACTGGCAAAGTGTTACATTAGATTACTTCTTAAATTTAACAGAAAGTACTCATGACTTTTTACCTTATCTCTCCTTCTTCCTAGTTGTGAAACAAAAATTTCTAGTTCTATTACTTTTTCTGGATGAATTTCAGCCACCTAGGTATAAAACAACATTAAGGTATTTGCATTTACCCCAGGAAAAAATAAACCTCATAATTTGCACCACGTCTTAAAAATGGTGCAGGACACGGGGTGGCCTCTACAATTAGATATATTATACAATTAATGTTTCTTTTTCACAACCCTGGAAAACTTGTAAGTTGAGACAAGAAGCTGAATAAAAGTGACTCGATTTATGCATTCCAATTTTAAATATATATGTATATATATATATACTATATATATATATATATATATATATATATATATATACCACGATTCTCAAGTTACAAACACTAGAATTTAGAACTACTTAATTTTGATTCTAATACATACTTATGGTATAAATAGACAGAACTCAACGCGCTGACCTCACGACGACAGAACGTGACCTAAGAACGAAGTCATAAATAGATATGAGCATGTTTACTCATCGCGACAAGATTTGGAACAGTCAGTTTTGTTTTGTTTTGTTTTTCGCGTAAATCCGGGCAAATACACGTGACTAGGTATTTGATCAAGCACCAAAAGGATGGGGAACTGCTAATTAATGAATTTTCTATATCGGCCACTCGGATGATTTCTATAGCTGTGTGACGAAAGAAGAGCTCAGGCGGATGAAATACGCTAGATACGGCGAAGGGAATACGTTATGCTCACCACATATCTCCCTTACAGTCAAGGCGTAGATAAAAAATAACTAGTGGTGCTTGCGAAGCACATACTTTCTTCTACAAGGTCCTAAATGGTCCTATTATACTACTACATAAACATACACATTTTCCGTTCCGAGACCCGAAATCTGATCCTTAGAAGTTAACGAGCCGGCACTTATACCATTACGCCACACTAAAACCACATGGGTCCAACGAGCCATAAAATGAATCGAACAGTGCTATAAAATGGTAAATGCATGATAGGAAAACAATTAATATGATGGTACCTAGAAGAGATGTGAAAGATTATTAAAAGTGAAACATTCGAAAACTACATACAGACACTTCCAGTTCATTTATCGTAATGATCAATATTTGTGATTCGAATGGCTTTACATGGTTTTGAATCATGATTCTAGAATTCTCAATTATTTCCTGTGACAACAGAGAATTTTGACAAATAGTATTCCCCGACCAGGACTCGAACCAGCGATGCTTCCCTCGGGAGAGCTGTGCCAATGCTCGTAATTTAACGACTGCGAGCGCCTTTACTTTGCTTGGCATTTACACATATAATAGGAATAAGTGTAGAGTGGTTTCATTTCTAGCATTAGGAAGCCAGTTTCTTTGTTTTTTTCAAAAATTACACAAATGTAATTTTTTGAAAGATCTTTCACATCTTTAATATGCACATTACCAGCAATTTGTAAACATTATTATATTTGTGAGTGTAAGTGCTTTAAATGACTTTAAATGCAGTTTTTTTCAAAACTCAAAAATTTTCTGTGAAAAAGAGCTTCAAATTTCACATTTTTAGTTGTCCTTAAATGTCTTTTTCTTAAAAACGGCTCTAAATTTTTCAAAGAAAATTCCCATTTAGGGCGAGATTTTTGTGTTTTTAATATTCTAAAATTAATATTTCCGTTCTACCATTAGGAAACAGAGAAATTAAGAAAATGTAAAAAAAAATGTACTTTGGGCGGCGATAGATGGCAGCTGGCAAGATTATGTGGCAATTCCAAATAGATAGCCCAGACTCAAGGAAATAGCTAATACGGGAAAGTCTGTGCCATTCTGTAGCACCACTAGTTCAGTATCAAGAAGCAAAAAACATGGATTTTGGCTACATCATGAGTTAGAGGATTTTTTTCTAAATTTATCAATAGAATTTATCCACTTTTCCGTTACCATACCCCAGCTATAAGCGTTTTTCCTGGCAAAAATTCGCCGTTTTCCGCAGCACGATTACATAACTTTCTCTTCTTACGAAGTATTCGTAAGGCGAGATAGTAAAAACAGGACCTGGCCTGGGAAACATTGCTAACTGGCAAAAGTTGGATTAAGCCGGCGCTAAAATGCCAAATACATACATTTTCTAGACCACCGATTGGGCAGTCAAAGATCTGTTTTATATATATATATATATATATATATATATATATATATATATATATATATAGACACACAAATAGGGAATATATTAAACTATAGCTCAAGCAATTTACATTGCTTTCTCTCCCTTAACACACTTCATTCATCGACTCGCTTCGCTTATGCCTTAAAACTTCATTTCAAATACGAATTCTCACACGGAAACAGCGGGCGTGGTATCGACAGAATTCGCATTATTAAAGAAGATAAATGTTTGCTCGTCCATAAGTAATAGATTCAAATTTTTCAAATACTATTTTTCTTGTTTAACATAATACTCGTAATTAAACTCAGTGAGATGTTATTGCGTCAATTTGCTGAACGATTACTATAACCATTAGTTTTTCAATTTTCCAACTTTCTCGCAACGAACGATTCTGAGAAAGTTTGACTCGACCGTCGATTTTCACTTACGTTGTAAGTTTTCTGCTGAGGATAAAACCAATTGAGTTTATTTTATTTAAACAACATGTAGCCTACTTAAATATTCTTCCTTACCTTTTCATTACAGTATGTTCATTGCTTTTAGTAAGAAATATCTTATCTTTCGTTAGGACGTGTTCTGGAATAACCATAACAGGCAAAAATAGTTTCAAAATTTAATCACAGAAACATTAAAATTGATAATTATTGTTAATGTTGATTATAATTATTATAAAACAAACTTCCTTTACTTCTTTACACAATTTAAATTGATGTATAATATGTTTAATCTTAGAAAACGAAGCATCTACTCTCAATTTAAGTTATTGCTATACATGAATATTGGATATAAAACATTTTTTTCTCAGCTAGCACCTTATGTAATATGGAATGATTTTTCCATTTTCTTTGTTAACAAGATTTATGCAGCATCTCTGTCCCTTTTGCCCTATCTCTTGAGCACTCACTAGACAGGGTGTTACCGTGAGAGCGAGTTCTGTGTTGTCTTGTGAAATAACACAAAGGAGTGAATTTTGATCGCATGTAAACACCCAAGAGTGTTCATAGTTATCCTTTGGTTAGGCGGTGCCGGATAAGTTGTAGCGGTGAATCGATGCTCCTTCATTATTGCCAACTACAAATGACACGCGTTATGAAGGGAGCATGAATTTCCGGCCGAGCCGATGACATTGCATGTTCCGAAAGGAAGCTGCAGCAACACGCCTCCTATTCGGGTACTATGCTTATATGACTTGTGGCACGAATTGTAGTCTCTCGAAATTCTTCACATGCCGTCGGATGGACAGGACTCTCTAAAAAGCTGAATGCACAGTGAAATAGCAGGCAAGTCATTATAATCACAAGATATTTTGAGAACTTTGTTAACTTTTCCCTCTGTTGATTCGCGTTTCTTAATTCTAATGTTCTTATTATTTTTCCTTTAGACTCTATAAAGAGTAAACATTATTTCTGAAAGGATGTAAAAGATATTTTTATTCCGAGGGACTCGAGTTATATTATCCTTGCATTTTACCTCGCTCTTAGTGCCATCTCAATTCAGATATGTACTGGTGATTTTTGAAAGTATGTCGCCGTTTGCTTTCTTAATAAACTCAGAAATTCCTCTATCATCACTTCAGGATATACCCAAAGTACTTACGTTAATGTTGTATTGACCGGTGTGATGTAATTAGAATTGAACTTCGGCGAGTTTCGAGTGGGTTTTTCAAAAAACAATTCTGCACAGTAGTAACAACGACATTTTTTGTTTTCGTAGTAGGTACTTTGTACATTGAAAAAGCAGTGAAATTAAGAATTAAATGATAAATATTTAGGTAGGAATTTTTTGTCAAACAGGAGGGAAAATAAATTATCAGTGAAAATCACTGAAAACTGCCAGTGTAAAAAGTGAAATAATATATCATGAAATAATTACAAATTGTCAATTGAAAGTAAAATTAAACATTTTGAATTGAAAGTATCTTGATTTGGTAATCTGTTTACGTAAGAGTGAGATAATTGCATACACTTCGTATGTTCGGTTTAGAAGGTTAAACAGGTTCGATTTAGAAGGTTAAAGGATTAACCGATAAAAGAATTGTTCACCCGTGAACGAGAATTGTTAATTTATAGAAACTTGTTAATTTATTTCACATTATTTCTAAACATAACAATAACTTAATAGTTTAATAACACAAAAAATTATACAAGAAAGAATTCGCCATTCAAGCATACTCCTGCCTGTTGGCAAACATGTTTATACAAGGCAGAATTTGAAAATAAAATAAACATGAAATAGAGTAGTAATAAGTAGTGAAGAATATAAGAATATACAACCCTTTGATAGAACAAACATATTTTTGTATGCAGCTATTATTCCTCGTCTCCTGCCGCGTCAGCTTGCGCTTACGCGCGGTTTCTGGATTTGGAGGGGGAAATGAGGGCAGAGTCAGGGGAAGTTCCCCCTGCTCGTAGAGTGCCGGTGTCGCGTGGCCGCAGACGTCTGGCGCCCGCGTAAGCACAATGACGTAGCTCCGCCGCGGAAAGAGCGTCTCAGCAGTAAAGGCCTACATAACAGCTTGACCTCCGCTTAGCGGGGGGACGAATGCTACTCGTGAGCTCGTCGCCCGTGTGCACGGACCTTCCACTCCTCCGTCAGTTGAGACCGACCCAAACTGGCCCTGCCGACCTCCCTCCACCCCTAATCTGTTCAGATCGGCCTAAACTGGCCTTGCCGCACTCCTCCACCCTGCTAGTCCAGATCGACCCTCTGGGTCCTGCTAGCAGCTTTCTGCCCTTGCCCCTGACCGCCGTGCACTTCGAGTGTCGACATGGCCGCTGCAAAGTCGGTCTTCCGGAGAACCGTCCTCACCGAGGCAATAGGCTACGTCAGGTGCATATGTAATTAACACCTTCCCAATAAACTGATTTTTGCCATGACTGGAGTCATTCCTGTTCTTATTGCTCCCTCTCATCCGCCTTAGGCCTTTACGAGAATAAGGAACGGCCCAGAGGGCACCTTCCGCCCTTACCGTCCTTCCACTCCCGTGCAACGTGATGCCAGACCCCCTTCCCCCACGACACCGGGTTTCTCTGACCGGTAAGTAGCTCGTGTGGGTTTGTCACTCCTGCTTTCGACTGCTTCATTTCAATTATCGATTGTCTTATCTCATAAGGAAACGATCGCTGAAAAATGTATTATGAGAAAGTTTTTCAAAGATTTATGAAATTATTTCTCTACCTCATTGTGAAAGTTTTTAAGTTAACACCAAATATTAAATTGAACGCTCGTGTATTTTTTACGCCTCAGCATGCAGCCTATTCGTCCTTTCCGCAAACAAGGAAAGTCCTTGGTTCATCAACAATGGCTAGACGACTGCAAGAGAAATTTACTGGTAATTGCCGGGCAACTCTGCGCTCGCAGGCCCAGCCATGGCGGGCATGGATCGCCCAATAACAGACCCTTTTCTCAAGCGTAGTGCCGCAGCTCTCATCGTGGTAAGTACTCCACTGTCATACATCATGCTTTCATCATAATCACGGTAAGAGTGTGACGTTTCCATAACTGACAATTTTATTCCAAGAAAAGGAATAGACTTCGTCGATGACATGTCACAAAACGCCGGTAAACAGGTTGGCCGAGACGGGATGCGCAGGGCAAGACGATGAGAACTGCTGGGGTGAAGCATGTCAGAATAAGCGATAGTAGAATTAATTCATTTTCCTGTCCAATGAGTAATACTGACAAATAAATAACCTGCCAACGTCTGGTTATTTCAGCTAGAGAGCTTATACTTTTGATTAAAACACGGATTTTTATCGAGCACAATTTCTCTCTCCCTCTCTCCATCTACCTTTCTCGTATGTTATTTGTCCCTATGTCTCTTCTTAAATATTAAATTAGAAGAAAACTCCTGGTCTTGAGGAATTCCAGTAGTGATCTTTTTTGGATTTAAACGGTGACCATACATTCACATTGAACATTTCCTAGAAGTTATAAAGTGTTCGATAACAAATTACATGCTTGAAGTATCTATTGAAACTATCTACTAATAGAGGTCTAAATACCATGTTCTCTCGAATTTATTTTTTGCACTTTGGTACCGGGTAAGTGATTGAGCGTTTCCATATTTGATGACTTCATCCACTTCTCAAAGAATAGTTGTTTACTATTTATAAAAGCAGTTTCAGTGTCCAGTAGACATTTTAAGATAATTGTGCTGGTATAATCGTACCCTGGTGCTTATTATTGGGCGTCTTATTGTTGTTTTTACTTCAAAATGAGATACGAAGTGTATTTTGAGAGGAACATAATACAAAGGTATTAAACGTTTTTATTGCTTGAGATCTTTTGGGGAGTTATAGGAGGGTGAATGTACCAGCAACGTACGTAAGTAGCTAGAACTTCCCCTTTTTTTTATAAGGGAGTTTTTTTGACCACACCCTTGGCCAATAGATGAATGCTTGTGTTTATGTTATTTATGTTTATTTAACTATGTTCGTTTAAGTGAAAATATGTCCCATAAATAATTTACTACATAAATAATTTACTACACTTGGTTTACCACACTAAACTTGTGTGGATGAAGAGATTCGATAACAGATTTTCGCTGCAGGTAAGCAATGCTGTGCTGGCGTTTTTGTTGTTCGAACATGGCGGCACAATCGAGGGACTCCTCTACGACAGCCGCCTACTCGTCGCGAATGGAATGTCGCCGATTGTCGCCATAAAGCTTCAGAGAGGTGTGTCATCACATGGCCTCACATCTTTATTCGTCAAACCTCATAATAAAAGGAGAGAAAGAAAAACTTAATAAACGATTTACATGGAAATTTAAATATTTGTAAAGAAAGTGTTTCTTTGGTGATTAGATATATAATCAAAATTTGTTTTTAGAATTACACCTATTATTAGTAGTAGTATTTGTTATATTCTCCTTATAAAATTCATTCGTAGATATGTAATATCTGGCATGTGTCATTTAATATAGTTTGTTTCTTCACTTCGAAAGTAGTAATTTGATAATACTTCTAGAAATTCGTCTACAGCTTGGACTTCGATCACGAGATGTACCCTTCAGCACCCGTACTTACGCACGCTTTTCAGTGTGATGCTTGCAGACGGCCTCTATGGAGTAAGTATTATGCAACCTTGAGTTATTTTTATAATATCAAGAGTACAGAATCCTCTTCATTGGCTATATATCAAAAGAACATGTAATAATAGATAGCATGCTTAATTAACGTGTCATTTATTTTTACTAACAAACCATTTTATTTATATTTTGCCAACTACTTACGTAGTATAGAGAAAGTATTGTAATGCTGTCGCAGAAACGGGAATTTTTCGACAGAAAAAAAATCATTTTGTAGGTCCCCTGATACAGAAAAAGTGGATAATTCTTGCTTGTACTATATGTAGTAAATGAGTTCCTCTAAAACATTGTATAGTGTAAATCTACGTTTTGTGGGCCCACGAAATCTACGTTTCGTGGGTCCTTTATATCGAAAAATTAGTTTACAGCAGAAAAATACTACCTATACTTTTGCCGGTAGCGCTCACAGACGAATGAACGGAACGGACAGACGTTTTGTTGTAAATCAATTGTTGAATATCAAGGACTCACAAAACGTAGTTTTTGACTACACAAGTTGCTAGAGGAAGGAATTCTAATTTACAAATCCATTATTCGACCTTCTCTAACTTATGCTTGCTCAATCTCATACAACGCTGCCTCAACCCTTTTGAAAAATTACAAGTAATAGAAAATATGTCTCGAGAGAATTATGAAAGCTCATTGGTTTAATTCAAACTCTCAAATTCATAAATAATTACAAATTAAACCTCTCTAACATATATCAAAAATTTAACCACGAACTTCTCCAATCTCTCAGCGTCACCTTATACAAATACATTCAAATTAGCATAATCATATTACCTTGGCCCGTTTTCCGAATTTATAGATAGTATATATCTAAACATTACATCAAAAGGACTAGTTGTGAAGTCATTATATAAAATTCATACTGCATTTATTAGTACATAAACATTAATCTTAAAAGCTTCACTACGCGTTTCGGAGACAGTACCTTCTTCAGGTGAAAGCCATAAATAACAACCAATCAAAGATTTGGTAAAAAACATTCAAATTAGGTATATCAAAACAAAATTGCCGTATACGTTCACGATATCCAAAAAACATGTTTCATCCACCTTGAACATTTCATGAAATCGCAAGTTAAAATTGTAAATAAAATTAACTGAATTACTAAAATCAGAACCAGCTCATTTAATTCGATACATCTCTTGGATGAAGGTTACCAGCCTGTCTGAGGACTGCGGGATCGTCCCATAATGTTATAAATTATATTTTTAAACTCCCTTTAAAACACAAACGAACAGGAAAAATAAAGATTTAAAAAGAGAGGAAGAAATATACTACGTACAGAAACAACTCTTTTCACTTTTCACGTTTTGACAGCCCACAGTACGAGGTTTCTGTCAAAAAATCGCCGTTTCTTGAAGCAGCATTACAATAATTTCTTTGTACTACGTAAGTAAGACAAAGTAAGAAGTCCTGCGTAAAAGTACGATGGTCGTCAGAAAAGTAGTGCCCCATATGATTTTTCTCCGGAAGTATTTATTGAAAGAATCTGACATTTGCAAACAGTATTAAAACATGTTTATTCTACTTGCTCTATTTTTTCGCATAATTTTCCTTGACTTGTACAGCCTTGCACCAGCGTGAAACAAGAGCGTGCATGCGTTGCCAGTACCAAGTCTTTTCCTGACGACAGCCATTCCTTCACTTCGAGTCATCTTCATTTTTTTTCTTCGCGAATAGCGTTTTTCAAAGAGATGGAAATCGGAGGGGGCTAAATCCGAACTGGGAAACTGGTGCAAAGGGAAACATAGTCCAACCCATTTTTGCCGGTGCTTCTTATGTTGCAACACTTGTGTGTAGGCGTGCATTATCGTGCAAGGTCTGTGCACAATTCTTCTGGGATTCAATTCGCAGGATATGCTTCTTTAGGTTCTTCAGAGTGTTGATGTAAGAATTTGAATTGAAGGTACTGCCTTTTGGCATAATATCAACATGAATGATACCATCAATGTTCCAAAAGACAGTGATCAGCAGGTCAGGACTGAACGCTGTGGCGAGATGCCCGGAGCGCGGCAAATCATGGAGATCTCATTCTTCTCTTTTCGAAGCTCAAACTCCTTTACTGAAACGTCCAATGGTACTTCTGATAATAGAAGAGGTGTTGTACACTACACACACGCGTTTATGGATGTTCACCATAGTTTCCTTCTCTGCAACGAGGAACTCAATCACAGCTCGCTGTTTGTAACGTAGTTCGTCTACAGACGCCATTTTTAACAGTTCGATAAGGAACTGCCATCTGTAGGAGAGACTTGAAACTTCGTACACTAACGCTCGAAATACGAAACTTTGAAGGGTTAATAACTAAAACTGTCTATCATTATCATTGGATGAAGGGGAAAATGTGGGGGCATTACTTTCTGACCGACCCTCGCAGTATACGAGAAAGTAATAATTCAGCAAATTAAATATATCTTCGTAATTTTCCAAAATTTTGATTACAGGATACTGTGTTGATGCAAGTACCCTGGCTGTTGTCTTCCTTTTTTGAGACCTCTGCCCTATTGGTTTTGATTTTGGCTTCATTGTGGATTATGGTTCTACACTTGGAGCCTATGACTGTACCTCACGTATTGTCTGTAATGACTCAGTTACTTCTCATACGTAAGTTATTGAATCACACGTTTTATTATAAAATTAAATTCTAATATTTAAAATAAAAACTTGTACATAAATTACTAATAACGATGTCAGAATACACCTAACGGGAATGCTCATTTGACGCAAAATGTCAAGTTCTAATAGTGTGTACTGTGTAGGATGGGGCAGACGCATTTCATCAGTACCATGAGATAGCAGTCCTTGCACTCAAGAAAACCATATCTTCAATAAGGTTACAATTTTCAAACATTCAATCGATCATATTTAATGCAAATATAACTCTAGTACACGCACCAAGTTGTTCCCTTCTGCTTTGAAAACGAACGAATAAAAACAAACGAATATCTTCATTCATAATGATTATGATGATCATCATTATAAAAATAGTATCAAAGACTGGTTGAGAAAACTTTTTAATACGCTTTAAAAGGAGGCTTATACAATTCCTCGTGTAAGACACCCTTGAAGGCTACGTGAACCTTTACTCCCAACCGCTCTGTACTCGAGTCATGGGGAAACACGAACATTCAAAAGTTTTGCACTATTTCTTCTAGTTTTTAAAATGCAGCAGTAAATAATATTTTGTAGAATTTTTTCCCTTATTTTTTACTGACTGTATGTTATTGTTAGCTAATATTAATTACCATGACTCTTCATGAATCACAACATATAGTGTTAAAATTAATTAGTTCACATAAGCAGTAGTATTATCAGTATTATGACTCATACAGCTCATTAATATTTGCAAGTATATGAATACGACATCTTTTCTTCAAGTAAAAGCTCGTAATTTGAAACATGCATATCTCGGGAAAAAATGTAAGTCTCATTTCTCGATATGTGTGAGATCATATTGTGAAAATATATTTTTTTCCTCTCTCCAATAGCATTCAACTTTTCGTTATAAAGTGCGCAAAACGGTACGTTATCTTCTGATGAAGTAAGGGTGAGAAAATAAAATAATAGTAAGTGGTTAGGAACACAAACATAATTAAAATTTGGGGTGTTTTACAGAACAAACTGGTAAAAATATTTTTGTTTGAAACCACTATCCTCCGCCTCGCGCCGCTTCAGCTTCCACGTTTCCCCCCTTTCTGCATTTGGAGGGGAAACAAGAGCGGAGTCAGGGGATGTTGCTCATGCTCACAGGAGAGCCGGTATTCCCAGGAGGGCAAATAGCTCGCACGGGTGCGGTTTCAAATGATTACTTTAGAGCAGTGTTGTCAAGGTCGATGCCACGAGGGGGAGTCCGTGGCACGAGTGTCACCGCGAAATCGCCCCTCCACGCAGTTCATCACCCCGCCACCAGAGACAACGCCATCACTCTTGTAAAGCGGCGGGGTTACTAATAGTTTCCTTTCCCGCCGCTAGTTGCGCAGAGCAGCTCGTGGCATGCTATGGTGCCATAGGGCGTGCCTTTGCCACCAGTAGAAGACCTTGACACTACTGCTTTAGAGGAAGGAGGGAACATTGAAGTCTTTGTTACTGTTTCATTTTGTTACGGACATAGAATATTGCAGTTAATTTTGTTGTCCTCTTAGAGCTTTACTCGGGAATGTGGACGCTGGTAACGCTGTGGACCTTCCAGAGCTCCATCGAGGAAATGATTGAGGTCATTGCAGCCAGTCGCGGACCCACGATTGTCCTCTCGTACGATCCCAACACTCAAAGGTGAGTAATCCGCGAAGCGCCTTCTCTCAAAAGTACATAATTTGGTGATCGAGGTACGTTACAAACTCTCCTCGCAATTTTTTGTCTCGATTTTCATCCTACCGCGATCTTGCATATTTTACCATGCATTGGGTTCTTGTTGTGATATGGTCACTCTTTTAGTAGTCGGGATACTAATCTCTATACACGAGTATTAGTGGATAAAATTTGTCTACGAAAAGAAATGTCAAAAGGCGCTTCATTAGAAGGGTGCGATATTGAATTAAAGTTGTGCGTTTTCTGACTAACTTAAGTTGGAAACTTACATTGTTGATATATTTGAACATTAAATCGCGCTCGGTGAAACGAGTGTCACTTAAGTTGTTAGTAAAAGGATGTAACATACAAGTAATATAATTATTACATGTATGTTCACGTATTACCACTAATAGTTTGTTTTGTAAATTAGGTATTTTCAAGGCTCATTTTTGTTCCATTTACCGTAATTCAGAGATAAAATGTAATTTCAATCAATCACATTATTACTACATTTCTGTTTTGCTCCATCATATATTGCAAGAGTTTACATTTATTTGTCTTATGTTTTTATATTAGAAAGAATATATTGATGCCATTAAATGTACTTATACAGATGCAAATGCTTTTTTCATGAGACAATTCAATAATTTAATTGTTTTCCCTTGGAAATAATACATAAAACAGAAATAGCATTAGTTAATGTAACGGAATGGATGTTTATACATGGCAAGAATTCATCTTTACCTGAGTTGGAACTTCTGTAGAAGGTGTAACAACATGTGTTATTGGAGATGCACTATAGTGGAGATACACTATAGTAGATACACATGTGTTATTGGAGATATACTACTTACTAGATACTTCCATTTTATGTAAAGAACTCGAAAAAATCGTATTTTTATGTGTAAGGTGCGCGAAATGTAAGAGTACAGCGCCACAGCGACAGGGCCATCAAGGTATAGCCCTTGTTTCCTTTCCCCAATACACGGCTAAGCGCGATGGACTCACGAACTGGGCTCCTCCAAATGCTTGCACAATGGACTAACCCACGAGTCCCATCTGTGATAGATGGGATAGTAATAGGTGGCACAGTGGGTGCATCTACAGTAATGTCTCAGACGGAGATATGTCGTCCTGAGGCATCTTAAGGTGCAGATAGACAGACATATTGAGCACTGCGCATTGCTACAACCGCCTGTGAGCCTCGGGCTCATGGTGACACTTAGAACCCTTGGCTAGGTAAGAGTTGAGAGTTGAGGAGGGAAGATGGCAGACGGGTGACACGCACATCATGGTCCGTGGGCCCAATAGCAGCTCTTTCCTTCCCTGTCCCCAGGACGGCCAACAACTTCTTACGAAAACTCCAACTTCTTTCCAATCAGGGCGGGGAAAATTACGGAAAGGAAAGGGTATTCTTTAGGTGCGGAAAAGGGCACCAAACCGCGATTTGTCATTCCACTGCACAGAAGCGAATCGCCCGAAACGAGATTCAAACTCGCGACCATTCGAGTCGAGGTTACCGAGGCGCGTCCGAACCGCCTTAAGGCCGCTCTACGGGCCCCGAATGGGAATGGCAACGCGAAGGCGAGGACGGGAACGCGAGGTTCGAACGCTTCACAATAAACGCCAATGGGAAAAGCAATAGCGCTATGAACCTGTAGCGTCAAAAAAGAGAACTTCAGGAAACAGTTGGCCGAATCCAAAGCACTTTTAGCTGCGCTACTCCGTTCACTCTAAGCTTTGCCATCTGTCAGTTTTTGCGTGTGTTAGTATGAATAATGTATACTTTAACGAAAGGATATTCATTAGAAACAGAATTCATCAGAATGAAAAAATACAAGAACTATTTTGGCTAAACTATGGAAAATACAACTTACGAAAATTGTATCAATAATCAAACAACTCCAATGTACTTAAACGAAACGTACAAATTTATTTTGTGGGACATTTTAATTCTATATATTAATATGAATAGAAAACGAATTATACTTAAATCACTAAAAAAGAACTAAAACAATTCCAGAACGATCTAGCTAAATCCGTCTCAAACCCTAACCTCGCAAATCCACGCTCTAATCTCAATATCGCTCTGCACTCATAACTCCGCTCCAAAACCAGTTTCGCGCAGCAGGCCGAGCGCTCGATCAGCTGGAAAGCCATTTGCTGTACTGTCATTGGACGAGACGCTTCCCGTTCCCGGGCCGAGATAAATGTCGACCATCCTTCCCGTTCCCATTCCCGTCAAGCTTCGCGTTCCCGTCGTGTTGTGAACGCCTGCCTGAGATGTCCCCCTTTCAACTTTCACGTTCCCGTTCGCGGTGCCGTTCCCGTTCGCGTGCTATTGTGCAATGGCATTCAGCGATCGTGCCTACCCCGGTCAGCCCCAAAGAGAAATAGCTCTGAAGGGAGGACGCCTCTGCAGGCACTGGAAAGTGCAGAGACGTAAATCAGGAACATTTACATTTGTCGATGAATTGTTTGTACATTACATTTGTCGATATATTGTTGTAAACAGAGTTTTACGTTACATTCATCGATATACAGAGTGGCCCATTTAACTTGACAAATCAAAATAACTCAAAAAATATGCAACGTACAAAAAAGTCAAAGGCAAAAAGTTAATATCTCCAAGGGGGACATCTGTCAGATCTAAAATCAAACTTCCCCGCTCGCCCCTTGAGAGTGAGGTGAGAGCCAACTTTGAAATCTTAAATGGGAACCCCCACTTTTTATAGCAGATTTGGATTCTGCGCTAAAAAATACATAAGTTTGGTCAAACATTTTTTGATTGAGAGAAACTATCCAGATATGTTCCAGACAAAAAAATCTCCAATGGGAAAATCTGCCTGATCTAAAATCAACTCTCTCTCTCTCCCACCCCTAGGGGTGTAGGAAGCAACTTCTAAATCTTAAATGAAAATTTTCCCCCATTTTTTCATTAAGAATTTCATTTAACTTGGTTAAATCAGCGCGGGCGATTTGAAGCCGCTAGGACGTCCATGAATAATTGGATCGTCTCTCAATCAAAAAATGTTTTAGACCAAACTTATGTATCTTTTTAGTGTAAAATCCGAATCTGCAATAAAAAGTGGAGTTTCCCATTTAAGATTTCAAAGTTGGCTCCCGCGTCACCCTCAAGGGGCCGGTGGGGAAATTTGATTTTAGGTCTGAAAGATTTCCCCCTTGGAGATATTAATTTTTTGCCTTTGACTTTTTTGTACGTTGCATATTTTACGAGTTATTTTGATTTGTCAAATTAAATGGGCCATCTGTATATCGATGAATGTAACGTAAAACTCTGTTTACAACAATATATCGACAAATGTAATGTACAAACAATACATCGACAAATGTAAGTGTTCCTGATTGACGTCTCTGAACTTTCCAGTGTCTGTAGAGGCGTCCTCCCTTCTGAGGTGCTCCCTTCAGGGCTGACTGGGGTAGGCACGATCGCTAAGCCGGTTCGGCCGCAACTCGACTCAAATGGTCACGAGTTCGAGTCTCGTTTCGGGCGATTAGCTTCTGTGCAGTGGAATGATAAATCGCTGTTTGGTGCTCTTTTCCGAACCTAAAGAAATAGCCTTTCCTTCCCGTCATTTTTCTCGCCCTGGTTAGAAAGAATTCTGGGTTTTCCTAAGGAGTTGTAAGGATAAACAGAGTTTGAGAGTTTGTAAGTTCGTAAGGATAAACAGAGCCATTGGAGCTGTGTGGTGGCGGTGCAGGATGACGGCGCGCGAGATGTCTCCGCCGCGGACGGGGCGCTGGGGGCAGCCGCCGGCGCGGGAGGCCGAGCGGCCGCGGCCCATCTTTCGGCCGGCTGCGCGCGCGCCCCCGCCGCCCGAGGCCGGCGACGACGACGACGAGCTGCAGAGCGGGGACGACACCAGCGACTACTCCGACTCGCAAGCCAGCTCCCAGCGCACCGAGGCCACGGTGCGCGTCCCCTTGTCTCTTCTCATTAGCACGTCCGAGTCCAGTTTTCTTACGCAACTCGCGTTTTCCTCACCCCCAAATTTTTTGTTTGCTTCTTGTTTGTCTTCTGGTTCTTATTTTGTGTCTTCTTGTCCTTCTTCGTCTTCTTGATTGCTCGTGATTTCGGGCGCGTCAACTACTGAGTTCATTAGTCCCGTCAGTGTAGTGCGTGTTTTTTCGGGAGGTGGCGGTGATCTTTCTCCACTGGATGGCGAGATCCGGCGCCGACCTACCGTCAACTATCAGGGTTTTCCCCAATCAGGTATCTCCCACCAGCGGGCCACCGCCCCACCCGGGACAAGCTCTAAGCTCCCGACCGGTCTCCCGACATGTGTGGTAGTGTAGTGCATATTAGTGTAAGTGTGTGTAAGGGGGTAGGACAAGGAAGAGGAAACAAGAAAGATCGCGCGCTGTCCGTGGCCAGTTTGTCAGGATACTGCTCCAGCATTCGCCTGGTGTTGATCGGAAAAAACAGAGAAAAACACCGATCAGAGCAGCCGGCCGCTAGAATTCTCTTCCAAACATCGACTGAATTCGACGTAGCCGACAAGCTAGTCTTCGTCTTCTTGATCTTCTTGTTCTGCTTCCTCTTCTCATTCTTCTTCCTCGTCTTCTTGTTCTTTTTGTCCTCTTGTCCTTGTTTATTGGTCTCATTCGTCTTCTTGTTCTTTTTGTCTTCTTGTCCTTGTTTTTTCGTCTTATTCGTCTTCTTGACCTTCTTACATGTCCTCTTGTTCTTCATCGTCTTCTTGTTATTCGTTTCCCTTTTAAAGGGATCGGATCACTAAATAATGTTATCTTAGAGCTTGAAACGAGTCATAATCAACCATCTTTGTAATACCTTGCTAGGGCGTTGCGTTGTCGAGTAATGACGCTCTCTCCGAAAGCATGTGACGTCACACTGAGTGATGATCTCACCGCCGCCGCGTTGTCTACCACTGCGGCTGTAACTGTTTCTGTTCAAATCTGGAGTACAGGTTTTTCTAACAATGCTTTCTTGCTGAGTTTAAGCTTTAACAATATGTCTGGTGTATTCAAAAATTCATATGAAAATGTAGTTGGGAAAAAGGTAACGGCTTTTGTAAACGAGAACATTCTCCCATGAAAGTTGCGGCATGGACACAATGTTGGTACAGATGCGGGGAGCATTTGTACGAGGAATAAATAGCACTCATCGTACGAATCAAATTGAGCCATGCAGATGTTAACATACATTCTGAGATGGGAGGTGAAATATTTAGAACGTGTTTTACATAAATCATGTCTGATGGTAGGATGCTATCTGACGAATCCAATTTTGTTTCGAGTTCGGCTTCCTACAGCAACAGTAAAACGAAAATTTGAAACGTTGTGTAACGGTGGTTCCTTGTCATTTGGAAATCCTTATTTTAACTTTTTTAAATATGCAGAAAATCAAAATTATATGAAAATCGAAGACAGAAGACTATCGATCTAGTGTAATAACAATAGATATGAAACGATGGAAATATTTCATGCAATGTTTCCATCCAATCTTCCACGGAAATCAAAGTTGGAATGGTTCCCAACTCAATATTTTTTGTTGATTTTTGTGCAATTCTGAAACTATGCATGTTTTCTAGAAGTCTATTTCAAATAAACGCCTCTTTCGAACCCTTCCTTTAAAAACGCTTGTTAATGACTTAGAGAAAAAAATCAGTAACCTTCCCTCTATTGCGTCAGGTTGTGTATGTTTGGCAAGTTCGATTCCCTTGTAATTAGTGCTAATTGTTTCATACTCTATTATCAATCTAAAATAACCTGTTAATTGGTTAAATTAACCTAAATTAACTGGTCCATGTAGATGGTTAATGGAAATTCGCGTACTACATGCCATCGGATTCAGGAAAAGTGCTGCAAAATAAACTGCCTCATATAGAATTTGCGCCTTGAATTTCACTGCACTGAAGCATACACATTTTGTATCTGTTGGAATAATTCTGGAATTACATTTGCACCATGCAACTCTTCCTCTGCGTCCGTCAAAATTGTCTTTCTTTTCTCTAGTGTTACAAATTCCCTTACACAACCTCCCTTTCAAGTACAAATTAACTTGTCTTAACAGAGCTTACGATATCGCTCTAGCAAAGCAGAACAAACCACGTAGAAGAAAATCAAAGTATGAAGTGAAAATAAGATGCTTTCCTGCGTTTTCCTCGCCATTATTTTAAATTGCAGAGCGCGAAGGTGCCACACAGCAATACAGATCTACAGTCTTGATCGACGGACTCGGCAACGTGACGTCATCACTACAAGCTGGAATCGCTGTATCTCCGCTTCCGTGAATCGCAGAGAGCTCGTTCTGTCTCAAATCGTCTTCTGTCATTTTGTTTTCTTTACACCATAAAATATAAAAGGCGATTTTGTGTATCAATCCCCTTTAATCATGTTCTCCTTCTTCTTTCTCTTCGTCTTTTCTAGTCCTTTTTTCCTATTCTTTTTAACCTTATTCCTCCTATTTGTCTTCATCTATTCCAATTCCATCTTAGTTTACTTCGTTTTGTTTCTATTCTCGCTTTCTTCTATGTCTTACAAGTACTATCTACCTTTTGCTCTGAACTAATATCTACTGTAAATGGTTCCAATAATAATAATGTTAAAATACATTTTCATAACACATTTGTAAATAAGGATAGTGGGATGACAACGTAGTAGAAAAAATACGTTTGACTGTGAAACATCGTAGAGCACGACATTGTATAAAAACTACATTTAACTATGAAGCATCGTTGAGCACTCCTCAGAACTCGATTTTACAGGGGTCAGTCATCAACCACATCAAATAGGGAACAATTTATAAGTGGGCGAATATTATCATTCCACATCACAGATGGAGTCAGTTTCTCATTTGTTTGTAAAATATTAAATGCGGATTACAGATGTACACTTGAATGTCAATTATAATTAACGCTAATTTTAACTTTTCAGACCGACAAGAGGAGTTCAGAAGGGATCACAAGAGGTCCGCAGATCGAAAGAGATTCTATTCCATCAGACGAGGAATCCATTGAGGGAAAAGAAAAGGGCAAAGAAACCGCTGACCCGAGTGCGAGGAAGAAACACGAGTCTCCGGCAGAGACGGACAAATTCCACAGCAAGGAAATCGACAACGGTGTCGAGCTTATAACCATAGATCCAACCGACACACCCGCGAGTCACGGCGTTGGCCCTTCGACCCCCTCAACGGCGCAGGCGATGGGGCGGAAGGAAGCTCGGAGGCCGCCGATGCGGACTCCAGAGGCGGGGGCGGCTCTCCAAACGCGCCGTGCCGCAGGTGCGTAACTGAGTGCCCCACCGCTCCTGCAGACGGCGCAGTGGATTGCTCAGAGATCGGAGAATCAGCTGCCCCTGCGAGTGGTCCCGACCGAACACACGGCGCCCGGCAGGGCTTCCAGGGGTGCAATGTCCCAGACGCGGCGTGCAAAGAAAAACAAACCGCACCGCCAGATACTGGACCCGGGTTCACGAAAATCGTCGTTGAAGGTGACAAATATGTCTCCAAACAGTTTGTCCCTAGCAGGCCAACAGAGCCAACTGATGTATCACAACGCGGAGGGACATCTGCGGATGCCACTCGAAGCGAGTCACAAGATGAATCAACCTGCGATCCAAAGGATGAAGTCACTGTATGTCCCGGCACTGGACAACCCACACGGCCGCAAGGCTGGATATGCCCCCCAGGGTCAAAATGCAGAGAAGTGGAGATCCGACCCAAAGAGGCCAAGACAGGCAAGCCCAGAGAAATTGTTAAAGACGAACTTCCATTAAACCAGCAGGTGATTGTCATAGAAGTGGGACCTGATGTGGAGTCCGCTGCTCAGCAGCTCATAGCGGAGGAGGCTACGGAGGCCATCCCGATCCACTTCACGCAGGAGGAACATGAGGCACCACTGGACGAAGGGGAGATCGCGGCCGACGGCACTCTGCCAATCAGCCTCGTGGGCGCACCTCCCGAAGAGGAAGGGGTAGACGACTTTTTCAGCAACAGCCCTACGGAGGGGGGCGAAGACCGACTTCGAGGCGGCGAACAACCCTTTGAAGATGACTCCTCTCTCTCAAATGTGACGTGTCGGGCCAGTGAGAGACAGTGCCCTATGCACGTGGCAATGCAGGAATGTTTCAAAGAGGAGAGCGTCATAGATGCTTCTGATGCTAGAAAAGAAAGCTCACTTTCCGGTGAGATACCCTTTTTCTGTGAGGGGGATGAAAATTCCTCCCTCGCTAGTGAATGCTGGTAGTTTCTTTCCACCAGAACGGCTCGCCAGACCTAAAGAACTTGATTGTTCCGCAGAAGGGGGAGAAGAAGACAAACTTTCTATTAATAACAAAAAGACAGTGCTCTCCTGGCGGATTTTGCAGCCCTAACGAACAAGAAATTTCCATGGATATCCGACCGGACGATGTGACCGTTAGGGTATACTGTAAAGGTGATACATTATTAAACAGTGCTACATACAATGTGCCAGATGTTTCAATTCTCCCATCCGAAGGTAAATTCCAACGTGAATCAACGTGCAAATTGAACGATTACGTGGTAGAACGTTTTGCAGAGTTATCTGGGGCTAATGCAGAAGCTAAAGATACCTCAAGTGACATTATAGAAACTAGCATCACAGAAGCCGAGCACAGTACACTTGCTTGTGATAACATTTGTACTTCTCAATCAGAAGAATTCAACGGCTCTAAAGACCAAGTGCTTTCAAAGATTTCTACGCCCAGGCATCATCGTAGACTGTATTCCTGCCCCAGATAAGTTATCTGACACGACTATGGACCGTTCACTGGAAGATAATAGTTGTACACCCAACATGAAGTGTTCAAATGGGTCTTTGTGTGAAAGTGAAAGTTGTTGTACAATGGTTATTACGGCAAACTCTAAAAAGGTATCCGTACGAGGAAATTATGTTAGGCCAAGAAGGCACCGCACACACAACTGAGGATTACTTCCAATCCAACACTTCAAAAGAACTGTCAGTTCTGAAAGAACGTGTCTCGTTTGATGACCGATCCAATAAAGTAGATACTCAAGCTGTAGGAATTAAATATGCTGTTGACACAGCATGCAATGCGTATCGCTCCCAGGAAATGCGGGTCCAACCAGGGGACTGTGAAAGCCCACCAAACTCCGTTTTCAAAAAGGAAGGGGAAACACCTGAAGTAGAAAGCCTTCCAGTCATTTGAAAACCAAAATGAATGAGCAAAGTATTTTAAATGCCACAGAACAGTACATTCTAAAAGAAGAGGTTGCACATGCGTGTAAGAAGACTTGTATATGCCCACCTGAAAATATAACCCGAATGGATGATGTAGAGGCATTGAAAGACTTTTGTCCAGGTGTTGGGGACACGGAGTTTTCATTCTCTGATGGACCCGGGTTCGTTTCAACATCTTCTTCAACAGCTCCTCATTGTCCAGAAAAATGGGAGGAAGTAGTTGAAACAATCGATTCGGAAGTTCCAATATCAGACCAGCAAGATGTTGATGAAGAATCCGTTGAACTGTTCTTTGATGCCGAATCATCAGACGGCTAACCTCTCCCTTCCCTTAAACAAAGAAAACTGAAATAGGAACTGGATTAAAATTTCGGACGCGGACGAAAATTTTGGGGGCTTTTGATAAGACAACATTCACGATGCTTCAGACGTAAAGGAAGTTCTTTATATTAACATGGTACTGACGAGCAATACCATATGCAGCAAAATGCATGTCCCAAATAATGAGACGCACCAGGAAGATAAAGCGATCATTAAAATCAGAAAATCTTTCAAAGCATCCCCCTAGGAAGACAATAACCAGCTGGCCCAGAATCTATAACTTTCTCATATTTATGGAAACCACTAATAAATTTTGTGTATAATCTTGTTTTAATTTATTTTACGATTATAATTATAATAATATGGTTCGAAGATTTTGCAATATGCTAATTAACGTAACATTTTAACATAATATATTGGCATGTACCTTGTCAAAAAATGTAACTTTATGGCAAGTGAAGCCCGCACTCTAATGAAAAGACATTTAATACATTCTGCTCCAAATGGCACATCCTCAAGAAACGATAGTAATTTGAAATACCAATTCAAGGATCAAAATTTTATACCTTTATTAAGATGTTTAAGATGACCATCTAAGTCACTAGGGTGGCACCTAATAGAAGCGGATAGAGGCCGACAATGGCAACAATGTGCCGAAAGACAAGCAATTGTCAGGAAAATATAAGAGTTCTGTACCGCAAACTATGATCAAGGAGATATCTCACACATAGGTACCGTACCTAGGAATTCATAAAGGGTAGGATTCAAAAATAATTAACCTTCGTTCAAAAAGACAGATTTATTGAACTGATCGGTACAACTGACTTAGTGTTCAAAATAGGCACCTCCGGCATCAATGCATTTCCGTAGGCGGCTTTTACAGGACTCAAAGGCATCCCTGAAGTCCTGTTCCGGGATTTCTGCAAGAGCTGCCTTGACACTTGCTTGCATGTCCTCGATCGAGTCGAAACGTTTCCCTTTCAGGGCTGATTTTAAAGCGCGGAAACAAGAATAAGTCAGGAGGCGACAAGTCCGAACTGTAGGGAGGCTGGGACACCACAGGAACGTTTGACTCGGACCAGGTAGTCGGTGATGCGGAAGGCAGTGTGGCTGGGAGCGTTTTCTCCGATAAGTCCAGAGTTTCTGCTACGCCAGTCCGTGTTCAAAAATTCACGCATTCGCTGCACATTCACGCCAGTATGAGTCGACGACGGGCGTCCAGACTGGGGTTCGTCAGTCACTTTTTCCCGGCCCTCACGAAAGGCCTTGTGCCACTTGTTGACTTGCGAATAGGACAGACATTCAAGCCCAAACGCCTGTTGAAACATTGAGAACGTTTAGGAAGGAGACTTGCCCAACCGAAAGCAAAATTTGATCGCGTAGCGTTGCTCTAACTTTCCATATCGCCGTGTCCCGCACCACCGTATAGGGGCTACTGTTGCCGATGCTACCCGCTCCGAAAGCTTCCCAGCTTTCGGAGCAACTGACCAGCGTTGCGCCATGAAGCCACCACTCCCACCACCGACGCTGTCAAGCGGAGCGCGCTATAACGCAGTATAACGTAAGGCTCATTACTTTTTAATCCTATCCTGTTTAATCCAAATTAGTAAGTTAGTTTCTTTCAGAGTAAGTTCGTAAGTTATTAGGATTTCAGAATAGAGTTCATTAGTAAGTTAGTTTCAGAGAGATGGTAGCACTATGCTTCTTCATAACTTTCTCTTTTTGAGCGCGTTGTAGCATTTTGCATCTCACTTCCTCGCTGATGCGTGATTTGTTTATTGCCGTGACCTCAATTGTCGGCCACTAATGAAGTCATCTGTCAAGTGCCAACATTTCTGCGGAATGTAGACTTTTTTGAAAACAGTTAATAGCGTTGTAATTTGGTTATAGAGAATAGGATCTAATTAGTTTACGAGTTGAATACGGTAGCTCTTATTTTATATTTCAAAATGTTTTTGGGGGTTTTTCAAATAACCAAGTTTCATTTACATCCCAGATTCACGCAAACATCGCCATTCCTTGTTAGTGTATTCAGCTCAGTTGTAATGACATATAAATGAACTACCAGAATACTTGTCCACATTTATTGTCAAATGGTGTAATTACAAATGGCACAAATCGCTGTTAGCAAAGTCGGCGGCCGTCTTGGGTCCTCTGATGTGTCAGCACCAATGCATCTGTTTGGCCATCAAACAGACGACCTGGCTGAAGCCGAAAAGACGCCACACTGTAACAATAATTTTTGTTTTTTCAGATAATTATTCATTTCAGTAAGAAGTCATATGTAAGTGTTCCAGAAATAGATGTTTCTAACTTAGAGGACATGTAAAGGAGTTTAAAATGATCACTTTTGGTCAGTCCATTGTTATGCATGTGGAGGACATTATTTTTATTATTATTCCTCTATATCAAGACTTAAGATGTTATGTGTCGGCTGACTATAAAATCTACTCCAGGTTGCAACCAGCTACTTAGGGAGCAGATCTAGGGACTGTCGGTGCCTCTACAATACTTTGCGCAAAATGTGGGCTGTTCCAAATAAAGGATTTCTTGCACTTCCCAGTCTTTTGAATTACCTGGGAGTCTAGACAAGTTCTTACACAAATTTTTCGGAACAAATCCCAGAGCTCCGATAACTATCGGGACGACCTGTGTTTTTACGCCCCATATTCGGCTGATCTCGATTTCCAAACTCTCTTATTTAATTACTATTATTATTATTATTATTATTGTTATTATTATTAGTAGTAGTACGAGTATTAAGAAGTAATGGAGTGAGTGGAAAGGCAAATGAGAACACCCCGAGTAATTAAGCCGCAAACCAGCTTTACTCGTCATTAATACTTCGAATAATCGAGATTTGAAAAAGTCTGGAAAACTGTGTGCTGCAATAGGAGATTATAGTTCATGCAGTTATGTGGCAAAGTTCTTTCATCCTAGTTTTTCTAAATCAAATCAGGAGCGTTTGCGCGATTCGTATTCATTGGCGATTGTTGACAAATTTTATACTGCGTATCGTTTTATCATTCCACCACGTGAAGAATAGTAGAACGGAAAACTTGGTATTTTAATATTACTGGAACCTAAGAAAGCTTTTGATGTGGAATTTTTGAGAACTTAGTGACACTATGAGCTAATAGCTGGCGCTTCAGCTCATGTGCTAGTGGAAGAAATATAGCGGAACATACGGTTTTCACCATTGCTCAATTGCTGTTGAACCTATTACTGTAGTCAAATGGATATGCCCCTGGCCAAAACAGTGTGTCTCAAAATAAATGTACACACTTTTAGGGCTTGTAAGTGTCGATATTACTTTATTTTTCGTTGAACATGTAGTGGGAAATCTCATGTAACAACAATAGCGTCATAGGCAGAACGCCTATCTGATGAGTCAGACATAAAGAAACGCTGTTTATGCTTCTAATTGCCCTCTCGAAACATACTAACATTGTACCAGAACACAATGTTTCGGATAGAACTGGCGTGAAGTCAAAGGTTGCTTCGTTTTTGTCTTCTTGATTGTCCGGATGACGCCGCGTCCACCCTGAACAGTCAAGAAGACATGGACTCGAGCTGCAGAAGCTTACGTTTACAAACGTTGCGCCATCGAGATGAAGAAAGCAGTCCACAAATTCATACGTTCTTTTTAGTGCGCTCGCCACACAGAGTTGTGATAAGACTAGAGAACTTCAGTTTGAATTGCGCTTTTTAGACCCGGACAAACCGCATGACTGATGTTTTCGCATTTACAGGTGGAAGCATCAACTAATGATCATTAGCTTCACGGCTTACTGTCGTTAAGTGGAAGAGATTTCCTCAAGCAAGAACACCACTTATCGGCGTATAGACATCAAGCTGTTCATCATTCCTCATAAAATTAACTTTTGTGTCATTTGCCTCTGACTGGTACGCAACGCATCGTCTTCTAGCGTTTGACGGGTAGTCAAAAAATTTTGTGTAGCTACCAAACAACAGTGCCAGACGAGTTGCGTAATGACCTCTCTCTCTCTCTTTTCTTTCTCTCTTCCTCATCCTTCTCCTCTCTCTCTCTCTCCTCTTTCCCGCTCTCTTTCCCCCTCGTCTCCCCACACTCTTTTCCCGCTCTCTCTCTCTTTTCCCCTCTCTCTCTGCCACCTCACACTTTTTCACTCTCTCCTTATTTCCCCCATTTCCCTCTCTCTTGTTCCCTTTTCCTCTCTGGTTCCCTTTTCCTCTCTGGTTCCCTTTTCCTCTCTAATTCCCTTTTCCTCTCTGGTTCCCTTTTCCTCTCTGGTTCCCTTTTCCTCTGTGGTTCCCTTTTCCTCTCTGGTTCCCTTTTCTCTCTGGTTCCCTTTTCCTCTCTGGTCCCTTTTCCTCTCTGGTTCCCTTTTCCTCTCTGGTTCCCTTTTCCTCCCTCTCTTTTCACTATTGCTTTCCCCCTCTCTCTCTTTTCCCCTCTTTTCCGTCTCCCTTCTTTCCCCTCTATCTTTCCCCTTTCTCTTTTTCCCTCTCTCCTCTCTCCATTCCGCGCCGCCCGCTCCTCCTGGCCTCTTCGGCCTCGCCCCGCAGTCACACGGCAACGCGCAAAAACAATGAAGTATGTAACAGTTATTCTGAGACATGCCGTATTCTGAGACATGCGTACGCAGGTTGCAGGTGGGGCCCCAGTGCAGGCGCAGCTCGATAGGCTTCCCGGAGAAGGCCAGCTGGCTCGCCGAGTGCACCAGCGACATCCCGCCCAGCAGCAGCGTGCCGCTCTCCACCGCCAGCCACGGCGCCAGCAGCAGCGGCTCGCCCTGCCCCCAGCCGCGCAACACAAAACGCACATTCGCCATCGGAACGCTTGGACGCAAACAGTTTGCTGGCGACAATCTTTCAAGCCTTTTTCCCCTAAGCTTGAGCTAATTTAAAAATAAATTCGTTGCTTTTTTTATTTAAGGCCTCAACTTCTAGGTTATTAGCGACCACCATTGGATTTTAACGTTATGGTATCTACGAGGATGAAAAAGCAGATGAGCTGGCCAAGAAAGGCACAACACTTGACCAGCCACAAAGCCACCAGTCGTATTCCTCTGCGAAATCCTGCATAAAGCGCTCAATAAATGTCTGGGTAAAAGCACGGCGAATCGAGAGCGCCGCTGGAAAACTTTGGTCCAGCCTGACGGAAACACCCATCCCCCACAATCTACCCCGAGCCACGAGTGTCGCCGTGTTCAGAACAACTACAGGACACGACTACCTTGCCAGCCACCTGCACCGTATAGGGGTCTTCGAAACCGACGCATGTGTTCTCTGTAATGGTCCAAAGATGGATGCAACACACCTTCCGATGTGTCCAGCCCTGAGTGCCAACACAAACTCGGCAGAGGACGACTTCTACAGAGAGACAGCCCGTCTATACTGGTCAGCGCGTCACCAAATGGCTAACCTGCCAAGGGTGGCGTTGGCTAGTAAGTAAGTAGTAGTAAGTAGGATGAAACGATATCGCCGTTCCGGAAGAACCATGACGTAACTGCAAAAATGTGTCAAATGCAAATAAGTCCATGGACAGTATCAGAATCACACACCATACGCAGGGGAACTGTGGCTTAACTGTAGTGCCTTCTACAACAACGAACAATTTTTAGAGAGACAAGTACGTAACTGTACTTAGGGGTTGATGTAATTGCACTAATTCCGTGTAAATCAAAGTAAAGTATATATTCTACATACCCTCAATATCCCATTATTTTCTGTCACATCCTTTTCAATTAAACGTTTTATATAACTGCAAATCGTTTTTTTTTGTTTTGTTTTGTTGTTTCTCTCCTGTAAAATTGACGTTTTTGCATTTACGTCACTGTTCTCCGGATCGGAGATATAGTGATGATTAGGGGTGAAAGGACGAACACATATAACCATGCCCGAGGCAGGACTCGAATCTGCGACCCTTCGGTCCGAGATCGCTACGGTACTACTTAGGCTTAGCGATCGCCGCCACCGGGCCAGCATTCGTTTCATTGCTCGCCTCTGAATCCTGTTTTCTTGCGCGTTCGAAGTGGGTCAAATGGCTCTTTATTACATTCCAGTAATAAAATCGCCATCAACTGTCGCCATAATCAATCGATAATACAGCTGTACTCAACAATATGATTCACAAAAACATTAGTTCAAAAAGGAAGGAGCTTACACAAAAACATATTAATTCATTCACGACCTGCATAATCCACATACTTATATCTTCTTCGTCGTCTCGCCTTTATCTCTTCTTCTTTATCTTCTCGTATTTATCTCCTTCTCCTCCTCCTCCTCTTTAATCTCCCCTTCTTTTTCCTCTTCTCTTTTTGTTTTATCTTCTTTCTCCTTCTCTTCCTTCTCTTTTTTCTCCTCATTCTTCCCTTTCATTATTGACTGATAGAGTGATTAGTGATTACGTGCACGTCAACTGCTAAGGTCTTTCGTACCGTAAGTGTAGCGCATGCTTTTCATTAGGCGTTGTATATTCTCCCACTGGATAGTGAGATTCTGGCGCTGATCTGCCCATTGGCTAGAGTGGTTTTCCCAACCAGTTATCTTCCACCTGCGGAACAAGTTCTAAGCTCCCGACCGGTCTCCTAGCATTGTTTGTGGTCGCCTAGTGCGTGTGTGTGTAAGGATAAAGGATAAGTCAAGAAAGAGGAAGAAAAGATCGCGTGTGATCCGCGGCCCGTTTGTTAGAATAGTTCTCCGATATTCACCTGGTGCTGGTTCGAAAAAACACAAAAACAAACTACCGATCAGAGCAGATGCTGCTAGAATGGTCTCCCAGACTGAATGCGACTTGGCTATCTAGCTAATGTCGAAAATGCTGCCACCGTCGGGACTCGAACCTAGGACCTCCCGGTCATGGGCGTTGCAGTGGCACTTGTTGATGCCCTAGACCACCTCTCCCGCTCTCTTTCTTCATTTTCTAATTTTTTCCTTCCTTCTTCTTCTCCTCTTTCTTCTTTTTCTTCCTCTTCTTCTTCTCCCTCTTCTAATAATAAATAACTCCTACGATCTAAGCCAAAGTAGGACAAAATTGTCTATTTTACCCACTGGTAAAATAAATAATAATAATTATTATTGTCATTATTTTATGTTTATCATTATTATTGTTTCTATGCTTTACTTCACTGTTTAGTATTGCTATATTGCTAAAATAATTATTCTTTTTTATTGTAAAGTGGTTGGTAACTTAATTTAACAGCGCTCTCCTTTTTTACTCGAAATATCAACATTGTTTCAATTAATTAAATACTTACGGTGATAGCGGCGAACGTGAGCAGGGCCCCGTGCTCGATGCGCAGGACGAGGTTCACCACTGCAGATCTCTGCTCAGGCGCGCGCCTGCGACTGCAACGAACACACGCTCTCCTTGCGACTTCAACAAAACAATTATTTCTAAGACTTCGCAAAAAAAATGAATATTGCCACCTCTAGGGAGTAAAATGTCAGTTTTTTAACGAAAAATCAGAGTTTTATATTCAACTAAGATTTTTTAAAAATTTTAATAATGTTTCAATCCATAACGTACTTTAAGTGCGATTTTTATAAAGCTGGGCTTCAAGGCCCGTCTTCACGATGGAATATGTCACGACATTTCGCGTCCTTCTCGTTCGTGCCACTAGATGTCGCGTGATCGCGACCGTATTCAAGCACTGCTTGATCATTCGACATCTAGCGGCACGATCGAGAAAGACGCGAAATGCCGTGACACATTCCATCGTGAAGACGGCTTTGAGGTGCAGCTTTATAAAAATCGCACTAAAGGATGAATAAATTGTTAATATGTGAAATACAGGCATTCGTAAAGAGATGTCTTAGAGCAGATAATAATTGAAAATTTGGATTATTAATTATTAATTTTTAATTGCATATCATGATGATAAACGAAGATTTGTGACATGCGATAAATGGACATTTATCAACTCTCAACTATTTCGTAATGATTTACACAACGATTTTTTAATATTTACTTACTGTAACTCTTATTTGTAATATAATTAAATACTATATTTTTGTATTTTATTTATTTGTATAACATTCATAGTTATTGTTAATAAACGATATTACATATCTGTATTTATAATATTAGGCAGCGCATTTTGAACGCTATTACTTCATTAACAGTAATTCAAAGATATTGAAAACTTGTATTTATTGTTTTTTTTTAACATGTTTTTTTCTGAATGCTCCAAGGTTATGTACTTAGTTCTTTCAAATATTCAATTAATCAATATTCTGTGTACATTTTTAGTGAATAATCTTTCGTATTTCATTCATGAAAATAAAGGCAGACCCATAAAAAAGCATAATTGGGGAAATGTTTTACAAAAAGTACAAAAAAATTGTAGTTGGAATCAAGTTTCAAAAGATGCTTTATTTAACCATTTTATTTTAAATCAGAATTAAATCAGTGATTTAAACCAAATGACTTAAATTGTCCCACTCTAGATCCACCAAAAGAATTTTTCAAAACTCATCACAAGATTGTTTCCTTGAATGAATTATTGTATCGGGTGTTTTTTTTATCGTTCGCCGAAGATTCCGGCTGCGTCGCCCGGGCAGTCGAGGCTCATTCGCCCGGCAAACCGCTGACCTCAACTCCCGTGCTATCCGAGAACTACCGCTGCGCCGCTTAACGTATCTTAAAGAAGATGCTGAAAGTGGTGTCCTTCGGCTCGAATACATTCTTGGCACCTTCGAAACACATTCTGATTTGCCCTTTGAAGTAAGTCTCAGGAATTGCTGCGATTTTCCCTTCAATAGAGCTTCACGAACAACCACCTTCACGACATAAAGATCGGGAGTGTGGTGTGCGTTGAGTTACACAAGAATTATCGGACACGAATTATCGGATCGATTTTTTTCAACACCGCCGTTACTGCTAACGTTTACATACATCAAATATTGGCATTATTCTTCGAACAATTGACACCAGAAGAAAGGCACAATGGTACTTTCGACAGGATTCGGCAACTGCTCACACTGCTGTTCGATCCATGAACTTTTTAAAATAACGTTTATTGTGACGATCGTATAATTAGTCGTGGGTTATGGCCTCCTAGATCACCTGATCTATCTTCTTGTGATTTTTTCTGTTGGAGGTACTTGAAAGATCAGTTGCATGCAGAAAACGCGCATTCGGAGGAAGAGCTCCGGCGCTCTATTGAGAGAAAATCGCAGCAATTCCTCGAGACTTACTTCAAAGGGCAAATCAGAATGTGTTTCGGAGGTGCCAAGAATGTATTCGAGCCGAAGGACACCACTTTCAGCATCTTCTTTAAGATACGTTAAGCGGCGCAGCGGTAGTTCTCGGATAGCACGGGAGTTGAGTCAGCGGTTTGCCGGGCGAATGAGCCCTCGACTGCCCGGGCGACGCGGGCCGGAATCTTCGGCGAACGATAAAAAAAACACACTGTATTAATGTAAGATTAAAAAGATCGTGAAAGTCTGTATTTACATTACATTGGAAATATAACACTTCAGTAATTGTAAGCCAATATTACATTGGAAATATAACACTTCAGTAATTGTAAGCCATAAAGATAGTGAGGAATTTTTTCCGTTTTCCTATAACGTTAGTGAATTCCATCGAAACATGTGTTGACAAAGAAATGTTTTGCCTTTTGCGTTAGGCCGTCCTTACTGCTGGTATCAAATTTTTGGTGAGGATGTAAATGGATATACTTGCGGCTTGCACAAGGCGCGTGCACACGCCGTACAGGTCATTCACACACTCCTCCACCAGACTGGTCTCTGTGCCAGCTCGCATAGGTCGATCATGGCAGAGAACTGGAGAAAAAAACAATGCTGGATCAGTGTCATTTCGACATTCCAAAATAACTTCTTACGAATACAAATAACACGAGAAGTGCTATAGACAAAAGGGTAACAAATTCATGGCATATTCTTTGTTCGACATTCTTGCAAAGTGTCTACAAATACGTCCCTTAGTCGCAGGTAGTAAAGTCTCATTAATAAGATACTAATAAATGTAAAATATTTCTGTATGTTACACTTTCAACACAATTTGTAAAAATTAAAGATTGCTTTCTACTCCTGCATTGCGTTTTAAACACAAATACATTGTCAAGGCTGAACTATTACTACGGATGACGTCATTTGATTTAATCCATTTTGAATTTAATTCCCCTCCTAAAGTTATTTAATATTTTCTAAATATTTTTTTCTCAAAACGGGCAAAAGTTTTTAAGTTGGTAGAAGTGAAGAGTCAGACATTCCAGCTGAAAACGCATAAGGTAAAATCAAAAACGTCTTCTCAACACGATTTCATGAAATGGACATTTAAAACACCTAATTAGCATCCAGGAAAATATACTTTTTTTTTGTGGGAATAAATGTTGAAGAAGTGTAATCTTCTGATTAATATCAAATACAATACCTAATTAGGGACCAGCTTGTATATATTATCGCCTAATGGAGACCATATTGACCAAAATCCTATAATATATCTTTTTCATTAGTAATTTACTTTCTTGCGTACGAATACTTCGTAAGAAAAGAAAGTTATGTTATCGTGCGCCAGAAAACGGCGAATTTTGCCGAGCTCTTATTGCCGAGCTCTGGTAACGAAGAAGTGGGTAAAATCCTGTTGATAAATTTCGAAAAAAAATCCTCTATCTGGTATCCATGTTTTGTTGCTTCTTGATTAACGAAAAATCGATGACGGCAAAACGTCCGTCCGTCTCTCCGCCTGTCTGCCAGTGGGCAACAGCACTAACTAGCACCTAAACCGTTCAACCGATTTTTGTTATATTATTACACATCTTATTACAATTAGGTACGCATTTTGAATAATCACAACTCACCGAACATATGGTAGCGATGACCAGCACGATGGGCCAATGACCGATGTATCGGCAGCCGCATATGTATGACAAGTGGTTCTGAACCTCCTTCCCACTGCCACAAAAAAATAGTTTATGCACTATGCGGATATGTAACAGCATAGTGCAGTAAAATCCGAGAGAGAAGCGTTGTGGTAAAGCTTGAAAAGAAAGTAAAATGCTATACACGTGCAAACTACTGAAAAAATATGTAATAACTCCCATAGTTCGACTAACAATGAATTCTTTATTAATAATGAATTGCAGATGCATCCCAAAATTTGAAGAGGCTGAAACTACGGGCACGTTCAGTGAATTTGGTCAATCCACCAGAACAGTAATAAATGAAGAAACATTAAAATTAGGATAACTCATATAAACAGTACAAAAAAGTGCTCGTCTGTTAAAAATGAGTTACTTCAATGAATAACGTTAAATAATTAAAATAAAATTAATTGAATCGGACCAAAACGTAACTAGCTACTTTATGAACCAAGCCAAGGCAAGGCCCTTCACTATTGCGATTATTGTAATAGAGAAATTTCCAACATTTCATGCGTAACAATAACCTGGGTTATTCTGGATTATTAAGGAGGGAAAAATATTTTACACGCCCTACAAATTCGATGTCATTATAGACAATATTTATTTTCCTGCACACTTACACTCTTTCTACAAAACCACATGACACGTAAAACAACGAGGTTATTTCCTCTCACAGTCACACACACATATCTTTGTAGTGAATTGAAGGACTCGTGGTGTTTTTCGCGGATTATCTCATACAGGTGTCTTTCAATCCATCATCATACTCCTTTTCGCTCAGTTACGGTCTATCTTGCATCTAAGACCAATACGTCCCATAATGCAAATTTGAACATTTTTATATTGATAACTCCTATTCATTAAATACTGTATAATTCCAGTTTAGAGAAGGAAGGGATTAAATCTGCGCTTCCATCTGCTGCACTTTAAAGGCAATAATTAATGACGCTCAAACTCGGATCTAAACAAAATAGTATTAATTAACAGCACCAGCATGAATAAAGTAGGCAGTTGGAGCGGTTGTTTTTCATAAAGAGTGGAGAGATCAATAGCATCTGAGACACATGTTTTTGTCCTGCTATTTTGACGTGAAAGGCAAGGGCAAACTATATTTATACCGTATATTTACTCAAATCTACGTACATATGTTCATTATTGGACGAATCAGTAATCAGTTACTCGAGCTTGGTTAAGAACTTCCTATTGGAGGTGGAGTAAAATATGAATTGTTCCAGCTACGAATTGCAACATTGTCGGGGTCTCCGCTGCATCGCTAACATGGAGTTCCTAGGGTTAGATGTACCGACAGTGTCGGATTTCCGACACTAGCCGCACAGCTGGGTATAATTCAACAATTCTTTCAAGAGAATTTTAGCGACCTACTGCTCTTATCGGGGGTTTTCCTTAGCTTTCACGATCTACGCCCGGTGAATGGAGCAGTAACCTGGTAAATGCTCCACAATCGCGCGCGATTGTTCCTTCTTGTTTCTTGTCCTATCCTTTCCCTTACCTACATGCACACACTTGTACTACTAGAATTGTTTATTATTATTAATTATTGTTACCATTATTAGTATTGTCATAATTATTAGATGCATTGGTTTATAGTATTCGTATTGACGTGTGGTGACGTGTTGTGAAGTGTGGTGCTATATAGAAGTAGAAAGAGAAGAGAAGTGAAGTGATGTGAAGTGAAGTTAAGTGGAGTGCACGCTATAAAAAGTCGTATATGTTAGTATAAAGTATCTGTACAGGACCACCATAAATGTAGAATTAATACGGGTATTGTTATTAATGCATTTATTGTTAACATTGTTATCTTATTATTATTTATTATTATTATTATTATTATTATTATATTATTGTCTTAAAATAATTTTAAGTTACATTGTATTTAATTCATAATTACAATATGAAGATATAATATGTAAATTTTAGTGTTCCGCCACCTGGTTGTATAAACCTACCTGCGGAAATAATAAATATCTATTTACTACACTGTCGCATATGACGGGATAATAGTCAGGACCTTAGAGCTTGTCCCGCCCTGGGACTGTGCCCCGCTGGCGGAGGTACCTGAGGCGGACCTGTGGGACGTTTCCAAATCTCGCCCTCTAGTGAGCTAGTATTGCTCGCGCAACTTTTCTTGAGTGATGAATTGAAGAAATGCGGCTAGAGTGTGGGTATTAGTTATGAAACCGGCCACTAGATTTTATGAAGCAATGTCAATCTCTGGAGAATCAGTCATGCCTTCGCAACTTTCTCAATAATTTGCGTTCTAATTTTCTGAGCAGTTCGAGGTATCTCCTATAAGGGATCTTCACGTGATTCGGTCATTTCTTTCGACTTTATGGGGAAAATCACGGATAGAAGTTCTGGTCTTCAACAGAAAATAGTTTCTATTTTCGCGCCAGTGCAGATGTGCTTGGAAAGTTGTCATCAGCGCTCGCTGCGAGCTTTTGCCTTCAACTGTTTGTGCCAAAGAGGGGGAACCAAGGTCATCGTTCAAGATAAGTTGTGCAATTAATAACATCGCCCGCCACCTCCCGGGATATATACTTCGGTTTTTCTTTCCTGACGCACGGGGGGGTGTCAATAAAATGGAATACCTCACGGTATTTCGTGTCGTTCTCAGTTGTGCCGCTATGAGTCGCATGATCGCGACTTATCGAGCAGTGCAGGCGATCATGCGACTCCTGGCGGCACAACGGAGAACGACACGAAATACCGTGAGATACTCCATTTTGATGACACACCTCCACGCGCCAAGAAAGAAAAACCGAAGTATAACATGCACTGCTCTTACGAGACTAATGACTAAGGCAGTTGCGAAGCGCACGGAACTCTAAAGGCCAATTCACAATGCAAACATAAAAATAAGCATGGCGTTAACATAAAAGTTAGGACTACGTCCATAAGCGGACTCATTCACAATGCCTTCGCATAGCATAACACGTAAGACGTTAACTTAAAGCTTGCAAGCTTCAAGCTTCTGCGCTAATGCTTATGTAAGAAATAAGATATGAACCAATCACAGTACGTTTTACTCAAAATCGAGTAGTCGAATCGAAAAAAAAGTCTGGTTTTCCAAATTGCCTAGTGGATTTTTCGATGATTTTCTGCATTGTTTTGTAGCGTACGATCTTTTTGTAGTTTAGTTTTGTTGTAATATTCATAGCAGTATAATTTTGTTTTAATTTTTAGTGAAATTAAAATACCTAACCTAACCTAACCCATAGCAAGGCCGAGACGCCGCAGGCAGGCCTTGGTTCGTAAAGAGCTGTTATGCCACAGTATATACGTACATGTTTATGTATGTATAAAATATAGATATGTATTATATAAAATATAGATTATCACATCCAACCAATAGTAACTAGAATGACCCCAGAAAATAGAAAATATTTGCTTACGCTTATGTTGGACATCGTGAATACGTCAGTCTATCACTTATGTTAAAAGATTATGTCTATGCGCTATGCTTATGTTTACGTATTGTGAATGGGCCTTAAATGACGAGTCCATGGCGAAGAGGAACACGCACCGTGCGCGAGGGCGCCTCGTGGTAGTCGTCGAAGAGGAGGCGCATGGCTGGGAGGCGGGGGCGCGGCGCGAGGCCGGCCGCTGTCGCCTGGGCCGCCTGCGGCCGTTGCCGCGCGACCGCCCCGCCACGCAGCTGCCTCGCCGCCCTCCAATCACATCTCTTTTAAAAATTTTATTGCTTCTTGTTCGGCATTTCTGCCTTTCAAGGGGGTTTACATACGATTTCAATAACGTTTTAGGATGAACCATCCTCAGTTCTGTCAATACACTTCCTGTATAAGTTTGTTAGATAAGAAAAAATGAGTTTGTTAATCAATCGTTGGTATTGTTGTGTGTGTGAGAGAGAGAGAGTGGAATAAAGAGAGAGAGGGCCAGAGTTTATATTTTCAGATAGTTAGAGAGGCTTGAAAATTCTTTACGGTAGCGTGAGTGAATGTGGTTGGCTGTAATTTTTACCTAGATGGTAAGTTGCTGTAGCTGGAGATTCTGGTAGTAACTCATTTAAGTTTCTTGAAATTTTGATAATATAGTCTTGAATATATTCTATTTTTAATTCTATATGTAGTTGTTCGTTACTAATAAACCACGGAGCTTTGGTTATTTTTCTAAGACCCTATTTTGTACAACTTGGAGTTTGATAATGTGGGTGTGGGCTGCTTTTATCCAAACGGGGCTCGCATAGGTTAGTGAGTTTTGTAAATATCGTCGTGGGATGTAAATATTGCCGTGTCATCAGCAAACGAAGCTATTTCTGAGGTGTCTGGTTGAGGAATATCACATCTATGGCTTCGATGAGCATGGTTAAAACATTTCAATAGACGTAGAGATGAGTAGAAACTGAAATGTTTTAACAATGTTTAAAGATCAAACCATCTCCAAACACGGGGTTGCAGAATAAATGTTACGAACTTCTAAGACAGGGCTGCTCAGACAGAGCGAATCGGAAGCTCGGAGCGGTATTGGCTTCCAAGAACGTAACACTAGAGGCCCGGCGTCGGGCGGCTTGCGACAACGTTTGTCACAGTCTCCCGATAACTCCTGTGACGGTTTATTTACTTATTTGTCAAAAAACAGTAAAAACTGTATATGACGTGTGGGGGAAAGAGATTTATATGCGCACATTTTCTTGAGGCCCAGAATTAAAAGAAAAATTAGAAACAAGAATTTAGAAAATAATTATCATTTTAGAAAAATAAAATATTTGAAAAATGTTTGTTCCCGAGTCATAGAAAATCAATTTCAACTGTAAATGAACTACAAGCAAAAGGAGTGCTCAACAAAACGTGTGCACAGTGAAGCTACATTTACTTCCAGAAGCAAAACAAGGGGCCATCTCAGCATTTGCTCAATGGATCAGGGAAACTGGACAAAAACCTGATCGAGACTTTGTTTATTGATCCATTAATTCAATATTAAGATATTAAAATTCCCCACACCCAAACAACCTAAGAACTGTTATACTCTAGTCGTGGAAACGGAAGTCGACGCGAGCACGTTGCAAAACCAATGTGTCCACATGGGCAATTTTCAATGCAGCATGGAAGAAAAGTATCTTTTCGTAGATTGCGGCAACTATGCCAAATGTTAAGTTTGCAAAAAAGTGCTTTAATCACATGAGCATTAATTTGCAACGACATTATACGGTTAATCATGCTTCAGAATATGACAAGTAATCTGAATAAGAACGTAAGGAAGTTTTCAATGTCCTGAAAAACAATGTCGCTTAAGAAGTACATTTTGGATGTATTTTGATGTTTCTATGTTCTTTTAATAGTAATAGAACATAATAAAATAGGTCCATTTTATTTATTTTAAAACTAGAAAAAACCTCTAATTCCTCTCAAAATTAGCTTCAGTGTCAAATATTCACGAAACATCGAATTTTGGAGCGTGTGTAGATGTATTCAAAACATTGCGTTCGGAATGTGAAACCCGATTTAAGGATTTATTTGATTTACAATTAGAATTTGATTTATTTGTACCTTTTTCCCTTGGTGTAGGCTTTGTTCCTTGCGATTTTCAATTAGAAGTGCATGATTTGCAGTCTGACACAATTAAGGGAAACATTTCGAACAAAAAAAACATTTATTAAAATTTTATGAGATTGAATCTCAAAAACAATACCCAAAACTGCATCGGAATGCTGCTCGAATGTGAGATATGTTTGGATCAATGTACAATTGTGAGCAGTACTTTGAAACTTTTTAAATATCAAATGAGAAGTGCCATAACGGACCGCAATGTGAAATGCATTAAGAAAAATAATTGATTTCGCAAATTAACTTTATTTTTTAATTTTAATTTCCTAAACTATCAGCATTTCCGTTATTAGTTTATTTAGAAATATTTTTCGATAATCTTAAGAATACTTTATAATCAGAAGCATGATAAACTGTAATGTCGCAGCAATTAAAATTCTTAACGTGATTGAACACTCTTTTGCAACTAAAATGTGGCATTTCTGGTACAATCTGCAAAAAGAAACTTTTCTTTCCATGCTGCTTTTGTACTTTCAAATCACAAAAATGCGTATAATTAGTAAATGTTCCAACAAACGTTACCTTTTTTTCTGTCGTAATATTCTTACCCAGAGCAGAGAGACGTTTTCTGTCCGAGCAATGGAAAATACCCCGAAAAACCAAGAAGCGGCCCACTGCGCCGCCGATCGATAAAAGATGACGTCATCTGCTCAGTCTGCCGCTAGAGGTGCCAGAAAGAGCAAGGAGCAAGCGGTGGTTTCTCCTCAGAGCAGATCGCTGGGAGGCCCTGTTCAAGGGCATGATGGGAGTCGACGAAGATCACATTTTGCCAAGGTCCTTGTGACGGGAAAGTTTATACGACGAAGTCACATGCAACATCAGCTCCTAATTGTTCAGCATCTCTTCTTACACTGGAAGATTGATTGATTATTTTGCTTCCGGACGCGTCCAACTGGTATGACCATTAATTCCGTAAGCGGAGTGCATTGTTTTATAACGGGAGTCGGCGGTAATCTTTTCTAGCTGGTAAGCGAGATCCGGTGCCGACCTACACTCAGCTTGTGGGATTTTTCCCCAACCATGTATCTCCCACTAGAGAGGAAACGCCCCAGCACGGACAAGCTTTAAACTCTCGACTGGTCGCACCGACATTGTGTGATAGTATAGTGAATGTAAGCGTGTTTAAGTAAGGGGTGAGAATAGGACAATGAAGAGGAAGGAATGATTGCGTGCGGTCCATGACCCGTTTGATATTGATTCGGTATTCGCCTGGAATCGAACCACGGAGAACTTCACATCAGAGGGGCCGGCCTCTAGAATTCACCTCCAGACAGTGGCTGAATTTGGCGTATCTAGCTAATGTCGAAGTATGCTACCGTCGGGACTCGCACCCTAGCACAATGGCGTTGCAGTGATATTAGTTAATGCCACGAATCACCTAAGTCAGTGACGTGGAAGACAAGATTGTAATATTTAAACGTGAGACAATGCTAAGTGTGCTACTGCTAGAAAGAGGATTATCCTCCAGTCCTGCATCAAACAAATTTAAGGCGAAAAAGTAATAATTTGTAGGTTACAGATTTTGATATAGTAGATTAAAGAGCAGGAACAAAACAAACCTGCAACACACATCATGCATCACTGCGAAATTATTTATCCTACACCCCGAAACGGACATGAGATAAGTTTCTTGTGCCGTAATGTACAAAATACGATCCATACATTTGAACGTACAATCCGTACCATACATTTGGACGCAGAATTGCACTTTTGGCGGGCACCCCTACCCCTTCGCATGGTTAAGAACTTAATTTCAGCTGCATTTATTTTTAGTTTTGAAATAATGATTTACTAAGTGCGAAATGTTTTTTTGGATTCAAGTAGTACTATTTTATTTCTTTAATTCAATAATTTGTGTCATCAAATAAGTTTGTATTGTTATATTTACATAATCCTCCAATATATTTCTCATTAAAAAAGAATTCAAATAGCCATTACCAGAAGACTAGAAAATAAAGCTCTTCAATGGTACGGACATGACCAGAGGATGCAAAATGAGATATGGCCAAATCAAATTTTAAACTGGATACCTGAAAGAAGGCGTAGAAGAGGCAGACCTGTTTTGACCTGAAAGGCGTATATACAGGAATTAATGGATGAGAAAAGACTAGAAGGTCAATGGAAGGACCCGAAAAATATGGAAATCGAAAACGGCAAACTTCTAGCGGTAGAAACCGTCGAAGAAGAAAAAGAATTTGTTTGTTGTTTTTCCAAATAATATTTTCTACAAATGAGGTGTCATTAAAACAATAATTTTCAAGATTTTGACAAAAATGTTTACTAAGTTACATTATTTATATCAAAGGCATTCGTCTTTATGGAGATAAATTTGGAAACGGTTCTCGTGGATTCGTTCCCCCTTCCATGCGTTCAAACGTGCGTAACTCAGATACGGTGCGCCCTAGTCCCTTAAAACTTGGTTTGAAGCAAACAAAATGTATACAAATAAGTCTCCATTTAGTCACTTTTGTGTTTAATTTCGTTTTGAAAGTGTAAATAACACAGGATACAAATACGAGGCCTGTCTAAAAAGTATCCGACCTTAATTTTTTCCGCGCAAAGTAGTGATTCTAAGGCGGCGCCACTGTGCACGGTGAAAGGAGGATCCTTAATACGCATGCTTGAATTTTTTCACCGCGTTTGCTTGTGCCAGTTGCTGGCTGGTGGTCGCTTAGTAAGGTGCTGTTCGTAGTGTTCGTCGGATTTAGTTTTCTCGCAAGATGACTGAACGAATTGAGCAACGATACTGCATCAAATTCTGTCAAAAGCTAGGTGATTCTCAAAGCCAAACAATTCGTAAGATTCAGCAGGTGTTTGGAGAAGATGCAATGGGTGTAACACAAATTAAGCAGTGGTTCAACAGATTCAAAGATGGCCGCACATCAGCCGAGAGTGAGCAGAGTGGCGCCAGGCCTCAAACTGCTCGCAATGCAGCTGTTGTTGAAAGGGTGCGAAATTTGGTGATGGCAGATCGCCGATTGACAGTGCGGGAGATGTTCTCCGGCGACTCCGTGACGCAATTCGGCGCAAAAGACCAGACATGTGGACGGCGAAAAACTGGCATTTGCATCATGACAACGCCCCTGCACATTCATCCCAATTGATCCACACTTTCTTAGCTTCTCTGGTTGTTTCCAAAATTGAAGATGTCACTGAAAGGATCCCGTTTTGAGAGTAGAGAAGAAATAATGCGAACGCGACGACGGAGCTGAACACCATTCCAAAAGAAGACTTCCAGAGGTGTTTCCAGTAGTGGGAGGAGCGGTGGGCTAAGTGTGTGGAAGCACAAAGGGCCTACTTTGAAGGGGATTAGGGTCCCAAATCTGTCAAGTATTCGAAATATTTTTTTCTGGCCAAAGGTCGGATACTTTTTAGACAGGCCTCGTATATTCTCTCTCATACAAAACAAAATAAGAGATATTACAATTTAAGCACTAACGAAACGTCTTACAAAAGCCATGTATTTTTAAATATAGGGCATCAAAACATGGCTGGAAACTACAACTACGTGAACAATATTGATAGAGGCGAGCGTAGATACAATCGGATTCAAGAGCAATTGGAATTTCATCTGAGCGCAATTCTGCGAGAAGTAATCATGTTTTAATCCAGATTTTATTTTGATCCCAGATTTTGTCTTTTTTTAAAAGATCAAAAAAAGTCAACAAAATTAAATTAAATAAACAGTTTGTTTTTAAACAAATCATGTAAAATAATAAAACTTCATTAAGTATATTACAGACGTCAACATATAATTTCTTTTGCATCATCTAAAATTATAACCCATCCAAATAAATAAAAACACCACTCAATCTTCGTAAATTTGCTTTCGTTTGTTTCTTCATTACATCACGAAATCCTTTTCTTCTGAAATACGAATAAAGTAGCTCCTTTCTCCCAATAGCAAATAAAAAATGTTCTTGAAAGTGATAGCTCACTTTATTTTCTGCAAAGAACAAAGACTGTGTCAAGTGCTATTATTCGTATTATTATTTCAACTAAAACAATCTTCAATAACATTAATTGTTTACTATTACTTGCTTTTGTTTTGAAGCTCGGTGGTGAATAATGTATACATGTGCCTTTTTTAATTAACATATTTTTAAGAAATTTCGTTGTAGAAAATAATCAGTGATGTTTCATTGGATTTCACATACTGAGTTTCCTCAAATATTTCATGTGTTTCTAGATAAGTGTGCATGGCAGGCAAGTAAATTTTGTTTTCGTTTTTAACGTCTTATGTATTGTCCATATCTCTATTTGTAATTGTGAAAACAACACATAACCATACCAACACGACAGTGTGGAAAATGGAAATGAAACAATTGTTACAACCATCTTAATGTAAATTATTATCCACTTTTCTTGCTCCCTCATTTCATTAAATGTGAGAGGATTGAGGGTTTGTTTATTTCGACGGTAGGATTATTATACCAAATCGTTAGCTCTGGTTTAGATACAAATTACACGGAGGACAATATTTCTGTTTATTTCAATTTAAAACAACGCTTCTATATTATTTTATTGTTAATTCAACTAATGTTCGTAAATGAGTGGGGGTAGGCATTTAGGGTTTCAAGAAATCTTGCACCTATAATATATTAAGAAATAATGAGGTCAATTTCTTATAAACAATTGCCATATGAGTTGGGATACTTCCCATGCAAAACTTATTCTTCAAATTTCATCATTAATGTCCCGTAAATTTAATAATATTCAATCCGCAATCCAAATTTAATTACGTTTCAAGTATTCAGTAGGAGTATGCTCGCTCTCCTGTTTGTGGCTTTAGTGCTGCGCGTGCAAAGTTGAAGTTCTGTCCAGTCTCATAAAGTGATTGCCTCGCTGTATGAGAAAATGTAAAATAATAATAATAAATAATAATAATAATAATAATAATAATAATAATAATAATAATAATAAAATAATAATATCTAGGCAATTACAGACTGCGTAACAACTTAAAACTAAATTTTCCAAACAATTCTTCTATTCTCCCACTCTTCTGAAATATGGTATTTATGACGCACGAGTTGGATTTATAAAAAAATCACAATTACCGTTTTGTTGTATGATTTATCGTCATCAGCTGCCCAGGGTTTAACTGGCCAAAATGCATGTACTAAATGTTTTCATTAAAAATTGTAACTCGTTAGCAAGGTACGCCATAGTAAGAGTCGACGATGTATTAATTGCTCTCTCCTTCTCTCCCTCTCTCTCTCCCTCTTTCAATTTTTCATAGAAGATTTTCTATAATATTTTACCAAACAGATTTTATTACTATTTTAATATGTAAACCTGATAGAAAGTTTAACCTGATCAAAACATAATTTGCGCAAGACAGAACCTTACCACTCTTAGGCCACGAATTTTTTACTCAGTTTAAAGTGACCTAATTACACAGATTCAATTTATTTGTGTCCGTCAACATTAGCAACATTAGTGAATCCACTGACCCTTCTTGAGTCATAACGGATTGCTGTGTGTGAACACTCCCACCATATAGGATTTCAGTTCCTTTTAAAAATCCATTACACAGTAGTTACCAAACGGATAATTTTTTAATTTTATTTCTATATTGTCGAGCTTTTATTATGACGTACTGCTTGTTGAAATAAATAGTAAAAATTACCTCTCCTGCTTTGGTGAGTGTGCCTTTCTCAATGAATTTGAGTTGTTTTGCTGTTTCTTTGGAAATGTTCATCCCTTCGTTCTTCAGTTAGTATGATATTTTCAGCAAAGATTTCTAACAATTTCATTGGAACTTACGGTCAGGAATAAAGTATTTATCCGGTTTTCAGCATATTTTTTTTATTTTCAAAGAAACATAATAATTCCTCCTTACACATTTACTCTGACCTGTCGATATTCAAAAACAGCGTGACCATATTTGGTTTAATACGCACCGATATTGGGATTTACAATTGGCTCCATTTTCATTTCACACAAGGTTATTGATATGAATGTCTTTCCCAGAAAGCATGACTTCAAAATTAATGTATCATTTAATAAAAGCTAAAAAATTTCAATTACAAATTTTCATTTAAGTTACATGATTAATTAAAGATACAATTCTCACTGTTTGTTGATGGTGTTTCATACTGCGATGACTCGATAACTCGATACTACTAGCTATCGGCTAAGTGAATTATCATTAGCAGCATTATGATAGAATTTTTATTAACTTTTTAACTAAGATTTTTTTTTATTTACAGCTCCGCGCATAGAAACCGCCTACATTGCGAACCGCATTGCGCCTCTGAAGCTGTCATTACTATGCCTGGTACGGAAAGGGAAGAGCGCAGCGCAGTACTTGTAAGGTCGCCGATTGTATTAACAGAATTGGAAAGTTAAGACGCGTCTCCGCAACTTAATATTTAACACCAACATGTTAAACATATGTTTCTCGGGTCTCCTCTTCTTAACGTGTAACCATCTTGACGTGTTAAACATAACATTTGAACACATTTGAACATTTGAATGTTCTCCAGCAGGAATAGAAAGCATGTTAAGTCAACCGTTCGTTCGTTCGTTCGTTCGTTCGGGTGTTCTTAACTTCAGGCAAGATTGTGGGTTTGCATGGCAAAAGGTGTCCTCAAAATTACAATTTTCAGTATTTTATAGTTAGGTCAGCTGAGACTGTCAGTGCCAAAAACAACGTTTTGGGAGTCTCAATGATGTGCCCAAATTTACGGAACATTATGTGAAATGAGTGTATGGTATAGAATGGAAAAGCGTACACCTATAGGTAGTGGTTATGACCGTTTGTTCCTAGAGCGCAATCGAAAATAGCACACCAAAGCAATCGCATTATAGTCGATAACTACAGAAAGTACTTGTGTAAAAATATTTAACAATTCATATAATTCAAATACTAAGTTCATCTCAGCACGCAGCCCACGTCAAAAAGCCTGCAGAAATGTTAATAAATGTCGACGTAATGTTAATTGTGTAACATTCAACAAACACATTTATCATGTTTCAATACTTCCAATACGTTTCACATTTAATTTGTTGGGTGTTACGAAGACGCGAAATTAAACACAAAGCTATGCCAGATATGCAAAATTGCACATAATTAACATTTTTATTCTTAATTTTCCCCTCTGGTGTCTCATGAACAGTAGAGGGGATGCGGGTTCGATTCCCGGTCGGGGCTGTAGCTTCCAAATACAATCGTCTCAGCTTCTACAGCAGTGTGACGAGATTAAAAGGCCAGGCAGGCCAAGTATACTAGACTAGATGCGTTATACTCGCCACATGTCATCCTAACTCCCAGTGAATAATAAATAAAAACAGGGCCCAGACTTGGGAACACCGCCAGCTGGCAAAAGTCGGATTAATCCGATTCTACAATTCCAAATACGTACATACTTTCTGAATTTTTAATAGATTAATTTGTTTTTATTGCCTCCGAGCATACTATTAAAACTACTTTAGTGAGCCCCTTCAACATTTACAATGTTACGTTCAATGAACAACCATTACACATTAAAATCCAGGTGCTATTCATTGTGTCGGGAAGTGTCGCCGACAAACGCTTCCATTGGCTCAGTCCTTCTTTGAGAATCCTTTATCTTCTTTACTTCTACTGTGAGGCCGTCACAATTTACATTGTTACTCCCTCAAAGTAAGTTACTATCAATCCGGGAGAGGCTCAGGGCATCAATTGATGTCACTGCAATACCACTGACAGAGAGGGCTTACATTCGAGTCCCGATGGTGGTGGCAGGATTTTCGACACTGGCTGGATACCTGGGTCGATTACAGCCGCTGTCTGGATGAGAACTCTGGTGTCCGGCTGTTCTGATCGGTAGTTTCTACGATCAAAACCAGGTGAACGCCAGAGCAGTACCCTAACAAACGGGCCACAGACCGCGCGCGACCTTTCCTTCCTCTTCCTGTTCTATCCTTACCCCTTATCTACACACACTTACATGCTCTCAGAGGCGGATCCAGTCAATAGTTTTGGAGGGGGTCATCATAGATTTTTGTTAAATAATAATCATTTGTTATCATATTGCAAAATGTTTTGTAGTGTATAAATTATACAATATAATATTCTTTTTTAAATAACAACATAATTATAATATAAATAAATATTTAAATCTTTTTTTTTTCAAAGAAACGAAGGTAACAAACAAACTCTAGGTCTTTGGGAGATCCATCACTGGATCCATCACTGCAAGCTCTACTCTACCATACATATCGGGAGCTTACTGCTTGTTCACGTCTGGGGAAGTTCTCCACTAGTGGGAGATACCTGGTTAGGGAAAATCCCGCAAACCAACGGGTTGGAAGGCGTCGGTTCTCGCCATCTTGCGAGGGAACATCACTGCCACCTCCACAATAAAAACATGCACTGCACTTACGGGACGAATGACCTTATCCATAGACTCCCCCGGGATCACTAATCAATTGATCAACCGACGTGTCTGTCGCCGCCGGATCTCAACCATCCTCCGCGGGAAGAACACGGCCCCCTCCTGTGATAAAAACGTGCACATCACTTACGGGACTAGAGACCATAGCAGTTGACGAGCCCGGAAACACGAAGTAACTAATCAATGAATACGACGCGCGCGCCTGCGCGATGCAGGCCACCGCGCTGCTGTGCTGCAACGCGCCCGAGGCCGAACTGACGGCGACGCCCGCCGCCGAGAACGCAGCCTTCGTCAGCAAATTCCGCTGCGACCCCAACGGTCGCTGTTCCTGGCAGCTGGTCCCCACCAACACGGCCAAGAGTGCGTATTCTTCACCACGCGTCTTAATCGCCAGAACGGTTTTGTTTTTCACATTCTAGATGAAAAAAAGAATTGCAATCGTCGGTAAAAACATGTAGAAAATTGCGTCATACAGAAACTAGTAAATGTAAGAGATGAATTCTAGAAACGAAACTCCACTGTATCGGGGAGAATTATATTTTGCAACAGCCAGCTTCCAATGGAATGTCTAGAATCACGTCACAGCGTTTTGTGGGAAGGTGTTGAATGGCAAAATCTTGGGTCTTAAAATATTAGGAAGTTTTTGGTTACATTATGCGCTTGCCGAGGTTTGTATTTTTATCACGCTTGTTATTTACAATCAGATTTTCTTCCTTTCTATTTGTTTAGGTTCTGGCTGCGTATCTCGTTCACATATTTGACTGAAAGAATTACTATTCTATCAGACATATAGTAAGTCACAACCATTTAATTTCGAAAATAGTTCGAAGTAAATATTATCACGGTCTACCGTTATGTTATAATAAAAAGAAATACTAAATTAAAGATTGGAACCCAAGGGCAAAACCGTTTTAAAATCATTACATGCAGTGAAAAATCTCTTACGAAGAATGATCTCGTACTAAAAGAAAATCGACGTATACCGTATTTTAACTATTAACTTTCGGTTTCCAATACGCGACACTTGCCACCCAACAGCGATAGTGGTATTTTCACCAGCCCTGAAAATAGGGAGTTTTTGCCACCTCGAACGGTAAGCACTATCGATCTTCTGCTCATGCGCAGTTCAAGTTTCGCATCACTTTACTGCATCTACGCATGTGCAGAAGATCGATAGTACGTAACGTTCGTGATAGCAAAAACTCTCTAATGGCGTGTTCTGGACATCCCTACGAGATATCGATTGCAGAAACCTCACAATTTGCCAGTTTATTAGAAATGTGTTCATGACTTACTCTTGACTGCTTCTTCACTGCAACACTCAAGCTTTCTGGGATATGACGTAAAACTGAATGTTTAATGCAACGTTTTTATTTTCAGTAATTGTGGTGAAGAGTGATTTGGTCGATCTGCTCACATGTGTACTTTCTTCAATTTGGGTTTATTTTGCAAATGAGAGTGTAAGTAAAAATATAGTACTTTTAAATAACACATACGTATTTTGACTCGGGCTGTCTTTTGGGAGCTTTGAAAAAAAGCTTGAAGCATTGTACTAAGTTGATGAACACGAAAATAGGTACATTGTTACGTTCTGGAGAAAAATATTAATGAAACTTGAGTGGCTTTGTACGGAAGAAAAAACAAAAAACTGAAGGAAAGACAACTATACTGCGATTTTTCTAAGAGCGACCCTCAAGGCCACTCAAATCCCATCTTCGCGATGGAATATGTCACGGCATTTCGCGTCTTTCTCAGTCGTTCCGCTAGATTTCGCACGATCGCGACCGTATGAAGCAGTGCTTGCGATCATGCGACTTATACCGGCAAGACCGAGAAAAAACGCGAAATGCCGTGACATATTCCATCGCGAAGATGGGATTTGAGTGGCCTTGAGGGTCGCTCTTAGAAAAATCGCAGTATAACGTCTTTGGCCTTCCCTTTTCTTAATTTTTAAAAGGTGGAATGGGTTCCGTTTACCGCGGGAAGTAGTATGTTGCACTGAAAAAGAGAAAATACTTTAACAGTTCCAAATTATACATCGCAAGACAGTTTGCAAACATGAAAATGTTTCGTGGTTATCATTCTTGTAACTAAAATTCATCGTTTATTGGTGGGAATATAACATTAATTAAACATTTGTGCTAAATAAAGCCTTATTTATGGCACGCGCATTTCAATCGCATTCCTCAACTTTATTATATTACCGTAAGATACTAGTGGTGCTACAGAATGGCACAGACTTTCTCGTAATAGTACTCTTATTTTTTTGGTCTGGGATAGCTAATCAGACTTGCTACATACTCTTGCCAGTTGCCATCTATCGCCGCCCAAACTACGTTTTTTGAAATTTTTTCAAGTTTTCGATTTCTTAATAGTAAAACCGAAATGTTCGAAAAACTTCATTTGACGTCAATTCAAGCACTTTAAATCACAAATTCAATAGTGTTTATAAGTCGTTGGAAATGAGCGTATCAACGGCGTGAGAGATATTTCATAAAAATGGCATTTGTGTAATTTAAAAAAAAAAAAAAGAATACAGCAAAAATAATTTTGTCATCTTCAATAGAGCAATTACCACTATCCGTACGAAAAGTTTAAAGAAAAAATTTGGAGCTGATTTGAGAAAATGGCGTTTAAACGTTTCTGAAATTCGGAATTTTGAGCTTGCTTTAACAGAAAACTATGGAGTTTTCAAGAAACTTTGTTAGACATCATTTAAAACATGTGTACTCGTAAATGCAATATTGTGAACAAATCGCCACTAACGTAAATGTTGGCAATGTGAGAGGCTAATCAATAAAATTACATATTTGTAATTTTTGGAAAAAAATAAGAATAGCGCAAAATGGCGTTTATGTCATTTCGTAGAGAACTTTCTCAACCAAAAGTTTAAAGAAAAAAAAATTGGAGCCGTTTTTGAGTAAATCTTGCTTTTGTTATTTTTGAAACTGCACATATTGTACGAAATATTGCTCGGAAACTACTAAAACTATTAAAATTGTGTACATGACCTTCATGAAAGAACTAATTATGAAGAACAAATTTTATTTGAAGAAAAAATCTCTACCTTCAATTCTGTAGTTGTAGGAAGACGCCGGAAAAAATTCAAACTTCTGAAATTTTTAAAAAATTAGAGTTAACATAACAAAAGAGACCTATGCTATCTTATAAGCGTATTTTACTCTATTCTTACAAAAACAATTTGGAGCCATTTTTAAGAAAATTTTGAAAGTGGCTGTTGGGCTTCATGTAAAGTACCCTAAAATGTTAAAGAAAGTTTTTCAAAATCGCAGCGCCTCGAGTCCTGCCAGATCGACATGGGAATATCCATTTTGTACATATTATTGTATGTATCGTACGTATGATTTGAGCGTTAGTGGTGTTCATATGCGAACAGACGGACGCAAAAAAAACGCAGACTTCGCAAAAAAACACATTTTCGGTATCAGGGGACCCCAAAACGTGTATTTCCGTTGAAATCTCGAAATGGATTTTCCGCAGCATTACATAACTTTCTTTGTACTACGTATTTTACTCCGTACATACGTACGTATACGAGAAAGTAAAAACTAATTAGATAAAAGTGTTCCCTCGCATTAAGTACTTTACATAACGATATCGGACTCAGAACTTCGAGACCTTTTTGTTATTTATTAACAATAAATGTGTCGTAAATAATAATATTTATGAAGAATGAATTATCAAGATAATAAGTTACAATCGTCCGGAATCAGAAGAATGTTTCTCGAGAGATTCATTGATGATGTCAAGAGATCTCAAGCAATGTGCAAACTAAGTTACGGCTTTTCTCTTGTACTTAATTTCAATAATTATTTGTTGATAGTTTAATAGATAATTGAAAGTTGAGTAGTGAATTTAACTATAATAAGACTTCATTATCCATATTTGTAAGTTCTGGTGTGTTTTTTTGTATTCAAAACCAAATATATCTGACTAATACATCTGTGTATCTTGCTACAAAATAATTTGCCTACTACGAATGTAATTTTCCCTTTCAGAATATGCCATATTGCTACCTTCCTTGGCTAGTATTTTCTCTGAAAGCATTTCTTACAATTCAAGGGCCGACAATTTTGTCTCTGGGACGGAACATAATTTTGTCCAGAAGCGTTGCTGCAAGTTGTTTCTATTTGATCTGCATTTTTGTCACCGGTAAGTACGATTAATTTGAGAATAGGACTTTTGAAAGCCCATTCACAATATTGTTATTGTTTGCTTTTTCACTAACATCAGATAAATTGAGAGCAAAAGTGATGTAAGTCAAACAACATGTACTTTCCTGAAAATGACATGTAATTGAGAAACACTGTAAAACTATATTGCTTACAAATAAGCGACTAAAATGTTACGAACGTGTTAAGGATATATTCTTTTAACTTACAGATACTTTGGACTGAAACATTGCTTATTAATTAAGTAATTAACTATTTTGTTGACTTTCACGAATTTTGCATAACCGTTTCTGGAAACTATGACGTACGTGCATTCAAATAATTGGCCTGTACAATTTTCATCTGAGATGGTAATGTGATGGGAAAATATGGAAAAATAGGGCATTGTTACGATTTTCAAACAAGTGAGAGCAATTCTGAAGTTGCGATTTTGACCTGTGCACGTATCACTAAAAGCGATTTAATTTTTTTTCGGGATGCTTCTTCTATGATGAGTGCAGATAAACAAGAAGTTATTTCTTGGATGCCCCTGTAAACTGTTGTTTCGTCCCACCTGTGACTTACACCACAATTGCATGCTGCGGTATGAGCAACATTTTGACAACTTCTACATTGTGCTGGCCTCTAGCTAAGAAATATTGAAGTTTGACTCACACCATTATAGCCCGTGATAGAACAATGTTGAAACCGTCTACTAGTGCATCAAACTCAAATCTTCCAAAATATGACTTACACAACTTTTCTCAAATGTTCATGAACTTTGAAAATCTCTCACACTCTCTTTGAAGTTTGAACATGAAAATCTCACATTACGGCTCAAATGTTCACGAACTTTGTTAAATAACAGTATTTTGTGGAATAATATTCGCTCTTCTCGAGAAAAGTATTTTAGAAAATCGGTGCCTTCGCTTATTAATAAGTAGCACTACCCGCCCGCTTCGCTGCGATCAGCGAATTGAATAAAATCCTAACTAGATAATCGTTCACTAGTGGTAAGTGTTGGGTCCAAACTTTCCTTAGTAAAATATTCATAGTTATTTCGTTCCTTGCAATCTGTGCTGTAATGGAATAGATGTAACCTTTTTACCTCATTTTTACTTTCCCGTATACTTACTACCCTTTCCTATCCTTTTGGAGTCCCTTCGCGACAGCTCTGCCACATTTGAATAATCTGGATATTCTTGAACTTTAAAATGAAGACGAAGCAGAAAGAATAAGCAAACGCTAGACAATGCTACTCATCCGCACAACGATCTAGATACGCGCATAGTAGATTCTATATGACTTATATGATTCATAAAAATGTATAAAATGTGTCTTCTATAAAAATGCGTGATGTTTGGAAGTTGCTGTTACCGTTTTATTGGCATTCGCGAATTTATTAGATAAATATGTACAAATACTCTTAAACATCCTACATTAGTACATAATGGAGAGTTAGGTTAACAGGTCCACTTTTTTTAAGTAGTTCTAAAATCTTATTTACTTGATCTATGCACTTAAAATTCCGCATAACGTTTGAGAGATGCTTTCTCCTTTTATTGTGGGAACAAACAACATCATTGTGCTTACAGTTATTGTCAAATATGTAATGTTTTATACATTTGCAATATGACCAGTTAACCTAACCGGTTAGGTTAAGTGGATCGGAAATTGAAATAAGCTGTGAAAATAACATTCACATTTAATAGACTGGTTTAAAAAAATGATTCTTCTACACATTGCCATAACCTTTTTCACACATAAATGAGGAAAATGGGCCACGAACCGCCGCCGTTTCATCTAAAATTAAAACTTGGAAATAACAGTGGTATTAAATTAAATTAATAGAATAGTGAAAGGTGAATAACTTATGCAAGATTTCAGATTTAATAATTGCAAATCTAGAAATGCTACTTCCGAAAAAGAAATAAAGGAGGTAACTGGACCGGTCCACTTCACCTAACCTCCCGGCGGTCCAGTTAACCCCACAGCACATATTTTCTTTATATGTCCGAAAACACACAAGCCGGGACGTATTTTTAAAAACAAAACACACTATACTAGAGCAGAATTACTCACAATACATTTGGTGTGAATATTCTTCTTGTAGTTGTCATTCAATCGCAATAAAAATGCAAAGCAAATGAGTGGTAGAAAAAACCTCTGACCTTTCAGAATAAAATTTCCTTACTCTTTTGAACAAATGGAGGCCTGCAACTTATGATTGTGGCTTAGATTATCAGCCCTGTCATCCTACGAATGCCATCCGGTGGAAAAGGCAGGAAACACTTCCCACCATTTAAAAGCATGGACCACTTAACCTAACAGGTCCAGTTAACCAAACCTTCCCCTATAGAATCGACCCTTTCTGTGTAGCGACAAATATTTGAATTGTTTAAATCTTTCTCTTCTAGATTCCAACAGTTCCTTATAAATAAATAAAATCGACGCACGTGCTCCACATCCGCTCTTCTCTGTAATCTTTTAGAATTATGCATATTTTTAAAGAAATAAAACTCGTTTCTACGAATGTTGGTGTCGTGCATATGAAATTACTAAAAATTTCCTTTAATACGTAGTCAACATTTTCTTCTTTCAAAAATATTACCTTTTTACAGAGATTTGTATTAAAATGTTGCAATTCTATTAGTTCATTCTTTAATGTCAGTGATTCAAAAATATTTTTACGCCAATTAACAAACTCAGAAAAATCTTTTGTTTCATGAACAAAAGCAAACATTTTCCTTCAATCGAAAGCTTCTCTTCAAATATAAGCCAAATAGTTTTGTTTCAAACTACGATAGGTATCTTCAATTTCCTTCACAATGCATAACAACTAAATAACAGTAAAAGAACACAAGAATCAGGGCGCATACAAAAACAAACACAACGTGGTGCCCTCACAAGCACACTGGTGCCCTCAGAAATTCATGCCATGTTCTAATGGCGCGTTTCACCAGGAATGGGCCGCGGAGAATGAGCAGCCGAGATTCTACGGAAACGCGGTGCCTATTTTAGAGCGCTTATCAGCCTCCGAAGGAATTCGAAAGCGGCCGGATGAGTCCCCGTGAGCGCCGGCGACCTGTCAGTTAATGCGCTAATATTGACGAATCCTTTAGTTGCTTCGTATTGTTTCGTGACTATTTCTCAGCTGTTTTTTATTATTACCAATTAAATATCTGCGGACTTTTCTGACAAATTTTCAATTTTTTTCTAAAATATTGAAAATCCAATATTTTTGGTTTTGGTGATTTTCTTTTCTTTTTGGGTAACGTCGCTTCCATTGATGACCGAACCCCTCGCCACTGGTACTGAATGAATTTGGCGATTGTGTTGCAGTTCAGCAGATTTCAGTATGGTGTGATGTTCTTCAAATATTTTGTCGCGTCTGGCGGTATTATATACGTCATTTATCCAAAGGTGCGAGACTAAAGATGTTAAATATATAAGATATACACTATCTTTGTTGTTTTTATTTGATCTTGTTATGTTTACGGAAATCGAAAATCAATTCAAATTTTAATTTAATTAATAGTTGTACTACACAATATTTGGAGTTCGGATAATATTTTCCGAACTATTTATGGTTTTGTGATGAATTTCAGAGAGGTTGTCATTGAAGAAAGATGAAATGAGTTAGTCAACATTCGAATATGGAAGTTCTTTGACAAATATTAACCTGCTACAGTAGCGTGTTGTTGTGTACATCATGGCGAAGAGCAAGCATGATGAAGTTTTATTGGGAATTCTTAAAGAAGAAACTCATCTTTATCCTTTCCTAGATGTTATTTTCGGATTTCTATATCGATGGTAAGCAGTGTCAGAATTTTAGCTTGAAGAATTGGTGTGAAACAAGCTAATTATTTTAAACGCTTCGTGGATCTGTGGTTATGTTCATCTGTCATTAATCACGATTTTACATTTGTATTGTTATGTAGCACTGATTTCTATCAAATTCAGCACCATCCTGAAGATAAATTGGGCTTCCCACCAGGAATAGCTCAAAACATTGTGACAAAGGTTTTTAAGAAGTGGGAAGCTGTCGCTGAACAGGATAGAAATTCTGTGAAAGACAAAGGTATGTTTATATAATAACGTTTGTTTGCGCAAGTTTTCAGAACAGTATTTAAATGAATAAAATTATATAAAAATTCAGGAAAGAAATGTTTTTTGTATAGTGTCAGATTACATTAATTAGAACATTGATTAAACTTGGCTTTAGCTTGGCCACTCCACTTGAGAGCACTGTTATTTTTGTATTGTGAGTGATTTGTGACTTAAAACTAAGGAACAGAACTCAAAATAACCTTTATTTGAAAATTGCAAAGTTTCAATGCATTATTTTCAATCACTTATTGGAGATATTGTTAACAGAGGATATTGATCAAATATGTATTTTCTTTTGATGTAATAATTATCTTCAAAATGTTCAAGTGTGGCTTAGTAGAATAAGTATTTGTGATTAGGTTGTGTGGGACTTCTGATGGAGCTCCTCCAGCTATTCAAGAAGTTGAAATATCAGAGGTCACTGATACTCCAAATCCAGCTATTGAGCCCATGGAAGTAACAACTGAAAAGCCTTCTTTAGAAGAGATTCCTACTGCCCCAAAAGAAAAGTAAGATAAATATTAAATAAAAAACAATAGATAGATATGCCTATTATGTAACATTGTTACTGGTTACCAAAAGAAATGTATTTCTAGGGATGCCCAAAAACAGTACCAAAATTCAGATACCAGCTACAATGGTGCAATTCGAGATGGATATCAATGGTCTCAGTCTATATCTGATTTGGATGTCCAGGTAGGTTTGCAAATATAAAGTTGTAAATGAAAGAAATAAGAAACATTAAGCTTTCACACCCTAATGGGTACATTATTCTTTCTGTTACATACAAGTTTTCTTAATTTACTTTTATTCAATTAAATATTGATTTGGTTTTTAATTACCCAAATTGTTTTGGATATTGACTGTAAATTTATCTGCAATAGAATGTTGGGTATATTTTTTGTAGGTTTTCAATGAGCAGTGGTTTTATAAACTAAGTTATGCAATAACTGTCTGTTGTTTCATAATTATTACTGTTATTTAATGTTTTAATCTTGTCTTAGAAGAGTAATTATTAATTTTGTCTGTGCAATTATGCTACTGGTGTATGTCACTCAACCCTAGAACATCATATATCATTTTTCTGCTTCCAAATCTTGCATACAAGTTTTCAATGTTCCCCAGTAGTACAACATTTCTAATTGTTGTCAGTGTGGACCCACTGTGATTTTTCAAAATCCACAAAACAAAATGATAGGCTTTGAAGCCAGAAAGAAATGCGTCTGGTTTTGCACAGCTGTTGAGGGTGACCTACAAGACAGTGGATTTGCTAGATTAAGTTTTTGATCTAGTCTGACAATGTTCATTACATGTCAGAATTCTGGTCGTTTTATGTCTGTGGTGTATAGTAAAATTCACTTTTCTGGTTGCTTCTAACCATTCACTATCTAATAGAGTTTTTAAAGCATTTTGAAAAGGTATGTTTTTGTAAATTTGAGTTGAATATCCTCTTTTTGTAAAAACCAACTTTGTACTTGTGAAGTAACACAAGATCTTACTTAGATCTACAAGATTGAAATTATGCAGTTAAAAGGAATGTTCTGTTATGTACTGAATTGAACTTTTCTTATTTCAATATTGGGGAAGTTATACTATGTTAATCTTTGAAGTTGTTTTTTAAACATTTTTTTAAAACTTGGCAACCACAGTTTAATGTTAGAGGCAAAATTTGTTTTAGTTCCATTGACTAGATAAGAAATAGTTGTTCAATTTATGTAGCTTCAATTTGTTTAGAAATAATGGGAGAGGAAATATTGTATCCCAAATTCACCCTTTAGTTGCCAGCTGCTTGGGGTCAAATAAACAGCTATATCTATTTCGGTTGTGAAGCTAAAAGTTTACAAAAGTTTCTTTGAGACCTGTGGGTCAAAATTGCATGAAAATCAGTGGTCATGTAGGAAGCTCTACTTCATTTGACTTGAAATGATCCTGCTAGAATGTTTCAGTTACTATTAAAACTTATTATCAAATTTTGACAGGTGCAATTTGTAGTAATATAATTAAAATAAATATAAGGAACCTCAAAGACTGTTGTTACCAGTAACCTCTCATGAAAGACATTATCATTTAAAGGATTAAGTGAGGAGGAGACAAGTTCATAGGAAATAAGTAATTTTAGTGAATCCTTGTAAAATTTTCCATATTTGAACTCCATTGGATGAGTGTTTACTCAGAAATCAGATTCAGTTTGGACATTTCCATGTTGAATAAACTGACCACTGCATTGTCAAGATTATTAGACAGTGGCAGACCCAAGTATTCAAAATCAATCCTTGAATTTTTGGCAGTTCAGTAGTTTTTCTGAATATGTCACTTGTGCTGTACAATTCAGTATACTGCTTTCTATCTTTTCAAAAATAGTAAAGAAAATATTTTTAGAAAATCTCATTTAATGTTTGTGCAAAATGTCCAGAAATTGAGAAATTTCAGGTCCCACTTAACATGAACGAAACTTGTGAGAAAATCCTTAATGGAATCAATTACCAACTCATATTTTACTTATCTTCTTTGATATTTTGTCCAAAAGTTCATCAAGGGGTTGGTCTTTGAGTTAGTGCAAACTGTTGCAGTTCCCAGGGGCATAGCAAGGCTGGTGAAACTTGTGCACAGCACTGGGTCCCCTGAAGTCAAGGGATACTCTCTGGTCAAGGGCCTCAAATGAGGACTCCTGTTGATGCCAAATAAAGATGGCAATAGCAGTGAGGGACCTAATGTGGACTTTCTGCACCAGGGCTCCCGAGAATATAGTTACCCCTCTGGGAGTTCTGTTGCCTTTGATGGTCTCCTTATATATCTTCCTTTGATGTCCAGGCACAATTTAAATGAGTCTACCTTTCACAGAAATTAGTGACATATTCCTATATTTAAGATCAAAACTTTAATGGGTCTTCTGTGGTTGTGTGTTCTTGTGTTCATTCATAATATTGTATCAAGAGATAAATCATAAATAAGTTGATATTGAATTTCTCACTTCTAGGACACAGATGAACCTGTTGTAGCTATAAATAATGCTAAAATGTTGTTCCCAAAGGGTAGGTGGGAATTTATTTAAACAGTATGTCATCCTCAGTTAGTTTAGACAAGTAAGCCACAGGTATCAACAAAATATAAAAATTTACAAAGATTACTTAACTTAATACATAACAAAATTCTGCTGTGTGACATTCATTCTGTGGATTAATATTACTGACTAGTGTTCTTTCATTAGTTTTGAAATGAATTGAGAGTTTTTTGCTTCAGGTTACGGTGCCACCTCATATTACCAAAGGAAGAGATGTAAAAGTGAATGTGTCCTCTTCTCACATCTCTGTGTCAGTGGCTAACGAAAGTTCATCAACAGAATGGAACACATTGTTGGAAAAAGAGTTGAGTTGGAAAACAAATAAAGATGAGTCTGTATGGAGCCTGGTATCTGGACAGTATATTCAGGTTTGTATCTGATTTCTAATGCTTATTTGTTCTCTGAAAAAAGATATGGACTTAATTGAACATAGTATATGCATCAAAATTGCTTTTGAAAATATTTGACATTAATTACAATTTATTATAATTTTTTTAATGCTTTCAAGTTCAGATAATCAATAAGTCTTATTCACATTATAATGGTACTAATGGTACATTATAAGGGTACTAAACTCTATTCAGAAAAAATTTCAAATAAAAAATCATTTTGTCTTCTGCGAACCTTACAAAGCCCGACTTCAATTTAGGTAGCTACAGTAAAGATTGTTTGCTTGTAGAACATAAAATACTCTGCTTAGAGAACTGTTGGATAACTTTATTACATACCAAGAAGGAGAAATATTTCCATTCAAAAACATTCGAGATTTTGAGAAACTTCATAAGTGATCATTTAAAGCATTTGTCTATAAATTAATGACATTAAATTATGAAATACACTTCTAACATAAGCACTACGCAAGTTGTTTGAAAAATTTACAAATGATGCATTTTTCGTGTCTGGTATACTATTTGCAAGTTTAGTAAGGTACTTCCAGAAAATATTTTCAGGTTTAAAAGTTAAATTTCTGATTTGCAATTTCATAATAAACTCAAATTTAAACTATTACAGTTGCTTGGCTCATCCATATGTGGGCATAAAAGGTTTCTTGAAAGAGTATTGATTAAAATATTTGTTTAAAATTTTGTTTCTTTATAAAATTAGAATGAATTATTATAAATCTGATAAATCAAGTAATGATTCATGAACATGTCAACAAAAGAGAATTGTAATTAAGTGTTTCACCAATGTATTTAAAGGATTACTTGTACTTGTACATCAAAACCACATGTTTTCTAGATTATTTTTCCACAATATCTTAGAGGGAACTGGCTAAGAATTGTGCTAATTGCTTTGTTTTGTTAAGAGGAATCAAATGAGCTATTGATCATTCAGAAGGTGCTGTAAATCACCAAAAACATGTTTCAGTAAAAAAAAAAAAATTTACAAAAAATCTCTGAATTTTCTCTATGGATTTGTGAGAAAATTATGAGTTTCCTATCTGTAGACTGAGACATGTTGATGATGCCTAATTTTTGCTCAATTGGTGGACTGGAAGTAATCGAATTGTGAGTGACCAGTTGACAGATAAATGGATAGATGGACAATTGGATGGATTTAAATGGATAGTTGACAGATAAATGGATATTTTTATTTTGGAAGATACATATAGCCCCTTAACAACATTTTCAATATTTTTATCAAAAATAACACCATTTTTTTTCTGCATTTTTTCTCGTGTAGAGCAAAGTACATCTACAAAAATGTGCAGGTCTAAATTTAACTGAAATGTCTGAATTTTTGAAAATTGCAAAAGATTTACTTTTATCTTCTTGCAAGTACAGTATTGAAGATGGAGATTTTTCTTACCTGCAGTATTACATCTTTAGATCCAATTTTCATTACATTATCAGACTTTTTAAAAACTGCATCTTTTTTATGAATACTTCTGAATTCAGAATTTTTAAAAATTTTGCATCAATAAAGAAGGTGTCACAAAGGTTCGAAGAATATGTCGACTTTTTCAATTTTCAAAATTTGACTCCCGTCTTGACAAGTGCACATGGCTCTGTTCAAGCCAAAAAATTGTAGATAAAATTCTGAGGCATTTTTAAGAAAAATTTTAAAATTTTGGAGGGTTTTAATGTAAAGTACCTCAGAAATTTAAAAGATGCATTTTAAATTCACAGGGCCTTGAGCATGACTCGATCAATTAGAGAAGATCTTTCGTGTAGAATATTCTGTGAATGGTTTAGGTGCTTGTGTAATTCAGATTGACACATGGACTGACAGACTGATGTTTCTCAGAAAACCAAATTTTTTTTATCAGGGACCCAATTTGTGTATTTCCATCAAAATCATGACATCAGTTTATTGCGGTATAACATAACTCTCTAATCAACGTTTATGAGAAGGTTGCAAACAATGAAAATTGCACATTTGTAATGCTGTTTGGGGAAACAGTCTTTGGAAATATTTTTGAAATTTGTGAACATGTATGTACATATTCCACAAATATTTTATTACGAATGTACAGATTGTTTTCAAGCATTCATTTCTGCGTCATTTCTTAACAGATTCATTTGGAAAAACAACAAGAAAGATGGTGGGATGCTCTCTTCATTTCTGAACCAAAAATAGACTTGCAGAAAATTGATGCATCTCGCCCAATGGAGGATCTCTCCCAAGAAGAACAAATGAAAATACAGGAATTAATGTGGAATCAGGAAAGAAAAAGAAAAGGATTACCTACCTCAGATAATATGGTAAATTAAAAAATTCTGGAAGTTTTTGTAACTGTTGTGTATTACCGTCTGTTTTGCACTACACTGAGAAATTTTATCTGTTATTAATATAATTTTTGTAAACATGTTCCAGGCTCTGGAAAAAATGCTTAGAGAAGCATGGGACAAAGAAGGATCCCCTTTCAAAGGTCGGCCTTATAATCCCAATGAGATCAACTTTGGAAATAACACTCTTGGAATTCCAGAGTGTGAAGGAAATACTTGAAAAGATATCTGCCTGTAATTAGTGTTATCCAAATTATTGTTGCTTGTGAAACGTATAAGTTAAAACACAGTTTCAGTCAAAGTGTTTACTTTTGAAGTTTTATAATAAGAGACATATTCCTGAGAGAGAGAGATATATGATTGTTTAATTGGTACCTAACGATATACAGAAAGAAAAAAAATTGAAAATTCATAGAAAGTTTTATAAAATTTGCATCTTAAAAAGATTTCTCTGAAATCTAAATCATTGAAAGGAATTGTTGTCTTCAGGAGTGATGTTATTCTTGCTCAACTTAGAAAGTATATCTGTTTTGCCCATATTTGTTTGGTAATATATTTAACATATATAGAAAGAAATGTTTTTTATGTACCTGTGATTTGAAAATCTCAATCATAAATGTAGATTATGGTATCATTACCAAATGATTCTGTAAAGAAGTTTTGGTTATTGTATGTTATATCATTGCAATTTTGTTATTATTTTGGAGTAATATTTATTCTTTGTCACCAGATTTTCCTCCTGCTCTACCAATAATATTGTTTTATAAATGTGCATTAATGGTGTATTTGCTTTTCCATGACATCCTTTTCCTTATACATACTTGTTACTCGAGTCCAGAAGTTCAGGCATTTATTTTACCGAAATAGGCATACAAAGGGACATTTATTCTGGCTGAAATGGGGATACAAAAAGGCAAAACAGTGGAAACAATGGAAGGTCGCAGTTTAAAAGGAATTAATGTAAAAGATGAATAATTAATATTATTCAATTTATATTCTAATTCTAAAATTTACATCAGAACTTACAGGGAAGGAAACAATATTTTCTTTTCAATCTTGATTCCACAAGATTCTAAAATTATTGTTGGTATTTCAGTATGATGTAGGATTTTGTTCATTCACAATGCTCTCTCTACAAAATACTTCTGTGTATTCTCTTTTGAATTTGGGAATGGAACCAAAACTCAATTGTTTTTGTTCTTTGCATTTGTGTAAGAGTAACACAGTTAACTGAGAATAGGACTAACACAATACTTTTTATTATCCCTTTTAACATATGAGGAAGAAATTTAAAGAAAAAATTTGGCACTATTTTTGAGAGAAAAAAAAATTCTTTTAACTTGCCTATGTTTTGCACAAAATTACTCAAAAACTACTCATATTTTCGAAAAATTGAACTTAAACTTATTTGAAGATCAGTCTTTAATGAACAGATAGGGAAAAAAATCTCTCTTCAATATTATATTTGTAGGAAAGGCACTCCAAAATAATTGCCCTTTTACAATTTTCAAAAAATGTGAGATATCAATGAACATGAGACCTACACTATCCTATGACGCTTAAGGCATCCTTTATGCTATCAGAAGAGAAAGTTTGAACAAAAAATTTGGTTTCATTTTTGAGCAAATTTTGAAAATGTTTTTGAGGCTTTATATAAAGAACCCTCAAAAATCAAAATATCCGTTTGAAGCTCCCAAAGCCTTAAGTTCATTCAGATTGATTGAAGAATATCTGACTTGAATTTTGAAAGAAATCGACTGAATGGTTTAGGCCATAGCATTGACTACAGAGGGACAGACACATTTTGTCATCAGTCAATTATTCTGTGTCAAGGACCTACAAAATATGGATTCTGGCAACACCACATGTTAGAAGATTTTTTTCCCTACATTTATCAAGCTCAAGGATTTATCCATTATCGTTACTAGAGCATAGAGCCATTCCACAAAAAAGACCAAAGTTTGACCTTTATATTTTTAATAATTTTCTATTTATTACATTGATCGAATAAGTTAACGTGTGTATTTTTATTTTTTTCTAAATGTATTATTTTCAGAAATAGTGCATAATGAAATTTGCCAAAAATGACGCACATCACTTACTGATAAATATCACATATTTGAATATACTAATTAAAGAAACTCCATTCAAAACTTAAAAGCATGTTTCATTTTTGAAATTTTGCAAAATTTTTAATTTCCTGCCTTTTTAGTTTTTGTTTTTTATTTTGAAAATTGAATACATTTGTAAACGCTATGAGCTAAAATTTTTTTAAAATATTTATAATCGCACTAGAATATTTTTTGACAACTTAAGAAAAAATCAAAGTGGGATCTCAGCAACTTCAAGAAACTACTTTTACTAAACAGTATGTAGTAGATTGCTGCAAAAGACATGGTTCTTGCGTTACTGGCCGTCGGTATCTTCGGATGAAGCAGTAATTTAAGTACTTCTTGGGGTGCTGCAACTTCACTTTGTATTTGGTTATTAAATGAAGGATTCTTGACTCGTGTTTTGACTGACATTTTGAAATTTTCTGGTCCCTCACAACTCACTTCAAATAGATGTACTAGGTTTCCTTAACATTTTTGAACTTTCGTCACAATGCACAGTCCATTAGCCTTACTGAATTTACTTTCAGATCTGGATAAAATTCCATTTTCTTCAGCCAACTTTTTATCCACTTTTATCATAAGTTCGATTGCTGTGAAGTGTTGTTTAATTTTATTATATGTCCAACTTTCAAACATTGTCAAAATTTCAATTTTCAACGTCTTGTAGTTTGTTGAGTGGAAGAAATCGATGGTTTCTTAATAATATCTTTATTGTGTGATTTTACAGTAGACATTGAAAGATCTTCAGTGCAAAAACATTTATCTGTAATAGAACTGTACTTTCTGAAATTTCTCATGGGGATACTGTTTTTGTTGCAATTTTCTTTTCTTGCAGGGGGTCCTATTGCAATATATCCTACTTTTATTTTACTTTTTGCCTTTCACCTATTCCAGTTAAACTTTTGTTTATCGTCTTTACGTTCATTTCGCAGACATTTGACGAACTATCTGAAAAGCTTAAATTGCCATTTCCTTAATTTCCTCTGTTTTCACCATAGTCACTGGTCGTTCCGCATCTTTTGTTCATGCTTCGGGAGCCACTGATCTCGATCCTTCGGCCTTTTTGGAAGCCGCCTCCCTTTTCCAACATAACATAAATTAGCGAATCTAATGACTCGAAAACAAGTTTCACTATTAGTAAATCGTGGTTTACGCGTCTTGGAGATTTTCTTTTCTTAAAGTCGTGATCGGAAAGATTAAATGGATTGAATCATCTGTCGTATCTTATACTTTGATCCCTACTCACGTAAGCACACGATTCATAGAACAAACTGTAGCAGTGGGTGACAATCTTCGAGCATAGAATACAATGTAATCTATGCTCGAAGGTGACAGTTATAACTGTAGCACTGTTCTTTTTATATAAGATATGTATTGCGAATGATGTTCAGAAAACTGTACTCGTGACTCTTGACAAGTGGTCTGTTCTATTTCAAGAGCAAGGGTCAAGAGGGCTCCCTATCCCTAGGACGCAAAGGGACTAAGAAATAAAATTCTTCGTTTCGCTGTTACCCATCCCTTCCGGGGACGGAGTGAACATATGAGTTGTTACTTGAAAAACTAATCAGGCAGACGGTCATTATTTTTATCGTTTTTCGGCCCTTGTATCAAAGGCTGATCAAACACAATTCGTTAGTATATACAGGGGCAGGAAATGCGTGCTCGCATACTTACAATCTGTACGTGTTCACTGCCCACATTTTACTTTCCCGCATACGGTAGCAATATGCATATGCATTTAATATGGAGTAATATACTACATAGTACAAGGAAAGTTTTGAAATGCTGAGCGAAAAAACGGCGGATTTGCGGCAGAAAAAATTATTTGCCGGGCCCTGATAACATAAACGTAGATAAATCCAGTTGCTAAATTAAGAAAAAAATCCCCTGACACGTGGTTAGCCAGAATCCCTCTTTGTGGGTTCTTGATCCCCAAAAACCAATTGAAACCAAAACTCCGTCTCTCCGTCCGTCCGTCCGTTCGTCTGTGAACACTATTATAGTGCGATTTTTCTAACTCAGTCCCTCCAGCCCACGATAGGATATTACACGTCATTTCGCGCCTTTCTCGGTCTTGCCGGTAGAAGTCGCCTGATCGATCGCAAGCACTGCTTGATTCGGTTGCGATCATGCGACACCTAGCGGCGCGACAAAGAAATACGCGAAATATCGTGACATATTCCATCGCAAAGATAGGCCTTGACGGAAATAGAACTAGTGGTGCTACAGAATAGCACAGACTTTCCCGTATTAGTTTTCTATTTTCTTGGGTCTTCGCTAGCTATTCGGAATTGCCACATACTCTTTCTTGCCAGCTACCATCAATCACCGCCAAAACTACATTTTTTTTGTCATTTTCTTAATTTTTCGGTTTCCTATTGGTAGAACGAAAATATTTATTTTAGAATATTAAAGAACACAAAAACCTAACCGTAAATGGCAATTTTCTTTTAAAAATTATGTGCAGTTTACGAGAAAATGGCGTTTTAGCACTACTAAAAATGCGAAATTTGAAGCTCATTTTCACAAAAAATGTTTGAGTTTTCAAAATACTTTATTTGAAGTTATTTGAAGCACTTACACTCACAAATATAATAATCTTTACAAATTGCGGATAATGTGCATATTAAAGATGTGAGAGATCTTTCAAAAAATTTACATTTATATAATTTTTGAAAAAACAAAAAAAACTCAAAATAAACTTTACGCTATACCAAAGATTGTAATTAGCACTATCTGTTACAAAAGTTTCAAGAAACAATTTTCAGGCATATATGAGAAAATGGCGTTTGAGCATTTCTGAAAATGCCGAAATTTGAGCTACTTTTCACAGAAAAGGTAGTGTTTTCGAGAAACTTTATTTGACATTATTTAAAGCACATGTCCTCGTAAATATAATAATGTGGAAAAACTCGCCGATAATGTAAATATTAACGACGTGAGAGACAAGTAAACAAATTTACATTTTTGTAATTTTTGAAAAACCAACCAATAGACCAAAATGGCTTTTATGTCATCTGATAGAGTACATTTACCACTATCCCTACCAAAAGTTTAAAGAAAAAATTTGGAGCCGTTTTTGAGAAAATCTTGTTTTTTGTATTTTTTTAATGTTGCACATATTGCACGCAATATTGCACGAAAACTACTAACATTTTGAGAAATATTTGCATGACCTTTATGAAAGAATTCAATATGCAGAACAAATTTTATTTGAAGAAAAAATCTCTATCTTAAATATTGTAGCTGGAGGAAAGACGCCGGAAAAAAATTAAAACTTTCAAAATTTTCGAAAATTCAGAGTTATCCGTGAAAATCGGACCTATACCATGTTAATAAGTGTATTTTACTCTATTCATACAAGAAATTTAAAGAAAAAATTTGGGGCCGTTTTTGAGAAAATTTTGAAAATCCCCGGGGCTTCATATAAAGTACCCCCAAATTTTAAAGAATCTTTTCAAAATCTCAAAGCTTTGACTAGAATCAGATCGACCAGGGAATATCCATTTTGGAAGAAATCGTACTGTATGGTTTAGGCGCTAGCAGTGCCCACAGACGGACAGACAGACGGACAGACGGACGTTTTCCTTTCAATTGGGTTTTCGGTATCAAGGACCTAGAAAACAGGGTTTGTGGCTACACCCCTGTGTTGGGGGATTTTTTTTCTTAATTTAGCAACTGGTTTTATCCACTTATTCGTTTTCACGGTCCGGCAATTAATTTTTTTCCGCCGAAAATTGGCCATTCTTTCGCGCAGCATTACATAACTTTCCCTATACTACGTATATCACTCCGTGTATACGTACGTATACGGGAAAGTAAAAATCGCAGTATAGCGCCTAAATCATAAGGATTTTTTTCAAATTGACGAAACCCGTTTCGATGTGGCTCCAGTTGAAGCTTTGAGATTTTGAAAAACATTTTATAAACTTTGGAAGTTCTTTACAGGAAGCCCGCGGACATTTTCAAAATTATCTCAAAAACGGCTACAATTTTTTGCTTTTCCAGTATACGTACGTATATACAGAGTAATATACGTAGTATAGGAAAAGTTATGTAATGCTGCGCGAAAAAATGGCGAATTTTAGGCAGAAAAAAATTCGTTGCCGGGCCGTGATAACGAACAAGTGGATAAATCCAGTTGCTAAATTGAGAAAAAAAACCTCTGTCCGTCCGTGTCTGTCTGTCCGTCTTTCCGCCCGTCTGTCCGGTGTATGTGAACAACACTAGCGCATAAATTATGAGTACGATGTTTTCCAAATTAGAGAAACCCCTGTCAATCTGGCCTGAGAGGAAGCTCTGAGATTTGGAAAATATTCAATAATTTTTTGGGGGTACTTTACATGAAGCTCCCCGGACATTTTCAAAATATTCTCATAAAACGGCTCCAAATGTTTTTCAAAATTTCTTGTAAGAATAGAGTAAAATACACTTATTACGGTAGCATAGGTCCAATTTTTACGGTTATCTCTGAAAAAACTGAATTTTATTCAGCGTCTTCCTCCAACTACAAAATTGCAGAAAGAGATTTTTCCTTCAAATACATATTGTTCTTCATAGCGAATTTTTTCATTAAGGGTACGTACATTTTTTTTGGATAATTTTAGTGGTTTTTTTTGCAATATTGCATGCAATATGTGCAATTTTAAAAAATTACAAAAACAAGATTTTCTCAAAAACTACTTCAAATTTTTTCTTTTAACTTTTCGTAGGGATAGTGCCTAATGTACTCTATAAGTTGACATAAATGCCATCTTGCTCTATTCTTTCTGTTGTTTGTTTTTTCAAAACTTACAAAAATGTATTTTTTACTTGTCTCTCACGCCGTTTATATTTATATCAGCGGCGATTTGTTCACATTGCTACATTAATAAGTACATGTGCTTTAAATAATGTCAAGTAACGTTTCTCGAAAACTCAACCATTTTCTATGAAAACTAGCTTAAATTGAAATTGATTTGATTTCAGAAACGCTCAAAAGCCAATTTCTTAAAAATGTCTCCAATTTTTTTCCTAAAACTTTTCGAACGATAGTGCTAATTGCTTTGTTTAAGATAGCGTAGAATTAATTTTGGTGTGTTCTCTTGTTTTTTTCAAAAAATTACACAAATGTAATTTTTTTGAAAGATCTCTCATTCCGTTAATATGGACATTTCCAGCAATTTGTAAACAAAATTGTATTTGTGAGTTGTTGTACTTCAAATGACTTCTAATGATGGTTTTCGAAAAATCAAACATTTTCTGTGAAAAAGAGTTTCAAATTTGGCATTTACAGTAGCGCTGAAACGCCATTTTCTTAAAAACGGCTCCAAATTTATCAAAGAAAATTGGCGTTTAGGACGAGATTTTACTGTTCTTTAATATTCCTAAAATATACTAATATTTCAATATATAATATAAATAAATCAAAATATAATAATATTTCTGTTCTATTGTATTAGCAAACCGAAAAATTAAGAAAATGTAAAAAAATGTACTTTGTGCGGCGATAGATGGCAGCTGGCAAGGGAATGTGGCTATTCCGAATAGGTAGCCGAGACGGAAAGAAATAGAAAACTAGTACGGGAAAGTCTGTGCCCTTCTGTTGCACCACTAGTTTACTTTATCGCGCTTAAGAAGGGACTTAAGAAGACAGTTATGTCATGCTGCGCCAAACAAACGCGAATTTTCGGCAGAAAAACACTTACTACAGAGCCCTGGTAACGAAGAAGTTAATAAATCCAGTTGCTATATTTAGAAAAAAATCCTCTAACACGTGTTGTAGCCAGAATCCATGCTTTGTGGGGCTTTGATACCGAAAAATCGATTGAAGGCAAAACGTATGTCCGTCTGCCTGTGAACAACGCTAGCGAATAAACCGTTCAGCCGATTTGCCCCAAAATTGATATTTCCCAATCGATCGGGCTGATGTCGCGGCCCCTGGAATTTGAAATGGATATTATAATTTTGGGGGTACTTCACATGAATCGCCTGGGATATTTTCAAACTAGTGGCAACAGAATGGCACAGACCTTCCCGTATTAGTTTTCTATTTCCTTGGGTCTGGGCTAGCTATTCAGAATTGCCACATACACGTGCCAGCTGCCATCTATCGCCGCCCAAAGTACATTTTCTTAACTCGGCTTTCTAATGGTAGAAAGAAAATATTTATTTTAGAATATTGAAAAGCACGAAAACCTCGTCCTAAATGGCAATGTTCTTTTAAAAATTTGGAGCTGTTTTTAAGAAAATAGCGTTTAGGCGATACTAAAAATGCGAAATTTGAAGCTCTTATTCGCAGAAACTTTTGAGTTTTCAATAAACGTCATTCAAAGTCATTTGAAGCACTTACACTCACAAATATAATAATGTTAACAAAATGTTGGTAATGTTCGTATGTGAGAGATGTTCAGATGTGAGAGATCTTTAAAAAAATACATTTGTGTAATTTTTGAAAAAACGAACAATACCTCTAAATACACTTTACGTCATATTGGCGAGTATAATTACCACTATCCGTTGCAAAAGTTTGAAGAAAAAATGTGGAGTCATTTATGAGAAAATAGCGTTTGAGCGTTTCAGAAAATGCGGAATTTTGAGACAGTTTTCACAGAAAACGGTTGAGTTTTCGAGAAACTATATATGACATTATTTAAAGCATATGTACTCATTAATATAATGTAAAAAAATCGCCGCAAATGTAAATATGAACTATGACACAAATCAAAAAATTAGTTTTACATTTTTTTAAAAAAAGAAGAGAATAGAACAATATCCTGTTTATGTCATCTCATAGAGTACATTTAGCATTATCCCTAGCAAAAGTTTAATGACAAAAGTGGAGCTTTTTTCGAGAAAATCTTGTCTTTGTATTTTTTTTAAATTGCACATATTGCACGCAATATTGCGCGAAAACTTTTAGAATTTTCAAACAAATATACATGACCTTAATGAAAGAGCTAACTATGAATAATAATTTGTATTTGAAGGAAAAATCTCTATCTGTAATTTTGTAGTTGTAGGAAGGTGCCGAATAAAATTCACTTTTTCAATTTTCGAAAATTTAGAATTAACCGTGAAAATCGTACCTACGCCACCTTAATAAGTGTATCTTACTCTATTCTTACAAGAAATTTAAAGAAAAAATTTGGAGAGGTTTTTGAGAAAATTTTGAAAATGTTCTGGGGTCTTTATGTAAAGTACCTTCAAAAATTAGTGAATGTTTTTCAAAATCTCAGTGCTTCTACTCAGGCCTGATGGATAGGGGTTTCTTGAATTTAGAAAAATTCGTACTGATAGTTTAGGCGCTAGTGTTGTTTACATACTTCGGACAGACGGACGGACGTTTTGCTTTCAATTGGTTTTTCGATATCAGAGACTTACAAAAACGTGTTAGGGGATTTTTTCTTAATTTAGCAACTGGATTTATCCACTTTTTCGTTAACATGGCCCGGCAACGAATGTTTTTCTGGCGAAAATTCGCCATTTTTTCGCGCAGCATTACATAGCTTTCCCTATAGTATGTATATTACTCCGTATATACGTACGTATATGGAAAAGTAACAAACTGTGTCTTCAATATTGTATATATCAAAGGACTTTTAAGAATGTCTTTTTCACATAATTTTATAAATTTTTGTAAATTGCTTCAGTTAAAAAGAATGCGAGAAATTATGTGCTCTTGAAACACTACTACTTTGCAATTGAAAGTGCTAATGTTTCTTTGCACCTTACTCGACTCAACTTGTATAGATACGCGCAGAGGCGTATCTACGGTATGGCAGACATGGCACGTGCCATGGCACGTGCCATGGGCGCCACTCACAAAGGGCGCTATTTAGAGTATACCCGCTAAAACAAATAACACTACCCCTAATTTGAAGAATCCTGACAGGGGCGCAAATTATATGCTTGCCACGGGCGCCTGAATACCTAGGTACGCCTCTGGATACGCGAAGAATGACGCGTACAGTCGCAATCAAGGTGTCTGCTTGTTGATGGACTCACTGCCTGAGGTACATTTACCGACACGGAAAACATTGTCACAGCAATGAAACATGTAGCGAGAATGTTCTATCAGAGTTGAGGCTAATGTTGCTTGGCGCCTTTCTCATCGTTAGCAGCCTATGTTGAATACTTAGACAACTACAAAGTATTTTAGTCGTTATACGGATGCTTATGACGAGCTTGTGTGCAGGTGATTAACATGTAATACATGTAAAAACACATTTCTAAACGACTGAACGTTCTCAGTTCGGCCTTCCTGTAATCAGATACGATATCTAAGGCAAGTTTCTCAAAATGCATTCTTTAAATGATAGCATTTATGATAAACTTCCTTTCGCATATTTTAAAAATGTTTACCTGATCCGTATTATCATGAAAAGAACTTGCCGTATCTTTTGCGGTAATTCTCGTAATATATTGACATGGAATGTTTTCAAAATTCTGCAGCATATATTACCTGTTACCACTCAATTACGGTGTGACTGATTCATCTCCTTCAATAATTTAACCAAAGGTTTGAGGTTACTATACCTTTTACTCTGATTATGAGGGCCACATCAGGGCCGGATTTCTAAATAGGCTGAGTAGGCTGCAGCCTAGAGCGGCAAAGTTTTAGAGGCGGCAGTTTGGCAACTTATTCAAATTAAACCTGGATCTTTAATTACGCAAAATATAGTCATTAGCATTAAAGTATAAAAATATGTTTAAAAAAGTGATCTCTTATCTTCAAGAACTAATTAATTTATTTCGAAACCCATTTTTTTTTCAAAGAAACTTGAACGACTTAAGTGAAAAACAAGTAGACGAACTAATGTTATAACGTAATTTATTGTGTAAACCATCAAAATTGCAATTTTATCTAACCTAAATGAAAGTTTTTGTGCTCTAATGTAGATCTAAAGATGAAAACAAGAATGAACTCTACCGTTTGTTGTATAAAACAAATGTATTATTCAACTATGGACAATAAAGGGCAAATGGACTTTGGTCTATGAAATATTAGTTTTTTCTTTCTTGGCGCACGGGGAGTGTCATCAAAATGGAATATCTCACGATATTTCGCGTCGTTCTCCGTTGTACCGCCAGGAGTCGCGTGATCGCCAGCACTACTCGATACAGTTGCGATCATGCTACTACTAGCGACACAACCGACAACGACGCGAAATACCGTGAGATATTCCATTTTATTGACACCCCCTCCGTGCGCCAAGAAAGAAAAACCGAAGTATACAGGCGGCATACTCCTCAATCCGGCCATGGGCCACATTCATTTTTAAGTGTAGGCGAGAGAAGAGGCATATGCTCCTTTTCGGGGCAGGTGATCTCAGAGGCATTTCTACATTAGCCATCTGCGGTCTGTAAGATGGTGGGGTGTTCGTCAGAGAGGAAAAGTGAGAGACACATGATGCTTGAGATGTGATGCATGGTTTTATGAGAAGTCAACTACGCCCCAACCACTTGGTGAAAACATGCCTTACGCGAAATGTGAATCTGAAATGTAAAGCCTTCAGCTCTGCTCTCGCGATCATTGATCCAAGTTGTCGTACCGAGGCCGGCTACCTCTACTTTGCGTTGAATACAGGTTGGGTCATTTCACCTGCGAAAAATTGCCACCATCTTTTCAATTAAATGAAAAATGTTTCTAATATTTTGCTGAGAAACGCATCGCTTCTTCATAGTGATTTCTCTCCATCACGCCAGGAGGTTGTACTTAAATTGAACCGAAGTTCTGAGAGTAGTTCTAAGCATTGCCCAAGAAACTAGTGATGCTACAACATTATATACTGTCTCGCATAATTCTAAATTTTCAATTTTCGAAGATTCAGAAAGTTCAATGAAAATGAGACTCGTTGCCAAGACTCGTCGAATGTCTCGACTGGTGCACGGAAAGTGGTCTAGCCGTAAGCGACGAAACCTCCAATCCGCGCACACGCTCACAAGGAGTTTACACAAATACTATAAAGGGATTTTCGCATATTTAGATACAAAGATTTTAGATAAGTTCAACTATTAAAAATATATCTTCTTGTCGATTTTTACTTCCTCGAACTCACACGTATTTATATAATTTATTACTTTAATTTGGGTGCAAATATTTTATAATTGGGGTGTTTAATACGTATATAACGTATATTAAACATATGACTGTTGTGACTGTTGTGTCGAATGTGTCGACTGGTGTACGGAAAGTGGTCTAGCCGTAAGCGACGAAACCTCCAATCCGCACTCATGCTCACAAAAAGTCTACTCAAATACTATATAGGGGTTTTAGCATAGTTAGATACAAAGAATTTAGATAAGTTCAACTATTAAAAATATATCTTCTTGTCGATTTTTACTTCCTCGAACTCACACGTATTTATATAATTTATTACTTTAATTTGGGTACAAATATTGGCTGATTTTAAGGACAGTGTTCGGCTCACGGCACACGGTTCACTTGCGCATGGTTCACTCGCGCGGACCACGAGAACGAATCACTCAGGGAGCACTGCTTGCATTGTGCGGTGTGGTGCGAATGTGTAATGGAGAATTACAATGGTTAAATGCATAAAATGCGTTGCATGCATAATGTTAAATGCATAAAATGCGTTGGTAATTATGCGTTGGACAGACTCAAGGATGTTTTAAGTTAACGCGAGGGCCGAAGGCCCGAGCCTCGTCCTCAACTTGGACACGGGTAGCGAAGCGTCACGATTCTACACGAAAATGCGTTGGCCACGTGGCCGTGTGCACACTGTGGCGGCGCCGCGAGTGACTCGTTGGGAACCGAATCGTGCGCGTCAATAGGAGCCGAACCCTGTTCTTAAAATCTACCCAAATATTTTATAGTTGGGGTGTTTCATACGTATTTAACGTATATTAAACATATGACTGTTGTGGGGTACGTCATTCAATCGCGGCACTATTAGTTCGCTTAGATTACTATGTGTCACACTACGATACACTTCACGAAGTAATATACGTAGTTCGAGAGAACGTAGTATAGAGAAAATTTTGAAATGTTGCGGAGAAAATTGTCATTTTTTCTACAGAAACATTTTTGTGGCTCTCTGATACCTTAAAATAGGATTTATCTACAACCATTTAATAATGTATTCACGTCCAGTTGACAATCACGTTCCTAGAATTTTCGGAATCCACGAGCACAATAGCGGATGTATTTCGCGCTTCTTTTCAACTACGGTTAACAAGTAAAACTAGAAATGCTCAATAGCACATACTTTCTCGCACTATCCGAAAATAGTTAAGTAATATTAAAATATTGCAATTTCTGTCCTACTAGCACCTCAGCTGTAACATGAGAAAGTCCAATTCAACAAAATCAAATGAAGCGCCTCTGATGCATATGTATCTGCATTTATTATCAGAAATAGTAATAATTTCGATTGTCTAGAACAGTAATAGTTTCTTACTTTTACAAATGAAACAAACATTTATAAATTTAGTTGTTTCAGTATTTTCAGCACTAATACAGAAAAGCAATAATAATTTAACACGAGCCTGCCTTGATTACAGTGAAGTGAGCTTTCAATGTTTGAATACCGTAATCAGCAATCAAAATTATTAAAGCAAAGAAATTCTATATTTCTTTACAGAACCTCTTAGTTTCTTAGAACAAATTATTAGCTCTAAGTTAATTTTATTACCTTCCTTCAATCTATTTCCTTTCATAAGAGTATTATATATATCATACAATTATCACGACCGACAACAATTGTATGGATTCGGAGAATGTTGAAGAATATAGAGTTACATTTTGCGAATTGACCACGCGTCAAACGCAGCGCACGAAATTCAAATTTACAATTCCGATTTTTACTTTCCTGTACACGTACGTATACACGGTCTGATATTTGTAGTATAGGGAAATTTATGTAATGCTGCGCGAAAAAATGGCGAATTTTCGGCGGAAAAAAATTCACTGCCGGGAGCTGATAACGAAAAAGTGGATAAAACCAGTTGCTAAATTAAGAAAAAAATCCCCTAACACTTGGTGTAGCCAGAAACCCTCCTTCTGTGGGTCTTTGATACCGATGTCCGTCCGTCTGTCTGTCCGTCTTCTAGCGCCTAAACCAGCGATAAAATATCTTCCAAAATACATATTATCCGGTCGATCTGGTTTGAGTCAAAGCTTTGAGATTTTCAAAATATTCTTCAAAATTTGGGGGTACTTTACATGAAGCTCCCGGACATTTTCAAAGTTTTCTCAAAAACGGCTCCAAATTTTTTCTTTAATTTTCTTGTATGAATAGATTAAAATCCACTTATTAAGATGGCATTGGTCTGATTTTCACGGATAACTCTGAATTTTCGAAAATTGTGAAAGTTAGAATTTTTGCGGCGTCTTTCTCCAACTACAAAATTGACAATAGAGATTTTTCTTTCAAATAAAATGTGTTCTCCAAAGTGAGTTCTTTGTTTATGGTCATAAACATTGTTTTGAACACTTTAGTAGTTTTCGCGCAATATTGCGTGCAATATGTGCAATTTTAAAAAATTACAAAAATTAGATTTTCTCAAAACGGCCCCAAATTTTTTCTTTAAACTTTTGGTAGGGATAGTGGTAAATGTACTCTATCAGGTGACATAAAAGTCATATTGCTGTATTCTTTTGTTTTTTAAAAAATTGCAAAAATATAATTTGTTTGACATGTCTCTGACACGTCGATAATACTTTCATTAGCGGCGCTTTGTTCACATTTATATATTTGTGAGTACATGTGCTTTAAATAATGTCAAGTAAAGTTTCTCGAAAACACAACCGTTTTCTGTTAAAACTTGCTCAAAATTCTGCATTTTCAGAAACGCTCAAACTTCATTTCCTCATAAATGACTAGAAAAATTTCCTTCAAACTTGTCGATCGAATAGTGCTAAATGCACTCTTTGATATGATGTTAAGTTTATTTTGAGGTATTTTTTTGTTTTTTTCAAAAATTACACAATGTAATTTTTTTGAAAGATCTCTCACATCTTTAATATGCACATTACTAGCAATTTGTAAACATTATATTTGTGAGTGTATGTGCTTCAAATGACTTTAAATTAAGTATTTTGAAAACTCAAACATTTTCTGTGAAAAAGAGCTTCAAATTTCTCATTTTTAGTAGCGCTTAAATGCCATTTTCTTTATAACGGCGCAAAAGTTTTAAGAAAAAATTGCCATTTAGGGCTAGGTTTTTGTATTCGTTAATATTCTAAAATGAATATTTCCGTTCTACCATTAGGAAACCGAAAAATTAAGAAAATGTCAAAAAATGTAGTTTGTGCGGTGATAGATGGCAGCTGGCAAGAATTCCGAATTTCCATATGTGGCAATTCGGAATAGCTTGCGCAGACCCAAGGAAATAGCGAACTAATAGTGTGTGTGATCTGTGTCAATAAGTCTGTGTCATTCTGTAGCACCACTAGTTGTTTTGTTTTTTTTGTAATTTTCGAAAATACAGAGAGTGCACCGGAAATTGGACCTTCACCACTAGAAACTATTTACAATTCTTTGCTACATACGAGGAAAACATTTCGTTCGTTTTAGATTGTCTGAGAGTGTGGCTGACCCTTCAGTATACTAGCGATTTCTCTTAACTTTGCACTGACAGGAATTCGCTGCCATCCAATCGGAAGCTTATATTTCGCTATAGTGACGTCACTACGGTGACGTTCAATCTCCCGATTGGATGAAATCGTCAACGGCTGATTCCTGTCGGAGGCAGGGTTGAGAAAAATCGCAGTATAACTAAACACAAGAGTGGAAAATTTCTTCGAAGTGACGAAAAGCTCCTCGTTCTGAACGTTTTGAATTCGTTATTGTATAGGAATCCGTTGTTACCAGTGAAGCGAATAGCTGAACCTGCGGTAGAGTTCACTGGAATATCCGTTTTCAGCGTATTGAAACTCAGGAGCAAGGGGCAATTACAAGCGGAAGAAACCTGGGACTGAAGCATAGGATGACTTTAAAGTCAGTGCTGTTCAATCAAAACGCATTCCTTTTTCTTGAGAAACGAACCACCAACGCTTGCGAAATTGTTGCAGCTTGTGAACATGATCCGAATTTTACGTGAAGCAATTTATACGAATTATTGACGTCCGGTTTTGTGTTTCAAAGAAAGAGGGAGAAGAAATCTTATTCAGGACAGAGAGGAAATAATTTTCCTTCCTGATGCAGACTGGTCATAAGTAAAGTAGTTGCATGAGTATGGCATTTGCGTGACAGATCTTATTCAATTTGAATTGGCGGGGTATGCTGCTCGCGTACTCGAAAGTAGTGCGTTAGGAATCAGTAGCGTAGCGTGACTCGCGCGTTGGGGATGCTCAACAATAACGCGAACCGAAGACATCATTATTTTTAATATTCTCTAGAATCGAAGTTACTGAAATAAATGGTACAATACAGATTTATGTCAGGAGACTTCCTGAAAGCGAATTACGAAATGACTGAGCTTTAGCTCTCATGCGCGATTGGCAATGAGATCACTTGTGAATTTATCTACGATTGTTTCAAACCAAAATAAAATGTAATATATTTAAGTAAGAATTCAACTTCTTAGATATTAATTAAGAATTAGAAGGCAAGCACTATTTCTACTGTTTGTGCCCGTGCCCAAGCACAGAATCACGAGTGAGAAAGAAAAATATTTCTCTGACAACTTCAAGTGTGTTGCGCTCTCGTGCACAAACGAGCAACTTGCTCATAAGCCGTAGGTAAAAGCTTCTCGGGACTCGAGAATCCAAGGGCAGAAGTAAAGAGGGGAGGGGGGAACCTCGCCGTCTACGCATGCGTCATTGCTCGTCGCCATCTCGTGGCACACGCTAGAAGCATTTTAGCGTCCAAGCAATCAGAGCCCAGCTTATAACAACGCGCCGAATTCAATCACAGAAAATCACTTTAAAATTAATTAAATTACAAAACGTGTTTCACTCGTAGTGTTTCACTCACTTGGAAGATTATCAATACAATATTTATGATTCTTTGATTAATATTTTACGTGGGGATGCTCAGCATCTTAGCGTCTCCTGACGCTACGCCACTGCCAGGAATTTTCCAATCAGAAGCGTAGTGTGCCGCAAAGATTTCTTCGGTTTGTGTACATCAGGTTTTTTTCTTAGAGTGAACGGATAATAAATAACCTTCAGTTTAAACGAGCTCTATCCCAGTGATATTTGGTCTATCTTTCTCGAATAATGCAAGGCGCGAAAATGTAGAAATCATGGCATTCAAAAAGAATGGGCGGTCGGTTGAGCAGCATTACAGCTGATATAAATACTTAGACGTACACAATCAAAAACAAGAGTTTGTGACCAACTACTGTAAAACCTGTTTAAGACGGAACCTATATAAAACGGAAACCTGACATCCCGGATGAAAAAATCTCAGAACGGAACGATTTTGTACGCGAAAATGACCTCTATAAGCCGGAAACCTGTCAAACGCGGGAACGGAAAAGTATTTAGAGAACGTGATTAAAGTGATCTGGTTAAACACGAAATTTAGTTTTAAATTTCCGACACTCCCTTTGGAATAGCATAGTGACAAGTGACACGTCCTGAGACATCAGAGTGAAGACGAGATTTTTCTTTTATATCTGCTGTCAGGGAATTATTTTAACAAAACAATGATACATAATGCATTAATTTTCATTTGTAATGTATAATTATAAAAAAAAGACTTAGATGTTCATCTGTCAACTATTTATGGTTAAAATGTTGGGAAGCAATTGTGGGACTCAAGAAAACGTGCGCGGATGACCTTCTCCCCCACACTTCATATACAGTTTTTACTGTTTTTTGACTAAGTCTGTAACAAGTAACGTACTTCTGCTTCCGGGTTAATGACCCCCATTTCGATCAGGTTTTTGTCCAGTTTTCTTGACCCATTGAGCAAATGCTGTGATGGCCCCTTGTTTTGCTTCTGGCCATAAACGTAGCTTTACTCTGCGTACGCTTTGTTGAACTCTCCTCTTGCTTGTAGTGATAGGACAAGAGCTGGAGTGAGTTACTATCTTTTTAGAAATGCAGAAAAATCAAATCTGGAGTTCGTTTGCCGATGCAAATAAGTTTTCTGTAACTCGGGAAAGAAAATTGTTTTTCAACTGTCGATAATCTCGTGCTTTTTTAATTTTTTTATTATTTATTTTGATTTTTTTAAACTTTCATTCATCTTTCAACTATTTATGGTTAAAATGTTGGGAAGGGATTGTGGGACTTAAGAAAACGTGCGCAAATGATCTTCTCCCCCATACGTCATATACAGTTTTTTTGACTAAATAAATCAAACATTCAAAGAAAAAATGTTGAGCCGTTTCTGAGAAAATAATTGGGTAAAATTTAAAAATAGGCTATGTTTAAAGCAATACTCATATTTTCGAAAAAACTGAGCATAACCTTCTTTGAAGATTTGTTACTAAAGAACACATTTCATTAAGAAAAAACTTTTTTGAACATTTTTAAAATGTCCCAAGGACGTCATGTAAAGTACATCCCAAAATGAAAACAACGGTTTCAAATTCAAGGAGTCACGACATCAGTCAGATAGATTGAGGAATATCAATTTTGATGGAAATCCTACATACGGTTTAGCCACAAGCGTTGTTCGCAGATGGACCGACGTTTTGCCGTCAATCGATTTTTCTGTATCAAGGACCCAGAAAACATGGATGCACGCAGATCGTGTTAGACAAAGTAAATTTATATTACATAATTATAAATATAATTATTATATTACATTATTATATATGTTTATAATTATGTTATATATATATTTTATATATATTATATAATGTATATATATTATATAATATATATTATATATATATTCTGAGAAAAATCCCTGCCTATCAATTCCCAGGCGTCTGTTGAGAATTCGCAGATATCATGCTCTTGCGAGCTTTGTTATAACTCAGGGTAGTGGGATCTTTTTGGGTGATGAGATGAAATACAAACAAGTACACAAAAATCAATTAAACTGGGTTTAATATTCTTTGCTAATTACACTGAATACACATAAAAATCACAGAACAAAAATTGTGTTTATCAAAAATTTGTTCTCAGTACTCGAAATTACAATTTCAACTTTACCGTCGTGCGAAATTGCATATGCTAGCATTTGCAGCTTGTACATTGCGTGCGCTGTTTATTATCTTGTAAGTAGAGTCCGTAGATACAGGGACTAGCTGTAAGAGTTCCTGTTTGTACGAATACTTCAAAGTCATAGAGAACGAATAGTCTCCTACTCGCATATAATGTCTATAATTCATTCGTAGAATTTACCACATTTGCTCCTACGTCGCTTGTGTCGTAAACATCAACTCGTGAATAATAGCCATCATTATACGCTCGTTGAATATACTTTTTTCTTGATCCTATGTGTAGTAATTTTCTTTCCTAATAGGTACCTTACAATCCCCGTTGTGTGGATTCAAAATGTGTTTTTCAAACTGTGGAAAAATGTATTTAATGAGCCGATATATATAGCAGCAAGGAAGACGATGAGACAAAACCGAAAAGCTAGCTTAGGATCAAGAGATTAGTACGAGTGCATGTAGTACAAACTAGTACGAGAAAGCATGTGCCTTTCTGAAGTACCGCTAGTTTACTTTCGTATTCGCCGTGAACGATATTTGTACTCTCCAAAAGACAACGGCGGTTTCAGTAATATTCTCTCCTGCTTGGGTAGTTCCTGCTAAAAGGGACACCAGATTAGAACGTGAATTGACGAACGATATATGATGATACTGCAGTGCTTCTAACCGGGACGCAGTGCATCTAACCATATTATACTGCAGTGCTTCTACTAGGTTCGAGCCTCGACAGTGGCAGGGTTTTCGACACTAGCTAAATAGCTAGATCGAATTGAGTCGCTCTCTGGAGGAGAATTCTAATGGCCGGCTGCCCTGATCGCTAGTTTTCCGAGGCTTCTTCGATCAACACCAGGTGATTGCTGGAGCAGTAGCCTGACGAATGGGCCACGGACCACGTGCGATTTTTCCTTCCCATTCCCTATCCTATCCTCCCCTTACTCACACACACACACACACACACACACACACACACACACACACACACACACACACTTACATGCACTTACTGGGGCAGTGGTGGAAGATACCTGGTTGAGGGAAACCCCTTTAGCCGACGGTAGGTGGGCGCCGGATCTCACCATCCTGCGGGAGAAGATCCCGCCACCTCCCGAGGAAATCATGAACTACACTTACGGAACTAATGATTTTTAGCCGTTAACGCGCTCGAAATCACTAATCAATCAAACCGAGCGTTATGAAGGTGGTTAGCCAGGATTTTTTTTTGCATACTAGAAGCGTTGGAAAGCTTAATAATTTTTTTTAATCCTGTGAACATCCATCTGGTTTCCGAAGTCACTGTCCTAATTCTCATGCCCTTGCTTACGGCTGTTTTTAGTTATTATAATGTGGAAATTATTTTTATCCGCTTACCTCTCGTTGATTAAAAGCTAATTTGTTATTAGGATGCAATAAGATTTGTTGTGTACTTTCATTATATATTTACTTTTTTAAAACACTAAATTGTAAATGAAATTTTGTTGACCACATCATTACGTCGTAGTTCTTCCTATACGATCTATTAAGTCATAATTGACATATTTATCACATAACGGATTTGTTCTCATGAATACAATGATACTATTAATAATTACTCCTATCATTTGCTTTAACACAGAGTCGTTCGTAAATGCTGAAAATATTAACACGAGAACATGAAAATGTTACATGAGAACAGAAGCCTCGCCATTAATATTCTATGTATTAGTATTCTATGTATTATTATTCTATTCTACGTTCATTTAATTCCAAAAGTTTTGTACTCGTAATTCCATAACTCTTCGTGAGATGAATGATTTTCTAATATTTCCAGTGGTAGATACATCCATTAGATGATATTACAACTGATACCAATGATGTTAAGTTAACAAAATGTTTGGATTTCTCAGTGTAGTTAAACTAAGGTGTCCGATTGTCCTCCTTTAGGGAGGACAGTCCTTCTTTTGTCAATGTTTTCCTTCCTTTGAAAGTGTCCTCCTTCCTGTCCTTTTCAATATTTTAAAACCAATGTGTTAATGTGTTCATCTAGTTAATCAAGTGGGAAATCAAGATTGAATGTTGATACGCTAGCTGCAGCACTTAACGTAAAATCCAAAACGTAGGAGATTTTTTGCTCCGAAATTTTCAATATGCTCTGAGAATATCATATATTGTCAAAAACCTCTTTATTCAATGGAAAATACCCGCTTAATTAAATAATTAAAATGGATGTAAGCATAATTAGTATAGTTTTGTTTGAATTAATACAATTTTTCATTTATTTATGTGGTACTTTGTCCATATATTTTTTCGTCCACCTTTTAATTTAAAAAAAATGGTCACCTTAGTTAAACCTCAAATGGAATGCCCATTTAAAATAATTTAAACTAGATTAAGTTCATAGTGCTCCGCGTTCAGAATTCTTACAAATTCAGACAGCCTTCATAATGCTCGTGCGCACTTCGCGAATTTTTACTCCCGCCTGAAATATGGCATAATATTTTGGGGAGACACATCCTAAAACTCTGAGAATACAGAAAGAATCTCACGAATAATAAGCAAATCCCACCAACGTGATTCGTGTAAGTCTGTCTTTATTAAGTATGTAATTTGCATATTTAGTCTTTTTCAATTATACAATACAATTGGTAAGATTTTACTTAGCACTTAAACTTGTGTATAATTTTAATCGTTTAATGTCATCTGGCAAGGTGTTGTAAAATAATCTACATGTATGGTATGTGCATTTTTTTCTACTGAGCTGTTGACACTGACACGTAATGTATACGAGTAGGTACTACATTGAGTGTTATGGAGATCTTAATTGGTTGGAAGCATATAGCCACCCTTGAGTAAGTCATTTTTGACAAAAATCACAGATTCGTAAATCAGAGGCAAAGTAGAGAAATCAAGAGATACTGCGCCCGCGTCCCTGCCGTTACTGATGTCCACCGTAGTCGTGGACAAAACGTTTGGCCCTTCAATGCCAATTGGATCACGGCCTACCAGTCCGTAAGATATTTCTCATCTTGACTCCGCCCGTGAAAGCCTATGATGCTATGTCTTTATTAAGTTGGGAATTCTACCATTGCTTATCTCTTGATTCCGTTACTTTGCCTCTGATTTACGAATCTGTGAGTTTTGTGAAAAATTACTTACTCAAAGGTGGACATATGCTTTCAACTAATTAAGATCTTTTTTAACACTCACTGTAGTACCTTCTCGTATATATTACATGTCAGTATCAACAGCTCAGTACAAAAAATGCACATACCGTGTAGATTATTTTACAACACCTTGCCAGATGACATTAAACGATTAAAATTTATACACAAGTTTAAGTGCTAAGTAAAATTTTACCATTTGTATTGTATAATTGAAAAAGACTAAATATGCCTGCAACAAGCATTGTACCTCAGCTTCTGGGTAAATGATCCCCATCTCGACCATGTTTTTTGTCCAGTTTCCCATATACTTTAAGCAAAAGCTGAGATGGTTCTCTTTTAGCTTCTGGACATAAATGTAAGGTCACTGTCTGTGCTCGTTTTCTTGAGCTCAATGGGGAATATAGTTATTCAGATAATCGTTCAAGTTCTCATGGCAGTAAATCCATTCCTTCATGTAGGGCGTGGTAAGGGATATATAGCCACAATTTGTCGCTCATTTGCCTTTCCAACATTTTTTTTATTGCACGGGAGTGAATATTTCCTTATCTATTCTTACCGAAAACGTTTGTTGCTGTGTGTGTTTATAATTGAACTTAATTTGTGTATGAGTTCGATAGGAATCCTGGAGCTCCAGAAACCAGGTGCAGATTACACTCCCCCATAGTACGTCACACACAGTTTATAACTTTTTTGAGGTATAATAAGTATATAATTAATTAATTAAATAAATAAATAAATAGCTTCTTAATTTTAAGCCATTTCTAGTCATTTACATGAACACGAGTACAAAAATATGTTGCTAACATAAAATGTGGCGTCAGATGTATCTAAACACTTGGAAGTACTAAGTTTTAATTTATCTCCAAAATTATTTTCGTATCTAAACCAAATTGTCTTGATATTAATCAAAAACGAGTTAACGAAACTCGTTTGGGTTTCTTTTTTACGCCCATAAAAATTACCAAACCCATTCCAAACGTTGCTTGTTTGGTAATTTTCTTCATGAAAAAGTTTAATTTTATAAGCTAGTTTCATAATATATTATTAATGAACAAATGTAAAAATTGTTAGTGAAACAAAAAATATAAAATCACCATAAAAGAAAGACAGAATGTTTGTGAAAAGCCCAATTCCTGTCTCCCTGGAAGCAAGTGTGGGGACCAACGAAGCGAATGCACCTAAGATGTAAATATCGCCAAGGTTTCCCCAGTAAATAAGTATGCAAAAGAAGGAAATTGATATTACAGGTTTTCACTCGCTACATTCTATGCCACGAGGTTTTAAACGAGGTTTTAAGTATGCCCAGAAAAAATGAAAACCTTGCTTTCGTTGCTTAATCACGTATTCACAATGTTCGCATATTACACATTCTCAGTGGTTTGTTAGTTTATGCAACGACATAATGTGAGCCGACCTTGAATGAGCGTCGAATCTACGGTAGGATTCTGTTCAAGGGTATATTAAGTAGATGATTTGGACCGGTGTGAGCATGTCATTATGTCGGTGGGCCGCTGAAGATTTCTAAGTAATTACTCATTTCCATGGAACCACGCGTTTTGATAAGAGTCTTACATTTTATTCATGCATGTAATGCCAAGATCTGCAGTCACGACATGGCACGCATTACGACTTTGAAGACGAATACAGGCGACTTTGAAGGCAAAATGTCATATATCTACGGAGGCATTTTTCTTGAACTGTCGAGCCATCTCTGGAACGGTGTCTTGCGTGAGACAATAGCCGCCTTCATATGGGGAGGAGCCCACTAAGGGGAGAATTACATGCCATCAAGAGCGTCCTCGGAAAAAAAGTATAGAGTGCCGATGTGACGGTACGGTGATCAGCCGGACGTTGAAAGAACTTAAAAGGAGACGCCGTCATCAATCCGCATTGAGACGCGTTCATTCCTCAACCGTTCGCAATGAAGGGTCTGCTCTTTGCCGTCGGGGTGTGCCTCATCGCTGGCGTAGTGAGGGTAAGTGCGAAGGAAGAGAGAGATTAGGTTTAGAGAAGTTAAGTAATGTATCTCGTCTTTATTTTCAATAAATTGCATTCTTATTATTTAACATGAATTTTAAGCATCAATTAATGTAATCTGAACAGAAATGAGTCATCACAGTTAATCAATAGATGTATTTACGTTTTTTAACCAAGCCCATGACTTAACGAATATCATTGCTACGAGGTATTCAAAGGCCGAGCATCTAGTACTACTTCAGTTCGAAAATTCGTATTTAATGAGTCAAAATATTTTTCGTATATTTCTCGGATTCGTAATTACATAAATGTGTGTGATAAAGGGTGTTGTAATCTATGATGTGTTCTCTTACCTGATGTGAGAAAACAACAGTTTCTTTAATTACATTATGAGAAGGGTTCGTGACGAATATTGCTAATTCGTTCAAATCTCACAAAGTAAATATACTGCCTCGAACATAAGTGTCATTGTCAATACGTCATATACGTGTCATTGTCAACACGTCATATACAGTTTTTACTGTTTTTTGACTAAATAAATAAATAAAATAAATAAAATCAAATTTCATCATCTCACGTGGTTAACACAAAATATCATTATTAAATTTTTACAGCTCCAAATGTTTCCCGAGTTAAAGATGTTCCCTTTCAATTAATTCGCTTTACAAGTGCAAAACAACTGTTGAAGGTGTTATCAATTCCACTTCGAAAAGTTTCATTTCTAGACATTGGATGTTTAGGGAAATTCTTATTTTATTAAAGCAAACTAATTTGAAGGCTGATAAAATATGTGCACGAATTACGACAAATGATGACTTGTAAAAAAGTTGTATAATGCTTATTTTTGCTTTTTTAGCATAAATGCCTTTTTTGCATCAATACATGTTTTAGAATTATTGGACTTTTTTGCCTTTTATGTTCTCGTATTAATTTTATATACAATTCTAAGATATCAAAAAATCGTCCATGGTCCAAAGTGACCATTCATGACGAAATACGCGTCTTTGTATTTTAAAATAAGAGAGAATTTCTAAAATTGTACCAACAGATTTTTCTCCATTTCCCTATTTCATAAATACCAGCCATGTTCTGAGAGCATGGTCGATTGACAATACACCGAGGGCACCGAAATTTTAAGTGAAAATAAATTTAATACTCAAAAAGTGTCAGTGTTGGACTTCTAAAATGTATGCTAGTCCTATCAGTAGTTGTTGAGACATCGTTCTTCAAATTCAAACTGATTTTGTCTCCCAATTGTCGCAAATTTGAAATTGTGATCTTTGAAAATTTACTGGTAATATATTGCAAAGAAAACTATTAAGAATAAAATGTAAAAGAGTTAATATGTAAATGTAATTTTACATTAAAATGTTCTAACTTGTTTCGTCTATTTAAGTTTACAAAATAATATAGGCAAAAATTCCAAATACGTGTAATTTAGAGTTTTTGAACGTAATTTATAACTGTGCCTTTTTTATCCTTATTCTTGGCATTTTAGTGCCTTTTTAGGCGCTTAAAAGACGAGTTTTTAGTGCCTAAACATCCGATTTTATTCATTCATTTCATAAAGAATCAAGTAGGATTAGTAAAAATAAAGCAAAATACAAACTTAACCAAGCACTGTAATACTTCCGCATAATCGTTTCTGGAGCTTATGATATATTCATTTAATTTATAACTGAAATAATGTTAATAGTTGTTTATGAAATTAGTTTATAATGTTAAGCATTATTGTGTAAGGACATGTTTTGAAAACGAACGACGCTAGAAGCGAGTTTTCAAATTTGTACGAATGCAATAAAACAGCATTGTAAACGAGTTACATACGCTATTGTTTTGTCTATCAGTATTATAAATTTATAAGAGAATCAAACTTAATTTTGCGAAACAATTTTCTTGTGACACCTCGGGTATTTGTGCAAGAAAACGGTGGTCGGCTGTTTCGTTTACCTTTACTTCCCCATGATTCTCCCGCTGCGATTTGCTGAACGTGTGATGAAACAATCATTTTTGCCCTAAAATGCTAATACATCATCATTTGTGCAGTGAAATGCCTGATTATGAACGATTTCTTGCAAAAAAACGGTCGTTTATAATGCTGATATACAAAAATAATATTTTGTGTATAATATAAACTCCTTTTATTTTTCTTTATTTTTAGTATATTATTACAAAACTAGTGGTGCTACAATATCAAGTGTTGTCTCGTATTATTTGCGTAATATTATGATTAGACCTTGGATTTCAGGAAAAAGGCCTATTTAGTTCCTTTAGGACGTTGTGGAAAATAATTGCATATATTTACGAATCACGAAAAACTGGATCAACTAACATCATCTAATAGTGCTTAAAATGTCGTAAAAGGGAGGTTGATGCCTTTTTTAATATTTTTTGCCTAAAACAAGTAATTCTGAAGAATTCTCATATTTAAATTACTCATTTTATAAATTTGTTAAACCGAAACGCAAATACTCTCCAGAATTTCTCGAAACGCGAATATTTCGTGATCAAATACACAATCGACTACGCATCAAAATTTCTCACCCAACACACTCAATATAAGGAGCTCTGTAAGTCAATACAAAGAGGATGTTTCACACTCGTCTCCGATCAGCACGTACTTCATAGGCAATTGCACAATTCCCGGCGCAGCTGCGCTGTTGACAACTTGAGGCTTATAGCAGCTGCGCGTTGCCTATGCAATCCAAGTGACTAATTTAATCCCTTTGTGATCATTTTTAGATGTCAGAAACAACTTTTCATGCCTAATGTTTTTAATAGCCTGAATTAATCATTTTGTAACTTATTTTAAGTGCCTAAAACATATTTTGTATGCCTAAAAGTGACTATTTCATAATTTTGTTACTAATTTTAGGTGCCTAAATCATCACTTTTTACTTTCCCGTATACTCTACGTGTATAGTATAGGAAAAGTTATGTAATGCTGCGCGAAAAAAACGGCGGATTTTCGGCAGAAAAAACTCGTATTACAGGGCCCTGAAAACGAAAAAGTGGATAAATCCAGTTGCAAAATGACGAGAAAAAAATCTAACATGTGCTGCAACCAGAATCCCTGTTTTGTGGGTCCTTGATACCGAAAAGCCAATTGAAAGAAAACGCCCGTCTGTCTGTCGGCCTGCCTGTCCGTCTGCGAAAAATCCGCTCAGCCGATTTTCTCCAAAATTGATACTCTCCGATCGATGTGGCTGATCTCGTGGCCCCTTGAATTTGAAACCGATATTTTAATTTTTGAGGGTACTTTGGTGGTGAAGCCCCCCAGTCATTTTCAAAATTTTCTCAGAAACGGCTCCACATTTGTCTTTAAATTTCTTGTAAGAATAGAGTAAAATACACTTATTAACATGGCATTAGGTCCGATTTTCACGGATAACTCTGAATTTTCGAAAATTATGGAAGTTTGATGTCTTCTCCAACTACAACATTGCAGATAGAGATTTTTCCTTCAATTAAAATTTGTTCTTCATAGTGAGTTCTTTCTTTAAGGTCATGCACATTTATTTGAAACTTTTAGTAGTTTCCGCGCAGTATTGCTTGAAATATATGCAATTTTTAAACATTACAAAAACAAGATTTTCTCAAAAACGGCTCCAAAGTTTTTCTTTAAACTTTTGGTATGGATAGTGCTAAATGTACTCTATGAGATGACATAAACGACAAATTGCTCCATTCTTTTGTTGTGGTATTTTTTCAAAAAATTGCAAAAATGTAATTTATTTCACTCTTTCTCATCGTCGTCGATATTTACGTTAGCGGCGATTTGTTCACATTATTATATTTATGAGTACATGTGGTTTAAATCATGTTAAGGAACGTTTCTCGAAAACAACCGTTTTGTGTGGAAACTAGTTCAAAATTCCGCATTTTGAGAAACGCTCAAACGCAATTTTCTCATAAATGGCTCCAATTTTTTTCTTCAAACTTTTCGAACGGACGGTGCCAATTGCAGTCTTTAATATGACGTAGAGTTCATTTTGGGATATTTTTTTTGTTTTTTCAAAAATTACACCAATGTAATTTGTTTAAGAGATCTCTCACACCTTTAATATGCACATTTCCAGCGATTCGTAAACACGATTGTATTTGTGAGTTGATGTACTTCAAGTTGTGTTGTGCTTCAAATAAAGTTTTTTGAAAACCCAAAACTTTTCTTTGAAAAACAGCTTCAAATTTCGCGTTTTTAGTAGCGCTTTAACGCCATTCTCTTAAAAACGGCTCCAAATTTTTCAAAGAAAATTTCCATTTAGGACGAGGTTTTTGTGTTCTTTAATATTCTAAAATTAATATTTCCGTTCTACTGTAAGAAAACCGAATAATTAAGAAAATGTCAAAAAAATGTACTTTGGGCGGAGATAAACTGCAGCTGGCAAGAGTATGCGGCAATTCCGAATAGCTAGCCCAGACCCAAGGAAATGGAAAACTAATACGGGAAAGTTTGTGCCATTCTGTAGCACCACTGGTTTTATACCTTGACTCGAATTATTTGTTGTTGTTTTTTACATGGATCAGGCATTACGTTTTTATACCTCGGCTTAAGTTCGACCACACGCAGTAATGTGGCGTAGTGGTGTGGATGCTGGCAAGTTAACTCTGAGGATTTGAGATCGCGTCTGCGTTGCGGGAAAAAAAAATGCGGTTGAAAACACTTTTGCTGGTTTATGTAGTAGTATAATATTTCGGAGCATTTAGGAACAATGCGAGAAGGTATGTGCTTTTGTAGCACCACTAGGTTTTTCGTGATAATACAGTTCGAGTAGAAAATTTTAAGAGATACGAAGGGAAGGTCACGATACATGCTCTCATTCAATGAATGCATTTTGAGTAGATATCGTATCTTACTAAAAAAGGCCGGAGTGAGAAAGGTCAATTTTTTTCAAATAGTGTTTATTCATTTATAACATGTAAGTCACCTGCACATACGCTTACGCGTCCATATGGCGTCACCAATACTTTGTAGTTGTCTTTCCAAGTATTCACCATACGCTGCTAAGGAAATGCGCCATTTTCTCATCTTGTATAATAAGCATTCATTTTCTCAGCTCATATAATAACTTACTTTTCATAAAAGCATACTAGATAAATATTATTTAATAGCAGTGTGTCAAATCTCAAAATTCTCTGGCTTTCGTTCAGTGGAGTCCGTTCTACCGCTAGGAAAAACTCAAGAGGGAATGTGGTAGAACACGGAATATTCGGCAGGATGAAGTGGTTTCGGGCTGGCTTGGTCTTTGAGCCATGGCAGGAATTCTGAAGTGTTTTTACTGCACGGCCACAACCTCTTGCATATTTTCGTGAACACTTCAACATGCTTCCAAGCATTCAGTTGGGAGAATTCGAATACAGTGATCCCTCAACATTCGCGAGAGTTAGGTTCCCAAAAAACCTCGCGAATGATCCTCAATGAAAACCTCAAATCCGCGAATTGTTGAGTCTATATTTTAATGAAGAAAGGTGGGATAGGTTTCTGGATATCGAAAAGCTGTTTAAAAACGAAAGAAACAAAAGTCTGGCAGACAATTGAAGAAGAACTGAGCAAGTGCTACTAAAACAATTCACAATTAACATTCCAAAGAGAAGAAATAAAACAATATTTGAAACTTATTTTAAGGATGAAAGTAATTGGATATAGGATTTTGTTATTTTTTTGTTTCATCATCCTCCTCGTTGTTCTAAAATCCAAATGTGGAAGAATTGCTGCTTCTTTTTCTCTCTTAAATTTCATGTTCGTTGTTTCATGTTACATTCATGTTCGGATCACATTCAAAAGCCCTTTCCACCAGAACATGTTGAAATTTTAGAACGCCATTAACAGCTTTGACATTGAAATTGGTTCAGGACGCAGTTTCGCTTCTGTTACTTCATTACGTTCGAGGAGGTTTTCTTCGCTGATGATTTCCCGAAGCTGCTCTTCAGTGAGGTCATTATAATGAGAATTGCAGTGATCCTGAATGGATTTTCTGTTCGGGTGGCCAAAGCCCTTACCTACAATTTCCCGCAACTGAATTGAATTATTTTACAATTTTGTTTTTCTGTTAATGTGAATTGATATTTCAAATTTGACATTTTTGCAGAACGTGATGCTTTGTGCTCCGGTGTCTGTCATGTTCGGTTCCCATAACGCTGATAAAGGAAATGAAATGTGTTCGCTTTAAAAAATATACGATTAAAAGACTCACTCGCGAATGTTGAAGTCCCGAATGTTACAACCGGTAGCATTTCTCTAATCACGAGTGTTCGGAACTCGCGAATAGCGAATTCGTGGATGTTGAAGGATTACTGTATTGCGCAAGGAGGACTAATTCCGGAGATCTGGTAAAACTTGCATTAAAATTGGTTCCGGGAAATTGTGATATTTAAAGGGGTGGTTACTTAATAGGGGGAATTTTATTTTTTTACAAAACTAGTGGTGCTACATCAGCACATACTTTCTTGCACTGTTTGGTTTCAGTGTCCGTTCGAAGAAAAATCGGTTGTTGAGAGGGGTGGTCGTTTAATAGGGATGGTCTTTCAGAGAGGTTTGATTGTACTAGCAATAGGATAGTGTTATAACAAGAACAAGTTCTACTAATAATACATACATACATTAAATTTATTAAGAATTTTATGTTTCTGGGCGAGTGAACTGGTAACGTCAACAATACCTTAGGTGAAGTGCATATTATATCCTGTGGGTAAGTTTGTCCCCCGCGCGAACGTGAGACCCGGCGTCAAACTACAAATATCGGCTAGTGAGGTACCCCCCCTATAGGAATCTCCGCCAGCATGGTACCGCTCCAGCAGGGACAAGTCCTAAGCCCTCGGCTGGTCTCCGGTCGTGTGTGGTAACGTAGAGATGTTGCTACACATACACAATATAAATGGGGAGAGGAGAGAACTAGGGAATATCGCGCATGGTCTGTGGCCAGTTTTAAGGTACTGATCCGACATTCGCCTGATATTGATCGGAGACACCATGGAAAACGTCGATCAGAGCAGCCGGTCGGTCGAATTCTCCTCTAGACAGTGGCGGAATTTCACGTAGTTATGCAGGTTAAGTGAAAAATTCGCCGCCGCCGGCACTCGAGCGCTACGATCTGCCGGTCAGAGGTGCTGTGGTGGCAAAAAATGAAATTGAGAAATTCCATACATGTCATTAGTCTGAAGTCATCATCGATACTATTACGTATTAACAGTCTACGCTTCTGCTTTCACGACGGAACCATCATATTCTGAATAAATTGGTAATAGAATTATTTATTTTGTCTGCTAACCATGTTCATTTGAAATGCCCCATCCGCAATCAAAAGAGACCTAGCAAATGAAAACTTCAATGTAATTTTATCATCGCCAAGTTATCAAGAAAAAATGATACAATTTTTAAAAATATTGACATTTTCACTGATTTGTGATTGCATTTAATTATTGTAATAGTCGCTTATGACCTTTGTAATTTATGCGACTTAAAATTTGAAAAAATAAATTATTGCGCAGTTTTAGCACGATGTTGGAAGTAATTAAAATAATTTATCCCTTCTTATATTTTCTGCATTATTATTATTGGGATATGTTTTCGATAATAACTTTATTCATCAGCTATGAATGACAACGGGGAAATAGTCGAGTCAATTCTCAAAGAACATGTCTTACTTCCTATATTCAACTAATCGTCAAGTAAAAGTAGTCGCTTTTAAGATGAGGTGAAATCTATAACAGTTCTTGTGTAGAATATGTTCTACTTCAACAGAATTTGTTCTAAAACGAGTTGTCTCACTTATAAATGTACGTAATGTTTTAGTGTTTGCCTCCATTTAAGTCAATATTCACATGTCAAAACGTTTTAAATTATAATGCGATAAAGGAAATAAGTTTGAAGTCCCCTAATCCGTAGATTCCCAGCCGTATATCCTAACTACGCACCCTTCTCTCCAATGACATCACACGTAATCCATCGATTCCCAAAGAGAAGGCTTAGTGACTCATCGACTCCGTCTTTTCGGCAGGGAGATGACGACATGAAGGAGATGATGCAAATGCTGCACAACACGTGCCAGGGGAACACCGGTGTCGCTGAAGGTAAGAAAGCGCCGAAGAGCCAGCGGACACTGCCGCGGGCGTGGTGATTTCAACGCATGGCCGCCCGCCAAGGCCGCCTCAGCCGCCCGCCGCCGCCGCCGCCGCCGCCGCCGCCGCCGCCGCCGCCCACTCTTCCGCTGGCATCCCATCCCCTTCCCCCCGATCGGGGCCAAGGCATCGTCACGTACACCGCTTTGCGCGATGAGTGAATAAGATCGTTTCTGTTGATACACCCTATACCAACGTTTTCGGAACCCATTCGTCAGCGGAATCAAAGAATTTCCTTGCATCCCGACATATGCGACATTGATAACATTTATGGTCTTATATAAGTAAAACAACACTGAGTCTGTCTATTTATTCATTCATAATTGAAAGTATTAACAGTAATTTGATACACGCAATGAAAAATAATTCCAACATTTTAAGAGCAAAAAAGTATTAATGTGACGAACTCATTGATAGAAATGCAGTTCACAGGATTTGGTCGGAATGACATTTTTTTAAAAATAAAATTCTGGCCCTCAAGAAAATGTGCGCAGATAAATTTCTTTCCCCACACGTCATATACAGTTTTTACTGTTTTTTGACAAATAAATAAATAAATAAATGAGTGGAAAAAATATAATCATTTAATGGTTTAATTTCGAAATTAAGCCATTGAGTGGTTTAATTTTTCTGCTCCGACCAAATCCCGTGAGCTACATTTCCTAATTCTACATCATGGTCGCGAATTCTACACTGGAACTCAGTGTTTTTACTTTATTTTATCTTCTATGACACTTTATTCAGACGTACAGGGAGCATTCTACACAAAACCCCAGAGCTACATAGAACTCACTTCAGAACAACATTTTGGTAAGCTCTGAAGAAAGAATACAAATTGAATTCCATTCCACAGTTTGGCACCCAAAGAAAAACATTAATAGTAACTTGTAAAAACTAAACGTCGTGAGTTTTACTCTTCACTGGAAACTACTAGAAGAAATAACTTAACTTCATTAAAAATCCCAAAACGCAATAATAGTATTTCATTGGAAATAACTTCCTAAAAGCGTTTGCTTCGTTTAAATCTTCGAAAGAATTTTCATTCATCCTCTATGATTTGCCCCAGCTGTAAATAACAACAGTCAATTTTATCGTTTTAGACGGATTCTTTTCTCCGCTCATCTTCGTTCTTCAGCAGAACATCTTCATTTAAAAATTCAAAAATATTGATCCCTTCTTTTAAAGTGTTAACCCCAATTCAGTCCACTCTCTTTTATTTCGATCTCCCTTTGTTAACCCAGACCCTGCTTCTTAGCTTCCAAAGTCCGTGAATTTATCGGGCACTGTCCACATCGTTTTGTTGACACACGTGATAACCAACCTAAATAATGAGAAAGTTTTCAGGGTGACGGATGTGAATAGACTGCTGCCACAACGTATTCCGAGGTGTTCGCATGTATTTTATTAAGTGTTCGTATTAGTTGTGTTACGAATACTAAACTTGAATACTGAATACTGAACTTTCTCTGAGCAATGAACTTGTCTTGCGAACGGTAGCATCATTGATAAAGCCATTAGGCGCTGGCATTAGGCATTTGCTGCCATTAGGCGCTGGTCTTTTCGTGCTTACTGTGCGAATGGCACGCAAGGTAAATACCTATAGGTATTTACCTTGCGTGCCATTCGCACATACTATAGTATTTGCCCTGAATGAGATGACCATGAATTGATACTGGAGCTGTGAGTCACAAGGCCGAATATGTCACATACGTGTACCCGTCAGTAAAGCACACGACAATATACAATCGGTACCGCAGAGAACAATCCGAACACCAGTAAACTACCGGCTAACTGTAACTCTGATCTAAATTTTACTATAGGATGTAAAGTACTTCTCAAACACTTCACTAATGAAACAATCAGGAAAGCTGATTCTAGTCAAACTCTTCTTTTTTCTAGGCCTTTTATCCAGTCGACAGCTGATTACCCTTTACGTTCCGATGGGACGTACATTCGACCACACACTAGACACAACAATTGCGGATTCCTCTGATCTACTGGTCAGCAAATCTCTAGGATCTCCGCGACAACATATACATGAAACAAGGGACAAATAACCATCCCCGAGGCGGGACTCGAACCCGCGACCCTTCGTACCGAAGCGCTGAGTCAGTATTCGCTCTTAGCCACCTCAGCCATCTATTTAAACGCGACTGCAAAATTTCTCACAGATTATAAGAGAATTTCCTTCGCACACTAGTATTTCCTCCTGACTAATTACGACTTCTAATAAACATAGGTTCAATAAAATGTTGTTTTGTTCATAATTTAAATATATTGTAAAACTGTATAATAATACCAACGTTTGCGTTAAGATAATTTCTACTACAAACAAAGATAATTTCTTAAAATTAAGATAATAGCTTGATATTTAACTTGATTGATTTTTTAACTGTTCCTGCTATTACCGACTTACCTCATCTAGATGATGTATAGCCTCTCTTAACGGCCGGCACTCGATAAAATTTAGCAGTGCACCGTTAACGATAAGAACAACCGAAACAATTCGTCAGTCATCTCACGAATGGTCGTATGTCACTTTTAAAGTCACTCACAAAATCCTAATGAAGTTGGATACTGGAAAAAAAATTTGTTGCAGTTGTACTCAATTTAATAAAAACAAATACATGTCAATAGCACCAGATGCCAACGGGGTAAAAACTTGTTTCCCGTATCCATCTCCTTTGGGATTTTATGAGTGACATTAAAAGTGAGATACGACCATTCGTGAGATGGCCGACGAAATGTATTGTAGCTAGAGGAGTCATAAGAGTAAATTTATTCCAAGATATCATATTCTTATTTATACGATTTTCTTTTCGTATAAGAAAATGGTATTACGCAAAGTACTGAACGTCTTACGGCCGATAACACACATAACTGACTCGGTTATCGCCTCTACATACTTCAACCATGTCTGTTATTTGTTGTTTATCGGCTTTATAAGGTTAATAACAATTACAAGTCTTTTCTTCTTATAGATTTGATTGTGAGGGCCCGCACTGGTGACTTCGCAGATGATCGAGCTCTAAAGGTGAAAGAATTTGAACTTCGCCTTTAAATCTTATGAATATATTTTCCTTTACACTTTTAATTTAATTATTGAATGGAAAAATTATGAGAATATCTCTTCGTAATATGTTTTTTTTCTATTTCATATTAAAATAAAATATTAAACTAATTTTACAAACAATATATTAAAATAAAATACACTTAAAATATTAATTGTAATATTAGTGTTCTAGACAATGTACACTTCTGTTTATTCAGCGAAATTCTATTCCTTTTATTCACGTCATAAAATTATGAAACTTTGCAAATCTAGCTATATTACTAAGAGTCTCTTAACATTTTGTTTTGTTCCAGTGCTACATGAAATGCATTTTCGTGGAGACATCTGCGGTAAGTTTTTGTGTCAAATCATACTTATTTAGAAGAGATAATAATAAAAGGAAATCAAAAGTAATTTATTATTTTTTTGTTAATAGATGACGGAAGATGGCGTGTTGGATGGCGATGCTATAATCGCAATGCTACCAGAACAGGTCAAAGATGAAGGCTCCAAAGTCATCGAAGTTTGTAAATCAGCAAGTAAGTTATTGATACATCGTTCATGAGCTATTCACCAATACAATTCAAAAAACACGAATTTTGAACTATGACCGCCATTTTAGTGCATTTTATGAATTATTAACAACTTCTATAAAGTATTTCAGAACGGCAAACTCCGCAAATCATCGATTTTTATTGTTCTACATTTTTTAGTAATAATGAGTGCCAGATGCCTTTAGTGTTCATTTTCATTGTATGCCTTTAAGATTATAATTCTTTAATGAAACCATCAGGACTCTTGTATTTTAGTGAGCAATATTTTTGTTAATAGCTAGCATTTGAACTAATTTATATTGAATTTGTCAATGCTATTGCTGGCTGGAGTCATAGATCGAAAGAATGTAATCATGTTGTTTTGAAAGTTGAGGATTGAACATATCTGGACAACAAGTATGATAGTTCTCTTACTCTAAAAGGGCGTTTAATTCTATTCCTTAATAAAACGTGAAATTTGCCTTTTCGTTTAGCTGGTGCCGATGCTTGTGAGATTGCCTTCAATATGCACAAGTGTTCCTACAAGGAGAACCCTAAGGTATTTGTTTTACCTTCTTGTTTATTTAGTGTTAAAACTACGAGTACAATGTTTACACATTTTCACCTGTTATCTGTTTGTTTTAGCTGTACTTCTTGGTTTAAGCAAGAGGATTCATTCAACACTTTTTTCCATTTTCCCTTATCTGCAATGCGAGGTGATGCGATTTTCTGTATATGAGCACAATTTCAATAAAAATAAATACTATATTGTTTTTCTGTCTCAGATTCCTCTTATTCATGCAATACAATTAACATAATAAATAGGGGTGAATTAAAATGAAATGTCATTTTTATTTCCCCGTATTCGTACATATATATGGAGTAATATACGGAGAATAAGAAAAATGGTAATACTGCGCAAAAACAAGGCGGATTTTCGGCAGAAAAAAATTAATTGCCGGGCCCTGCAAACAAAAAAGTGAATAAAACCAGTTGCTAAATTAAGAAAAAAAATCCCTTTACACGTGATGTAGCCACAATCCCTCTTTTATGGGTCATGATACCGAAAAAACCAATTGAAAGCAAAACGTCCGTCTGTCCGTATGACCGTCCGTCCGTCCCTCTGTCAACACTACTAGCACCTAAACCAGACGTAGAATTTTTTCACATTGAAGAAGCCCCTTTCGATCTGGCTGGACTCGAAGCTTTGAGATTTTGAAAACGATTCCGTAAAATTTGGGGGTACTTTACATGAAGCTCCGCGGACATTTTCAAAATTTTCTCAAAAACGGCTCCAATTTTTTTCTTTAAACTTCTTGTAAGAATAGAGTAAAATATACTTATAAAGTTGGCATAGGTTCTAATTTCACGGTTGCCTCTGGATTTTCGAAAATTGATCAAATATGAATTTTTGTAGCCTTTTCCACCAACTACAAAATTAAGGATTTAGATTTTTTCTTCAAAGAAAACTTGTTCCCCAAAGTGAGTTCTTTCATTATGGTCATGTACATTTTTTTGAAAATTTCAGTCGTTTTCGCACAACATTGCGTGCAATATGTATAATTTTAAAAAATCACTCAAGATTTTCTCAAAAACGGCTCCAAATTTTTTCTTTAAACTTTTGATAAAGGTAGTGACTAATTTACTCTATGAGATGACATTAACGCCATACTGCTCTATTCTTTTGATTTTTCAAAAATTACAAAATGCATTTTTTTCTTGTCTTTCACGTCGTTAATATTTATATTAGCGGCGATTAGTTCACATTATTATATTTATGAGTACATGTGCTCTAAATAATGTCAAATAAAATTTGTCGAAAAACTCAACTGTTTTGTGTGAAAAGAAGCTCAAAATTCCGCATCTTCAGAAACGCTAAAACGCCATTTTCTCAAAAATGGCTCCAGATTTTTTCTTCAAACTTTTCGAACGGATAATGCTAATTGCACTCTTTAATATGACGTAAAGTTCAATTTGAGGTATTTTTTTGTTTTTTTTTTCAAAAGTGTCACAAATGTACTTTTTTTAAGATCTCTCACGCCATTAATATACACATTTCCAGCAATTTGTAAACAATATTGTAATTGTGAGTTAATGTTTTTCAAAAGAGTTCTAATGATGTTTTTCCAAAACTCACAAATTGTCTGTGAAAAAGAGCTTCAAATTTTGCATGTATAATCGCGCTTGTACGCCATTTCCGTAAATACGGCTGCAAAATTTTCAAAGAAAATTGCCATGTAGAAAGAGATTTTACTGTTATTTAATATTCTTAAAATAATATTTCTGTTCTACTATTAGGAAACCGAAAAATTAAGATAATGTCAAAGAATTGTACTTTGGATGCAGATAGATGACAGCTGGCAAGATAATGTAGCTAGTCCGAATAGCTAGCCGAGACCAAAGAAATTAGAAAATGAATGCGGGAAAGTCTGTGCCATTCTGTAGCACCACTAGTTTTCTTTTCACTTTAGAACAATGCCTTTTACATTACTAATAAAATGTTATGACATGAATTTTTCATGACTTTAATTTTATTTTATGACAAAAGTCTCATTTTTCTGACTTTTCTTGCATTTTTCGTCTATTTCGACTAATAAGTAATTTTTCATCTTCCCCATATAATCCGTGATTTTGAAAGCAATTTTTGCTGATTTCGTCGATTTAATATCATTTAATTGGTACTTGCTTCAAATAATATTTATGAGATGCAACAAATGTTCTCCACAAAATTCCTTAGTAGCCTATTAGATGTCTTTGCTCAGCAATTGTAATGTTAGTCGTTGTGAGTACGTAATCTAAGGTTCCTGTGACGTCTATCAGCGTCATTGTGTGTTTGGCCGATTTCGCGATAAGGCAGAGAAACAGTTCAAACCAACATTTTTGAAGCTGAGTTCATTTGAACAAAAAAGAAGAAGCATCGCTTACATCTGCAACATATCCAACAACTGGAGTTGTTCATCTGAACTGGTTTTGATGAAATTTTTGACGTAATTTTTGTTTGCTTTGAGGGCATTTTAAAAATTTAAAAATCATTCTATTGATCATTTTTGGCGATGTTTTCTGGCCATGGGTCATCTAAAACCAGCCTACTAATAAATAAACACTGCGTAAGAATTCAATTATCAATTTTTACGTTCCCGTACACGTACGTATATATACGGAGTAATATACGTAGTATAGGGAAAGTAATGTAATGCTGCGCGAAAAAACGGCGGATTTTCGGCATAAAAACTCTCATTACAGGGCCCTGGTAACGAAAAGGTGGATAAATCCAGTTGCTAAATTAAGAAAAAAATCCTCACAACGACTAACATTACAATTGCTGAGCAAAGACATCTAATAGGCTACTAAGGAATTTCGCATTTTTAATAGCGCTTAACATGTGGTGCAGCCAGAATTCACGTTTTATGGTTCCTTGATTCCGAAAAATCGATTGACGGCAAAACGTATGTCCGTCTGTCAACAACGCTAGTGACTAAACATTTCAGCCGATTTTTCCAAAATTGATACTCCCCGATCGATCTGGCTGATCTCGTGGCCCTTTGAATTTGAAACCGCCCCCCGGACATTTTCAAAAATTTCTCAAAAACGACTCCATTTTTTTCTTTAAACTTCTAGTAACAACAGAGTAAAATACACTTATTTAAGGTGGCATAGGTCCGATTTTCACGGTTAACTCTGAATTTCGAAAATTGCAAAAGTTTGGATTTTATTCTGCGTCTTCCTCCAAATTCAAAATTGTAAATAGAGATTTTTTCCTCAAATAAAATTTGTTCTTCGCATTTCGCATTTTTAATAGCGCTTAAATACCATTTTCTTAAAAATGGCTACAAATTTTTAAAAGAAAATTGCCATTTAGAACGAAACCGAAAAAATTAAGAAAATGTCAAAAAAATGTACTTTGGGCAGCGATAGATGGAAGCTGGTTTTCTCACTGATATGTACTGATCAAAAATACATCTCCAAATAAGGTCATGCTTAATTTTTTTAAATAAGTGTAATTTTTCTATAATTTCGTGACAAACATAATAGCCCGCCGCAAATTTACTGCGCTTCAGACATCCGGATGTGTCGTAAAAAAGAATTTGCAATTTCTTTGTTCGTTTTTATATTCGACCTTTTGTTATACATTTACACATTAAACTTTAAAGAAATAATTTATTTTCAAATATTGGAAATAAAAATTGTTAGCTCTTTAAGTGGAGTATTGACAATGCTGGGATTGCAACAATTGAATTCCGTTCCGCTGTACCGAATTTCTGTGAATAACGTGTCATTGTTGTGACTTGATATAGCTATATGGTATCAGGCTTCTTTTTCCAATACAAGTTTACAAACCGTTTGTATTCTAATTTTATGCGGTTGTAGAATTCACATAGTTTTGACAAAACTGCAATGGAAACAGTGAGTTATTCTCTTGGTTGAATTGGGCGTTTTTAAATAATAGCTAAGATGTTAGTAGCGCAGAAAGTGCAATATTTCAATCGTACGTAGCTGTTTCCAATAACACGGGAAAGTATGTGCTGTTGTAGCACCACTAGTTTTGAATGATAGCATTACAAATTTATAAGAGAATCAAACTTAATTTTGCGAAACAACTTTCCTGTGATGCCCAGGTACTTGACATCTGTGCGAGAAACCGATGCTTGGCTGTTCTGTTTACCTCTACCTCCCCCGATTCTCTTGCTGTGATTGGCTGAATGTGTGATGATGCCATCATCCGTGCCGTAAAATCTAATACGTCATTATTTGTGCCGTGAAACGCCCGATTATGAACAATTTCTTGCTATAGAAAAGGTCGTTTATAATGCTGGAATACAAAATAATAGTATTACGTAACTATTATCAAAGGCGAGAATGTATTTGTATGTTCGACAGGGGTTTATTCAGTTTAGAAACAAATCCTATGCATTTTTTAGGCGCTAGCGTTGTTCGCAGGCGACATACGGAAGTACGTTTTGAAAAAAACACTTTTTCGGTACAAGGGGACCCCCAAAATATGAATTTCCGTCGAAATCTACTTTCCTCAGCTTTACATAACTTCCTTTATACTACTTCCTTTATACTCCGTATAAACTATTTCCACGTGTATTATCCGCTATTACTACATACAGTCAGTGTCAAAAGTATTCGTACACCCAGTCGTGTTTCAAGAAAGAGCCAGTAATTTGGTCGATAAACAAGAAAAACAAATTGTGGGAACTTAATGCTCTTCCCAAATCACTTTTATTGCACATACACACACAAAAATGACAGTAAAAAATATTTCACTTCCAGAAACAAGACCAAAATAAAAATAAAGCACTTTTCCCTCGTGACAAAAGTGTTCGTACACTGCACAGATTTCTGTAATATCTACACTAAATAATAATAATAACTTGTTCAAATGAATCCCTAATATTTCGTGGGGCTCCCTTTGGCATCAATTATTGCCTGAAGTCTTTTTGGCATGGACTCTACCAAATTAGCAGTAAAGGAAGGTGAAATTTTCTCCCATTCATCTTTCAAAACTGTCTTAAGTTCACTTACACTCGTGAAGTCTCTTTCTCTAACTTTTTTATCAAGATAACTCTACAAATGTTCTATTGGATTTACATCCGGTGATTGTGGTGGCGTATGCAGTTGTGCGGGTGTGTTGTACAGAAGCCAAAGCCTCGAATTTAGAGCCGTGTGTTTGGGGTCGTTGTCCTGCTGGAAAATATAATTACGTCCCAGTCCCAATTTATCAACAGTTGTTTGCAAATTGTTTTTCAAAATGTTTATATAAACGAACTGGTCCATAACCCCTTCAATAATTTGCAGGTTGCCCACACCAGATGCACTCATGGAGCCCCACACCATCACTGATCCACCTCCGTGTTTAATCGTGGGCAGCAAGTTGCGCGGATTGAGTTCCTCGTTCTTTTTTCGCCAAACGCGTTGCTTTCCATCGCACCCAAAAAGATTAAACTTACTTTCGTCGGTGAATACTACCCTTTTCCAGAAATCCTGGTCTTGATTCCGATGCAAAAGAGCGAAATTTAGTCGTTTTTTTCTATTGGTTTCACTCACCCAGAACTTCTTACGCGCATGCCGACCATGGTAACCGTCTCTCTTCAAGGTGCGACGTACCGTAGCAGCCGAAATAGACACTCCTCTTCTTCCAAGGTCAGCAGCTATCTTTGGTGCACTACTTCTAGGATTTTTTTTAATTTCACGTACAATGAATCGTCGATCTTGATGAGACAGCACCAGAGGTCGTCCGCATCTCGACTTATTTAAATATGATTTTCTTATACAAAATCGATCTATTATCGACTGAATTGTCGACCTAGGTTTTCCAAGAGCATTTGCAATGTCTCTTAGAGATTTGCACTGGTTGTGCATATTAATAACTACTCGTCGCTCCTCTGCAGTTGTCTCCTTTCCTTTGCGACCCATCGCGCCGACGAACTAGCCTTGAACTGATTCCTAGTGGCCGTTACAGACGAGTGAATAAGATTTTGTAATTCCCACGATACGAAAAAAATCGTTAAAAATTGTGATTTCCGTTCAGAAACGCATAGATTTCACTCTCGATCTCATTAGAAATAAAAAAAATATTCAGTGTACGAATACTTTTGTCGCGCAAACAAGTGTCAACCTTTGGTGAGGGATTTTTTTGCAAGAATTATGCAGGTCTTTTGTTCTGTTTCTTTATCTAGGAATGGACAGAAACAAGATGTAAAATTATATTATTTTTCTCGCAGATTTTTGATGAAAATTTGGTACAATTCGCAACGTTTGTAAGCGGAAATGCGAGGTGTACGAATACTTTTGACACTGACTGTATATTACTCCGTATACAGGGTGAGGCGCCTAAGATGCCCACAGCAAATATCTTCGAAATGGATTGAGATATTGGGATGAGGTTTACGCCAAGTTGTTGCAAGTAATGGGGGAAATAACATATTCAATTTTCTTGTTTGTATCTTTTGTAATTTTGGAGATATCAACACAACTTCGATTTTTTAAATGGAAGTATATATTTTTTTCACTATCATTCTAAAGTTCTCAAAGAGACGAATACAATGATATAAGTATTCATAATATTCGGAGAGAAACTGTAGAAGAAAACGCCTTCTACATTTTCTCAGAAACCACGTGATTCACGCCCTTCTTTAACAGGTTTCTGGCAGGCGAAAATATTGTCAGTCGTACTTTGCTCTCATTACGTTCCGTTCTCTCGAGAGAATTTGTAATGTTAGACCTTCGCCTATGAAATTATTTCCGAGCGGTAGTTCATAATTCTAACGAACTTTTACATTCTTTAAAAATCCTTTATTGCAGCGTGATGATGCAATGATGATGCAAGGCATATATGATGAAATTTACGAATGAAGAAAAATTCGATATTCTTCTTTACGGTGAATGTGGAAGGAACGCAAAGCGAACTGTGAAAGTTTACGCTGAAAGGTACCCTAATCGGAAACCCGTATCACGGAGAACTTGGTAAGAATATGCCAACGTTTGTTATCGAGTGGTGACTGGAATTCTAAATCACGGAAGAGAAATAAGCGTGCTACTGATGAGAACAAGGAAGTAGATGTTATTGCTTATGTGGCTACGAACCACCATGTGAGTTTGCGAGATATTACCCGAAACTGAGGAATAAGCCAGAGGAGTGTTCTTCGTATACTGCACCGGCACAGATATTATCCTTATCACGTTAGCCTTCACCAACAATTGTGTGAAAGGGATTTTGAACAACATATTGAGTTTTGTAGATTTTCTCTTATGTCACTGATAGACGACAAAATGTTCCTAAATAAAATACTTTTCAGTGATGAAGCGACATTCACAAACCACGGACAAGTGAATCTAAGGAACATGCATTATTGGGCGACGGAAAACCCGAAGTGAATTCGTCAAGTGGAATACCAGCGGCCGTGGAGTGTGAACGTCTGGTACGGGATCTTTGATGATTTTATCATCGGTCCATACTTCATTGAAGAATACATGACAGGTGAAGTGTACTCTAAATTCCTCAAAGAGACCTTACCAATGCTGCTAGAGGAAATTCCCTTGGAGTTGCGTCTCAGTATGTAGTATCAGCACGATGGTTGCCCTGCACATTGTGCTAATGTGTCAAGGCAACTTCTAAATGAAGTGTATACAGGTCGGTGGATAGGGAAAGGTGGAGTAGAAAATTGGCTGTCACGCTCACCTGATCCCACACCACTCGATTTTTTCCTTTGGAGAACTTTGAAAAACATTGTTTATGCAAACATACCTTCGACTCCAGAAGACATGAAGGAAGCTTGCGGTCAGATCAAGCAAGAAACTTTCCAATCCGTGCGTCGGTGTCTGGAAACGAGACTGAAAATGTGTATTGTTGTGGACGGTAAACACATTGAGCACATGACGTGAAGAGTACCCTGTATTTTTTTGGAGGGGGAGGAGAAGTAAATTTGTTTTTATGCGTGCTAATGGTCCTGTAGTATTGTCAACATTTTTCAATTATTTCGATTTTTTGTATTTACCTCTTTATGTATGTTTCTCTGTTACGGCATTGGCTTAAAGCATAACAAACATAATCTTTGTAAATAACTACCCAAACAACAGAATAAAATTTGTGTTTGTATTCCACAATGGTATGCATTTATTGTTCAATTAAGATAATAAGATAGCAACTATATTCACATTTTCCTTGGGCTCACTCACAAAATATAAATTTCGTCTTAGATTATTTTAAATTATTAAACTGTCGCATTCGTAGGTTCCTTTTCCTAAGATATAATTCATAATGTCTTTACTACTGAAATAGATCTGAAGATAGTATAAGAATTCATTGCCCTTCTTTTCATTTCATTCCATACCCCTTAAAATTACAAAAGAACGCTGTTTTTCTCTTGCCTCGCCGTTTATATTGGAATAGAGAAATGCACAAGCATCATACGACACAGTAAATTAAATTTGTTAAATAAATTTAATTAATCAAATTGTCACATGCACGGCTTCCGCCGACTCCACGTTGGGATCACTTAACGTAGGTAAAATCAGTCTATTGACCTGCGAAAGCGAGTTCAGACACGGAAAGCTGCAAAGGTAAAATACAAGTACATGCAAGGTCAGACGCACTTTCCACCAACAAGGAACATTTCTTCGGAACGTGAAATTCCGCGTCCATGACGTGCTTTCTAAGAAAACCATGCGTTTTTTGCAAAAGCATCTCTTCGAATATTATGAATACTTATATCATTGTATTCGTCTCTTTGAGAGCTTTAGAATGATAGTGAAAAAATATATACTTTCATTTAAAAAATCGAAGTTGTGTCGATATCTCCAAAATTACAAAAGACACAATCAAGATAATTGGATATGTTATTTCCCCCATTACTTGCAACAACTTGACGTAAACCTCATCCCAATACCTCAAACCGTTTCGAAGATATTTGCTGTGAGCATCTTAGGCGCCTCACCCTGTATACGTACGTATAATTAACATAAAAACATCATAGAAACATTAAACATTAAAGTAAAAACATTACAGTTTAAATATGATAGAACATTTTCCCATCCTGTTTCCATTTTTAATTTCAGTTTTTAATTGAGTTATATTTTGTTTGATCACATGAACGCTCCTCTTTTATAAAATGTAAAGAAAAAATACATCGTAATTAAGTGTTGTTTTTTTTCACTTTCACTGATAAATTGCCTAAGTAAAATGTCCTGGATCTCATATGGTCTTAAATTGCAGTCATCTTAATTTTCTAATCAATGTTCTGTTTTGAATGAGAGAAAATTGAAGTTTAAAATGCAGTGAAATAATACTACCACATACAAAATCATTGAAAAAGGTAACATAAGCATAAATATAAAACAACGCAAAATATATTAAAATGTTGGAGGTTTGTTTGGACAAGCAAATTGTATGCTTCTTTAATCATTCTTTAAGATGGTCTCACCTGTGTACTGAATATTAAAGAAAATGCACCACTCATTTCATATCAACTCAACTTCCATTCTGTTAGTTCATCAGTCCAAACGTTGTTCATGATGCTAAAAGCATTAAAAACTAGGGTCACTGGACAAATTTGAAATGGTTTTAGAAGATTTCGAGCTGATTTCTGATTGCAAAAATTCTGATCTAATTGTGATTAAAACCTGGACCACTACATCACAGAATACTTTTTCCTCATAAAATAATAATATATTTTATTAAGATATATTTACATTCACTTTTTTCATTTTTAAGTATTTAAGTCATTAATATAAATATTGAACAATTCACTCTTATGGAGAAAAGCTGGCAATCCTTCGGTAATTTGATGTTAGAAAATATAGTTTTGAATTTATATATGCAACATTCTCTTTTTGAAGTCAGATGTGATTCGTTGCTAGTAAAATTTTATTTTACACAATGAGATTCACCTTCATCTCTGCTGATATTAAGGCAATAATATCATAATGCACATTATTAACTCTCATAAATCAATCTCATAATTTGCATTTGTTTTTTTGCCTTTGTTTGCAACTGACAGTCTACAGCCTTTCTAGTTCTGGTACACAAAACAATTATTTTTGAAAGTTGAAGTTACTGCTATTTGCTGTTGATTTTCTGTAAGCAATATTACATATTCCTATGCTGAAATGTTAACAAGTTCCACACCAAAAACTTTATTCCGATGTAATGGATCGTGTTTGAAACTACAAGAAGGAGTTTTTACCTATTGATTTTGTTTCAAAGAAGAAAAATTACAGATTCCAAAACGGTGACAAATTTCAAAGAAAAAAAACATATGCAGTTTTGCCTGAAAAGTAATAGAATCATAATAATTGTGCCTCGTGGTCAGCGTGCTCGTATTCCAATACTCATCCCCGGGTTCGATACCCGGTCGAAGCAAGACTATGTGCGTTTTCCTTGCAATGTCCCAGTATATGTTGCTGTGTGATGAGAAAATTCACTTCTCAGGTTGAGAAGACCGGAATACGGCGTGGGGTGTCAACGTGCTAACCACACGTACCCTCTTAAGCCATGGCCACGAGGTCGGCGTCGCCGGTAGGCTTGAGCCCGTTCATGGACGTTGTGTCAAGTACATACATAATAATTGTACCTTCTAAACATCATTTTGTAGTCTAAGAGGGCTTATGTCTGTAACTTTACTAAACCTGAAGAATGATTTTGCTTCTATTAAGTTTTCAATTTGAAAGAATTGTCCAAAGGAAAATATTGATTTTATTATCAGATCCTGATACACGTCTTTAATAAATTGCAATGCACTATTTCCTTTTCATAAAATAAGTTAATTAAAAAAAAGTTTAAAGGGAACCCTACTTTTTACAAAACATCTTACACATTTCATAATCACTTTTATCCAAAAAAAGTACTTAATTATTACCTTACCTTCATTGGACTGCAATTTAAACTGTAGCAACTAACCTACTGTATTTTGGTAATGTTATCTCACACATAACAACTTAATTCTATCAATAGAGGCATTAAGATTAACATTGTCTGAGCACAAATTTATAATTCAAAATCTCATCTATGAAACATTAAGCCCAACAAAAACACACAGTCTCTTAAATAATTACAATGCCTGTGCTTTTGAGAAATCCCACTAGTTCCACATCATACTTGCTTATCTTGCCTCAAAAGATGTCATTTTCATCCATTGAAGAGAAAAAATCTTGAAAATAGAATATAAAATTGAGCCTATGATTTGTGGTAAACTGATTTATATACCTTTAACTAACAACATTTTCATGAACAAGGATTGGAACACAAACTCAAATTTTTCCCAGGAAGATATTTCTTCAAAATGTAGGACCTACACAATAATTAGTTTGAAGACACACTAATGTTTTTATTTAAAATTATTAGCATACAAAACACTAAATTTCTAATGCATTGTGTTTTAAAACAATCCAATTTGATATTACAATAAAACTTGCTCAATGCGGAACCTCAAGGGACCAAAACTTTTTTTCGCGTTAGACAAGATCCCGCTTTAAACAAATGAAGCAAGTCTTTAAAAATACAGCACAAAACTAAGAATAGTTCAAAGGAAAATCTCTATTTACTCCCAAATAATTTTGATATAATTATATTGTTTATTTATTGTTGTAAATGGTGTACCTATGTAGTATTACAAACCCTATTTGAAAATACTCCTACTACAGTACAACTTCTACTCGTAAACCACTCCCACACTATTTCGTTTACATCATTGCCGGTTTTCTTCGCTGTTCTCTTCTTCACTATGTCCTTGCATCTACTCTTTCATTATTCTCCCCTTGTGCTTTAGTGTCTCATAAATTTGGGCTAAATTTTAACTTCGACATTTATTCCCACACTGACAGTTTGTCCCTTTCTTTAGCTTCAATTATTTTCATTTTATCATTTAGCGAGAAAGACACATACGATATAGCCATCTTCACACTGCGGCTCCTCAATTCCTACTGACGAAAATTTTCACTTTAAACTGCTTTCTCTGCCCTTCACAACAAAACCCAGCACATCATTCTTTTCCACGAAACAGTCCGAAAATGAACGAAGAAAATTTCAGAAATCTCCTATCACGCCCGCGCGAAATCCTTTCACCCTTACCTGAGCTCGCGCGCCGCGCGCCTTCAAACAATATGGATGCGTTTACTTTTCCATATAGACAATATATTTGTCTCCGTTTCCACGTTGGAGAGATTTCGCATTGTACAATGAAATACTGTAGAATTTACTTATCAGTTTGCCAGGACCTCTGTTTTACTTTTCACATAGGACAGATTTCTGCATTTATACACGTTCCGCATTGAGCAACTTTTACTGTATTCAAATTAAACACCATATTCGGATATTCATATGAAATTAAATTCAGTTAGTGCGTATAGATAATGAAGGGGACAAAATCTGAGAAATCCACAAACTGCTACTAATTAATTTTACACGTAATGTAGAGATGGGATAAATAGAAACTAACATATTGTAGTCTGAACAATTCAGACAAAGCATTTCTTGAATGGTTTTTATATTTGAATAATGAATACCTGTAGAACAATACAAAAGTGATGCAGTGAGATAATATTTATAGAACTGTTATTTATGTATCAATTTTTTTCTGGAATAACACTTTTGACAGTTATGTGCATAAAAAATTTCTTCGAATATTCTGATGAGAGAAAAGCAATTGACATTACATATTCTTGAATGTCCCATAAATGGGGAAACCATAACTGATGAAAATAAATATAGTACATAAATGTATGGGCATATTTCTTGGTAATATGTATAAATATTAGTAAGAGAAACCAATGAAAAATTCAGGTTGTGAAAATAATCTATAAACGGATGTTAATTTAACAATTACTCACTGCAATTAAATTCTTTTTTAATTGCAATTAACATATTTACTTGCAGTTTTCATGAAACAAATGGATACATTTTATACAATTATGATCTACTCAGAAGTATTTTTTCAGTATCACTTGTTTAATTTTCTGGAAAGTATCAAACATTACTTCAGATTCCAAGAATTTTGTGCCACGATTCCATTTAGCCTTTTCATACAAATTGTGAAACAATTTACCGTCAAAATAATGCAAAATTTCACTGTCAATTACTGCTTCTAAACCACATGCTTGTACTAATAAATGAACTGTGTGACAGCCACACATGAATAAAGCAGATAGCTCGACAGCTCTGATATTGGTTGTTTGAGGTGAAATTTTAATCTTACAAATATCCTTCTCTCTTTTGGACAATATCATTCCTACAGCAATAAATACTTCTACTTCCCAAGGTTCAAGTAGTCTTTCAGGCAACAAAGTCTTTGTTACTTCGTGCTGAAGATAGAAAAGAACAGCAACAGGGACAACCAAATTTCCTGGCAGGTTACAGAAGAAATTATAATCGAGATTATGAGTAGGGGCAAAGGCATCAACAAACATCTTCCATCTCTTGTTTTGAAGATCCAGGGATAAATTGGTAGCATCCCAGAGAGACAAAAGACCAGGGTGTAAATTTATAGTTGCAGGCACAACAATTAAATTTGTTGTTGCATCATTACTCACACACCATTCAGTAATTGTTTGGGTTGAATTTTCTGGGGCTTCGTACAGCAATATGCCATACAGTTGCTGCCGCAACAATCTATATAACACAGAACTTCCCTCGAATCCTTCAAAATTTTCAAGAATGGTTTCATGTTCATACAAGTTATGTTGTAACACTTTATAAATTTCGTAACACATATCTCCAGATGAGCACAATTTTCGTGCTTGTTCCAAAATAATTTGCCACAAAGTGTTTGGATTTGAAGGTCGAAGCTTCTCCAGACTAAACCTTTCTACAAAGTCATTATAAGAAACAATTAATTTTTCACCATCTTCACCGAATTCTTCTGACAAGAACATTGGAACGTTTTCCAAATTAGGTCCCTCAAAATGATTTCGAATAAATTTGGCAACACAGACAAATTGGCACATTTTCTTACTCGCACCTGTTTTTTCATAAACTACCTTTTTAATATTTTCCCTTGCTACTTCAAGTAAATGTTTAGTGTCCTTCTCTGCATTATCGCCAACAATCGTGGCCAAAAGAGGAAATAATTTTTGTTCCAACTGAACATGTTCATGGAAGGCATCAATGTTATACTGTCTTGTCTTCATTTCTTCTATGTTCAAGAATTTTAATGATAAATAAGCAGGCATATTTGGATAAAATATATAATATGAATTTTGAGATAAGACGGCTAGACAATTATGTTCAACAGCATAAATTACAGAACTCTTTAACGAAATTTCAGAATTCACTGAACAATGAACTTCGCACTGCATCACTTTGCGTAGAAAATAAATTGTCATACATTTGATATTAAGCGGTTTCATCATAAAATCGCGTTCTGGAGGCTTTGCCCCCCTGGTTAATGCATTTATCACTTCTTTACAAAACTCAATATTTCGTTTTCGGCGTTGAATCCATATTTCGCGCATAGAAGATTCCGTGACCTTCATATCAAAAAAGAACACTAGTGAAACACCAATTTCTTTGAATTTGTCCACGAACTTGCGGATTTCCTGAATGTACTCCTGTATTCCGCCATAGATCCACTGAAATCTGCTGTAAAGGTATGTCTTGTAGAACTGGTTTCCATCAACAACGATCACTTTTCTTGTCATTGTATTTGACACCAAATAACGAATATTCACTTCACTGAAGCCACCAGGGCAATCCTTACGAAGGCACCATTCGAGATGTTTAATTCCCATTGCACCAAAAATTCCTTCAATGACGAAGTAGGAACTAATAGCCAATTTCACAATAAAATACTTTTAAAAAAATTTGCTTATACACGAAACAATAAAAGTTGCGCTGGCACTAATTTCAATTTATCTCTGCCGAAATGTCCGAAGCTCCGACAGAAATCAATTACGCTCCGTAGCGAAGCGCCTCTGTAGTCTGATACTGCAAAGCGACTGACTAAGGGCCACCGCCATCGGTCGGTCCTACTCAGTCACTGCCAGTGATTCACTGGCATTTCATCACCACATTCAATTGTTTCAGCCGCCGAGTCGAGAAGCTGACAGCAGGAAGTCGCCTTTCTTGCCAGCCTCCCTCCCCTCGACCCCATGACGAAGTGACAGATGTGGCACTTACGAGAAGTGAAATTTTGAAGAATCGAAAGAGTGCCTCTTTACTTTTTTATTAAATTCATCTGTTTTTATAGATTTATATCTATGTAGAATATTTATTTAAGCCACAAAATATTTAAAAGGTTTACATTTTTATTATACAATGAAAAATTTATATGGAATCAGAAAATCAGAATTTTAATGTCCCTAGAAAAAAAACCTATAGAAAAAAGTAACGTGCACCTTCCCTGAGAATCAAGTCTGAGCCCCGATGGGATGTATGTATCGCGTGGCACGACGATGGTCGTTTCCAGAAAAAAACTAGTGCTACAGAATGGCACAAACTTTCCCGTATTAGTTTTCTATTTCCTTAAGTCTCGGCTAGCTAATCAGACTTGCCACATACTCTTGCCAGCTGTCATCTATCACCTCCAAAAGTACTTTTTTAAACTTTTTTTGAGCTTTTGAAAAACTTTATTAGAAGTCATTTGAAGTACACCAACTCACAAATACAATCGTAGCTGGAAATGTGCACAAATTGCTGGAAATGTGCATACTAAGGGTGTGAGAGATGTGTCAAAAAAATAAATTTATGTAATTTCTGAAAATACAAGAAAATATCCCAAAATGAACATTACGTCACTCTAAAGAGTACAATTAGCACTATTCGTTTGACAAGTTTGAACGAAAAATTTGGAGCCATTTCTGAGAAAATGTCTTTTGAACGGTTGAAAATACGGAATTTTGTGGTCGTTTCAAAGAAAACTGTTTATACACAAAACAATAAAAGTTACGCCGGCACTAATTTCAATTTATCTCTGCCGAAATGTCCGAAGCTCTGACAGAAATCAATTTTCGACAAACGTTATACGACATTATTTAAAGCAAATGTACTCAAATATAATAATGTGAACAAAGGATCGCCGAGACCAAAGGAAATAGAAAACTAATACGGGAAAATCTGTGCCAATCTGGCTAGTTATTCGGACGGACCACATACTCGTCACCTACCATCTATCGTCGCCTAAAGTAAATTTTTTGACATTTCTTAATTTTTCGGATTCCTAATGACAGAACGGAAATATTATTTTAAGAATATTACAGAAGAGTAAAACCTCGTCATAATGGAAATTTTCTTTGAAAAATATGGAACCGTTTTTAAGAATATGGCGTTCAAATGCTACTGTAAATGCGAAATTTGAAGCTCGTTGTCACAGAAAAGTTTTGAGTTTTTGAAAAATTTCATTAGTAGTCATTTGAAGCACATTAACTCACAAATAAAATAGTGATTTTCAATTACTGGGAATGTGCATATTAACTGTGTGAGAGATATTTCCAAAATATTACATTTGTGTCATTTTTTCAAAACAAAAAATCACCCCAAAATGAACTTTACGCCATATTGAAGAATCCAATTGCATTATCCGTTCGAAAAATGTTAAGAAAAATTTGAAGCCGTTTTTGAGAAAATGGCGTTTGATCGTTTCTGAAAATGCGGAATTTTGAGACTTTTCACAGAAAACTGTTGAGTTTTCGAGAAACATTATATGATTTTACTTAAAGTACATGTACTCATAAATATAGAAATGTGAACAAATCATCGGTAATGTAAATAATAACGACGTGAGAGATGTCAAAAAATTAATTTTTTGTAATTTTTGAAAAAGAAAAGAATAGAGCAAATGGCGTTTACGTCATCTCATATAGTACATTTAGCACTATCCCGACCAAAAGTTTAAAGAAAAAATTTGGAGCCGTTTTTGAGAAAATCTTGTTTTTGTATTTTTTACATTCTCACCTCACGAATATTTCGTAAGAAGAGAAAGTTATGTTATCGTGCGCCAGAAAACGGCCAATTTTTGCCAGAAAAACTCTAATAGCTGGGATCTGTTAATGAAAAAGAGAATAAAATCTGCTGCTAAATTTAGAAAAAAATCCTCAAACTCGTGGTGCAGCCAAAATTCATGTTTTGTTGCTTCTTGATTTCGAAAACTCGAATGACGGCAAAACGTCCGTCAGTTTATGTCTGTCTGTCCGTCTGTGGTCAACGCTAGCGGCTAAACCGTTCAGCCGATTTGCTTCAAAATTGACATTCCTCTAATCGATTTGGCTGATGTCGAGGCTTCTGGCATTTGAAACCAATATTTTAACTTTGGGGAGTATTTTACATGAAGCCCCTTGAACATATTCAGTTTTCAAAGAAATGGCTGCAATTTTTTTGATTAAATCTTGATGTTGAATAGTGCAAAGGACGTTTAAGAGAATGATGTAGGTATCATTATCCTTGATATCCCAAATTTTTCGAAAATTTCAAAAAACAATTTCAAAACTGCAAAATTGAAGAAAGAGATTTTTGCCTCAAAGAAAATCGATTGTACAAAATTAGCGCTTTAAATAAGGTAATGTACAATTTTTTGAAAAACGAGTTGTTTTTGCGTAAATTGCGCTTGAAATTTACCAAAATGTTGATTCTCAAAAACTGCTCCTTAAATTTTCATTCACTTTTGTAATAACTGATGATAAAAATATATGGTGCAAGTTCTACTTTCGGCTATTGCACGGTTTTTAGAAAATATCAAAAAAAATTTTAAAACTACTAAATTAGAAGATAGAGATTTTTGCTTCAAAGTCTGTTGAACAAAATTAGCTCTTTAAAAGAGTCATGTACAATTTTCTGAAAAAAACTAGTAGTTTTTGTGTAATTTGCGCTTGAAATTTACGAAAAACATTTCTGAAAAACCGCACCAATTTTTTTTCTTTAAATTTTCTCAATATGTCTAATAAGGGACGGCCAAATAAATAAATAAACTAATGGTGCTATAAAATGGCACAGACTTTCTTGCAGAGCTTACTTTTCTAATTTCTGTAGTCTAAACAATTTTTAATTTCCAGTATACTATACGTACGTATAGTATAGGGAAAGTTATGTAATACTGAGTGAAAAACGGCGGATTTTCGGCAGAAAAACTCTTATTACAGGGCCCTGGTAACGAAAAAATGGGTAAATCCAGTTGCTAAATTAAGAAAAAAAATCTCCCAACACGTGGTGCAGCAAGAATTCCTATTTTGTGGTTTCTAGATACTGAAAAACCAATTGAAAGCAAAACGTCTGTCCGTCCGTCCGTCTGTAAACAACGCTAGCGATTAAACTGTTCAGCCGCTTTTTTCCAAAATTGATATTCCTCGATCGATCTAAATATTCTCACGGCCCATTGAATTTGAAACCGATATTTTAATTTTGGAGTGTACTTAACATGAAGCCCCTGCGCCATTTTCAAAATTTTCAAAAAATGGCGCCAACAATTTTGACTCAATTTTCTTGTTGGATAGTCTGAAGGTCATTTAACAGAATGGCGTAGTCTTATGTTGGTTGAAATCTCTGATTTTTCGAAAATTGAAACAATTTACATTTTTTCTGCATCTTCCTACAACTACAATCTTGAAGATACAATTTTTGTTCTTAATGAAATGTGTTTATAAAAAATAAGTCTTCAAATAAGGTCAAGTTCTATTTTTCAAAAACATAAGTATTTTTTCGAAAAAGTGTGTCAAACATAGACAATTTTTTTATTTTCTTTACACCATTTTTTCTTAAAACCCGCCCAACGTTTTTTGATTAAATTGGCACCTGAGATAGCATAAAGGAAGCTTAAGAGAATGGTGTAGGTTTCACGTCCGTGGAAATACCTGATTTTGCAAAAATTGTAAAAAAATTTTTTAAAAATTTGGCGTCTTTCTACAACTACAATTGTGAAGACATGATTGTTTTCTTATTGAAATATGCTCATCAAAAACAGATCTTCAAATAAGGTCACGTTGAATTTTTTGAAAATATGAGTAGTTTTTCCATAATTTCCTGACAAACTTAATAGCCCGCTCGGAATTGACTGCGCTTCGTTTTCGTCGTTTTCTACAATTTTAAAACTTCAATTTTTTCTCAGTTAAATGTATTTATCAAAACTACATCTTCAAATAAGGTCATGCATTATTTTTTTTCAAAATACGAGTAGTTTCTCTATAATTTGTGACAAACATAATAGCCCGTTGTAAATTTACTGCGCTTTGGACAGCTGGATGCGTGGTACTATTAGAATTTGCAATTTTGTATATTATTTCTTAGTTCGTTTCTTACATTCAACCTTTTGTTATACATTTACACATTAATATTTTAGTAATTGTTTATTTTGAAATATTTGAAATAAGTAAAAAAAATAATAGCTCTCAGAATAGCGACAATGCAGGGTCTGCAACAATGGAATTCACTTTGCGCTCGCGAATATCTGTGACTTACGTGTATTTCATACAGAAAAGGAGTTATAATTGTGTAATTTATGATGAAATTTCATGAAAATATTTAGTTTTCGCACCAAATACTGTACCATTTGTAGTATTTGTTGTGTGTAGTATTTGTAGTGAGTAGAGTATTTGTTGTATGGTTTTAGAATACTCTTCTCTAACCACGGCCCTATGGAATGCATTTCTGTATTGTCCAGGGTATCAGGCTTCTTTTTCCAATATAGGTTTACAAAACTTATATTTTTGTGCAGTTTAGAATTAACATAGTTCTGACAAAACTGCGATGGAAACAGTGAGTTGTAAGCTAAGATGTTAGTAGCGCATAAAATGCAATATTTCAGTACTACGTAACTGTTTCCTCTAATATGGGAAAATAAGTGCTGTTGTAGCACCACTAGTTTTTCTTATCATGCATTTACCATTTTATGGTTCTGTTCGATTCATTTTATGTCTCATACGGTGCTTGTGTGGCGTAGTGGTACATATGCCGGCACTTTCACTGAGGATCTGATTTCGGGACTCGGAACGGAAAAAAATTGCTGGTTGAAAATACTTTTGTTGCCTTATTTGGAAGTATATTGCGGGGCATTTAGAAACAATGCAATGTGCTTTGGTAGCGCCACTAGTAGAATTTGAATTTCAACGAGTAAGTAAAAAATATATCTATGCTGGAATTGTCCAAAATATTTTTTTTAAATGAATTTGGCATGTACCCATTTATGCCTCTGCCCGAGTTCGATCCATACGGCACTTGTTCGTCGCACTGGTGTGAGTGCCGGCACGTATTGCTCTGAGGATCTGAGTTCGGGTCGCGGAACGGGAAAATAAGTTGCTGGCAGTAAATCACTTTTGTTGGTTATGCAGTAGTGTGATAGCATTTAGGATCATTTTAAAACAGAGCGAGAAAGTATGTGCTTTGGTAGCATCACTAGTTTAAAATTGCACATATTGCACGCAATATTGCTCAAAAACGAATAAAATTTTCAAAAAATGCACATGACATTAAAGAATGTACATGATTAACCATGGAAAACACATTTTATTTGAAGGAAAAATTTCTTTCTTCAATTTTGCAGTTGTAAGAAAGCTGAAAAATATTCAAAATTTTGCATTTTTTGAAAATTCGGAGTTAACCGTAAAAATCGGACTGATAAGTGTATTTTATTCTGTTCTTAAAAGAAATTTAAAGAAAAACTTGCAAGCCGTTTTTGAGAAAAGTTTTAAAATGTCCGGGGAGTTCAACTAAAGTACCCCCAAATTTTGAATAAAGTTTTTCAAAATCGCAGTGCCTCGAGTCGAGCCAGATCGACTGGATAATATCAATTTTGGAAAAAGTCCTGCGTATGGTTTAGGTATTCACAGACTAGTCGTACTCACAAACGGACGGACAGACGGGCGGACAGACGGACGGACAGACGGACGGATAGACGGACGGACATGTAGATGTCATATGTAGACATGTGTTTAGACCCCGTCCCTGACCTTTTGCTCTTATCGGGGCATTGTTCCGTGTTCTGGATGTGCACAGTAATTACTTTATCTGTTCTGTATGTATGATGTATGTGTAGATCGTGTATTATGCTTGTCTTGTGTTATATGTCTGTGTTGCAGTATGTTTATTGTAAGTGCATCCATCTGTTGTTCACCTACCCCGATGACGGCAGCAGGGATTGTCATAAGGACCCTTTAGCTTTCGTCACCGAATGCAGGCTAACGTCCGTCACCACGGGAAGGCCGATGGTTCGTCTCGTGTCCACTTGTCTTATTGCCGCAACTCTCCTTGGTTCTGATGCCGACAGCCGCACCAGCCGGCTTTGAAGTTTTATATACATATGAATATTGATATACATATGAAATCATGTAGAGAAGTTAATCCAGTAATATATGTACTTTCAAGGATCTGATGTCTTATTGTATATCTCGAATGTCTAAAATAGTTTCTCTATTTTTACAAATTTTCAAACATAGTGTTTGAAAATTATAATATTTAAAAATGTCTTTCTCTTTAATTAGTTGGTCGTAGTTAGCTGCATTGGTGGAATTCCTGAACTACTCCAGAATGATAGGCGATACACTGCATATAGCTCATATTCAGTTAACACATGTTCAACAGTTTCGTCTGAAATTCCACAGGGGCACGAAGAAATGTCTATTAGGCCTCTTCTATGCAGATACTCGAGAAGAATCTATGGCCAGCAAGGAACTGTACTATTTCTCTCGATGGTTTGAACCATTTATCCTGTACAGTGAATGAAATATTTGGCGCAATTTTTTTTGACGTCCTTCTTGTGTCATTGATGTCCCACCACCGTTGCCACTCTTTCTTCAGCAAACGCGTCAGCTTCTTTTCCCTCATGTGACTACGACTAAAGTAGTTCCGAAAATTTCCACAGTGTCCTGGTTTCGTAGAGCGCGTCTTGCTGCGAGTTTTCTCACTTCCATCCAGTTCTAATGGAAACAGACCTGCTAAGATTTGAAGGCTCCTGGTTGAGCTTGTCCTGTAGACGCCTGTGATAGCAAGTAGTGCGACGTGCTGTGCCCTATTGAGTACGTGCGACGTATCATGCGACTCCTAGCGGCACAACCCAGAACGACGCGAAATACCTGGAGATATTCCATTTTGATGACACACCCCCACGCGCCAAGAAAGAAGATCCGAAGTATAGCTCTGTTGCTGTCTGTTCCCAGGTTGTTGCGCCGTTCTTTGTTTGAAGTGAAGCAATTACTAGTGGGGTACGGAGGCGCCGGCTAGCAAGCTGATAGGGAAACCTCACGGATTGCGTTCGGCAGCTTGTTTTACCAGATTTTCACAGGCTTCTTCTTTGCTCTTTCTAATGAGTTGATGGTAATTGTTTCTTAGTCTATTGTACGAGTAGTGTCTTTGATCGTTACATGTGTGTAAATTTCGTTTCTTCCGCCATTGTAATGATTTCCTTACGCTGATTACGCCTTGTTTGACACGGATAGGACAGACGGACTGACGGACGGACAGACGGACGGACGGATGGACGGACGTTTTGAAAAAAACAACACTTTTTCGGTAACAGGTGACACCAAAACATGTATTTTCGTTGAAATCTCTATATCCATTTTCTGCAGCATTACATAACTTTCCCTATACTACGTATATTACTCCGTATATACGTAGGTATACGCGAAAGAGAAAAATGTTTAAATTTAAAGGAGACAATTGCACCCTCCCAAAGTTAAGCCTATTATTAAAGGGAAAGTGGATAAGGGTCCGCTCCCGCGCATGGAAAGGAATCCCTTACTTGTGTCTCGTTGCGTAACATTGCGCAATAGTTGTAAGCACATAAGCCTACAATATCTTTAGTTCACAATTTTCCATGTGATTGTAGAACACTTTTTGGTGAACGTTTATTGTTGCTATTCTTTGAACCTCTTCAAATCAGTGGGATTTTCCCAGCACACCCTCTTGTGCAATTAATTGTATTATAGAATAGTGTAAGGTGTATCATAGGTTTGGGATCGGATTTATGTGCCCTAAAAATCTATGAAATATGTGTGCATTTATACAGTAACATCTTCGAAACATTGCGTAAAAAATATGCCCTAATCTTAAACCATTATAACACTTTTTCATTGTTTCTCTGCACAGTACATTCTTTCGGCACTTTACCCTTACTATGAACACCTTACTTTTATCACGTTTGAACACAATTACGAGAAATCATTAGCAGCTACTTTTATACCGTGAATAGTCCTGTGCCATCCCAATTCTTTCTTTTAGATTAGAGATAATTGATTCCAACTATACTTTTTTAAAAAGGTAACTTTCTGTCAACTTATATAAGTTGTAATATAATGTTGTGATATTAATATGTAGTAAAAATGATACAACAGTATTAGTAATAAGTTAACAGTATTAAATAATACAGTAATAAGTTACATAAATAACAGTATTAGTAATACAGTAGTAGTTATAAGTGCAATAATCCATTTTCTATAAAATTTTCATTTTTTAAACCAGATGTCTGAAGATGGCTGCATGGTACAGCCGCAACACCATGTAAATAGATTGATAACAGTTACAAGAACAATAAATTTGAATGTCTAAAATTTGAATGTTGTTGTTGAACTGTTTGTTTTAATTATTCGATTTCTTTTTTTGGAAGCTGTAATGTCAGCCACTGTGAGTATGAAATCTAAGCTACCTGTGACGCCTGACAGCGCCATTGGTTGTTCAGCCGATTTCGGGATAACTAAACGCAAAGGTTTTCTAGTAAAGAACAGGCCAAACTAAAAGTTTGAAAGCTGAGTTCACTTGAACGAATAGAAGCCTCGATTGTCTCTGTAACGTAACTCCGATATCCATAACTTCAACACCTTGAGTTGAACATTCAAACTGGATTTTTATCACATTTTCTATGTCACTTTTCTTTGCTTTCAGGGCATTTTTAAAACATTTTAAGAGCATTTTATTGATCACTTTTGGCGAAGTTTTAGACCATCAAAATCCGCTTCCTAATTATTACTTTTGTGAATACAAGTGCTTTAAATGGCAACTTACTAGAAAATCAAAATTTTTTAGTGGAAATTAGCTCAAAATTACACATTTTCAGAAAAGCTTAAACGCTATTTTCTCGAAAATGGTTTCAAACATTTTCTTTATTTTTTTGTATGGACAATACTAAATACTGTGAATAACATGACATCAATGCTACTTTGATTTATTATTTTGTTTTTCCAAAAATTGCACTAATGAATTTTTTAAAGTCTGTCACGTCGTTAATAGTTACATTACAGACATTTACTAAACATTGTCACATTTGGAAGTACAATTTCTTCAAATAGCTTCTTTTTTATGTTTCTCGAAAACTCGAAAAGTTTTGGGTAAAAATGAGCTTCAAAATGCTGATTTTCAGAAACGCTTTAAACGAAACTTTCTTTAAAAAGGCACAATTTTTTCAATGAAAATGTACATATTTACCCTTTTACCATTACCATATTTTACCCATATTACCACCATGTTCATCCCATTACCATATGTTATCCCTTTCATAATATTTTTAAAGTTATATTTTAATTCTAATATGAAATTGAAGAAATGTGAAAAAATGTTTAGGCGCCAATAGATGGCAACTTAGAGAAGGGCTGAGCTAAAGCGTATTCAGCTCAGACTGAGGAATAAAGATACCAACTAATCCGAGAAAGTGTGTGCGTTTTGTAGTATTACTCGTACTAGTTAAAAATGCCAAAAGAAATTTATTATCTGCCTTAAGTGTAAAAAACGTGCCGTTATCAGAGCACAGACATTAATAATCAGTTCTCTTTAAATAGTATCTTCCGCTTTTCTCAGCAAGGTGAGCAGGTTGCTTGAGGCCCGACCGTGAAAGCGAGTATTGTCTCTTACGTCTCATGTGGCGTCGTTAGTACGTCGTTCGCGTACTATCAGCGATGGAGGACGCGCCTATCACTAGATGATTACGGTGCCGAATTCGGTAAGGCAGGCGTTTGGCTCCGCGGCATTTCAAGTGCCCATTCTACTGCCAATGAGAGCCACTGCTCCGTTCGAAAATCTAAAGGCGGGTCCACACGTAAGTCGCGTCTGCCTTATGAAGAATCAGTGCAGCTACATCGGCACATACTTTCTTGCGTTATTTCTATATTTGCAATTTCCGAAAATAACAAGAGTACATCGAAAATGGGACAAATTTAAAGAAAACATTGTTCATGATCTTTCTTTAGAGATCATTTGTTTACAACAGATTTTAAGGCAAAAATCTCTTTCAGCTTTGTAGTTTTGAAATTATACTTTTTGCAATTTTCGAACATAGAGATTTTGTCGGAAATCAGACTCGCACCTTTTTTTACTAGCCATACAAAAGAAGAGAACATTTTAATAAAAATTGGAGTCTATTTCGAGAAAAATTGCGTAAAAAATAAAAATTGCTTATATTTCACATAAAATTACGCAAAAACTACTCATATTTTCGAAAATTTGAACATGACATTGTTTCAAGATATTACTAAGGAAAACATGAAAAAAATTTCCTCAAGAAAACAATCTCTATCTTCAATACTAAAATTGTAGGAAGACCCCCAAAAACAATTTCACATTTGCAATTTTCGAAAAATCAGATATTTCCATGCACATGAGATCTGCACCATTCTCTTAAGCGTTCTACACGCATTCCGTGGCCAAAGTTCAATCCGAAATTTTGAGTGATTTTGAAATTAACGTTTTTGAGGCTATAAGTAAAGTACCCTCAAAAATCGAAGTATCCATTTGAAACTCCCACAATCTCGAATTCGCTCAGATAGATCGGGGAATATCAATTTTGGAGAAAATCAGTTGAACAGTTTAAGCGTTAGCGTCAACCACATACGAGAGTCAGACAGCGGACAGACATGGATTGCCGTCAATCGATTTTTCGGTATCAAGGATCCACAAAACATGGATTCTGGCGTGGCATTCATCACGTAATACTAATGTAACTCTTACTATATACTACTTACTATACATTATAATATTATATTTAACAAAGTATTATTCTATTATCAAAGTATTAAACTATATTGTTCAGGAACAGGATTTATCCACTTATTCGTAGGCCCGACAATAAGTTTTTCTATGGAAAATTCGCCTTTTTTGGCGCAGAAATTTAATGAAAAGAATTACATTTTTGTAATTTTTGAAAAAAACAAAAGAATAGAGCAATATGACATTTATGTCATCTTACGGAGTACATTTAGAAATATCCCTTTCCAAAAATTTAATGAAAAAATTTGCAGCCGTTTTTGAGAAAATCGTGTTTTGGTAATTTTCTAAAATTGCACATATTGCATGCAATAATGCGCGTAAACTACTAAACTTTCAAAAAACTGTACATGACCTTAAAAAAGAACTCTCTTTCGAGAACAAATTTTATTTGAAGGAAAAATCTTTATCTTCAATTTTGCAGTTGTAGGAAAACGCCGAAAAAAATTGAAACTTTAGCAATTTTCCAAAATTTAAAGTTACCCGGGAAAACAGGGCCTATGCCACCTAAAAAGTGTAATTTACTCTATTCCTACAAGAAATTTAAAGAAAAACTTGGGAACCGTTTTTGAGAAAATTTTGAAAATGTCCGGGGACTTCATGTAAAGTACCCCAAAACCTCAAAGCTTCGACTAGAGGCAGATCGACAAAGGTTTCTTCAATTTGGAAAAATTCCTACGATTGGTTTAGGCTCACAGACGGACAGACGGACGGATGTTTTCCTTCCAACTGATTTTTCGGTATGAAGGCGATACAAAACAGGCTGCACCAGAATAGGGCTACACCAGAATAGTGTAGGGGACCACAGTGTTGGGGATTTTTTTTCTTCATTTAGTGACTGGTTTTATCCACTATTTCGTTATCATGGCCCGGCAATGAATTGTTTTCTGCCGAAAGTTCGCCGTTTTTTCGCGCAGCATTACATAACTTTCCCTATACTACATATATTACTCCGTATAAACGTATGTATACGGGAAAGTAATTAAAGTGATTATATTATTTTCTGTAAAATTTAATCTCAACAATATACTCGTAATCAAGCATCAAATATTTTAATATTACAGTATTTATTTACGCACAATGCCAGGCGCGTAATGCTTGAAACGGATAATTCTGGAGCTGGGCGTTCGAAGTTAGAATGCTATTGATTAAAGCTATTTTCACTAATAAAGTCCAGCTCGAAAATTATTTCACAAAAGATTGAGAATAGTTGTCTTTAACCGACATTAAAAAAAGTACACTACGGGATATATAAAAATTATTTGGAAGCGTAAGGACACAGGGTGAATGACAAATACATGAATTGAACATTTTATAATCCGCCTTAATAAAAAAAAGACTCAAGCAGTTGCAATTGAGTTCCACAGCAAACATTGCGATACGAAATATATTACCATCGTGCATAACGCGAAAGCGGTGAATCCTAGGGATTTAATGGTAGTTTACGTTATATGGACGGAAAATGTTTCAATACCACGGAGATGTTTCGAGCCGAGGCGACATTAGAAGCCGAGGCTAGAATTTCGAACGAGTAATGCGACGTTTCTGCCCGTCTGTCGTGTCAGGTTTTATTTCACACTATGTCGCATTTCCTTCCTCTTATTTCAGTTTCATATTGCAAAATTTCACGATGTACATGACTTCACGGAGCCAGAGCCAGAGCTCACTAGAATCTTGAAACACATAAAAGCATTGCAGTTTTTTTTAAATTTTTTACGATGCTTTTTAACAACTTGGTCTTCCAACGACCACTGATTGTTTTATCTGTAGGAAGAGCTGTAGTAAGAGCTCGTAAAGACAACACGAACACACACAAACATCCATGCTCAAGGCGGGATTCGAACCCGCAACTCTCCGAGCCGAGGTAGTTAGGTTCTCAAAAATTTAGCGATCTCGGCTATCCGGGTCGACACTGCAGTGCTTTGAACATTTTAAAGTGCAAATGAAAGAAAAAGATATGCTTCTAAATACAGTAATAGATAAATCAAATTAAGCTATTGCACAATTCTTACTACAAAAATTAGAAGAAAGGTATAAAAAACATGAATAATTTTGTTCCTGGAAAAATGAAAAATAATATGAATATGCTTAATGAGGATATAATTTTGGCTTACTTATCAAACTTGGTAAGATATTCCTATTACAGCTACACAACATTGTAATGTATTTTGCAACTAACAATAATTTTATTACAGTCCAAGAAGGTGAATTCCGCTTCCTTATGGTCAAAATTTTCTATGATTAAATCCATGTTATTGGTTCGTATATACATTTGCATTAACTTCGCGCACAAATTATGCGTAAACTCATTTTTTAAGTTATAAAAGAGCTTTTTTAAAGATCTTAACTTTTTGAAACAGAATTTGTTTAAGGTAAACATCTTTATCTTCAAGTTTGTAGTTTTTAAGTGTTAATATATTTCAATTTTCGGAAATAGAGAGATCGTCGGAAATGAGACGATCACAAGTTTTTATCGTCTTTTTGATACATATGAGATGAATTTGTTTTCAATTTGGGGCCGTTTTTTAGAAGAAATTGTTTTAAAAAATAAAACTTGCCTATATTTCACGCAAAATTATGCCCAAATCGCTCGTTTCTTCGAAAAATTGTTCATTACATTATTTCAAGGTCTGCTCTTTAAACACATATTTCATTAAGAAGAAACCCTTTATCTTCAGTGCTGTGGTTATGAGAAGACCCTGAAAAAATGTAAACTTTTGCAATGTTCGAAAAATCGGTGATTTCAATGACTATTCCACTCATGAAATTAAGACCAATACTATTTAACAATGCATATGATATTGACAAATCAGAGTAGTGGTTCACAGAACAATTATCAGTTTCTCTTATCGATATTTCTCATCACCTCCTCCTCAGTGCCCAATCATTAGCTGCGATTCATTCATCTTAGAAGGTAGTATGTATCGATCCCTGTTGATTTACGTCTATAAGCACGCTTTTCAATTCTCTTATTCAATGAAATTATTCAACACTAGCGTACCATTGCGAGAACTCTCGCATGTTAAGCCCCACCCTTTCCCTATCCATTTGTCAATCCTTTCCATTAACGAGAGGAACTAATGTACTTACAGAATATCAAACAAAAATAACAATGCAATTGATGCAATTGAAGTTGGAAACAAATTTCAAATAAAAGTTTATTCAGAATTATAGAGAGATGTTCTTGGAACAATTCATACTTCTTTAAAAACAACATTTGAGGAAATTATCCAATCTTCCTTGAGAATTAGCTTTTTCTCTTTCCTTGATAGTCACAAAAGTTTTTACTCTTAAAAAAGCCAAGTAAAGTAAAGTAGTGCGTAAATACCGGATCGGGGAAGTACAAACCTACTCTTTGCAATATTATTTAACTTTCTTTGATTTGTTATGAGGAACAGACGGGGAGGTCGGGGAGTTTGGAGAGTCGGGATGCCAGCTTGCTGGGTGTGCGAAAATTGAAAAATTATTTGTATACTAAAAAGTATTGGATTATTTTCTGCGTTCTTACGTACCTCAAGAAAATAAATTCCGAGCCAAAAATAATAAACTAATATTTTCACCTTTGGGTACTAAATATCATTTGTTACCATTAGAAACAATTTAGTAGGCTTAGACTTCACTTCGGTACATCAGAATGTTGCTCAAACGATGTTTGCATATTGAATATCTTAACAAACCGACACCTTCAGTTTAATATCAAACGGTGTATTATTTACAATATGAGTTTGCAGCATGGCGTTGATGTACATACTTCCAGATACCGCCAACATTTAAATCGTGCGTTTGGACAGCGATCGTTGGTAGTTGTCGAGTGACTTGCGCTATTCTTACTATAATTTTAAATTTGGTTTCTTTTTTAAATTAATTCACTTTGTATTGTTGGCTGTGGCGTTTTGATTTTTGTTTTTCATTTATTTCAAGCTATTTTACTTTAGCTGCTTTAAAAAGTTTGTTCTTTGTGATTGTGCCATAGCACAAGTTTTCCCCTACTATCTCCGCAGTACCCGTACGAGAACTCTCGCATGTTAAGACCCCACACTTATCTCTATTCTTCTATTTCCATTCTAAGAGGGAAAGTAGTTAACGAAACGCGTTTACTTGTTTAAAAATCTATTAAGGTAACTTTCAATGTACTAACAAAATAACAAATAAAAATAAAAACAATGCAATTGATTCTTAAAGAAATGTTCAATAAATATTTATTCAATATTATGGAGAATTTTCTTGGAACAATTCCCACCACTTTCTTTTGAAGTAATTATTCAATATTCTTTGTCAGTTCGTTTTTAGCTTTTCGTGATAGTGACAAAAACTTTAGCTATTTACTTTTGAGAAAGCTGCGTGTCTGAACCCACTGACGTGGACATTTCATCGAATGATAACGAAAATATTGGTACAGACAAAACACAGTCTCCACTCTTCACTGCACACCCACATCCCTCCACAATTAAGTACATCACTTACAGACCACGGGAAAAACGTTAATAGTATAGTTTCACTACACGCATAAGAAACAATCTTCGTGGGTATCAAGCAACTATAATAGTACTTCTAGTTGTTGCTGGAGAGCAAATCTTGAATTCATAATTATGCAAATAAACCTCGCCAGAGTGCACAAACCACAGTGTATACAGAAAGTGTAAATATAAGATGGAGGAATCTAAGCCTTCTAAGCGTGTCGTCACAAAAATGTCTACCAGCAAGAAGGGGTGAAATATTTAGGTTACATTTGAAACGCTGAACCGAAAATGTAATTAATGTCCAAGAATGTCTCCTCTTGTAGATTATGGTTAATAAAACATTTCTTTGAGGCATTTGGCCTCAAAAGTTTAGTTTTTAAGGCACCAGAACGCTTTGTTTAGAAGTTATTTGACGATATAGATTAGAAAGCATCAGCAAGTGTTGAGGGTTGCATTTGAAATGAATATTTAGATGCGTTTTTTAAACAAATCCTTCATATTTTTAGAGCCTAAGTGCAATTTGTCACGTCTCCGTGAAATTCTCTTTCTTTTAGGACCTCATTTATAAAGATTGGTTGCGTGTGAGAGCCGCAATGGAACGGTATACTACTGAAATAATAGACGATGCTACTCCAGAGAACACAGAGAACTAGTGGTGCTACAGAATGGCACAGACTTTCCCGTATTTGTTTTCCATTTCCTTGGGTCTGGGCTGTACTGCGATTTCTCTAACTTTGCCCCTTTTGTCTTTCTCACATCAGTCTTGCCGGTAGAAGTCACATGATCGCACGCACTGCTTGATACGGTCGCGATCATGCGAAATCTAGCGGAACGACTGACAAACATGCGAAATACCGTGACATATTCCATCACGAAGATGGGATTTGAGTGGCCTTGAGGGGCAAACTTAGAAAAATCTCAGTATAGCTATTCGAAATTGCCACATACTCTTGCCAGCTGTCAAGTATCGCCGCCCAAATTACATTTTTTCGAACATTTCTTACGTTTTTGGTTTTCTAATGGTAGAACGGAAATATTAATGTTTGAAATTAAAGAACACAAAAATCTCGTCACATATGGCAATTTTCTTTAAAATTTGAGTTTTCAAAAACTTAATTTGAAGTCTTTTGAAGCACATTAACTCACAAATACAATAGTGTTTACAAATTGCTGGAAATGTGCATTGCTGGAAATTTAATTTTTGACATTATTTAAAACACTTGAACTCGTAAATGTAATAATGTAAACGAATTGCCACTAATGTGAATATTACCGACGTGACAGACAAGTCAAAAAAATTACATTTTTGCAATTTTTGAAAATACAATTTTTGAAAAAAAAAGGAATAGAGCAGTATGGATGTTTTTTCATCTTATAGGATACATTCAGTACTATTCCTACCAAAGATTTAAAGAAAAAAATTGGGGTCCGTTTTTGAGAAAATCTAGTTTTTGTATTTTTTAAAATTGCATATATTACATGCAATATTGCGCAAAAAGTACCGACATTTTCAAAAAATATACATGACCGTAAATAAAAAACTCACTATGAAGAACAAATTTTATTTGAAGGAAAGATCTCTATCTGCAATTTTGTAGTTGGAGAAAGACGCCGAATCAAATTCAAACTTTTGCAATTTTCGAAAATTCAGAGTTAACAGTGAAAATCGGACCTATGCCACATTAATAAGTGCATTTTACTCTGTTCTTACAAGAAATTTAAAGAAAAAATTTGGAGCCGTTTTCGAGAAAATTTTGAAAATGTACGGGGAGCTTCATGTAAAGTTTGCCCACATTTTATAGAATATTTTTCAAAATCTCAAAGCTTTGACTAGAACCAGATCGACCAGGGAATATCTATTTCGGAAGAAATCTAACGTATGGTTTAGGTGCTAGCAGTGTTCACAGACGGACGGACAGACAAACGGACGGACGGACGGACGGATAGACGGACGGACAGACGGACAGGACGTTTTCCTTTCAATTGGTTTCTCTGTCAAGGACCCATAAAAGAGGGGTTCTGGCTACACCACGTGTTAGGGGATTTTGTTTCTTAATTTAACAACTAGATTTATCCACCTTTTCGTTATTACCGGCCCGGCAAGGAAGATTTTTCTGTCGAAAATTCGCCATTTTTTCGCACAGCATTACATAACTTTCCCTATAGTACATACATTACTCTGCATATACGTACGTATACGGGAAAGTAACTAGTGGTGCTACAGAATGGCACAGACTTTCCCGTATTAGTTTTCTGTTTCCCTGGGTCTTCGCTAGCTATTTGGAATTGCCACATACTCTTTCTTGCAGCTGCCATATATCACCGCCAAAAGTACATTTTTTTCTCGTTTTCTTAATTTTTCGGTTTCCTATTGGTAAAACGGAAATATTGATTTTAGAATATTAAAGAAACAAAAACCTAGTTCTAAATGGCAATTTTCTTTTAAAAACGATGTGTCGTTTAAAAAAAATGCGTTTTAGCGCTAGGTAAAAATGCGAAATTTAAAGCTTATTTTCACAGAATATTCATGTAAAGTACCCCTAAATTTTACAGAATCTTTTTCGAAATCTCAAAGCTTTGACTAGAACCAGCTCTACCTTGTAATATCCATTTGGGAAGATATCGTACGTATGGTTTAGGCGCTAGCAGTGTTCACAAACGGACAGACGTTTGCCTTTCAATTGGTTTTTCGGTATCAAGGTCCCACAAAACAGGGTTCTGGCTACACCATGTGTTGGGGGATTTTTTTCTTAATTTAGCAACTGGTTTTATCCATTTTTTCGTTATCATGGGCCGGCAATGAATTTTTTTCCGCCGAAAATTCGCCATTTTTTCGCGCAGCACAACATAACTTTCCCTATAGTACGTAGATCACTTCGTGTATACGTACGTATACGGGAAAGTAAAAATTGAAAATATGTTTGGAGGCAATTTCAAAATTTTTGTAAGGGGCGAAGCTACGTATTAGAAGACGGTACAACAGCACAAGAAATTGCGAACATTTTGAAGGATTGGACTACCAATATGAGAAAATCGAATGGACAAGCATACAAAGAACACACTGAAAATATTATGGAATGTAACTGCAAAACTGATACAAGAAAGATATTTTAATCCGTTGTCCAATCTTTAATCCTTTCACAGACTTTGAATTTAAAGACGCAAGAGATTCAATGAATTCGAAAAGGAAACTGCTTCAAAAACTTCCATAGAAACGAAAGGTGAGCTCCATATAGTTGAAAGCATTCAAATGTGATGGTTGTGTATTCAATAATTATGTATTTATTCATTTATTAATTGTGTATGTAATTCATCAAATAAACTCATAAATTTCGTGTTTTCGTAACATACTATATTTTCTATTTGTTCATATTTTCGCTGTATTAATCCTTACTTGAACAGTTTAACCTTCAATATTTTAATAATTCAGGCGGGCTTGCATAAGTAAACAAAGTAGTCAATGTAAATAATCAAGATATCAATGTAGTAACTGAAATCATTAACTAGTAGTGCTACAGAATAGCACATACTTTATCGTACTAGTTTTCAAATTACTCTAGAGCTCACTGGATCCGGGTAGGCTTTTCAGACTTGCCAGATACTTTTGCCAGCTGCTATCTATCCCCGCCCAAAGTACATTTTTTAAACATTTTTTTTTTCAAATTTTCGGTTTCGTAATGGTAGATACCGAAATATTACTTTAATAATATTGTAGAAGATTAAAAGCTTGACCTATAAGGAAATTTTCGTTGAAAAATACGGAATATTTTTAAGAAAATGGTGTTAGCGTTACTAAGAAAGCGAAATTTGAAGCTCTATTTCCCAGAAATCTTTTGAGTTTTCGAACACATATACTCTTAAATGTAATAATGTGACGAAATCGCCGGTAAATCAAATATTAAGGACGTGAAAGGCTAGTGAGAAAAATACATTTGTGTATTTTTTGAAAAAATGAAAGCATAGACCAAAATGGCGTATGTGTCATAGAATACATTCAGCACTATCACTACCAAAAGTTTAAAGAAAAAAATTGGACCCGTTTTTGAGAAAAACTTGTATTTGTTATTTTTTTAAGTTGCACATATTACAAGCAAATTTGCACGAAAACTACAAAAAGTTTGAAAAAGTATACATGACCTTATGGAAAGAACTAAATATTGAGAACGAATTTGATTTGAAGGAAAAATCTCTATTTTCAATTTGTATTTGCTGGAAGACGCCGAATTTAGCAACTGCATTTATCCATTTTTTTTTCCTAACCAGGACCTGGCAATAGTTTTTCTGCCAAAAATTCGCCGTGTTTTCGCTCAGCATTACTTAACTTTCTACTGCGTAAGCGGTAGAGGGAAAGTAAAAATCCATTGCATTATTTCGAATTTTATGTTAATTTGTTATTTCCATTGGTATAACAAGTTTAAAACTCAGGTACTAGTATAGTACTTATATAAAATCACAATTTTAAGGAATTATTTTAGGATTCTAAGACTGAACTGAATGCACTGTGCGAATTGCGATTCTGACACGTCGTTGATAGGTCCATCAATTTAACCAGAAAAATAATGTCAACAAAATTGTTGCAGGGAGCTCATTATGTGGTAATCATTCACATTTCTCGAATAGCATTTTTACCTCGGCTTGAGAGCGTGTGTGTAATAGGAGAGGGCTTTTTACTATTATCTGCTTTCAAGGTCGTTGGCGCAAGGCCTTCTGCTTTGGGACATCGCAGAAGCAAACACAGTGTGTTTCAGAAGTCACAGCGACTCGCCCGTACACGTATGCACGTTGCGTTTGTGCGACTTGCGCTCACTTTGCGCGGACTGATGCTCCGACGTTTGTGGTGATTGTGGTGGCTATCGGCGTTCTTCGGATGTCGTGTTCACATACAATGTCATGACTAACCATTGTTTTGAAACATTTATTCTTAAACAATGGTATACAGAATTGTGAATTATTGCGCGAATATTTTAATTCAACTGTGTAATGATAAGGGTTGTAGTACACATGTAGAGAAGTGAGGTTATTGGACGAAAAAAGAATGGAGTGATGGGATGTTGGGTGGATTATTGTTACGGGTGATTCAACAGCTTTTCTAGTCCGTAATGTCAGAAGATGTTTAAAACAGTATTCTCTTCTAAAGAGGTATCTTCGAAAGGTTTTGATGTTGACATCGTACGTATTATAAATCGTAATGCATTTCATTCTATTATGTATAATGTTCTTCTACAATGTTTGCTATTTTTGTTTCATTACCATGTATTTTATAAATGATATCATTTATTACGGTACGTTTCTTTTAATTAATCATATTTGGAAGCTTCAACATTTTAAAACATCCACACATATTAGTTTACACATGTAATATATTGATAATTCAATATTGAATTTTATTAAAATTAAGTGATAATGCTTAATGGTATATTGGTCTATTTATATTCCAGGCAAAATGTTATTGTTGAATACAACAAGACTTTACTGTATTGTTCTATACAGTACTTGAACATTGACTATTGCTGACAGTACTAATTGAAGTGAATGAAGCTGCACTCTATGTGTGCAATATTTATATCCAAAATGGGGGTTCTCAGTGATGAGACTTTGGAAGAGAAGTCTCTAGTATTTAGAAGAATTGGATCAGCAATCTTTTATGGTTTGGCATCTTTCATGATAACTGTTGTGAACAAGACAGTGCTCACAAGTTATCAATTTCCTTCATTCCAAGTGTTAGGTATTGGACAAATGACAGCAACTGTTATTCTTTTGTACATTGCAAAAAGAATTAACCTCCTTAGTTTTCCATCATTTGAGATTGACATCTTCAAGAAAATATGGCCACTACCCCTTATATATATAGGGAACATGATTTTTGGTCTTGGGGGTACCAAAGAATTATCTCTCCCAATGCTAACAGTGCTTCGAAGGTTTTCAATACTTATGACAATGATAGGGGAATTTTATATTTTAGGAAAGAAACCCCGCCTTGCTGTGCAATTATCAGTGTATACAATGATATTAGGAGCTTTCATTGCTGCCAGTAATGATTTAGCTTTTAGTATCAAAGGATATACCTTAGTGCTTCTCAGTGATTTGTTTACAGCTGTGTATGGTGTAGTAATGAAACAAAAATTAGATGCTGCAGAGCTTGGTAAATATGGTCTTATGTTTTATAATTCATTATTCATGCTACCTCCAGCTATTGCCATTGCTACCTTCACAGGTGATCTGGATGCTGCTGCTCGATTTCAAAAATGGGATGACATGTTGTTTCTTATTCAGTTTTTTATGTCGTGTGTAATGGGATTTGTACTATCATACAGTGTCATATTGTGTACTTTACATAACTCTGCTCTTACAACTACAGTGATAGGGTGTCTCAAAAATGTTTGTGTGACCTATCTGGGTATGCTTATAGGTGGTGACTATGTATTTTCCGTGATAAATTTTGTTGGAATTAATGTGAGTGTTTTTGGTAGTTTAGTGTATACTTGGGTGACATTCCGAAGACCTGAAAATCCAGTTGTGCAGACCCAAGCTGCCACGACCAATGTCTGACCTCACTGTGATTGAAAGGCATTCATCAGGTATTGACTGGCCTCTTAAGTCTGACATTTATTTATTTTTTATTTTGTGCTAGATTTTGATTGAAAAACTTTACAATACAATAAGTTTCATGTGTCCTAAGCTACAAAGTAGTTTAATACTGGTCAATGTTGTGTCTGGGTGTGACACTTTTTTTATAATAGCATCATATCAAATACTGCATAGGGTCAATTTCCTCCCCATTCCTCAATATATGACTTCAATTGCATGAAAAATTCAAAGAGGGAAAATTGCTGTAAGTTAACACTTTTTTGTTGTGTGTTGTATAATTTTAATTTTGATTATTTATTTATGAATTAATTGGCTGTGTTTTAATAAACACACAGAACTAGTGTTTTTTTTCATGCAAGAATTAGAAATATCTTTTGCCCCGACATTCATGTTGGAAAAATGTATTTCAGGTGATGAATTAATATTAGTAGATTAATATTAGCTGGAGAACCTTAGAATGCAGAACTTAATTTTTGATTATTCTATTGATTGTGATAAATACACGGAATACATTTTAAGTCTCTACTAAAAGCCATTAATCATCAGCATTGCGGGCTCAAGAATACACTAAAATGCATTAATGTTATCCTTTTGATCATTATATGTATTATAGAATCTGTTAATAAGCACCAAAAGCATATGCAATAAAAAATCAGCATAATAATTCTGAAAAGCCTTTAGAATAATAGTCAATTACAAATAAGTTTGCAGAATATATGAAGTCATCAATCACTCAGCATGTTTATCACAAATAATAATAATAATAATTAATTTGAAAATGGAAACCCAAAATAATTACAGTAATCTTTTAAATGGATATGAAAATATTAAAAATTATAAATCTCCTAATAATCAATGACAAAGTGTCCAGAACATCATTTTTGATAATACACAACTCCACAGATTTGTTACATTAGACTTAATAACATCACAAAATACTCAATTACCCCATCAGGTAAATAACCTTTGTCACAGATTTTACTCCTCTTAATATTTGTTTCCAGTCACTTCATTTCATCTAACTACCAGAGCAACTGAATAAAAGTTGTGAATATGTTTAGGCACATTATTCCGCACTTATGTTTACTGAAAACAATCTTTCAGTTCAAATTACTGTTCCATGAAAACTGAACCAAATACAAATCAACTAAAACCAATATGCACGTGTATCAAAGATTTTCATGGTTTGATTAAATAGCTAGTACTACAATTTGATAGGGAATTTCTGTGCAGGAAATATACTGAAGGTCATTATACATTTTAAAATACTTTAATGGTATTTTGCAATTTGCAATTAAAACAAATATGAGGTTTACACTTGTACATAATAATGTATTATTTAAGCAGATCTGAGCATCATAATTTGTGATTGCCTTAGGATTTACTCAGTTTTACTGATATTAATTATCTCTTTGCTTATTTTACTGTTAGTCATAAGTTCATGAATGTCCTGATGTTTACCTTTCAAAGCTGCAAGTCTTGATCCGAGCTTATGAATTGTGGTATTGTGATGCAAAACAATAAGTATTTGATTCCAAAGGTAAATTTATAATTTTATTTTAGAAAAACAACTATCGGTAAATTTATGTACCACATTATATTCGTCATATTGGCAAAGCCTTTTGCACAATTCTGTAGACAGTCTTATATATAAATGATGTGAACCTAGAAAATTAAGTGTTTGAGTAGTATTGTAATTGTGTACATATTCAAAATATGATTCAGTTGCTCAGTGTAAATTATAAGATTTAGTAGCCATTATTGTATATAGTGTGAAAGGAGTGTGTGTAATGAGTTACTTGCTGTATTGGCTAGATCATTCATTTACTTTGAATGTTGAAATTATATTACTTTGTCGATCTCAAGCATTAAGTTTGCTTATGAAATTGAAAATTGTCATCCAAACATTGTTTTCTTAGTTTATACTTTTATTTGACATTAAAAGGAAATTTTTTCAAACAATAAACTAGGATATTAAGCACAGTAATGCTGAAATTATGATAATTACCAAAGCCTTGATTGTGATGAAGCCTGAGGACATGGTAGATTCACTATGTTGTACATGTGAAGAATGTTTGTTCTTTCTTGTTAGGGAAGTGAGTTTCTTGTCTCTTGCTTGTTCACATGTTGATAATTTAATGAGCTTAAAACTATTCTTAAATAGTGTGCACTGCTGACAAAAAATTGAAAACATTCATAGTGGAAGAAAAGTAAATATTTTGACTGATCCTGACTTCATTCTTTAGTGATAATGGTAGAATCTTCAGTGAAAATGTTCAAAAAGTTGTGTAATATTTCCAGCAGACTGTTTTCGTGTCTTATTTTCAGTAAACTTTCATTTCATTCTTTCTTGAATAACATTTTCCATAACACTTCCTAAAAATTCTTCACAGAGAATTTTCACTTCAAACTGTATTATAACATTGTATTAATGTTAATTATATCAAAGTATTTATTAAAACTTGTCCCTCATATTAAAAATTTAAGGCAGTAAATATACTCTCATTTGTTTTTTATTTTATAGAAGAATTATATTGAAGCAAATATGATTTAATGTATTAGCTGTTATAACCCCTCTGGACCACTATCGGCAAGGGCTTTGTCATCGTATTTTTAATTTTTGAGAAAGATGTTATATAAATTAACATTAACTGTAAAAGTTCTCAACTTCCCTGAAAAAATACATTATGTGACAGTACCATATCCAATAACAGGTCTGTTAAAATTTCTTCTGCAATCAATTTTCTACTATGCAATTAGTCACTAAAGCTCTTAACAAATAAAGATGCTGTGATGAAATATTTCCTGGCCCAAAACAACTAGATTTTAAAGAAAGAAGGTTTTAATATACTGTGAAACGAAAAAAAAAATCTCATGAGAAAAGTTGTATGGGCAAAAAAAATTTATATTCTTATTTCATTTTTCCTCATTTCTTAATGAAGATTTTAGTTCTCTTTACACGTATTTATTGAATATAAGAACTCTGTGACATTAAGGGGCAAGTTGCATATATTGTCCAGGGATCTTCTCAGCAAAAGAATAAGGTAAACAAGAAAAAATAAACAAACAAAATAATCTGTATTCCAAATTCTATTTAGTCAGTTTTTTTTTTATTTTTTATTTTTTTAATTTTTTTTTTATTTTTATTTTTTATCTTTGGTAAATAGTCTAGCTGCTCCTGCTGTCTTTACTTCTGCTTCAATTTTTATATTAGATCTTGCCAAAAATAAAAAAAAAATTGAGACCAAGAAAAGAAATGTTATTGGAAAAACATTGTTTATATATGTGATGTCTGTCTGTCATCATTGATATCAATAATACTATATTATATCATTGATATCACAGATATCAATACTATTAATTATTCTGTTTTTATTTTTTAAAAAAAGGAATTACCTCTATGTCTCCAGCAATAACATGCTTCCCTTTGATTGGGAAAGTTGTGCAGAAATGTATGAGCTCCAACTCCAGTCGATATGCTTGCTTTTAAAACCTGTGATGCTGTAACTGAAACACTAGATAACTTCACATTGGAGTTTACCCTTTAAAAAATTGTTAATAAAATAATCGTAACATTGTAGCAACACTTCATGTAACATTAAAGAATGAAATAAAGGTAAACACTTTTCTGCCCAATTGAAATTGTAAAGGTTTACATATGGAAGGAAATGTTTTCATACAGTAGTTGTTGTTAGGTTTGGCAATTGTAATGGAATCTTAAATGACTGACCCAGCAGTTTCTTGAATGAGAAATATCAAATTCAGTTTTATATCTTCCGCATACAAGAGTCAAAAGAATGTGATATTTGTTACCGTGTTCCTTATGTGTTAAAGCATTTGTTGAAACTGTTGTGAGGTACGTTATTATGGATGTGTTGATGTGTCTTGCTGTGTGTGTTATGAATATTTATCTATTGTGAAAATTCTCCATCCTCCAGTGAATGCAAATCTTATGAATTGTAATTAAGGTTGTACAATTTCTGTTGTACCTGCTGCAATATGAACTTATTTATTGTGCCATTTTAGATTTACGATCTATTCTTCCTTTCTAGAATGATGTGACAAGTAACCTTGTTTACTGTGATTTCATAGTAGTTGAATTTCATGTAAAATATTCAGGTAGGAAATAAATCATTTTTAAAGAAAAATGTTTTGTTGTATTTTCTTTAAAATATGAACCAAATCATTGCCTTAAAGAAAACATTTGGAGCCATTTTTGAGAACATTTTGTTTGTCATATTACTCGTATTTCACTCAACTCTATTTTCAATATAAAATGTACATGAATTTAAATAAAGAATTAATTGTGGAGAACTAATTCAATTTAAAAGAAAAGCTCATTGTACTTATATACTGCTCATACAAAAAAAAGCCTTTTGTAACTTTTAAAAATTAAGATAATTAACAACTAGTGGTGCTACAGAATGGCACAGACTTTCCTGTATTAGTTTTCTGTTTCTTTGGGTCTTCGCTGGTTATTCGGAATTGCCACATACTCTTTCTTGCCAGCTGCCATCTATCACTGCCAAAAATACATTTTTTTGTCATTTTCCTAATTTTTCAGTTTCCTATTTGTAGAACGGAAATATTAATTTCAGAATATTAAAGATCACAAAAACTTAGTCCTAAATGACAATTTTCTTTTTAAAAATTATGTGCCAATTTAAAGAAAATTGCATTTTAGTGCTACTAAAAATGCGAAATTTAAAGCTCATTTTCACAGAAAATGTTTGAGCTTTCAAAATACTTTATTTGAAGTTATTTAAAGCACTTACACTCACAAATATAATAATCTTTACAAATTGCTGGTAATGTGCATATTACAGATGTGAGAGGTCTTTCAAAAAAACCAACACATTTACATAATTTTTGAAAATACAAAAAAAACTGAAAATAAACTTTACGTCATATTAAAGACTGTAATTAGCACTATCCGTTAAAAAAGTTTGCAGCCATATATGAGAAAATGGCGTGTGAGCGTTTCTGAAAATGCGGGATTTTTGAGCTACTTTTCATAGAAAACTGTTGTGTTTTCGAGAAATTTTACTAGACATTATTTAAAGCTCATGTACTCCTTAATATAATAATGTCAACAAATCAAGGCTAATGTAAATATTAACGACGTGAGAGACAAGTCAAAAAATTACATTTTTGCAATTTTTGAAAAAAACGAAAGTATTGAGCGATATGGAGTTTTCGTCATATCATGGGGTACGTTTAGTACTATCCGTACCAAAAGTTTAAGAACAAATTTGGAGCAGATTTTAAGATAATTTTTTTTGTATTATTTAAATTGCACAAATTACACGTAATATTGCGCGAAAAGTACTAAAATTTTCAAAAAAATGTACATGACCTTAAAGAAAGAGCATACTAGGAAGAACAAATTTTATTTGAAGGAAAAATCTCTATCTTCAATTTTGTAGTCGGAGGAAGACGCCGAATAAATATAAAGTTTTGCAATTTTCGAAAATTCAGAATTAACCGTGAAAATGGGACCTATGCCACCGTAATAAGTGCATTTTACTTTGTTCTTACAAGAAATTTAAAGAAAAAATTTGGAGCCGTTTTTGAGAATATTTTGAAAATATCCGGGGGACTTCATGTAAAGTACCCCCAAATTTTACAGAATCTTTTTCAAAATCTCAAAGCTTCGACTAGAACTAGATCGACTGGGAAATATCCATTTTGGAAGAAATAGTACTTATGGTTTAGGCGCTAGCAGTGTTCACAGACGGACGTTTTCCTTTCAATTGGTTTTTCGGTATCAAGGACCCACAAAACAGGATTCCTGGCTACACCACGTGTTAGGGGATTTTTTCTTCTTAATTTAGCAACTGGTTTTATCAACTTTTTCGTTGTCACGGCCCGGCAATGATTTTTTTCCGCCGAAAATTGGCCATTTCTTCGCGCAGCATTACATAACTTTCCCTATACTACGTATATCAGTCCGTGTATACGTACATATACGGGAAAGTAAAAATAAGGCAGTCGCAATCGTTGAGAACATTTTGCAAAATGTTGAGGGTTCATGTAAAGTACCACGAAATATCAGTTTCAAATTGAAAGGGCTGCGACATCAACCTGATTTATTGGGGAATGTCAATTTTGCCGGGGTTGCCAGAAGCGTTGCGAGATCTTTCCACACCACTACTATCGAATTTTCCCTAATAACCTCTCAAATCAAACAAAATTCCCCAACTTTGAAACAAAAACTTTTCTCCAAATTATGGACCAATGACATGAGCTGTCTCTGACAATTCCATTGACTGTCCCCTTAAATTCAGATATTTAAAATCAGTCATCGTCCTTTCAGAAGCTTGAAGCCCTGTATTATCTTCGTTTTGTTTTGTTTTTTTTTCATGTTTTTTCAAACACCGCCTGGAATCTAGGCGGTGCACAGTGTGTAATTTTGGCCAACTAGCTGGAAAAAATTAAATTTTCGACTGAATTGAAATATTAAAATTGTAATATTTCTGTGTAGTAGTATGTCTGAACTACGTGGGAACGTTGTTAGTTTGCTCTTGAAGGTCACAAGAGCCCCATGGTACATGTCCAAAGACGTCTATCGCCGCTTCGCCAGCGCTCAGCTCTGAATAGCCCTTTTCAGTCCGTGCAGTTCTCTTGGTAGGAATACACTACTCGTCTCTTTCTGTGATTTGTGGGTTTACTATTAGTAATGTACATACTTTTACGATAATTTGTATGTGGATAAAATTTAAATATTTATTTTTGATGTGTCTTAAAACGTTAATGGAAAAGGTGAGCGATTTATATTGAATGTATTAAACGTTCTCTAAATTCAGTTAGAGTTTTAGTGTATTATACACCATTATACACCTTTCGGGCCATATACATTTTAAAACTAATACTTTTGGGTTCTTGTTCGTGAAAAGACTAGCTGCTTATACCTGCTTATCTGAATTATATATAGATTTTTAAAGAAAGGGTCTTCAAGTTACCCGCAGGTTGTTATTTGATATATGAGTAAAAAATTAAATTGATGAGAGATCTGAAGCGGTATTAAATGTTTTCTTACGTGAATTAGGAATTGAAGAACCTCAAAAATCAGTTTTAGACAAAATTAAGTCGTACGTTAGATGTATTTGTCAAAAAATTGAAACCGGATTGCAAAACTCCCTAAGAAGTAAAGAGTCGTTCTTGAAATATAATTCGTCCTGGCTAAAATAAACTCTTACCCTTCCTGATTAAATGTTAGAGGCAGTCCCAGGTCCATCACAAATAAATGTAAAAATTAATACAGCTAGAAGACCTAATAAGTCCTTCAGGTATTGTGGGATTAAAGCTAAAACCATACAATTGAAACCTTTTGTAGATACTACCAGCTCGGAAAAATTATCCATAGCTATTGAAATCAAACTAATGAAGTGTGACAAAAGATATGTGGCAGCCATAAATAAGGAGCTCTGTGAAGCCTCTTCCAATAGAACTACAATTAAGAAAGCTCGAAGATCCATTCTTCAAAAGCCTGCATCATTGTCACTTGCTTTGATGGTGGATATCAAAATTTCAACCCGCCAGTATGTACACATACGCCAACAAAAAATGATTTTGAGTGCATTTTGCACATTTCTTATCGTTCAGAAATACGAACATGGCAAGTGAAAGGAGAAGAAAATGAAGCGAAAGTGGCGAAAAAGACCTAGAAAAACGTCAAGAGCAAACGCAAATATGAATTTGCTCCACCGGCTGCTTATTAGCTCAGATCCATTCAAGTCGAGCATACGCGCCAAAACTACAACTGCACCCAAAAAAGTAAAACATGAACTTTTCGTGTTATTAGAATCAAGGAATAAGGCAAAAAAGAGACGGTATATTTAGAAGAATCACCATCAGAAGAATACGCGAGTAGTATTTCAACCCAATTTGTAAATATTCGTTGTACATTCCTCTCACTTTATTTTTGTTTTTATTTTTTCATTTTCGGCATTTTATTTTTGTTCACTTTCATTTTAATTTTTCTTGCATGGTATGTTTTGTAAAATTCAAATATTACGTCCAATAGAGTTAAACAAAGGCAGCGTTTGAAAAACGTATACTGGTATGATATAAGTATTCAAATTTCCTAAATATTTTACAAGTTATTTCGTAAAAATTTAAGTTTTGCAAGCAGATTTGTTTATTTGGACATTATTTACACGACAGACCTCCACGAGAAATTCATTTCAGAGAGAGTTATTAATTTTTTCCTCCTAGATCGTCAAAAATACACTCTGTGCGATGTTGTTTTTTTCTTTCTGTATGTCTGTCGTTTATTTTTCTCTTTTTGATACATAAAAACGCGAGAGAATAACGTCTCGTGTTTCTTTTTTACTTCCCCGTATACGTACGTATACACGGAGTGATATACGTAGTATAGGGAAAGTTATGTAATGCTGCGCGAAAAAATGGCCAATTTTCGGCGGAAAAAAATTAATTGCCGGGCCGTGAAAACGAATAAGTGGATAAAACCAGTTGCTAAATTAAGAAAAAAAATCCTCTATCTCGTGGTGTGGTCAAAATCCATGATTTGTTGCTCCTTTATACTTAAAAATCGATTGACGGCATTCCGTCCGTCTGTCCGTCTGTGGTCAACGCTTGCGCCTAAACCGTTCGGTCGATTTTCTTCAAAATTGATATTCCCCAGTCGATCTTATTCTAGTCGAAGCTTTGTGATTTTGAAAAAGATTCTTTAAAATTTGGGGGTACTTTATATGAAGCCCCCCGGGGATTTTCAACATTTTCTCAAAAACGGCTCCAAATTTTTTCTTTAAATTTCTTGTATGAATAGAGGAAAATACACCTTTTAACATGGCATAGGTCCGATTTTCACGTACAGCTCTGAATTTTCGAAAATTGTGAAAGTTTGAATTTTTTTCGGCGTCTTTCTCCAACTACAAAATTGAAGATAGAGATTTTTTTCTTCAAATAAAATTTGTTCTGCATATTGAGTTCTTTAATAAAGGTCATGTAAATGTTTTTCACAATTTTGGTAGTTTTCGTGCAATATGTGCAATTTTAAAAAATTACAAAAACAAAATTTTCTCAAAAACGGCTCCAAATTTTTTCTTTAAACTTTTTGTAGGGATAGTGGTAAATGTACTCTATCAATGACATAAAAGGCAATTTGGTCATTTGGTTGTTTTTTTCAAAAATTACAAAAATGTAAATTTTTTTACTTGTCTCTCACGTCGTTAATATTTACATTATCGGCGATTTTTTTACATTATTATATTTACGAGTATATATGATTTAAATAATGTCAAGTAAAGTTTCTCGAAAACACTACCGTTTTCTGTGAAAAGTAGCTCAAATTTCGGCATTTTCAGAAATGCTCAAACGTCATTTTCTCGTATGTGGCTGCAATTTTTTCTTGAAACTTTTGTAGCGGATAGTGCTAATTACACTCATTAGTATAGCGTGAAGTTTATTTTGAGTTTTTTGTTTTTTTCAAAAATTATATAAATGTAAATTTTTTGAAAGATCTCTCACATCTTTAATATGCACATTATCCGCAATTTGTAAAGATGATTATATTTGTGAGTGTAAGTGCTTCAAATAACTTCAAATAAAGTATTTTGAAAACTCAAAAATTTTCTGTGAAAATGAGCTTCAAATTTCGCATTTTTAGTAGTGCTAAAACGCCATTTTCTCTTAAACGGCACATAATTTTTAAAAGAAAATTGCCATTTACGGCTAGGTTTTTGTGTTCTTTAATATTCTAAAATTAATGTTTCTGTTCTACCAATAGGAAACCGAAAAATTAAGAAAATGACAAAAAAATGTACTTTTGGCGATGATAGATGGTAGCTGGCAAGAAAGAGTATGTGGCAATTCCGAATAGCTAGCGAAGACCCAGGAAAATAGAAAACTAATACGGGAAAGTCTGTGCCATTCTGTAGCACCACTAGTTTCTCATTAGAATTGGGAGAATAATAATTCCATCTAGACTGAGGATGATAATAATTGTCCGAAAAAATCTCCAAACTTTTACCTGTCCATATATGTTCCCCATTCTTTCCCAACAAAAAAATCCCCATTTTGGGGCCAAATTCCCCAATCTGGCAACCCTGATTTTAGCCGCTAGCTTTGTTCATGGATGGACAGGCATTTTGCCGTCAATCAATTTTTCTGTGGGACGCACAAAAAAGGATTTTCTGGCTAAACAACGTATTAGACGAAGTAATTGGATGGGCCCTGATACCTTAAACGCGCACGTTCAAGATATAAGGGCCCAACAATAGAGTTTTTTCTATCGAAAAATTCCCGTTTTTGTCGCAGCATTGGAGTACTTTTTCCACACTACGTACGAAGTGCCAATTCTACAAAGTATATATGCGACATTGCCTTCTTTAAAAATCTAATTTTGAATACATTTCATTGAGATTAAAGATTTCTATCTTAAATATTATAATTGTGAGGAAACTCCAAAAAAAATAAACTTTCACAATTTTCGACAATGTAGAGAATTCATCGAAAATTGCTCCTGCGCTATTTCCATAAGCGCACTATGTTCCACGTCGAAAAAAGTTCAATTAAACTAGTGGTGCTACAGAATAGCACAGACTTCCCCGTATTAGTTTTCTATTACCTTTGGTCTCGGCAAGCTATTCAGACTTGCCACATACTCTTGCCAGCTGCCGTCTATGGCCGCCCAAAGTACACTTTTTTGACATTTTCTTAATTTGGCGGGTTTGTAACAGCAGAACGGAAATATTATTTTAAGAATATTAAAGAACGGTAAAACCTCGTCCTAAATGCCAATTTCCTTTAAAACTAGTGGTCCTACAACAGCACTTACTTTCCCGTATTAGAGAAAACAGCTACGTGGTACTGAAATATTGCACTTTATGCGCTACTAACATCTTAGCTTACAACTCATTGTTTCCATCGCAGTGTTGTCACAACTATGTGAATTCTATAACTGCACAAAAATAGAATACAAAATCTTTGTAAATCTGTCTTGGAAAAAGAAGCCTGAAAAACTACTCATATTTTCAAAAAATTCAACATGACCATATTTGAAGATGTTTTGATGAGCATATTTCATTAAAAAAAACAATCGTGTCTTCACAATTGCAGTTGTAGAAAGTGTAATAGTTGTGCACAATTGTAGAAAATGTACAATGTAGGCTACAGAATGGCACAGACTTTCCCGTATTAGTTTTCTATTTCCTTGGGTCTTCGCTAGCTATTCGGAATTGCCACATACTCTTTCTTGCCAGCTATCACCTGCATAAACTACATTTTTTGTCATGTTCTTAATTTTTCGGTTTCCTATTGGTAGAACGGAAATATTAATTTTAGAATTTTAAGAACACAAAAACCTAGTACTAAATGGCAATTTTCTTTTAAAAATTATGTACCGTTTTGAAGAAAATTGCATTTTAGCGCTACTAAAAATGCGAAATTTAAAGCTCATTTTCACAGAAAATTTTTGAGTTTTCAAAATACTTTATTTAAAGTTATTTAAAGCACTTACACTCACAAATATAATAATCTTTACAAATTGCTGGTAATGTGCATATCAAAAATGTGAGAGATCTTTCAAAAAAAGAGCTTCAAATTTCATTTCTGTGAAAAAGAGCTTCAAATTTTGGATTTACAGTACCGCTGAAACGCCATTTTCTTAAAAATGGCTCCATTTTTCAAAGGAAATTGGCAGTTAGGACGAGGTTTTATTGTTCTTTAATATTCTTAAAGTAATATTTCCGTTCTACTATAAGGAAACCGAAAATGTCAAAAAAATGTACTTTGGGTGGAGATAGATGGCAGCTGGCAAGAACATGTGGGGCAAGTCCGAATAGCTCGCCGAGACCAAAGGAAATAGAAAATTAATACGGAAAAGTCTGTGCCATTCTGTAGCACCAGTAGTTTAGTTAAGAATATGTTACAATGTCCCATTTTATTTTCCTGTATACGTACGTATATACGGAGTACGAAAAAGTGGATAAATCCAGTTGCTAAATTAAGGGAAAAAATCCCTTAATACATGGTGCAGCCAGAATCCCTGTTTTGTGGGTCCTTGATACCGAAAACCCAATTGAAAGTAAAACGTCTGTCTGTGAAAAACGCTAGCGACTAAACCGTTCAGCCGATTTTCTCCTAAATGCGCCTAAACCATACGTACATTTTTTTAAATTGAAGAAACCCCTGTCGATCTGGCTCCAGAAAAGTTTATTTTGGAGTATTTTTTTTTTCAAAAATGACACAAATGTAAGTTATTTGAAAGATCTCTCACACCGTTAATTTGTACATTTTCAGCAATAAGTAAACACTTTTGTACTTGTGAGTTAAAGTGCTTCAAATGACTTCTAATGATGTTTTTCGAAATCGCAAAAGATTGCTGTGAAAAAGAGCTCCGATTTTTCCATTTACAGTAGAATTTAAACGCCATCTTCTTAAAACCGGCTCCAAATTTTTGATAGAAAATTGCCTTTTAGGAGAAGGTTTTACTGTTCTTTAAAATTCTTAAGATAATATTTCCGTTCTACTATTAAGAAAGCGAAAAATTAAGAAAACGTCAAGAAATGTACTTTGGGTGCGGTACTTTGGGTATTGGCAGCTGGCAATAGTATGTGTCATGTCCGAATTAGCTAGCCGAGACCAAAGGAAATGGAAAACTAATACGGGAAAGTCTGTGCCATTCTGTAGCACCACTAGTTCGTTATCAGGGCCTGGGAATGAATTTTTCTGCCGAAAATCCGTCGTTGTTTCGCGCAGCATTACATAACTTTCCCTATACTACGTACTAGCTGGACCCAAGCGATTGTATCGCACAGGAAAGCTGTAGAAACGTTGCCAGAGAATAGTGCATTGCCATGAATATAGACATTTTATATTTACAATGATCTTTATACATATAGGTACATAGACATTGTTTGGGACTAATCGTGTAACCGCAAATCTTTACCTTATCGAAATGTCTGATTTTCTCAATGTCATCACTGAAATGTATATCTCAAAGGACATGTGTCAGACATGTAAGTGATATAATTGATAATAACATGTCATTTATTGATCGTAGCTAAACTCAAGAAGTGGAGGAAAGTTTGTCCTATGTTATGTAACAGATGGAAGATTGTGGAAGAAAGTAAATAAGACACAGTGTACAATTTTGTTCTTATGTTAAAGAATGTACAATTCCAGTGTGGAAAAGAAAGAAATGAATGAAATAAAATACACAAAAGTTTTGTTATATACAATCAAGGCTGTGATGGGATTTGATAGACTAAGACTAATAAAGTATACTCACGTAAAATGTTTTTTGTACTGTAGAACCTCACTAACTTGATACATGAATCGTGAGCCTCTTGTTTATTTCATTCATAATTTTTGGTGTAATACAGTTTTCTGTTAATATTAATCATTTAGTTGCGTTGAATATGTATTCATCTTAGATTATTAAATTTTCACATCAAGTCGTGAGCAGGAGTATTCCCTATTGTCTTATCAATATTAATATTAATAATAATAATAATAATAATAATAATAATAATAATAATAATAATGGGAGAGTGAGACTGGTCCTGCACTCCGCTCTGAATTCTAGGAATAAAATATCTGCAATTAGGTAGTTTGGCGGTGCCTGTAGCCGAATACAGTTTTGGACTAGTGGACTGGACTGAGCACGAAATTCGCATCATGGATCGAAAAACCAGAAAACTGCTAACAATGCATCATGTTTCCCACCCTCGAGCTGATGTACATAGACTTTATGTGTCACGTAAGGAAGGAGGAAGAGGCCTCAGACAAATTGAGGCCTCCTGGCACAACGCAATAGTCGGGATGGGGAAATATGTAGTCAGCCATCAAGACGACCCTCTATGAGGCAGGTCATGAAATCTGACCGAAGAATGGGAAACAGAGGAATTGTTAGTGTAGCAAGAAGCATTGCGAAGAAAACTAGGCAAGACACGTCAAATAACACAGACACTGAACTTCTGATGCTGCTAAACATAAAATGTGTGACACAAAAAAAGGTTAAAGAAATCGTGGAGAGACGAACCACTCCACGAACAATATCTAAAAAGAATGGACAAGGTGCAGATCAATAAAGATCAATCATTATGTGCTTGTCTAATCCTAGCAAAGACCTGAATAGACATGACAAGGTGTGTAGCTACCTCCACTGGCAGATCTGTACCGCCCTGGAAGTTCCAAACACATGCCCCAAGTGGTACGAACACTCACCAAAACCGATGACGTCTGTTGGATTGTGTACGATATTGTACGACCAACAAATTCAAACTGATAGCACGATAGCGGCAAACAAACCGGATATAGTTATCCGGAATTTGGTGAAAAAGTCATGTTTACTTGTCGATGTTGCTGTACCTTGCGATCAAAACGTCGTTACCAAGGAGGCAGAGAAACGTCTTAAATACAAAAGTTTGGAAATCGAGATCAGCCGAATGTGGGGTGTAAAAGCACAGGTCGTACCGATAGTTATCCGAGCTCTGGGATTTGTTCCGCAAAATTTGAGTAAGAACTTGTCTAAACTTCCCGGTAATTCAAAAGACTGGGAAGTGCAAGAAATTGCTTTATTTCGAACAGCCCACATTTTGCGCAAAGTATTGTAGAGGCACTGACAGTCACCGGATCTGCTCCTTAGCTGGTTGCAACCTGGAGTAGATTTTATATTCAGCCGACTCATAACATCTTCAGTCGTGATGTAGTGGAAAACTAATAATAATAATAATAATAGTAATAGTAATAATAATAATAATAATAATAATAATGGTTTTCGCGCAGTGTGCAGAGTTAGCTTTCACAAAATTTTGTTAGTGATAATGTCAGTCTTTCACATATTTTTACATGATATCTATCACAAAAACTTTCACATAGTTCACACACTCATGTTTCTTCCGGTTGGTGGTAGTTTTCCTTTTTGCAGATTCGGTGGCGGAAGCCATGTGCAGCGAAACGAGTTGTTACATGTCTTAAGTCGTATTGGGCTCTCATCCATTCTGTGTTTATCATAGCGTCTGTGCTGTAAAATTCCAACCATATCTCGTCCTTCTTCTTTTGTATTTCCTGTAGTAGATTCTTGTTCCCCTCCGTACAGGGCAGTAGCAGTTAATATTTTAAATCTTATATGTAAAATTGCTCCCTGGATAGTTCATACACTATTCGTGAGGGTGTATACTTTGACAGACCTAGAGTTCGTTTTATGAATCGGTGCTTCTACTTTTTCTATGTCTAGACATGTCTGCTAGGTTTTTCTTTTTCAGGTGTTCTCATATGAAATGGATACCATATGTAATTATGGGAGTGATTTTAAGTTCGAAAAGTTTCTTGACGGTCTGCAAAGATGTGTTTGGTAAATACGGGATGCTGTTCATGGCAGTAATGGCAGCTGTGATTTTCCTTTCTATGTGTTTGGAGTATACATTTCCTTGTGTCTGTAATGTCATTCATAAAGTACTGGACATGCGAAACATGTGCGATATCTTATTTTCGCACAGGATTCTATCAGTTGAGGCTAGACTTCCTTCCTAAATGTTATGGATCCAGTTTTTTCCCTCATGTAATTTCAGTTACATAACTGTTGGCCCATTTTACCTGAGTGTTGAAGGCACTTTGTAGGTTTTCAATGTGCCCGAGAAATGAGAACCGCAATGACGTCCGCATACGCATAAATTTTAACATTTTCTGATGTGACACTCATGAATATTCTGCCGTTGCAGCGATGAATAATAGTGGACTAATGGCTCTGCTTGCAGGTCTCCGTTTGTCTGTTCTATGGTGTTCTGATGTGTCTATATTGTCATCTATTTGTATTAGGTTGCATCTTAGTATATCTTTTAGTAATATTGTAATGTAATTGTCATCAATCATTGCTTCCAATTTTTCTATTGGCTTTGTTCTGTTTATGAGGTCAAAGGCTTTTATGTCATCTATAAATACGGCTATGCAGTTTTCCTTTTGTATATCTCAATGCTTCTTCGATTCATCTTGTAGGTATTTTACAGTCTGTAGAGTTGATTTGCCCTTGGTAAATCCAAATTGTTCCTCTGGTAGGAATTTTTCTATAATTTTATACAGTTTGCTAGTCAACAGACTTGTCAGTACTTCAAATATTGTGCATTCTATAGCTATCCCCCTATATGAGTTTGTGTCGCTAGCGTCGCCTCTACCTTTGTATAATACTTTAAGACTGAAATGTCTCCAGATCCAAGGTATTTTTACTTTCCCGTATACGTACGTATATACGGAGTAATATACGTAGTACAGGGAAAGTTATGTAATGCAGCGCGAAAAAATGGCGAATTTTCGCCAGAAAAAAATTTCTTGCCGGGCCGTGATAACGAAAAAGTGGATAAAATCAGTTGCTAAATTAAGAAAAAAATCCCCTAGCAAGTGTTGTAGCCAGAAACTCTCTTTTATGGTCCTTAATACCGAAAAACCAATTGAAAGGAAAACATGTCTGTCCGTCCGTCTGCGAACACTGCTAACGCCTAAACCATAAGTACGTTTTCCTCCAAAATGGATAATCCCCGGTCAATCTGCTTTGAGTCAAAGCTTTGACATTTTGAAAAAGATTCTATAAAATTTGGGGGTACTTTACATAAAGCTGCCCTGGACATTTTCAAAATTTTCTCGAAAATGGCTCCAAATTTTTTCTTTAAATTTCTTGTAAGAACAGAGTAAAATGCACTTATTAAGGTGGCTTAGGTCCGATTTTCACGGTTAACTCTGAATTTTCGAAAGTTGCAAAAGTTTGAATTTTTTTCGGCGTCTTTCTCCAACTAGAAAATTGCAGATAGAGATTTTTCCTTCAAATAAAATTTGTTCTTCATAGTGAGTTTATTCTTTAAGGTCTTGTACATTTTTTTTGAAACTTTTAGTACTTTTCGCGCTATATTGCGTGTAATTTGTGCAATTTTAAAAAAGTACAAAAACAAGATTTTCTCAAAAACGGCTCCAATTTTTTTCTTTAAACTTTTGGTATGAATAGTGCTTAATGTACCCTATGAGATGACATAAACTCCATATTGCTCTATTCTTTTGTTTTTTCAAAAATTGCAAAAATGTCTCTCACGTCGCACAGTGGGATGAAATGTCCCAAAACGTGGTTAAATTCATTATCTCTTGCAAAATGCAAAATAATGGCTATGTTGGTGTTTATATTGGGGTTTTCGACTTCACCAAATACGAATATGATATCAAAAATAAAAATTCAAAATGGCGGATTCAATATGGCGGACGACATTTGGAAAAACGGGGAAGAATACAACTAAAATGAGAGCAATGGGGTTTTCGAGCCTATTGATTGCGAGTATGATTTCAAAAATAACAAATTCAAAATGGCCGATTCAATATGGTGAATGACATTTGGAAAAACGTAGAAGAATGCAACAAAAATTAGTATATTGCATTCTGACTTACTGTATATTCGAAGCTCACTGATTACGAATATAATATCAAAAATAAAAATTCAAAATGGCGGATTTAATATAGGCCGATGACATTTGAAAAATCGTGGAAGAATGCAAATATAACAAAATATTTTAGTCTGATTGCGTACAACTTATAACTCCGTCGTCTGTCAGACGACGCAAGTAGTGCCGAAACAGTACCCCACCTCCTTCCCCTCACTCCCCGTTTTTCAAAATATGTAGCTTCATTGTGTGACTATATTGTTGTGCTCATACGGTATACGGTATTTTAACACTCGTCGTCCAATACACTACTCCTAGGCGGAAGAGCAGGCCCTATGGCCTGAGCCTCGCCATTAATAAAGGCATTTTTATTATTATTATTATTATTATTATTATTATTATTATTATTATTATTATTATTATTATTATTACTCCTTTGTACTTGCGTCAGTGATATTTTTGTGCTTTATTCGCTAATGCAGTAAATAATAAATACAAAATCCTTGTATTGTAGCATTTAAGTTTTGTTCTGAATCTTTACCAATCATTTATTTATTTATTTATTTATTTACGTCAAAAACAGTTAAAAACTGCGTATGACGAGCTATGGGGAGAAGTGAATTTTGTGCACGTTTTCATAATTCTGTGGTCTCTATCCTAAGCCATATTCTAGTCGAATTTTGAATACAGAAAAGAGAGTTTTTTTTGAGTTTTGTTGACAAAATATTCGCTCCTATATCATAATGTGACGATGACGATAGTAACAAATGCCGTGTGACGAAGGTACTTCTGCGGACGCTTCTCAAAAGGCATGTGTATACCGCAAGTGTTTGCTATGAGAGTCAAGTCATTTAGGTGTATCTATAAAACCCATTAACATGTAATTTATAACTCCTATAATATCATACATGTTCAATTCATTAAATTTAGTGTTTTATTGTAAAAAAGGGTTTATTCTTCATTTTTTACCCGAAGTAGTCTGCCGACTGCGCCTTTGTAATAACGCTTGGTACAGGGCGACTTCGAAATCCAGGGTTGATGTAACATGGGGCCCAATTAGTGATATTTCCATTAAAATAAAATGAAAGTCAGTAATGCTGACTCAAATATATTGTATAACACACATGGTAAAAGTGGTTTTATTTTTCTTGTAGGATTGCACTATTCGGCCTGACGGTCTCTGTCGCAACACCTCTTTCTCGCAAAATAAAATGTAATTTTCTCTACTCCAGGAGCGTAGCGTCCATGGATGTGGGTGATGTGTTACATACCCTGACAATATCAGCTATTTTATTTTAAAATGATTGTAAATTGTCAATTTGTTATTTTCTTTTTCTACTACAAAATATTTCATTATATTTCAAACATTGCGCCATTGAGAATTCGATTCTTCACAAGGATGAACATTCAAGGATGAATCATTCTGAAATGCCTCCTAGCCTGCCCTGTGAGGCCTCATTCACAATGCAAATTTAAACGTAACATAATGCTGTAAACTTAGCCGCAAATTTACACGTAAAAACAAGCATTCACAATGACGAACGTAAGTTTCGCCTGAACCAATCAGAATTCAATGTACTGAAACTTGATCGATTCGTCTCTAACATGGTGAAAAGGTGTTTCCACCATGGTTTCTAGCTTTTTCTTCGAAATTCTTATCGATTTGTTTTTATATACATACGAGTAGATGTTGTAGTAGTGCTCACATTTCCTTCATCTTATAAGCAAGGATTCTCATGAACTAAATTCATGAGTAATTCGTCGGACATAATTAGTTTATTCGCCATCTCAGGTTAAGTCACAATAAAACTTGTCTAAGTTCTTACATTGAATTCACAACACGCATCAAAAGCAGGGGCGTAGCGTCCATGGATTTGGGTGATGTGTTACATACCCTGACAATATCAGCTATTTTATTTTAAAATGATTGTAAATTGTCAACTTATTTTCTTTTTCTACTTCAAAATATTCCATTATATTTCAAACATTGCGCCATTGAGAACTCGATTCTTCACAAGGATGACCGAATCATTTTGAAATGCCGCCTAGCCTGCGCCAGAGAGTATATATCGCCTGCGCTGTGAATCAGATGCACCGTGACTCACTACATGCAGGGTACCTACCGTGGTGCCTACGAAAAAGCGAAACTTTACGAAACTTCATTGTTGTCTTCGGTGTTTGTAAGAGAACAAGGTTAATTAATGAACATTGTCCCTTTATTTAAGTTTTATTACCTTATTTTAATGCATTTAGCATCTATATATTTGTAGCCAATTTAGGTTAGGGATTGTGCTGGTTGAATGCAAAAGGGTATGTGACTGTGCAATACACATCTGTACTCTGGAATGGCGAGCACCACGCGATCCAAAGTGCCTACATAATTATAGCACGTGAGAAACAGTTAAAAATATTTGTAAAAAATATGAGAGGATAGAATTTTATCTAAACAGCCAATACAGGCTATGTTGAGTAATACAACGGTGGTATAAAGGAAAATAGGGAAATTTTGTCACACTTCATTCGAGTTGAATCACGGCCATCTCTAGACAGAGACGGCCGTGGTTGAATGCTTTTTTGGACGACAAGGGCTTGTATTTTCTAGTCATAATGAAAATGGGGGATCATCAAATAGAGAAAATTTCATGTAATATATAAGTGAAATAATGAAATATGATAAAACGGACAAGGATGACATGAAAATTTCAGTGTCTCGTGCAATTTCACCAGAAATTCAGATTCATTGGATTTCAAGTGTAAGCACGGTAATGTCCCATGAAATTAAAAATAAAATTTCTAAAGCCTCGTTTGTCTCCGCCATACTGGATGAAACACTTGATGTAAGCAGCAAAAAGGACAACTGCCATTTGCTTTTCATTGTGTCTAAATTGATAGATTTTCTCTTTCCTATTAAATTTTTATTATATATCATTGTTTTCCATTTTATAAATTATGCCAATTCTATTGGGTTCGAAATTATATGAATTAGACAATTTTGAAAATCATTGGGTTTGATAGTGCTCTTATTATTAAAGTATGAAGTCAGACATTTATATTTTGCTAGGTCGTGAACATAAGTCAACTTTTTCTAACTTTCAACCAGTAAACTACATGAAGTACGTGAGCCATTATTACTTTTACTGGATCAGGTTTTATTCTAAATATACAAATTATTTGTGTGCTCTAATTGATCAAAGTGACAGAATGGTATTGGTGAATGAGAAATATTTAAATTATAATTAAAGTTTGAAATTATTTTCTCATTTCTCTAGTTACATACCTTAAGCCAAAACTCAGGCTACGCCACTGCTCTACTCGTATCATAAATAGCTATTTTAGACAGCCATGAGTAAATTTAGTTACTTCAGGGCATGCGTAGCGTGCTGAAATGTTTAATTTTTGGAAAAAGTGCTATTTTAAGGTTGGAAGTATCTGTGAATGCAACAAAGACTGCTCTGGCTTTTTGCTGCTTTATTGTTTATTGTTTTCTAAGTTAAGCGGTACATTTTGGTAGAGAAAGTGGTATTACCCCGTATTTTTTAGTATGTTGTCCATTATGTACTATTAATATCGATTTATATATTATTTTTATGGACAAGGGCCGTATTTTATACTTTTAATTAAATTTAATAAAATTAGAAAAAAACAGAATTTTGCAGCTACCGTTATAAACATGTCTCATTATCGGATTCGTGCCTATTCGTGCGATTTTACAAAATGATCGTGAAGTCAATACTCTAAATATCATCAATAAATAGAATGAACGTGGAATATTGTGGAATTTGTAACTTATCTCTACTTTTTCATTCATTTTTTAAATACATTTTCTCATTTACCGGCATGAACATTCATTTGAAAAAAACATGTTTAACATGAAAAAATAATTAAACCAGGGCTTATAATTCAGTGCATACCTTCTGTTATATGTCCCATTTTAAAATTTCAATGAATTATTTTCATAGAACAAAAATATTTGCCTTTAAATCCGTACTAAAATTTCCGTCCGGCTTGGGTGACGCGGTAAAAACAATAGAGCCATATGTTCAACCCATAGAGGAGAGATATACTAGAGTGCGCACCGAGCTGCGCAGAAGGCCTGGCCGGGTATCAACATCTCTCGCGCCAGTGTCACGTGACTTTGGGACAGCTAGGTGGCATCTACAAGAAAACCCGTCTCGCATTAAATTATTTTATTTTATACGTACGTAAGATGTTTCATTCCAGCGTTTTTTTTCTCATTTATTAATCAACCCTAAAAATGTTGTTTATAGCAGAAAAGTGAATTTAAGTTTTTCTGCTCTATTTGCTCAAGTACATGAAAATTCCGATTTTTTTCAAACTTGTCACTTTCAACCGCATACTCCACTAAACCTGTTTTACAAGTACAATTCATAGGTCTATAAATAAAAAATATTTGTAAAATTAACTCCATGGGATGCATTAATCCATATTTCTGTTATTACTCAATGTTAGGCATTCTACTATTGAAGATCCACATCAGTGACATTTATAATAGCAAGTTATCAAAATGATATTTCAAGGATTTATAGAGGGAAAAAAGGCTTTTACCTTTGATTTATTTAGTCAAAAACAGTAAAAACTGTATGTGATATATGGGGAAAAGTTCCATCTGCACTCATTTTCTTGAGCTTCAAAAGCTCTTCCCAATATTTTAACTATAACATTTGACATTTTCCCTCCCAAGTTATATAAAACCTATTTGCATCGATAAACAAACTGCATGTTTTATTTTTTTCTTTGTATTACTAACAACAGTAACATGCCACTGGCTTTACTCCTACCACTAGTAGCAAGTAAGCTCAAGAAAACACGGGCGTATTGAAGCTACATTTATCTCCAAAAGCAAAACAAGGGGGACATCCTCAGCATTTGCTCAATAGATCAGGAAAACTGTGACAAAAACCTGATCGAAATGAGGGTCTTTGACCTGGAAGGTAAAGTACATATTTTTCAAAGAATTTACTAATAAAAAATCGACTACAATCATACAAATTACTAACTCTAACTACTATAAAACACAACTTACACCAGTAAATACTCATAGGATTAATGTCATCTAAATAAAATCATTGTTGTTAACTGATCCATACTATTTTTTTGGTAAATTTGGGTGTGCTCTCTTCCTAAATGTTTTAATCGTATGTCAATATATTTAAACAATATTGCCTTTATTAAATACATCCTGTGATTCATTATGACCTCTTGACCAATAATATGATATGTTAAATTACTAAAAACAGAACTATTCACAAATTCTCTCAGACATCTATTTACAATTGTACTACATGCTGCCTTTTTAAAAATGTCACCTCTCCCCTGAAGTATTCTTACTTCTACCTCTGCTCTTTTGCAGATTTTTATAACATCTGCAGAAGGGTATTTCAGTCCATAATCATCTTTCCTCTGAATGAAGGAATATGATCCTTCATCAGTATCAGTCCAGCAAAGAACTAAGCTTACAGTTCACATAAGCAAGAGACTTTTGCAACTTTCTAACTAAATTTTTTTCCAATATAAGTTACAATGTCCACAACATAGGGAGACAATCTAGTTTCAAGATTGTGTACTGATGGCAAGTACTTATGGTCAGTTGGTACCTCACTGCCAAGTTCAGGATCATTTACTTGTGGCACACTTGCATACTGGCATGAACTGACATGTAACACAGTTGTTTCATCCTGTGGAACACAATTTGCAAAGTTAAATTGTTATTGCACTTCTTGAAAAGAAAAAGAATTTTGGATCGTAAGCAGTGAACAAATATCCACAACGTCCCAAAATAATTACGCTGTAGCACCACAAACAGCAAACAGCACGAAACGCTACATACAGCAGCGTACAGCACGAGCTGCCGGTGTCCCGAAGTCACGTGACTTACGACCACCTCATGTTGAAACCTGCGCAGTAGGCTCACGCGCACTCTAGTTGTATCTCTCCTCTATGGTTCAACCTGGAATACAGCTTTCACTTGAAAGTTCTGGCCGTTCGTACCCAGGGGATTTCATAGTCCCATCAATAGTGAAGCCAACCTGAGAGTTAAAAATTATAATAATAATAATAATAATAATAATAATACTTTATTGCACAAAAAAGTACAACGGCGGGTCTCAGTAATTAAATTACTGCTTTTCAGACTAACCACATGAAAAATACAGAAGATCATAAACATAACATCAAAAGAGAATAAGCATAAGTAGAAAAAAAGCATAAATGTAAATACACGAGGGTTAGAAATTGATAAAGTTACATAAGTACAATATAATTGTAAGTGTATAGCAGATAATATGAGGCAATATAACATCACAGGAAACACTGAAGTAATGCTAAACATATACATCAAGAAGGTTACAAAAATTTAACACAATACATCAAGAAACAGTGAAGAAAGATTAAAAGTTAAGTTTAATAAATTTACAAAGTTTTTCACAAAATGATTTGTAGGGAAGGGTTTTAAGCTTATGAGGGATTAAATTGTAGAAGTGTGGACCAAGATAGCTAAAGGATGCCTCGAATTTGGTAGTACGATGAACGGGAATAACAAGTAGGAAATTGGCAAATCGGGTAGTACGTGAAGCAGACTCATTAGATTGTGAAAAAAGTTTAAGTCGATCCCGAAGATAACTGGGAGAATTAGAGGAGAGCACAGAGTGTACCAGTAAACATAGGTGAAATATCCATCTCTGTCTCATGGTCAACCAGTCTGATTTATCCATGAATGGTCATATATGCTCGTATTTCCTAACATTGAAACAGAACCTCAAACACGCATTCTGAATAGATTGAACTCTAGCAAAATTTCTTTGAGATAGTACAGGGCTATAAACAATATCACAGTAATTAAATAACGACAGTATGAGAGTATTGCACAGCATTAGCTTGGTTGACTGTGTTAATTGGTTGCGATATTGATACAGGGACCTTAATCTCAAATATGCTGCTCTACATTTCATTAACACATGATGATCAAAATTCCATCCACTGTCCATCCATAAACCAAGATTTTTAGCAAGATCAACATGACCAATAGAATGACCATCAATTAACAGCTGAAAGTTATCCGTATTTGCATTTGATTATTTGCATTCTCAACTAGAAACTTTTTTTTTCGAATTTTGGCCAGATTTTAGTCATTTCATCCCACTGTGCGTCGGTAATATTTACATTAGTGGCGATTCGTTTACACTATTATATTTACGAGTTCAAGTGCTTTAAATAATGTCAAGTAAGGTTTCTCGAAAACTCAACAGTTTTCTGTGAAAACTAGCTCAAAATTCGCATTTTCAGAAACGTTCAAATTCTATTTTCTAATAAATGGCTCCAACTTTTTTCTTCAAAGTTTTTGAACGAATAGTGCTAATTGCACTCTTTAATATAACGTCAAGTTTATTTTCGGGTATTTATTTGTTTTTTCAAAAATTACAGTAATGTATTTTTTTGAAAGATCTCTCACATCTTTAATATGCACATTACCAGCAATTTGTAAACACTATTGTATTTGTGAGTTAATGAGCTTCAAATGACTTCAAATTAAGTTTTTTGAAAAGTCAAAAATTTTCTGTGAAAATGGGCTTCAAATTTGCATTTTTAGTAGTGCTTAAACGCCGTTTTTTTTTAAAAAAAAGGCTACAAATTTTTAAAGGAAAATTGCGGCGTAGGACGTGGTTTTTGTGTTCTTTAATATTCTAAAATTAATATTTCCGCTATACCATTAGGAAACTGAAAACTTAAGAGAATGTCGAAATAATATAATTTGGGCGGAGATAGATGGCAGCTGGCACGAATATGTAGCAATTTAGAATAGCTAGGCCAGACCCAAGGAAATAGAAAACAAATATGGGAAAGTCTGTGCCATTCTGTTGCACCACTAGTTCCTTCTTTCAAGCAGATGCTATTAATATCGGTCCAGATTTCCTTTAGGAGTGGTGCTGCAGGTGCTCATTATATATTCCGTTCCACATGCTTTCTTATTTTTTTGTTTCTAGGATTGCTTGTTCTACCTCTTCTTTGTGAAATTTTGAATCTTCATTCACGTTTTCTATGATCGTTCTTGGTTGCTGGGGCCGTGTTTCTTTCACTTGCAATGCTTTTATAAAGTGAAGCTCCCACCCTTTCATCGGTATATCTCTTGTAAAGTGTGGTTCTTGTGTGTTATGGCTTTGTACCAATTCTGTTCTGCCTCCTCTATTTGTTTCTGTTCTTTTCTTGTCTGGAATTTTCCTTTCGCTTTTTTGACCGCATTTGTAGTTAGCTCTTGCAGAGTATTTTTTGAAAATGTTTCTGTGGGAAACACTAGAACTTTCCTTCGTGCTAGTAATGCTTCTTTCCTTGTTATGAAGCAGTTTCTACTAAACCATGGTTTTCCCCTACAATTTTTGGTGTGGTGAAGGGCAGCGTTTTTTATGCATTATTCCAATTCGGCCACTGCCTTGTCGATGATTCCTTAATATGTTGCAGTCGTATTTCTTTAAAATCTCCCTCTTTTATAATATCTACTAGATTGATTTCCCTCTTCGGCTTGATAGCTGTGTGTGTCTTCTGCTTGTTTTTTGTTGATATACACAATGGTAGATACAGGTAGATGTTTCGTTGCCAAGACATTTGTTAAAACGTTCTGTTACCACGACATTTGTTAAAACTGCTGAACGGTTCAGCGCTAGCGTTGTTCACAGTTTCACAGATGGACAGACAGACGTTTTTCCGTCAATCGACTTTTCGGTATCAGCGACCCACAAAACATGGATTCTGGCTACACCACGTGTTCGATGACTTTTTCAAAATTTAGCTACTGAATTTATTCACTTTTTCGTTACCAGGTCCCTGTAATAAGAGCCTTTTTGCCGAAAATTTGCCGTTTTCTCGCGCAGCAATTACTGAGTAAACAGAAGCGAGAAAGTAAAAAGGAAATGTGGTAATGCTCCAGGGAAAAGTAGCGATTTTTAGATAGAAAAACTCCTATTGTGGGTTCCTAATACCAAAAAAGTGGTTAACTACTACTCATGAGTAATTAATTACTTCCTCTAGTAAGTTGTGTAATTAGATTCATTGATTAGTGATCTTCCACAGCTAGATGACGAGATTTGACACCGACCTACTCGGCTAGTGGGTTTTTCTCAACCAAGTATCTCTTACCAGTGGGGCCCTATCCCTGCCGAGACAGGCTCTATGCCCCTGGCTGGTCTCCTCGACATGCGTAATAGTGTAGTGCTTGTAAGTGTAAGCATGTGAAAGTAAGGGGTGAGGTTAGGACAAGGAAGGAGAAGGAAAGATCGTGCGCAATTCGTGGCCCGTTTGTTAGGGTGATGATTCGACATTCGCCTATGAAACAAACCACAGAAAACTACCGATCAGAGCATTCGAACTGTGGTATTCACCTCCACACAACGGTTGAATTCGACCTCGCTATCTAGGGTCGAAAATCCTGCTACCGCCAGGACTCGAACCCTAGAACCTCACGCCCAGAGACGTCCTGGAAGTTAGCAGGCATCCAATCACAAAACTGCATAGCTCATAATTTGCCGCTTTTTTGCCGTTTTTGAGATGCGAAAACCACAAAATTTGCCGCGAGCCATTTTCCCCCCAAATCAGTGGTCCTGCTAACTTCCAATGGAAGTTAGCAGGTCCATTTCATCCAATCACAAAACTCCATAGCCCATAATGTTCAGCTATTTTGCCGTTTTTAAGATGTGAAAACCAAAATTGATATCTCCATTATTTCAAAAATATTAAGAATTAAAAAAACATTAAAGATATGTTCAATATAAGAGCGCAATCAAAGAAGTAAAAGGACGTCCCCCTTACAAAATCACACATAACAACTCATAATCGACGCCAACATTTCCCAAAAACTAGTGAAAAACAAAATCTGTAATAAAAAATTTGCCGCCAACCGGTTAGACACAATTACCCGGGTTCGAATCCCAGATATGCACCTCTTAAATTAGCCCCATTCAATAAATAGACGCATTCACTAGTAAACCATTAGCTTTAACAATTCATACTGTGCGCCGAAATTAGCACCAACCAAGTGGCAAACATAATCATTAATAAAATAATTTGCCGCGGATCGGCTAGTTTAAATTACCCGGGTTCGAATCCCCAAAACTTATATTTTGAAAGCCCCTTTCAAGGAAACGCGCGGTGTCTCCAAAACCATTAGCCATAACAATTCAGAATGAGCGCCGAAATTAGCTGCATGAAAGTGTAAAATATTATCTGTAATCAAAAAATTTGCCGCGAACCGGTTAGTGACTGTTTCTTGAGTTTTTATTTCCAAAAAATGTATCACTTCGATCGGCGTCTTTCTAAAAAAGTGTGCCGTATCTCCTAAACCATTAACCTTAAAGATTCACGTTCTGCGCCGAAATCTGCTGTGAGCATGTGCCAACAATGATCTGTAATCAAGAAATTTGCCGCGAACCGGTTAGTGACTGTTTCTTGCGTTTTAATTTCCAAAAAATGTATCACTTCGATCGGCGCCTTTCTAAAAAAGTGTGCCGTATCTCCTAAACCATTAACCTTAACGATTCACGTTCTGCGCCGAAATCTGCTGTGAGCATGTGCCAACAATAATCTGTAATCAAGAAATTTGCCGCGAACCGCTTAGTGACTGTTTCTTG
>JAHLJT010004567.1:42932170-42991538 GCA_031308135.1 Acheta domesticus | reverse complement strand
ACCGTAGTCAGGCGGGCAACACTCTTTTTACGATTTTTGAGGCAGATATCCCTGATTTTACGATCGGTACGAAGACTAGTGAACGTTTTCCTGCCTCACGTACCCACATGACTTGCTTCCAGGGATTTGCCCTGATCAATTTTTATTTTTATTCTGTTAATGACAGTTTTCGAAACACCTGTATAGTTGCTATATCTCTTAGTCAATGTGTGGGATGAAGTAATAGTGTTTGTATTTCTTTGGAGACGTGACTGAAGCCTTACCCTTCTAAAAAATAAGAAACTTCGAGGTTGTGACGTTACATTGTAAACTAAAATGAAATTCACTCATAAAATTAGGAAAAGTAATGCTATAAGGAATAATACCTTTTGATTATTTTGGAAAGCAAAAAAAAAACAATTAAAAAATAATTTGCATGTCTTCATTACAGCAGCAGTTTTCAACAAACTTCAACTAAATGAAAAGTAACATCACTTACTTCTTAAATAATGCAGGTATCCAGTGTTCCACTTATATAGTAATGATCACAGTAATACTACAAATCTCGAAATCAAATCCTTTACTCAACTAGTGGTGCTACAACAGCACTTACTTTCCCGTATTAGAGGAAACAGCTAAGTAGTACTGTAATATTGCACTTTATGCGCTACTAACATCTTCGCTTGGAACTCACTATTTCCATTGCAGTGTTGTCAGAACTATGTGAATTCTACAACTTCACAAAAATAGAATGCAAAAGTTTTGTAACCCTGTATTGGAAAAAGAAGCCTGATACCCTGGAAATATAGAAATGCCATCCATTGGGCCATGATTAGGGAAGAGTATTTTAAAACCATGCAACAAATTCTCTACTCACTACAAATGGAACAGCATTTGGTGCAAAACTAAATATTTGCCTGCAAATATCAATATAAATTAGACAATTATAACTCCTTTTCATACAGCTCCATTAGGTCACAACAATGACACTAATTCACAGATATTCGCGAGCGCAAAGTGAATTCCATTGTTGCAGACCCTGCATTGTCGCTATTCTGAGAGCTATTAATTCTTTTTACTTATTTCAAATATTTCAAAATAAACAATTTCTAAAATATTAATGTGTAAGTCTATAACAAAGTTCGAATGTAAGAAACGAAGAAAGAAATAATACACAAAATTGCACATTCTAATTTACGACGCATCCAGCTGTCCAAAGCGCAGTAAATTTACAGCGGCCTATTACGTTTGTCACAAAATTAAAGAAAAACTACTCGTATTTTGAAAAAATTAAGCATGACCGTATTTATTTTATTTATTTATTTGTCAATATTCGGAATTGCCACATACTCTTTCTTGCCAGCTACCATCTATCATCGCCAAAAGTACATTTTTTTTGTCATTTTCTTAATTTTTCGGTTTCCTATTGGTAGAACAGAAACATTAATTTTAGAATATTAAAGAACACAAAAACCTAGCCGTAAATGGCAATTTTCTTTTAAAAATTATGTGCCGTTTAAGAGAAAATGGCGTTTTAGCGCTACTAAAAATGCGAAATTTGAAGCTCATTTTCACAAAAAATTTTTGAGTTTTCAAAATACTTTATTTGAAGTTATTTGAAGCACTTACACTCACAAATATAACCATCTTTACAAATTGCGGATAATGTGCATATTAAAGATGTGAGAGATCTTTCAAAAAATTTACATTTATATAATTTTTGAAAAAAACAAAAAAAACTCAAAATAAACTTCACGCTATACTAATGAGTGTAATTAGCACTATCCGTTACAAAAGTTTCAAGAAAAAAATTGCAGCCATATACGAGAAAATGACGTTTGAGCATTTCTGAAAATGCCGAAATTTGAGCTACTTTTCACAGAAAACGGTAGTGTTTTCGAGAAACTTTACTTGACATTATTTAAATCATATATACTCGTAAATATAATAATGTAAAAAAATCGCCGATAATGTAAATATTAACGACGTGAGAGACAAGTAAAAAAATTACATTTTGGTAATTTTTGAAAAAACCAACCAATAGACCAAAATGGCTTTTATGTCATTGATAGAGTATATTTATCACTATCCCTACCAAAAGTTTAAAGAAAAAATTTGGAGCAATTTTTGGGAAAATTTTGTTTTCGTAATTTTTTAAAATTGCACATATTGCACGCAATATTGCACGAAAACTACCAAAATTGTGAAAAACATTTACATGACCTTTATTAAAGAACTCAATATGCAGAACAAATTTTATTTGAAGAAAAAATCTCTATCTTCAATTTTGTAGTTGGAGAAAGACGCCGAAAAAAATTCGAACTTTCACAATTTTCGAAAATTCAGAGCTGTACGTGAAAATCAGACCTATGCCATGTTAAAAGTGTATTTTTCTCTATTCATACAAGAAATTTAAAGAAAAAATTTGGAGCCGTTTTTGAGAAAATGTTGAAAATCCCCGGGGGGCTTCATATAAAGTACCCCCAAATTTTAAAGAATCTTTTTCAAAATCACAAAGCTTCGACTAGAATCAGATCGACTGAGGAATATCAATTTTGAAGAAAATCGACCGAACGGTTTACGCGCTAGCGTTGACCACAGACGGACAGACGGGCGGAATGCCGTCAATCGATTTTTAAGTATAAAGAAGCAACAAATCATGGATTTTGACCACACCACGAGATAGAGGATTTTTTTTCTTAATTTAGCAACTGGTTTTATCCACTTATTCGTTTTCACGGCCCGGCAATTAATTTTTTTCCGCCGAAAATTGGCCATTTTTTCGCGCAGCATTACATAACTTTCCCTATACTACGTATATCAATCCATGTATACGTACGTATACGGGAAAGTAAAAAACGGTTTAGACTAGCAATTACATAAATAAGAGCATTGTCCCTAATAATTTGGCCACCTACTGTGCAGTTCCTACCTTGTGTTAGACCGGCATTGTACTAGAATTCATTTCTTTGTGGTCATTCGAATCGACTATGCAGCGGTTTCTACTTTTCATTGCATCTTCGACCAGTTTGCCCGTTGTTTCCAGAACTGACTTTTTGCGTTGTTGTTCGGCAATCAATCATCTACTTTGGCCATTTTCTCGGACTCGTGCATATAACATGACCTTGTCAAATTTTTTGCTTCTAGTGGGGGGGGGGGACTCTTGATGTAATAGATAGCGTCTTCGTCTACTGGGGCTTGGGTTCGATCCCCGGCAATTCATGTTGAATTTGTAATAGAAAAAAGCGACGTCTCAGCACGTTTTCTTAGGTATCTTCCGTTCCCCCTGCCTCTAACCTCATCATTTCCCCATCGTCATTCACCTTATCCTGTACACTATTATCTACTCATTGGTTCATAACACTTGAATCCCAGTGACCTTAGCAGGAACGCCTGAACCACAATATAAACATGGGTCTTGCTGAGAATTCTTCAGTAACTGATTCTATTTCATTCAGCACAATCTCATTCACAGGCATTTTTGTGACTCAGCTATGTACCATCTATGGACATTCTCACGTCTTTGTCTTTTTCAACAAGTCGACGCATCCATTTAAAGGACACAGACCCCTTCCCCTCCCCGCCGAAGAACAGCGGTTACGAAGGGAAATTACGGAACGCACCCTCCCCCTCCCCCGAGACACATTCATTGTTCCAGCCCGGATTGGGGAAGATGGATAGGAAGAGAATGGGAATGTGAATGAAAGACTGCGCGGAGCATGACCCTTTGCACAGGGTTCTATTCCGGCATTCGCCTGAAAGAGATAAGGGAAACCACGGAATCCACCGACGAGAGGAGTGTCTACCAATTAACTCGATCTCGGCAGGCGCCAAAACTATTATTTATCACAAACATCCTTATAATACGTTTAATATTTAATATATTGCAGCAATATCGATGTACATGAAATCAATTTGAAATCAAAGAGCGACCGTCGAGTGCTCGATCCGACGTCTCGTGCGCTCCCAGGCAGTGCACCATGTCTGCCCATATCACGTTCTTAAGCTCTCTTAGTATAGTTACTCTTTGGCCGTGCTTTCCTATACTTCAGCAGTTGTTTTCACACGGCAACGAGCCAGCGCAGAGCCTAGGAGGCGGAGCGTAGGCTGCAACTTCATTTTATGAATTTCGCGTGTTACTGAAAGTATACGCAAGTTCAGTCATTTCTTGTCGATATTAAATGCATTATTTATGATATTCGAGGAGATTTATCTTCATTTGATGTTAGGTTTGTTAATTCATAATGTACATTTGACGAGTCCTTTGTGGAAAGTTGGCCGTTCTGGAAGAAATTTCCTCTTTCTGTCCCTTTACTGCACACGGTGTGTGCAATGATTCTGTAGTTATTCTGTGAGCGACATTGTGACTTGAAGTTATGTAAAAGATCTTTCATTATCGCTAAGTATATACTAGGGTTGTGAAATTTTCTAAATAAAATAATTTTATTTCGTTATCATTACCATTAGTAGTAGCAGTAACAACTAAGATCATAAAATGAGCTGGTGTGAAACGTGTCCAAACAATAGTGCTTGTTGCAAAGTGCTGGAGTGCGATCTCCGTATTTTCGAATCTTAGTTCGTTTTTATTTTGTATGAATGATATTACAAGCAATTGTCTCAATGCAGAAGTAATACAAAAACTCGAGTGATCACTGGAAATGAAAGCCAGACCCATGTGCACAGAAGGTGAATATACCTGACACGGACACTTTGCGTAACATTATGTAAATAATGTTTGAATATAGACTTTTGTTAAAATTAGTTTTCATTTGTTTACATGATTAAATTTTACTATGTTAGTGTTTTCAATTTTGGAAATTACATTTCCGTTATTCCCCTACTTTATTGGGGCACCAGGTGCCACTGAAAACATCACACAATGATGCAAAAACAATTGTTCTTTTGAAGCACCCGCATTTTATATATTTGCACAGCAATGTATAAAATTCTAAGATTTCACTTTTCATTTTAGAGAAGAGCACCTTCATTAAAACAAAACTTATTTTATTCGTGAAATCTGTGGTACAATACAGCACTATCGAATTCAGTGAATTTCCAAATCTAATGTTGAATTCAGAGGTGGGGAGCGGGGTAGATCTTTTAAAGTATTTTTAATTTTTTAAACTCTCACTTTGATAAAATTTCATTTATTTTAATCTCAACAGTGTCAGAGACACACATAAATTGTCATTGAAACAAATAGCTGCTTATAGGTTTTAAAGCAGGTACCTTTTCGAGAAAATACTTGTTTAATCTATCGCAGCGGGTCTGACTTCAAATTGTACCGCCCTGGTGTTAGACCAGTGTTACTGAAGTGTTTCTCAATTCAGTTTTGTTGCGGATCACTTTTGGAAAAGGAAAAATAGAACATATTGGAGTAATTAAAAATAATAAAACCGTATTGAACCAAAAATAATAAACCCATATTGACATATTTTTCTTACTTCAGCAAAATCACAAGAGATTTTGGAGAAACTTGAACATCTTAAACGATTGAAAAATGTCACTGTGAATCAGTGGCGTAGTTAGGGGATAGTTAGGGCAGGGGGGCGGTCCGCCCCGGGTGACAGCATTTTACGGGTGACGCCAATTATAACATTTTATAGATTACAGATTATAGCATAGATTTTGATGAACTTATAGATAAGTTATCTATAATCTCGAAATTTCGAAAAGTAGTTTGTATAAAAAACATGCATTTGTTAATTAGCTATTCTTCGTTTTATGTTATTTATTTAAAAATTATATTTCAATTGTTCAGAATAACGTACAGTTTTTAATACATTATAAATAAATGTCACGTCCAAATATACTTGTATTTTTATTAAATAATGTATGAACTATTCAGCAATAGATTTTTTAAATATTAATTTCGGGGAGGGGTGATACCATTAATTTTGCCCCTGGTGATGCCAACTGAAGCTACGCCACTGCTGTGAATTCTTATCGTGAAGGCAGCAAATGGAAGTTGGCCAACGCTAGCCTAAGCAGCAGCGAGAAACTTGATACTCATTAAAATCCGCGCACGTTTTCTCGAGGCCTCATGTAAAGTACAACTAAATAAGTCTGTATAAGTAGGAACTAGCAATTTAAAAAATAGTGAAAAGTTCTGAAAAGGAGAATAATTTCAGGAATCAATGGAGCAATGAAGATTCACCGGCAAATTCGGTAATGAAATGTGAACCAAGAGATGGTGTGACAGTGTTTTTGGACAAAAGTATGTTGATGGAATCCTATACCCATTGGATTTGTTCCAATTATTCTTCACTGATGATAGGCTTGAAGAGAGTAAACAACAGTCACATTTAGTGAAAATGTACAATTGAAACATGAGTGGGACAGACAGAATGTATCCAGTTGCAGATCCAGTATACCTTCAAAGAAATGGTGGAAGCTTATTTTTCGGTGGAGTCTAGATGTATTGCAGAATTCGTGGCTTCTTTGCAGAAGAGCATTTCGAAGAAGGGTATCCATGGAAGTGGTGGGGAAATTTATCCTTCCAAGAAGAAAACCCGCCCCTACAAAAACACCGGTATAGTGCAGAATATCTCTTGCGTCTCGACTTGCCTATGTCGATCATTTCATTTCCTTACAGAACAAAATAACAATACGGGCTAAGTTTAAATAAGCTACAATAAAATGTATTAAATGAAATCTTTTACTGCGTGAAAAACTTTCCATAGTTTTCGTGGCAAATAAGTCAACAAGAGAGTAACACCTAAAATAATATTGCGTTGTTCATCCTTTAGCTCTGGTATTTTTCAATGAATATTTTTCTTCCACAAAAATTGTTAATTGTTTTTGTGCTACTTCACAAATAATATTGTTTTAAATTCACTTTGTTTCATTATATATTTAGTGTAACATATCTGGTGCTCCAATGTGACCTTTTGTAACGTGGGTGCTTAGTATTGCGTTTTCGCAACACGTCAATATGATGTAAAGAAGGATTTAAATGAAAAAAAAAAGTTCACAGAAAGGTATTCCTGAGATGCTCAGAAAACAAACAATAAGATCACAAAAATATTCAAAAAAACATCTCTGAGCATATATGAACTAATGATTTCATTCTAATAATTAATTCAATAAATATTTAACAAGGTATTTGAAGCGCTTACATTTTCCCAAATTTTTGCAGCTTATATTTTAAAGTAATAAAAAGAGTCCGGACATTGCTCGATCTATTTGCCTATTTTATTTCTTCGAATGTATTTTAGGCATCTTACCCCATTTTCCATGTGCACCTACGAAATTGCTTCTGTGAGTGTTTTGTAGAGCCAATAAATGCTTATTTTAGACTAACTACCTTTTCAAGCGTTAAGAACCTATAGATGACTATACTGAATTTTCCACATTGTTATAAAAAAATTGTTCATTATATTTTGTATTCTACAATCAGTTTTTGAGAAGTCACTGTTGGAAATTTTTTACCAAACCAGTAACAACTGCGTATGCGAATATGACACTGTGTAACGATTATGACGCTGAGACGCTTATGACGCTGACGTTTATGACGCTGATTGACACCGAATATGAGACTGAATGTCACCGAATATAACTGAATAACGTAAACGAATTTGACACTGTGCAGGATTCGCTTATCTACTTCATTGAAGCCCTCCGATTTCCAGAGAACAGGACATTTCTCTCATGTTTCCTCTTTGCGAGCATTAGTGAGGAATCTGTTCCTTACCATTAACACAACTGTCTTCAAGATTAGCGCTCCCTGCGTCTTTCGCTTTTAGAAGGTAGAATTATTGTCCAAGATGGGCTTAGTTTTCGTCGATAATAATTTTATATTGAAGTCTGGTACATGCAAGATCAGCAAATTTGCTGTTTCTGTTAAGCACGCTCGCTTCAATGCCAAAAGTATCAAGAAGTGCATTGCTAAAAGAGTGGATTCGGGGAGAACAAGATTTCACGATGGACGAAAATGTAATTTTTTGTCAGTGTTGTGAATAAGGAGTAAACTATGCCAAAATATATATCACACAACATAAAAACAATGCAACTGATGCAAAGAAATGCGGGAAAGGCGAGAAAAAACGATTCAACCCTTTCTTCAGCAAGTGCAGTCAGAAGATGAAGACAAGAAAGAGTGACGTGTCCATTTTCAAACTCGAAAATTCAACGCGTAACCAGTTCTTGACAAAACATACAAAATATAAAATTCCACACGAGTCAACTCTTAGGTAATCTTTATATATAATAGTGCATGTTGGTGTGTGTGTGTATGTATATGTATATATAAAAAACCTTCTCGGTGTATATATATATATATATATATATATATATATATATATATATATATATACACCGAGAAGGTTTTTTTCACCGAGAAAGTTTACGTGCTGTTAATTCTGTTGTAACTTCACTACACGGCGCTACATACCCACTACATATTCATATCAAACACACTCAGCAGCATTTTGAATCTATATTGTTCAATAACTCCTAAACGAGGCGTTCTAGGTCCTTAAAAATTAAAATTTAGAGGCTGAAGGCCTCAGAGAAACGTTTATCACACCGTAATCTGTAGAATGAACTCTTCCGGAACATTCTATTACATTTTCCCTGATACCACGCTTCCCGATATTACCTCACCTGCTCAGAGACGTGCAGAATCTGCGAGTAAATGTGAATGAGAGGGTCAGAGAGCGGCAGAGACAGGGACAGAGTGAGGGAGGGAGAGACAGTGAGAAACGGAGATGGGAGGGGAAAGAGGGAGCTGAAGGGTAGAACAACTTGTGCGGGGTTTTCCTAGTATTATCTAACTTCGCAATATGTTTTGCCAATTGAAGAATCCGATTTGTTTTGAGAGAATTGTGTTCATACTTCATTTACCTATTACATATAAATTTGAATGTTAAATATTTTCATTTGCTCATTGAAGGCGTTTTTATGCCTATTATCAAAGATAACGCCTTTTTGCCTCCATTTTCTTAAAGGTTTTAGTTTCTATTTGTCTGCTAACAATTTCAACAATAATGACTATTTTCAACTATAATACCTATTTTCTTGCCCGTTTTAAGTGCCTATTTGCCTGCCTATTTTCGACATTTTTAGTGCCTTAATGTCCGAGCTCTAGTATTAAGTAAAATCGATAAAGTAATCGAGATCGAATATATATGTTGAAAGAAGAAGATGTATAAATAAACTATAATCTATACTCTTACGTATATTTTGTTTGCAAACCTAAGGCAGAGAGATGGACGGAAGTGAACCGTTAGGAATTTTCTTCGTTTACTTGTCCACTGTTCAACTTCTCACTTTGACGTTACTTGCGGTCAAACAGTGCTGAGAGAGTTCATTGCATTCACTTCATTCAATGCAAATGCGTGCAAGCCAGTGGGCGAAGAACCCTGTAGGAGTCTGTTTCCGAATTTGGATGCACCTCATGTGCAGTGACGGATCCCGGGGGTGGGGAGCGTGGAGGCCTAATTTTAGTTTGTTACCTCTCTGTGTTTGGCAAAATTGATTTAAATTGTTAGAATTATGTCATTATTTAAAAAGTAATATTGTATAGTATCATACATAAACTTTAAAAAATATATAATACAGTTACAAATATGTTTTTATTTAAGAAAAATCTACGATGCCCCCTCTCCAAATGATCGCCTGGATCCGCCCCTGTTCATGTGAACCACTAAGTGGAACCGCAGGAGGAAAAGTTCTACGCTTGGTTTGTAATTTCATTTCAAATACAAATGTTTATTTTCATTATAATTCTTAACTGTATAATAATAACTAATAAATGACGTCTACTAATTTAACTAAATAATTATAACTTTATAAATGGCGTCTTGGTTGTTTTGGCTACACCTTGTTGATAAATTCTCCATTTAGTTTGTTTCTGTCAACAGCGATGGCTTCCTCAAACTGTAAAAGAGACCAAGATGACGTGACGTTTGTTAAGATGCCTGCAACACCGAGAAACCCAGATGCGTTATTAACTCTTTATACTGAATTTTATTTGCATTTCATTTGCCAGGAAAGTCAACTTTCCGTGGAGAAGAATTAGTGATTTATTTTAACGGAAATTATTCGGAGAACGTTAATTAAGAACCATCTGATTTGAACGAGCTCCGCAAACATTTGGGTAGGTGGATTTTCTTGTGGGATGTGCTCTCCACTGAATTTTCGTCAGTAAGGAGAAGATTTTATACCCGAAAATCTTGAAATATGCTTTTAAAAATGTGCATTTATGACATAAAATTTCTTAAATATGCACTTCAGTATGCAATTAAAATGACCTATTTTTCATTTCCTATATAAACCTTTATTTATAAATTTTCAGAAAAAGCATTCTTGGAATGAAAATATATGTTTTTGTGTAAACATAACATTCGAATAATCTACTTTACTTTTCAGAAGAAATAATTGAAGTAAACTATTCACCTTAGTGAAATACATTGTATCTCTTGTTGCATTTCTTCTGCCTGGTTTAAACAATATGATATAAAGGAATACTCTTACACTTGTACAAATATTTTATCTATAGAAAATAAAAAAAACAAATAGCATAACGTCACTATATTTTCATCTTACAATTTCAGTTTATTTTTACAATTTCATGCTGTATGTTACAAATGCGATACCCTTATAGTCAAATGCAAAATCCCGGCGTTTATCTATCAACGGGGTCTTGACAATCGAAAAGCATCTTTCCACATACACGGAAGTTAGAGGCGCGTACAGATCATTTGGCTGCAAATCTTCTTCCATATTCTTTCCAGACGGTACAACATTATTGCAACTTAGATTCTATGAAACATAGAAACGTTTTAGAGATAAGTCTCTATTTTAACGAAATATGCAAAATGCGTCTACACGAATATGCGTCTACACGAATATGCATTAACAGGAAAATCAGCCAAATATCTACAAATTTGCACTAACATATTAATGTACATAGTATCCAATTCTAACCAAATGTCAAGAAATATCACTTAGCTACACCCTGAAACAACAAAATATGCAAAATCATAGAAATCCGTATTCGTGTGGATAGAATTTGATAATATGGGTTTTATTTCAATTACTTATATATTAATTTTCGAAGTGTATTCTTAAAAAATATTTGTGATATCGGGCACGTGACTTCAAAACCTTTCGTGTTACCATCCTCTTTTGAGAACGAAAACTGAATGATAACAAATACCTTTTCTTGGAGTAGGGGTGCTTATCCGCAATCTTTAACTACAACTAATTCATTTCGATTGTTCGCAACGGACGGCAGTCCGTAACGAACGCCGTCCGTTAAGAGGCTTTTCGTTTCTCTGTTTGATTTAAGTCGACATAACAAAATAGATTAACGAAAACGAATAAACGCAATTTATTGAGGGTTTATCCAATTGAGTTTAGACAAGTTCTTGCACAAATTTTGCGGAACAAATCCCAGAGAGCTCCGATGACTATCGGTACGACCTGTGCTTTTACTCCCCACATTCGGCTGATCTCGATAGCCAAACTCTTGTATTTAAGACGTTTCTCTGCCTCCTTGGCTACGACGTTTTGATCGCAAGGTACAGCAACATCGACAAGTAGACACGATTTTTTCACCAAATCCCACATAACTATATTCGGTTTGTTATCCCGCTATCGTGAATGATTGATTGATTTACCAAAGAACAGTTAAAAATTGTGAAGTAAGGGGGAAAGGTGCCATTTTCCGCTTCCCTTCCGACTGCTCGCCGCTGTGCCCTGCGCGAAGTGCGGTTCGCCGCCCGCGGGAGGGCCCGGGGGGCGGAGGGCGGAGGGCGGGGCCGGTGGCCGGCGTGCGTCGCGCGTCGACGCCCGCGACGGAATGCGGAGCCGCCGGTCACCGCGAGCGCCAGCTGCCGCCGCTTCCGCCCCGCGGGCGCGACGCCTGCGCCGCCCGCGCCGCCCGCGCCGCCCACCCCGCGCCTTCCCATTCCGCTCCGCTCCGCACCGCACCGCTCCCGCTTAAATGCCCAGTGTGACGTCGTCTTGAGATGAGGAAGAACACAGACATGGAGTTTACTATACATATTTATTTACAATAGTTTATTACACTATGTACACTCCTAAGGAACGCTGCTCTCCACAGCACTCCGGCTCCTGAGACGAGCCGCCTCAGTATTTACCAAGAGAACCCCAGCTCGCTACACGAGCGCCGCCCCTGGTCTCTTGTCCCGTGGCGAAAAGCTACGCCTCGCAAGACGCTGCTCGCGATCACCTCCGCACATCGCTACGGTCAAACTCGACTGCCCAGGAAGCTTATTCCACCCGCCTCCCTTGCGAGGCATCACGTGACCGACCTCCCACGCACAAAGCGTCATTTCCTCTCGAGATTTGGGCCGGCTGAACATGGAGCCTGCCGTCCACCTGCAGACGATTTCTGTCGTCACACATCACTTGTGCGAACGAACAGCCGCCTTCTCAGACACGCCCCCAGTGGAGAGACCCTCGAGAGACCCCGGGGGGTCCATCCGTCCCTGCGCAGCACGAGAGAACCAACCCCTCCCCCTTGCACGACTTGTGCGGTCGGTCGCGCCCAGTGCTATGACGCTACACCAGATATCGATGGCACAGTAAATAGGGAGTTTTTGCACCCTCGAACGTAAAGCACTATCGATCTTCTGCTCATGCGCAGTTTCAGTTTCGCATCAATTTAGAGCATCTGCGCATGCGCAGAAGATCGATAGTGCTTCACGTTCGAGGTAGCAAAAACTCCCTAATATGAGACGTTGAGAGCAAAAGTGGTGTAAGTCAAATTTTGAAAGATTTTGGTTAGTTGCACTGGTAGATAGTTTGGACATAGTTCCATCACGCGTTAAAATGGTATGAACTCCCATATTTCTTAGTTAGACGGCAGTCCAATACAGAAGTAGCCATCAAGTTGCTCATACCGCTGCATGCAATTTTGGTGGAAATCACAGGTGGGACGAAACAGCAGCGTCCAGAGGCTCTCAAGAAATAGCTTTTTGTTTATCTGCACCCATCAGACGAAGCATCTCGAAAAAATAATCGCTTTTAGTGATACGTGCTCAAGTCGCAACTTCAAAATTGCTCTCACTTCGTTGATAATCGTGACAAAGTCCTATAAAGTATGTTTTTTGACTTACACACTTTTGCTCTCAACGGCTCATATTTTCATTATTATTATTATTATTATTATCGACATTATCATCATCATCATCATCGAAATACTGGCAAAGGTAGCCCAGGGTATCAACTGATGTCACTGGTCCCTGCAGTGCCTCTGACCGGGAGGTTCTGGAGTTCCAGTCCGACGGACTTTAGGCACTAGCTTCATATCTAGCAGTGGCGTAGCGTGACTCGCACGTCTGGGGATGCTCAACAATAACACAAAAAATGTCGCTATCAACTACTTCATATAACAGGCAAACGCAACACAAGGCAGATACACTGGAACTACTTCCACGATCTCGATTGTTTACGACGGTGTAGGTGCTTCCCACAAAATCTTCACAGCAGTCAGGACTGCCGATATCTTGAAAGGAAATTAAATAAGCTGTAATTCTTATACGCGAATGGCAATGAGACGACTTGTTAATGTATATATTGCAGACTAAAATAATATGTAATCTATTTAAGGAACAATTCAATTTCTTGGATTAAGAAATAGAAGACAGGCACTATTTCTACAGTTTGTGCCCATGACCACGCGGGGACTCCCGAGTGAGAGAGAGATAATTTACTGACCGCCTGAAGTGTGCTGCGCTCACGTGCACAAACGAGTAACTTGCTCAAACGGGTAACTAGCCGCAGTGGATGTACGGTAGATGCTAGCGTAAAGCAGTCGGGTTTCTCTGGGCCAGGGGTGAAGAGGGGAAAGGGAAACTTCTCCATCTGCACATGCGTCATTGCTCGTCGCAATCTGGCGGCAGACGCTAGAAGCATTTTACCTTCCAAGCAATCACAGGCCAGCTTCAACAACCCGCCGAATTCAATCATAGGAAATCAATTTAAAATTAATACAAAACGTGTTTCGCTCAACGAACAACTTGTAAAATTATCAATACAGTATTTAGGCTTCTTTATTAATATTATGTACGGGGATGCTCAGCATCTCAGCGTCCCCTGACGCTACGCCACTAATAGCTAGGTCGAGTTCATGAGCTGTCTGGAGGAGAATTCTAGAGACCGGCTTCTGATCGATAGTTTTCCGTGGTTTCTCCGTTAATACCAAGCGAATATAGAAGCAGTGCCTCAACAAACGGGTCACGGACCAGGCGCGATCTTTCATTCCTCTTTCTTGTCTTATCCTCACCTTTTGCTGTCATACACATACACTAACAAGCACTATACTATCATACTTGTCGGGGACTTAGAGCTTGTCCCGGATGGGGCGGTACCCCGCTAGTGGGAGATATCCGGTTGGAGAAAATGCTCGCAAGCGGATGTAGGTCGGCGCCGGACCTCACCATCCATCGGGGAAAGATCACCGCCTCCTCCCGCGATAAAAAGCATACACTTTGCTTACGATACTAATGACCTTGACTGTTGACGCTCCCAGAATCATCTTTCAATCAATCTTTTGATCTAAGACACGATTTACAGACTTCCTTTTGGCGTATGATTTTGCCGGCGTCTGTTAAGATTTTACCAGTCCACCGTACGTTAAGAACAATCGAAACATGTATCAGAGAAAGTTTCCGGGCTGGTAGGTCGTGGTCTGGTTGGCGTTGAAGGGCCAAACGAGTCAGGAGTCGCCGCCCCGGATGCTGCGCCCAAGACCCTGCCGCCACCGAGGATGTCCACCTTAGTCGTGGGCGAAAAGTTTGGCATTTTAACACCAACTGGACCACGGCCTAGCAGCCCGGAAACTTTTTCTGATATTGACTCTAGTCGTGAAAGCCTACGATACTACATAAATCGAAACATGATTTGTGACTAAAGATAGCGTTTGAGCACACTTTTTCCAAGGAATGGTATTTCTTGTTTATATTTTTATAAAGATGATTTTACGAAAAGTATTGAAAGACACGGCCGTTAACACAAATAACAGACTCGGTTACTCATTTGATGTTCATTGGCCCAATGACATTAATATCTGTACCTTTTCGTATTCTCTTGGGAAAACTGCCGGTGTTCTGACAAAAAAAATGTTTTGTGAGCCCCTCATACCATAGTTTAACGTCCTAATGAATGGACTGATACTGATTGATTGATTCCAAAAAAACAATTGACGGCAAAACGTCCGTCTGTCCGGTATATTGAACACTAGCGCCTAAATCATGCGTAGGATTTTTTCCAAATAGAAGAAACCCCTGTCCATCGGGCCTGAGTCAAAGCTCTGCGATTTTGAAAAACATTCATTAATTTTGGGGGGTAGTTTACATGAAGTCTCCCGGACATTTTCAAAATTTTCTCAAAAACGGCTCCAAATTTTTTCTTTAAATTTCTTGTAAGAATACAGTAAAATACACGTATAAAGGTGGCATAGGTCCGATTTTAACGGTTAACGTTTTCCACAATTTTCGTAAATTACCAAATTTTGAGATTTTTCCAGGGTCTTCCTACAACTGCAAAATTGAAGATAGAGATTTTTCCTTCAAATAAAATTTGTTTTCCATTATTAGTTCTTTCATTAATATGTAACTCTACTTGTATAGTGAAGTCATAGACTAATGATGTATATCTTTACTCTATGGTGAAGTGAAGTGGAGTAAAATGAATTGGAGTAAGGTTTGCGCTGTGAAATTATGTACCATTATTCTTAATTATTGTTTTTAATTAACTACCCTCTTGTAATTTAAATATTCTGCCACCAATGATACTTAATTGCAGAATTAATAATAAATCTAATATAAGCGCTAGGAGGACCCGTGAGGATATTTTTTACTCTGTAAATCAATATTGTTTCAAAAGAATAATATTTCATGCTGGGGCTTTTGAGAAATCCGTGGCACGAAGTGGAGTACCGTTTAAAAACAGTGAAACGTGTACTAAGCGGCCACTGTTTGTTCCGTGAAAAAAGTATTTTAGAGGGATGGTTACACCATTACATTTCTCTCACCATGTTCGACTGTAGCCTCCATATTTTCCTTTTGAAGTTCTGACTTTGTCTTCGGCCAAACTTTTAACACGGCCATTATATTCGTACAATTACTTTTGTCAACAAATATAACGTCCTGCCAGCATACACTTTTCTTATTTTTGTGGCCCTTCGTGGAAACTAATTTATTTTTAATGGCTTTTTAGGGACTACTCTGAAAGTGTACCCGTCTCGTCGAACAGTCCATGTTGTTGCAACTTGTGTATGAAGTTTTGATGCACTTTCCTTCGAATTTTTCTTGACCTCCCTGACGATAAAGAGTATTTTTCGCTCATTCAGCAACTGTGGACAACCGTGATGAGGCAAGACACGATTCTATCCCCATTCTTATACCTCCTAATGATGTCACCAATTGTAGAACTAGGAAAATTCGATAGAAAACTTATTTCTCTTTCTGATTTTCCCCTTCGCAAGTTGAAATATGACCAAAATGGCGTTGTTCCAAAGTTGTTTTCGCCATTTCATCCATGGCGTAAGGTTTTCTTACACCATTTCATCAAAACGAAGCGCAACCCTCTTGAGAACTTAAGTTCGGTTAGAACACTGAATTTAACGATTTCTCTCCTCTTTTCGCTTTCTACGATTTATGAGTAGGACATAACCATAAAAAAATCCAAAACAACCGGCGACTGTAAATTAAATTGTAAGATTATATTTCTTATGAAGTCAATGGGCAAAGCAGATTAGCTAAATAATTCCAACCGGATGCATGATTCACATTCTGACTCCATCATCTATCATAATCACTCACCTCTACCATCCATGCAATAGCAGGCAATGCCAAACCACCTGCCTAGAAAAGGGAAGGATGTAAAGACACAAGCTTCCTCCCTTGCCTACACATAGGCCCTGCAGATAGAGTAGAACATCATAATCATCTCAAGATTGTAGATTCATTTTCAAATTTACATGCCTGAATCGTTTAACATAAATGCAGACCAACAATACTATTGTTAATAAATTGGTAATTTACAATCTGTAATGAGATTTTGAAGGTCAGGGAAAATGGGACACTTACAAGTATTTAAAACTTTTTCATGTTATGTGGATTTAGAAAGAATTGATATCTATTATTTATATGGTTTTAATATTTTAATAAGGAACAAAATATTTATATTCTTAGACAACTGAATGGCTTGCAGTTTCATTATTCAGTGCCTAAAAGGCTTGTAGTAAGACCATCAAATCACCATTAGGTGCCAGTCTTTCCTGAAACACACATACGCATTCCTTAGGGATACAGATAGCTTTCATTTGACAACTTGTAAAAATTCATTTCCTCCAGGCATTGTGGAAGCTGTCATGTGTGTTGCGTTCTGAATAAGCTCCATTCAAAATAATTTTAGTATAAGTATCCAATCGTCTTTTAAAAAAAATTTAACATGATTTAAAAATTCCATTGTTCTCTTAAGAGTATTTACAGTGTCTTTGAAAATAAAGGAATTTGAAAAAAACAAAACAAGAAACTTGATCTTCTGTAAATGTGATTTTGAGGGCGTGGCTTTGTTTTTTAAGCTGTTTATATATTTATTTTGGAAGGTAATGATGGGATAAACCATTAATTAAATTGATTATTATGAAACTATAATGGTTTTCTTCATGATAAGAACTATTCCCAAGAGGTGAGAAGAAAGTAACACAAAATTACTATTTTATACTTTCAAGTTACCAAACAAAGAATATTTCTCAACATTTTCTTTACATACTCTTTTATTTCTTAGATATTATTAGAATTCTATTTCTAAGTGATAACAAAATAGTGTCAGAAAGTAACTAAATAAGTGGTATGTCCCTGGTAAACACAAAATTAATAGATCTTAATTATTATCATTTATTAAATTTATTAATATTACTGACTAATTGTTTAAGGTTCCAGAAGAACTAGGTTGTCAGATTACTGATGACAGCTCCCTGGTCCAAAGTTTGAAAATAGTCTCTGATGTAAGACATCGGTATGCTGTAACAACATTGATGAGCAACATTGAAAATTTGGGAAATGAAACTCAAGAAACTGAACTGGTTTTTATAATACCTGAAAGTGCATATGTTTCTTCTTTCTACTTGTAAGCAAAATTAAAATAAGAGAATAAATACCTCTTAAGATAGACAATTATCAATTGATTATAAAATGAAATGAATTCTAAAATTTACTAATGCAAATTATTTGTAGCATTGCTAATGATATTAAATATAAAGCAGTGGTGAAAAGCAAAGAAGAAGCTCAACAAGAATATCAAAATGCTGTTGGAGCTGGAGAGTCAGCTGCACATATATCTACAAGGTATCACATTTTAATTTACAATTGTATAGATTGTGGTTCCATATATTGCCTGTCTCATCTAATTGAAATATCACTACTTCATTGGCCATTAATTTTTAGACAGATACCTTATAAAATATAAAACATTTATTCATAAAAGCTTTTAGTAAAATATAGTTTAATAAACAATGTTTAGCAGTTTAATGCAGTTAAACTACTGAACTTTTTATGAAAAATATTCAATCAACAACTTTTTATGAATTAAGGTTTTATGTTTTAATAGGTGTCTGTGTAAAAATTAATGTCCAAAGAAGTAGTGACATTTCAATTCTAAAGATTGTCCCATCAAAAGTGCATTAACCAATGCATATTACAAATAGACTCTAAATGAGAAATTATTATTTTCCAGTGCTCGAGAATCAGATATTTTCACAATATCAGTCAATGTAGAGCCTAAAAGTAGTATTTCATATAACTTAACATATGAAGAACTGCTGAGTCGCCGACATTCACTTTATGATCTCACAATTTCAATCATGCCAAAACAGGTACAGTTATCTTTTTCCGTCAATGAATTCATCCTTAGATAAAATATATTATGATAAAATATAATTTCCAGGCACTGAAAGATTTGGATATTTATGTTAATATTAGAGAAACTAGTAACATTACAAAATTAGTAGTTACAATTCCTGGAAATGAAACTTACTTTTTCACTGGACCTATAAAACACGGTATGTATCTTTCTCAGATTAATAATGTAGAGATTGGTATTTAAATTTCATGATTGTAAACAATTGTACTTACAGCATAAAGCAATAATTTAACACATTTGTTTGTCTTCTATTTTCAGTTGGTGGCAACTTTTCTGAACTTGCAACTAACTTTTCATATCGTACTGCCAAAATTCAATATCATCCATCTTGTGATCAACAACAATTCATGTTAAATAGTTCTGATGATAAAGAGCTGAATTATCAGCTAAGAGTTCAATACGATGTTAATAGAACACAGTCATCTTCTGAAATTCTGGTAGGAATTGAAGGGAATACTGCATTACCCAATAGATAATTTGAAATGCATTATTTTTATTGGTTTTTTTTTTTCTAGTTTGGTGATGGACATTTTGTTCACTTTTTTGCTCCTGAGAGTCTTTCTCCAATACCATTGCACATCATCTTTGTGTTAGACACCAGTACATCTATGTGGGGTCGGAAAATTGAGCAACTTCAGGTGTCAATGAAGTCAATTCTTGGAAAATTACGCTCTGAAGATCATTTTAGTTTGGTCCATTTTGGAAATGACGTCTCTGTAAGCACATTTAATATACTTTTTGTTATGTGTAACACATTCTACACAATTATACATTTTTGAAAGTTCTATTTATAGAAGAAACAATAGTAATTAATATCATTATCTAATCCTGTCATTTTTTATATTGTTTAATTTCCTTTTTTTTTCTCTTCCATCTCATATTATCATCAATTTCAAGTTTTTACTCCTTTTAAAAATTATCATAGTTGTACTTCCTCCTACGTACAAAATGTTTGAGCTCATTCACTGACCTGTTGTGTTAGATTTGTGTTTTTGTTTCTTTGTGTTTATTCCTAATTTTACAAAGCCAGAAATTATTTTTCTCAATAATATTTCTCATCCTTCCTTCTCAAGAGCACAATAAATTGTAACATAATTTGTCTACTAGGTGTGGTCAACACAACCCCAAGAAACAGTTGGAATCAATAGGTACAATTTTACTCATGAAGCGAGTAAGATAAATATTGATAGGGCAACATATTTTATTTCTACTTTGAATGTCACAGGAGGTAAGTTCCTTATATCTTCTTTTATACATATTAATCACAGAAAATGATTTCCTTACTCCATCTAAATTTCGTGTAATGTACATTGTTGATAAATTGTAAAAGTTTAGGTAATTTTTATTAAAATTAATACTTTTTTTAAGGAACAAACATAAATAGTGCTCTGAGGAAAGCTCTTGAATTGGCTGCAAAACACAAAGTGAATTCAGAAAAAGCAGGAATTCCAGCCTTATCTGTGCCATCTATCATTTTGCTACTGTCAGATGGCATTCCTACAACAGGTGAACTGCGTTCTTCCCGCATACTGGCAACAACGAGGGCTCGCAATACAGAAATTCAGGTTACTTTGTATTCTAAATACATTGTTTTATAACAGATGAACAGAAGGTTTCAACAAATATTTTCTAATTTGCTAGACTAACAATTTTGTATTTACTATTCACAACAAAGTTCACATTGTATCTTTATTTTTTTTTATCAGAAAACATTGAATGTAGGCTTGCATGGTGCTTAAGAAACAGTTGAAAACATGTACAGTCCAAATAAGAACTTTAATAAAAAGCAATGAAATCACACATTTTGTAAATTTTTCAAAGGAAAGCCCTGTAAATGAAAAAACAAACAAACAATAGCTGCCTTGAATTGTAATTTTCTGAAGTGTAACTTATTTTTCGAAGACATTTTCTGTGGTCAAAGCTTCATTACGCAAAACACATTATTCTCGATCATTAATGTGGTAAATTTACATATGTAATTGTTTAAAATGAATGTGATCCTCCTTTGACAACCATCAAAATCAACTGATATACATGCGTTCTCTTTCAGGCCTCCATATTTAGTTTGTCAATAGGTGACAGTGCAAATTTTGGTTTCTTAAGAAGGTTATCACTTCAAAATCATGGGTTTGCACGAAAGATTTATGAAGCATCAGACACTGCTATTCAATTAGAATCATTCTTTGAAGAAATTTCATCTCCTTTGCTGACAAATATCAATTTCTTTTATACAGGACGCTCTGTAAGTATAATGAAAAATGATATGGATGTACAAATTATTGCATATATATTGACATTTAAAAATTCTTTCAGATATTGCAAGACTCCATTACAATAAATCATTTCCACTCATACTTCAAAGGAGGTGAAATAATTGTTGCTGGTAAATATAAAGTTGAAGATGAAGTGAATGATTCTCTTAATTTTGATAATGAAGTAACAGGGTGGAATAAGAAAACTGAAATACATCAAAAAATTCAAGTAAAGAGGAAGGTAAAGAAACATGTAATGCAACTACCCTCGCGTCTTCGGTTGGGCGCCTCAGACGGGTAGCCGGCCCGCTCAGTCGACAGATTACCTGAAACGGCGGAGATGGAGGAAGCCGGTGGCCTAGGTTGAATGAGAAGTCAAACATGTGAATTTAGAACTAGTTGAATTTATTCATTAACAAAAGAAAACGCTAATGGTCTGGTGATGATAACTCTGGCGAGCATGCCCCCAAAATCGAAATAAAACAAAAAAATGAAATGTCATGCACATAAGAGAACAAAAAATTACAAAGTGATTACAATCAGATGAAACTCTTCTTCGCGCGCGAATTCCCGCTTGACGGCCATGCGCGGCCGGGAACTCCTCTTCGTCGCCCGGTCGAGAGGAAGTCAACACTGATTGTCTGATGTACTGTTCACACCTCTCGATCGCGTGTACGACATAAGACACTCAAACAGAAAATACCTCTGTTAGGCGGCCTGTGCCACCCACTGAAGTTGAACGACCTCAGGTCAGCTGGCAGTTCGGCTGGCGAGGTTCGTGGCGGGCGAGGGGCGCCGCTCGAAAAATGTAGGTCAGATCAGGTACTTGCGAGGGTAGCGGCCAAGGCGGCCGGAACACAAAAGCGCCGTCTGCTCGCTGCGGTGAATGGGTCAGCACAGTTCATTCACTGACACGGTCGGTTCATTCCCGGTCGATCTCACAATACTTTGATACTAATGAGCCCGTGAATTATCGCACAACTTCACAAAGGAAAAGAGAGTCTCGAGTTCGCACGTAAATCGGACGTAATATAATACGAATTGCTGTCAAATGTTCATAATACTGTTCTGCGGCCTGCGTTCGTCACAGAAGTCTTGTACCCAAACTCTACAAGAAACTTAATAATTTTTTTTAAGTCCATCGAACCGAACGCCACAACAGAATATAACAGGTTCCCCCCCTGCGGCCGCCACTTGCGTCCGATTCTGAACACGGCTCCCAAGCTTCTCTTTTGTGCCTCGTCGCTCCAAGTTTTAGGAAACCTCGTTCCCCCCACCAAAATTATCCCTGTGACTCTGGAATATTCTAGAACAAACCCGAATTCTGGCTGCTATTGGCGAAAGGGTACTGCGCATTAGATATTTTCTGCCCAATCAGAGGATGTTTTCGAGGCCGAGAAAAGAGTGAGAGAGGGGCTGGTTATCGCTCCCTCTCGCTTTAATTTTGCGTCGAAAAGGGGCAGTTATTAACGACCGGGGGGGTGTGAGGGGCTAGGAATCTCTAGGGAGGTTGACGGAAGAGTTCCAGGCGTCGTGGAAAAATACTGAAGGGGTCGTGTGCGGAGCGGCCACCCAGAGTTGGGGCACACGTGTCCTTGACGAATTAGGGAGCGAAGGGTGCCGACACCGTGGCGCCTCGCCTGGCCCTCGGGTCGCCTCCGTGGCGCCTCGCATCTCTCGCGTCGCCGCCTGCGTGGAGTTATTTTGCGGCAGAATAAACCTGAATTTATTCGGTATCACTACATTGGCCTCCCTTCCCGCAGTAGAGATATGCATCGTGTTTTAAAATTCGTAAGGCGTGGTGAGAAGTTTTGAAACCTGAGATGCTTATCTCGTCAAAAAAATTTAAAAAGTGGGTACCGAATTCTAACGACTAATTTCTGTGATAACAATTACATAAAAGGTCTTATTCAAATAGTTACCCTTAAATTAAACTCACTAACCCTAATAATGATGGAGTAATAAAATAAACTAATAAACTACAAGAAAATCTGAATCCCCTAATCTACGGTTACAAATATTATTTCTTAAACAGTGAAGGCACGGCTATCACGAACTACTCGGTAAGCTGTACGGTTCTGGCGAGTTTATTTTAGAGATTAATAAAGTTTGGAATTAAGTTTTCATTTTCTCATTTGATTGGTAGAAAGGCATTCTAATAGTCGCCTTAAATGACAAAGATGTTCCTGAAAATTTCGAGATGAAATCACAAGGTCGTCAATATAAGGCGTAACGAAGCGTTTGAGTTCGTCACCTAATTTTTCATCTAAGCATCGAATGAAGGCTGCGCCACTGTTCTTTAGGCCGAAAGGCATCCGCTTCCAGACATAAGTGAGGCCGTTGTAAAGGAATCCTGTAAATTTTCTGTCGTCTGGGTGAATAGCAATTTGCCAGTACGAACTAGAAAAATCCAAAGCTGAGAAGATTTTTGTTTGGTTAAACTTCCAAAGAATATCATCAATATTCTGCGGCGCCTCATTTTCTGGAACGGTCACTTCATTAATTCTGCGAGCGTCTAAACAAATTCTGACCCCTCCGTCTTTCTTTTTTACAACGACAATCGGATTTAGATAGGCGGTCACTGATCTCTCGATGATGCCCTCGTCAATCATTTTTCTGACGGTCTCATCAACTTCCCCCCTTAAAGCTTGTGGAATAGGATAGTTTTTCATCTTAAACGGCGAGTCATCGGTAACCCTAATTCGAAAACAAAAGTCTTTAATGGGAATGAACGGGGCGACCGAAGACATGTAAATAATCAAGTAGCACTGTCTGCAACTGGGAGCGTTCATCATAGTTCAAAAAATCACATTTTTGCACATTTTGGCAAATAATCCCTTCGTCGTTTCCCCCCCTTCCCAAGTTGCACTAGAAATGCTAAGATCAATCCTATCTTCCCCGTCATCTTGAATAATAATTTCTTTACCGGCACCGAAACTCATAACATTTCTGGAAAAATCTATTATTCCACCGTTTTCTCTTAAAAAATCAACCCCCAAAATAACATCATGATTAAGATCTTCAATTACTAGACAGGGCACATCAAACAACATATCTCCTATATTAATTGAAATCAGGACCTGCATTGAAATTGGCTTGCTTCGTTTTCTCCCAACCCCTATGACATAGCATCTGACGGTAGGTAATGTCGGTACTGGAATCCGCTCGCTTATAAGTCGCGCATAAAATTTCTTTGACACAGCACTAATTTCACTACCAGTATCAATAAGAGCTTGGACACATAAATTTCCCATAAAGGATTCAATAATAGGGCATTTTCTGGCACGTTCTTTGATAGTCACATCCTCGTCTTCGTTAAAATCAAAAAAGGCATAATTCACTGATATGATCGCATGAAATGGTATCTCTAAAGAAACTCGTCCGTCACCCAGATACCGAGACAGCTGGGACGTTTCTAATTTGTTGAAGCCGGCCGGGATGAATTTTGCCGTCCATCTCTCTCATCGCGATGTCCACGGTTCTCACGGGATTCGGGCGGCGCTCGCCGATCATCTGCCTCGTTCCCTCCGGCCCTATTATCTCTATGCCACTGCGGCCTGCCTTGGTAGTTTCCGTCGGGCCTGCGATTTCTGTCGCGGTTCTCATTGTGATAGTTGTCCCGCGTTCTATCAAATTGTGCAACAGTTCTTGGAAACGTTCTAAATCTCTACACTCCACGCTGTTGACAATATTCTGTACATACGTTGGGAAATGAGCTGTCAGTAACCAGATGATTTTTCGGTCGTTTGCCTGCGGGTCACACAGCTTGATGGCGGAGATTTTCTCCATGGCGTAGTCTAAATAGGACTGCCCGTGGCGGTTTTCCCATCGCGATTCTAAAATCTTCCGCTCGAACTCATATCTCCGTTGTTCGCCCCAGTATCGATTCAGAAACTTCTCCCGAAACTCTTCATAATTTTGAGGGAAAGGGTTTAAAGCGGAAATCCAATAAGATGCATTGCCTTTCAACAATTCTTGCATAAATTTAGCCTTCAAGTGTGAAGGTACCGCCTTCGTGAGATTCATGTAATTTCCGCCCGGTCAAGGAAAACTTTGGGATTTTCATCGGGTTTCCGGAAAAAATACAGGTTCTGCGGTGGAGCCCACGAGAAGCGAAGGCCTGAGCCACCAGAATTCGGATTTGGGTAATTCTCGCGTTCCTTTTCAATTTCCTCCTTTACCAATTCTAGGACAGTACGATCAATTTCCCTTTTTAATTTAGCTTCTCTCTCCCTGATGTTTTCCTCACTAATATTGCCTACTTGCGCGAACTTTTCGTGGATATGCGACACTTCTGAATGGAGTTTTCTGTCCGATTTTATTAAATTTTTCGCCCATTTCCTGCTTAACTTCAATGATCTTTTCAGTAACCGACTCACAGCACGCTTCTACTTTGTCGTCGCATGCCTGTAATTTGGTCTGAATTTCGGTTTTAAAAATTTTGAAATTTTCGGTAGTTTCCGCTTGTGCCCTTCCCAACTCCTGACTGAGTTTTTCTACGTTCCCCTCTATTTCCCCGCATCTGCCTTCGACCTGATTCTTTAAAATCCCTATTTCATGGTTAGTTTTTGCTCGAGACTTTCTAATTTATTTGCTTGGGCTTCCAAAATGACTTTCGATTCGGGTTAATCTGTCCTCACACTTGCTCTCATGTGCTGTGAACCGTTCATCTAACATTTCCTGTAATTTGGCAGCGTTATTTGAGATTTTCTCCTCTAATTTTGCGGCATTATTTGAGATTTTCTCCTCTAATTTCGCGGCATTATCTGCAATTTTCTCCTCTAATTTTGCGACATGCTATCTGACTGGTCTTTAATTTCTTTCAATTTAGCGGCGTTGTCTGAAAATTTCTCCTCAAATTTGGCAACAGTGTTTATCTGAAATTTCTCTCATAACGCGCAAGATCTCACTTAAGGTGGGACCTTGCGTCGACGGCTCCTCAAAACTGTCTTCACCCGTCACGTCAATACCTGATTCGTCCTGCATTTTTACAATGTTACGCGGTTTCACTTGTTTTAGTACGCGCACACGGTATTCACACAACACAACACAACACAAGACAATGACACTTACAAGGAAAACACAGTACAAAATGACATCCTCAACAGACCATAAGTTATTAACTTCTCTACACCGTGCTTCCATCCATCATCTTAATAATTTAAACAATTTAATAATTTACGCAGAGAAATCTCAGGGCGCTTATCTGGGATATTAAAAAATGAAAATTACGATTATTTCGCGTTAATCGAGCCCCACGGTGGGAAAGCCAATTGCAACTACCCTCGCGTCTTCGGTTGGGCGCCTCAGACGGGTAGCCGGCCCGCTCAGTCGACAGATTACCTGAAACGGCGGAGATGGAGGAAGCCGGTGGCCTAGGTTGAATGAGAAGTCAAACATGTGAATTTAGAACTAGTTGAATTTATTCATTAACAAAAGAAAACGCTAATGGTCTGGTGATGATAACTCTGGCGAGCATGCCCCCAAAATCGAAATAAAACAAAAAAAATGAAATGTCATGCACATAAGAGAACAAAAAATTACAAGTGATTACAATCAGATGAAACTCTTCTTCGCGCGCGAATTCCCGCTTGACGGCCATGCGCGGCCGGGAACTCCTCTTCGTCGCCCGGTCGAGAGGAAGTCAACACTGATTGTCTGATGTACTGTTCACACCTCTCGATCGCGTGTACGACATAAGACACTCAAACAGAAAATACCTCTGTTAGGCGGCCTGTGCCACCCACTGAAGTTGAACGACCTCAGGTCAGCTGGCAGTTCGGCTGGCGAGGTTCGTGGCGGGCGAGGGGCGCCGCTCGAAAAATGTAGGTCAGATCAGGTACTTGCGAGGGTAGCGGCCAAGGCGGCCGGAACACAAAAGCGCCGTCTGCTCGCTGCGGTGAATGGGTCAGCACAGTTCATTCACTGACACGGTCGGTTCATTCCCGGTCGATCTCACAATACTTTGATACTAATGAGCCCGTGAATTATCGCACAACTTCACAAAGGAAAAGAGAGTCTCGAGTTCGCACGTAAATCGGACGTAATATAATACGAATTGCTGTCAAATGTTCATAATACTGTTCTGCGGCCTGCGTTCGTCACAGAAGTCTTGTACCCAAACTCTACAAGAAACTTAATAATTTTTTTTAAGTCCATCGAACCGAACGCCACAACAGAATATAACAGGTTCCCCCCCTGCGGCCGCCACTTGCGTCCGATTCTGAACACGGCTCCCAAGCTTCTCTTTTGTGCCTCGTCGCTCCAAGTTTTAGGAAACCTCGTTCCCCCCACCAAAATTATCCCTGTGACTCTGGAATATTCTAGAACAAACCCGAATTCTGGCTGCTATTGGCGAAAGGGTACTGCGCATTAGATATTTTCTGCCCAATCAGAGGATGTTTTCGAGGCCGAGAAAAGAGTGAGAGAGGGGCTGGTTATCGCTCCCTCTCGCTTTAATTTTGCGTCGAAAAGGGGCAGTTATTAACGACCGGGGGGGTGTGAGGGGCTAGGAATCTCTAGGGAGGTTGACGGAAGAGTTCCAGGCGTCGTGGAAAAATACTGAAGGGGTCGTGTGCGGAGCGGCCACCCAGAGTTGGGGCACACGTGTCCTTGACGAATTAGGGAGCGAAGGGTGCCGACACCGTGGCGCCTCGCCTGGCCCTCGGGTCGCCTCCGTGGCGCCTCGCATCTCTCGCGTCGCCGCCTGCGTGGAGTTATTTTGCGGCAGAATAAACCTGAATTTATTCGGTATCACTACAGTAAATAGTTTTCTAACAAATTGGAACTGAAAAATTATTATTGAATTGAATTTTACCTATCTTGTGACCTGTGTTTAGATCAATCTTCAGGAAGAAGTAGATTTACTAGAAAGATTATGGGCCTATTTGACAATCCAACAACTTATTAAGCAACAAATTGCTGAAGGAGGTTCCAATAAGAAGAATCAAACTTATAAAAATGTGGCAAGGAAAATGGCTTTGAAGGTATATGATTGTAATTTTTGTATTTATAAACTTTGTAACACAATTTAATAGAAAATATTGTCACAAAGTGTAAATATTCGATCCCTCTAGGATCCAAATCCAGGACCTCCTGTTATCCTCACAGATATTTAAACCAACTAAGCTATGGAATCAAATATTAGATTCACGACAATTTAACAATCTTGTAAGAGATTAGCAATCTTATACGCTTTTTATCTTATACAAATTGGGATGAAGGGTGATGATGAACAAAATGGGATGACACACAATTCGTTGGTTTATAAATAAATTAAACAGGATTTGTCTTAAGAAACAATTTTTGTCAAAATGGTGTGAACATGCTTACAGGACACATTTTAATACTGAAAATGAATTGTAATGAAGTGTAAATATTTTATTCCACCAGTATCCAAGCTTCAAACTTTCTGTTAACCAGAAAGATGTTCTAATGACTAGCTACAAAATCGAATATTACATTCATGACAAATTAACAATCATTTCTGATATACAAATTGGGATGCAAGGTGGTGATGAATGAAAGGGAATGACTCTCAATTTGTTAGTTAACATTAGAGTCAGATCCAATTCTAAATAAATATGTTTTATGAAGGTGATGGCACAAAATGTGATGACACAATTTGTAGATTAATAATTATATCAGACCCAATTGTTAATCAATCAATTGTGAGTCACCCATTTCATTCATCACCCTCCATCCCAATTTTTGTCACCCTTCAACCTCTCTTTTTGTTTTTGTTGTTGTTGTTATTGTTTAATGTTACTGAAATTCATGTTTGAACAATTAATAATCATATATTATACACTAAATTTTAATAGTTCAGAAATACTGTACTTTTATTCTAATAATAAGAAATATTGAATTTTGGCAGTACAAGTTTGTGACACCATTAACATCATTAATTGTAGTGAAACCTGAAAATGAATTACCTTACAAATTATTAGCCAAACCTATTGATGAAACAGAAGAAGGAGAGAATTTTATTTTTCAGAATAAGATAGGTAAGTCGGATGAAAACATCTTGAGATTGAAACTGTACTTACAAGGTACTTCCTTAACAGTACAATTGCTAATAATTTATTTTCCTTAGTTTCCATTCCTATGACACCATTTCAAAATCATGTTCATCCAAGTCTTGGCCTGCCCACAGACATGGCAAGTAATAAAGATTCTACAACACAAAACGAGACAGATATTCAAAATAACACAGAGCGTAAGTAAATTATGAAGATGATTGCCAAGAATATATTACATTTTCAATTAGTACAGTGTCTTTTAAAACTTGTGTTCATTTTCTGGGACTGAAGAAATTCCAATGCAAACGGTTTTGAAATTATCTGACGTGAGTTGGTTGTCACAATATCTGGACTCATCAGGACGTATTAAAATTATTTTTGATAATAAATCCCAAATGCAAACATATCTACTTGATGCTGACAATTTAGAGGTAAATGTACTACTTGACAATAAAATGACATGACAAATATTACATTACTGCAAATTATAAGATGGAATTGATTTTCTAGGAATTAAAAGATTTAAAATCAGAAGCCTGTTCAACACCTAACAAAGGAAATGGCTCATGTCAACCATTGTCTTCTTGTGTACTAGAAGAATTCAAAGATGACTATAATATTTTTCTCAAATATTTCTGTGAATTAAACAAGTAAGTGAGAAAGAACTTACCTACAGATACACTTCCTATGAGCTGTTGTGCTCTTTATAATACAATAATTTTTTGTTGCTTCAGTGTTGCAGGAGTATGTTGTCCTACGGAGGTTAAAACAAACAAAACTGCTACAACACGAGAACAATGATTATGAACTATTGAAGTAAAAATAACTATATTTTTAATGTTTTTCAATTTTATTAATTTTACATTTCTTTGAATTGTATGTCAATAAAAAGATGACAATTGTATAATAAAAATATTTAAAAAAAGAAATCAAGCAACAAAATATAAAAGCAGTATACCGTCAGTCCATTTCTTGTTTCAGTGCTCACTGGCAGCTCATGCAATTAAGGTAATTTAAAGGCACAATACATTTATCAGCAATTTTCATTGAATTTATATAATGACTTGCTCTTTATAACACTTCTATAGTACAACATGAAAACAACTATTTTGTTGTCATTAGTGATATTTCAGACTTATTTCTATTCCTCTAAAAGATCTCTTTGGATATACTCAAAAGCTGTAAGTAAATAATTTAGCTGTAAACACAATGATTTTCTATTGTCCAATGTTCTCATGACAGTAAAGAATTTAAGGCTAAAGTCTAATATAGAATACAACTTAAGGAAGGCATATGAACTGTTTAAAATTATTAAATGTGATCAACATTTATCTAGTGATGCTCATGCTCAGTGGAGATTTGTATCTAAACTAGATACTTTTCCTCATTTTTAAAATATATTAAATATGTAATATTTTAATAATATTATATATTTTTAAAATATGTTTCTACCAAGCAAACAAGGAATGCATAAGAAATATCATTTAAAAATTATATTATAAAGTACACAATTCTTCTCTTTCTTCAGATATTCGTTTTCATCAGTTATGTTCTTTCATTCTTGAAGACTTAGACACCCAGAATATAACTGCATATCTTGTATTTATTCATGGTCCACCAATCAGAGCAATTAAAGCTCGTTTATAGTCACCTGTTGTTTCACCCTGTAAATTTTTAAATGAAAGAATGAAGAATAATTATTTCATTAACACTATTTTTCCGAATTTAATAAATGGAGTCTTAGGAAAGAAAATTTAAAAGAGATTATTAAAGGCAACAAATAATTTTAATTGTGTGATAGATTTTGCTTTTAACTTTCTTTAGTACAAACATTAACTCAATTATATTAACTCAATTAATTGAAATTAGACATAATTTTAATAACTATGAATTAATATTATTATTCCAATTGATCAACAAATAAATGGATTAAATAAATTAGAACAATCAATGAATAAGTCAAGAATGAATATTTTGAGAAGATTAAAGAAATGTTATGAACCATGTTATACAAGTAATGTGAGGTGGCAAGACATGGCAACTTTTTTGCAGTCATTGTAAGAATTGTCGAATGTCCAGGCCTATCTTTCTTTAGTGATTGGAGAAAAGCAAAAGCATTAATATAAATAGTATTATCAAAATTATGCATAGCACCTGGAAGATGTGCGAGTACTGTCAACTGGCATGCAAACATGTTTTAACTCTTAAACATATTACCTTACTTATACAGAAACTCAAATCGCCTCGTCTTTATGGCAAATTTGTCAATGACTGTTTTGTAGAAATCCTCTTTCCCTCGTATGAATTCCAAGAGTTCTTTCTCAATTGATAATAGGGCCAAATAGGTCATTAGTTCTTCTCTTTGTGTTGATATTTTGTAGAAATGAATTCTTTTTAAAGCAGAAGAATCTCTTTTACTGATGCTGTTATGTGGCTGGTATAGTACAGATTAATTTTGCTAAATGGAAGATTTCCTTAAATGCATTGTCTTAATTTTCTTATTTCAAAAATTTTACCAGTTCACATGGGGATTTGTTATGAAAGGTAGGAGTTCTATAAAGCACCATTAGTTCATTTTAAGTCCCAAAAGAGATTCAAAAACATTTGGATAAACTTTTAGCAAGTCAACAAGCAGAGTCTCAGGAAAACAATTCATTGCTGAATAGGATATAAATTTTCTTGGGTTTAAGAGATCGAAAAATATCAATTTCTGCAATGATGCAAAACGTTCGCTTATGTGACATAAGAGGTTATCAATAATTGAAAAAATATAACCTTCTGTATTTTTGTTCAGGAGAAGAATTATCTCTCATTTCTTCGAGCTTCCTTTTTCTTTTTGGGGAGGGTGAGCCATGTACAAAAATGGTTTTCTTCCATGCTACTTCAAACCATTGTTTCATATTTTTTCACATTTGTCCCCTTCCGAAATAGTTTTCTTCTGTCAACATATTTTTACAGTCTTTATAGTGAACACATCCTTTCCTAATTAAATTTAATTCTTCTTCAAAATCTTTAGGTACATTTAACCACCTATTGATATCAACATGTTCTGACTGAAGAATGTTAAAAATTATATCAGTGCTATTAAACAAAGGAGCAAATGTGTTAAGTAGAAACAAAGTTTGAAAGCTTCGCAAAAACTGCACAAATCCATATGCTATACATCTATCCGATCCCTTCCAGTTGCCATCATTATTTTCATGATAATACAGAAAAAGTCAATAATTGCCTCCCTATACTGTTCAACTGTATTCACTAAGATAGATGTAAAACACCACCTAGTAGGTGAAAAAGATGGAATGGATTTTTTAAATGCTCCTGAAGAGCAAATGTGGTCTTGCTGGAATCTGAAGAGAAGGTAGATATGTTATTCAATGTAGAAAAAAAAATAAATTGCATTCAGATATTTCATTCATTCCTTGTGACAACACCAAGTTCAGTACATGTGCATGGCAATGTGTGAATAACGCATTCGGGTACACATCCTGAACCTTTTTTTGCAAGCCAGCCAGTTGCCCTGACATAACTGCTGCACCATCATACGCTTGTGCAATGAATTTGCTTTTGAGATTATACTTTTTGACAACATTTTTTATATGATGAAATAACCCATCAGCTGTTCTGTCAGCACTTGTATCAGAAAATCCAATAAATCATTCCTTAATGCAACCTTCCTCCTTATGTACATATCTCAACACTGTTGACAATTGAGATCTACTTCTAACATCTGATGTTTCATCTAACATTATGGAAACAAAATCTGAGTTCTCTATTTCTTTTAAAATAGTTTCATTCATAACTTCACTAATAATATGAATTAGATCAATTTGGATGTCATTGGATGTGTCTTTAAATACTGTTGTATTGTCAAAATGTTTTTTTAGCTTAGAATCCCATCTTTTTAAAAGATTTACAGTCTCTACAAAATTTCCTTGACAAAAAAGAATGATCCATTTCATTGGGTCCATGAAATGGAAGTTCTTGTTTTGCTTAAAAGCATGTTACATCAATTAAACGTTTCAAAACTTCATGATTTCTTTTCACTTTCTGATTATGCAAGATATTATTAACTTTTACTGTGCTGTTTATGGATTCCTCTATGATGTCTTTCCCAAAAATGTATAAGTTCACAATGCACTGAAGGTGGTGTTCTGATTTTTCATGGGCTTTAGCCAATTTTGTAAGGCCACATTAAATTACAAAATCTATTAGAAACCCAAACATTTTTACTATTCTCTTTTGAAAATGAGCAAGGTGTAAATTGTCGTGGTAGTCTTACACCACAGGAACGCGTATTTATCGCTGAGCAACTTATATTGAGCTGAGCAACTTATTTATCGCTGAGCAACTATCGCACTTATATTTATCGCTGAGCAACAAATGCAACAGCTGCGATCAGCTGACTCGGCTCGGCTGTCACCAGCTGTCTTGAAGTGGGGTGGTGAACAGCTCCATGCAGGCTCCATGCGATGCGCCAATATAGGCGAATCCTTTGCAATCTTTTCAATGTTTTAGATCTATTTCTCTGCTGATTTTGTACTAATATCGTTTCAATAAGTGAATACTGTACAGACTAATTATCCAATTCACCTCTAATGTATTTGAAATTCGTAAATACAAATATTTCATATTTATTTTTTTGCCGGGTCATCGTCGCAACTATCGGTGAACGAACGTCTCGCCATTGGTAATGTGATAGACATGATATTATACTAGTAGGTGAATTTCAATTTTTCAAAACATACCTCGACAACACTTTCCAAAGTTTTATCGTAAAGCTTTTCAAATTCTTCTTTATGCTTCCCAAATCAACTTCACTTCTGCTTACAATAATTCTTATCAGGGTTTTGTCATCGGTACCAGCTCCAAATACTGCATCGTGTATCCGTTTTGCAAAGTAATTTGGAGGATGTTGAACATTCTCCACTGAAAATGATATGAATTTTAATAATTGCATTATTCATCAAGCTACTAATAACTTTTTATACGAATTGAAAATAGTTGGTATGCCAAACCTATTGCTAACAAAGCTTCCAATAACTCTCCAGAAATTTCATCTTGCAATGCTTGTTCAATTGTGCGGCCAGATACTTCTTTGTAAGCTTCAAAGATTAGTTTAAGTTGGGGGAAGCTTTCATGAGCTAATATTCTATTGAATACTGCTTCATCTGTGCCTATTTTAAATTCACCTGCAAAATGAAGCATATTACCATGAACACTTTCATTTAAAACATAACAGTACTACATTTTGTAGAATGTTTAAGTTAAGAATAGTTTAAAATATATTCATACAAACTAGAAATTGTAGTAATCGATTTATTATATTTGTTTCAATAACCTTTGACAGTCAAATTTCACATTTCATCTTCCTGAACTGGGCAAGAAAATTTGGGAGTTTTACATCACATTCACGCAGTTTTGTTTGAAAATATAATTAAATGCAATTGCTGAAGCAGTACTATAAACCTACGTGCCTGAATCACAAAGCATTTGCCTTAGTCATAGCATAAACAGGGCTAGGGTTGGTGTGTCTGATCTTTTGTTTCCTGCAAGAATTATTGGTGATGCTGTAAGTAGACAAAATGTGTAGGTATTAATTAATGTTGTTTCGAACTAAAATTCTCATTGTTATCATTACAGTTCACAGATAATTCTTTGAAAGTCTCATGAAGCGTTTTCTTCCTTGGTGATATTATGCTCCATGTGCTTGAGAAATTTCCATTTTTAATACTTAATAACTTCATATTCAAATTGTTAGTTTAATGAATAAAAATTAAATGTTCAGGAAATTCTTAAACAGTTAATAATAACTGGTTTTTGTAGATTATATAGCTCAGCGCTGGATTTTGCCATCTAGCGGCAGAAGACCACTGCCACCTCCCAAGGAAAAAACATGCGCTACACCTACGGGATTAATGACCATATCTGTTGAAGCAGTTGAGCACAGAATCACTAACTATCAATCTGTGTCAGTGCTTGCACCCAACCCGTTTAGCCAATTTTATCCCTGAAGGAACTTGAGGCCCTGCGAGTTTGAATAGGATAATTTAATTTTTGAAGGTACTTTACATTAAGCCTCAATGTTTTAAAAGTTTTCTCAAAGTTCTCTCCAAATTGATTGATTAAACTTTCTCCTCACATAATGTAAATGATACTTAAAAGAGTGGTATAGGTGTAATTTTCTTTTAAATCTCTGATTTTTCGAAAAAATGCTTATGTTAATTTTTTTTGGTGACTTCCTACATCTACTATACAATACTGAAGATATACGATATTGAAGATAGAGAACTTGTTTTTCTGAGCAAAATTCTGTTGTTGAAAGACAGATCATGAAATAAAGTCTTGTACAATTTTTTGAAAAAATGATTAGTTTAGCCAGGAAATTTAGGCAATTTCTTAATTTTTTTGTTTTCACAAAATCAGCTTCATTTCTTTTAGTAAATTTTTCTCTTTGTATGTATCACAGAGCAATAAACAAAGTGGCGTTAGTCCCATTTCCGGCAAACTCTTCTGTAATTTTGATAATTGGAAAACATTAGAAATTTAAAACTTCAGAATTGAAGATGGAACTTTTTGCCTTAAAATCTGTTGAAAAAAAATTAGCTTTGAAGAAAGGTCATGTTATTTTTTTAAGAGTAGTTTTTCCTTAATTTCTGCTTGAAGTTAATGCAATGTATAAAAAAAAACATTTTCTCAAAACCACTCCAATTTTTTCTTAACATATTGTTCATAAATCAAAAAAGGAACACTAAAAAGAATGACTCATTTTCTTTGAACTCCCTGGATTTTCAAGAATGACAAATCGTTTTTAAAAACTGAGAGAGTATGTGCTTTTGTTGCTCTATTAGTTTCTTTCACAATCTCGGAGTCCCTACTTTGTTTGGATCACAAAATACCTCTCTACTCAGCCTTATAGCTATGCCATTGTGTTTATTCATCACTGGAAACTGGAATGTAAACCTAATGTGTGAAAAAATGGCGTACCTGATTCATGAAGTTCTACAGCAGCTTCTCTAGCTTTCTCAGGATCTATAGAATAATCTTCTCTAACACCCTACAGAGACAGTCAATAACAATTATAGAATATATGAAGAAAAAGAAAATATAATATCTTAAGCATTTTCTTAAGAGAAAGAAGCATATAAAAAGCTCTCAATCTTACTGGTTGAAATTTTGCTTAGAAAATTATTGGTTGAAATTTTGCTTGAAATTACAGATAATTTCCCTTGTGGATAGAAAAAGACTATAACCTTCAAATTTGAAACCTTAAAGTTTGAAAATAAGAACAAAATGGATTGAGTCCTAGAAATAATACAAAAGATTGAGAAAAATTATGGGTTATTACATGAAGCAGAGAAGCACACCAATTAATAAAATGATACTATGAAAAATTAATATTAAAAATTCATCAACACATTAGGAAAGGATTTGTTTCATTCATAAAATAATATCATTTGATTTCCTCAAGAATTTTGAGGGAAAGAAGAATTGATATAATTCTACCATTCATAATTTAATTGTTAGTACCAGCAAAGAAATACTAGTAGATTTGATCTTGATAAATTAATGCAACGAATTTTCAGTAAACTTGATTACAATTTAAAATGAATATGAAGTAAATTAGTGACCAATATTATTGAAAGTACCAAGTTATTAATAGAAAGTAGTTATTTAGAGAAAGAGTGTTTCTTATATGTTAATGTTATGAGCCTCAGAATGTAGAGGGGACTCATAAAAATATACAAATATATGCAAATTATTATTGCATCAGAGCAGGAGAGCTAAATATTATTTAGGAAGCTTAGCCCCTAAAATGTTGTACGTGATTACATTACACACCGTCACAATAAGAGTCAGCAAGCGTCGCAGGTCACCTGATGTCTCACTGCACATATGCTCTGCCAAAGGGCGTTCATATACTGTAACATTTGATACCAGTTAAGTAATACTAATATGATTATTCCAGAAATTATTTTATCAGACAGACACAGTATGAAATACTTAATGATAGTATTTGTGAGAATCCAATAAATAGAGGCATTCTATCAAGAGGTTGTAAGGTAAAATATTGACAAGGTACAATATATAATACTAAAAACAAATCAAAACATGTTAGAACCAAAGATTTAGGGTAGACGCCAAGTGTGCAATAACTGCTATCAGTTAAAAAAATTCTGTTAACTATTCACTTGTGTGTTTTTGATCAATGATATGAAGAAGAAGAAGAACATTTACATTGCTCCTGAAACAGTCATCATAAATAGTATCATTCAAATTCTTACTTTCCCATATAAATCACTCACTGCTTTATGACTTGTAAATTTATTAGTAACCTCAGAAACTCTCATGGCATTTAAATAATAAGATAAAACAATATTTTGAAACATAACTTCAAGTTAAACTATTTAATCTGGACTGTTTCCTTAATTGTTGAATCCAAGATCATGTTTCAATTCAATAAAAGATATTATTCATGATTGAAGTGCCTAGGCAGCAAGATAAGCTATACCAGTCAAAGTAAGCCTCCCACCCAGAGGCGAGATTTCAGATCATTTATTGGGAGGTAAGTATTTTTATAAAAATTTTAAATTACAGTTTTATAAAAAAAATAATTTAAATTCTCTTTGTCTAAATAATATATAAATTTTAATAACAATTTTTGAAAAGCAGTATGTAGCATGCTTGTATTAAACAATTTACTAACTATGTAGCTCACAATTTGTATTTGATGCATAACTTATAAATATATTATAAGTACCCATATAAATATAATATTATATTGTAGCTGCTTGGATTTTGTTTTATGTATTTTTAAAATCTCATTTATGCTTCTTAAAATCTCATTTAATCAGAAGTCAACAATATTAAATAAATATTAAAATACCACCGTACCATTGTGTACATAATAATACCGTAAACCACCAGCAATCTATATCCCAGCAACTATGGTCAATCTGTAGCTGTGAAGTCAAATTTTAATTTCAACAGTGTTGCTGTAACCCTTTCCCGCTGGATTTAAAGTGAGGACATTTAAATGGGTGTGCAGAAATCCACTTATCATTTGATGAAAATGTTTACCCTTGCCATTGTGTTAACGTCAATACTAAAAGAGCACTGGCAGTGCTTGTAGACTCCTTTCTGGATTTACAGGTGCTTACAAGATATGCTCCACTAGTATCTGTAGATGTTGAGCAGAGCTTCTCTACATAAAAGGATCTCCTGAGTTCAAAGTGTCAGCAACTTATTGTCAGGAACATTGAATTGTGTGTCATCCAATATAATAATGAGCTGACACAGTTCACAATTATGTTTGACTTTTAAATATATTTACTTTCAGCATTTACTAAAATGTTGGATAAAGAACTGGGAATCATCTCTTACAGACTCTATAAAGAAGAAAAACTTGGTGCAAAATGATACATAAATTCTAGAAACTGAGTTCATATAACTCTTTTAAACCTTAATACAGTTGTTTCAGGAGAACCTTTTTTGCACCTTTTTGAATGTATTTTGAGAACTTTTCCCCCCCTATTACGTCTATAACTTGCACCTCAAAATCCTTTCCCTACACTGTCAGAAATTTCCGCATTACTTTTAATGTAAAAGTACATTAAAGTAAGTATCATGTACGTAAATGAAATTTAATGTACACGTACAGTAATTTTAAAGTACTTGTGCATTAAATGTAATGTACGTGTACAATTAAATTTACTGTATGCGTGTACATTAAATTTACTGTACGTGTAAATTAAATTTGCTGTATGCGTGTACATTAAATTTACTTTAATGTGCTTTTACATTGAAATTACTGTATGTGTGCATGAAATTTACTGTAAATGTACTAACTTCAATATTTAAAATATTTTCAAATAATTGTCACCCCGACCGTTCAAACCCGTCTCTCCTGGTTTACGCCCACTTACTCTAACCACTATCCTATCGAGACAATCAACATGTTCTTAGGCCTAAAGAATTGCCGGTTGGGATGTACGAAATTGTCACATGTTTGGACGCGTTTACGCTCGGAAATATGTCCCGCAGATGTAAAGAATATTCAGTTCTGATCTTGGTACTGAGTAACAAATGTATTTTAACATTTAAATTTGTTCAACGAATATTTGTTCAATATTTGTTCAACGTCACCCCGACCAGGATTCGAACCCGGGACATTTGGTTTAGGCGCAGGTGCTCTAACCACTGAGCTATTGCGACATCCAACAGCTTCAGCGGGTTCTTAGGCCTGATGTTTTGCCCGCTATGATATGTATAATATATTCTTTACGTCTACGGAACATATTTCTTTAGACTTAATTAAATATGTATTAACTCTACAAAATTATGTATATTATTTATAATTGTCACTACTTCTTCACCTGTTTTGGACGCGTTTACGCTCGGGAATATGTTTCGTAGCCGTAAAGAGTACTAAATTTTAACATTGTTACAGTGACAATTCTTTGAAAAAATTTAAATATTTCCGGAGAATTTGAAAAACATTTAACTAAAGAATTAGCGTACTATGTACATCGCTACAATTTTATTATAAAGATTTTTACAATTTGAATGTAAATACGAATTTTAAACATTTATATTTTTTGTTAAAAATATATGTGTTGAAAATATATTTTAAATTTATTATACGTAAGTCCGAATAGCGGATGAAAATATTTTATAAAACCTACAATGATTTTAATTTAAACATTAAATTTAATGTACAACACATTAATATCGGTTTAATTTACAAGGTACATAACTTTTAATGTAGTCCTACATTAAATCTACATTGATTTTAATTTTAACATTAAATTTAATGCACAAACACCTTAAAATCGCTTTAACGTACAAGGTACAGTAAATTTAATGTACTGCATCTACATTGAATTTAATTTACACATTATATTTAATGTACATGTACATTAATATCGTTTTAATGTACACGGTACATTAAATTTAATGTGAAAAGGTGCATTAAACTACATTAAATTTAATGTAATTTCTGACAGTGTAGTTATGACTCATGGTTTTAAGAATGAAAATGTTTAATTTCTAAGTAAATAAAGTTTAAAAGCAAAATATAATTGAAAGATGATTTATTAATATGGGATATTCACAGTTATGCTGAACATTATCCAGTACATTTTATAATACTGAACTAAAGTTTACCAATTTTATGTACATTATTAGCTCAGCTTAATAAAATTATTGTTTGCCTAATTATTATTAAAATTCTTCTCAAAATACAAAGAAAGTAAATCTTTTATAATATAAATTTAAAGATAAGCAAAATGAAATCTATCCATCTCTATCCATCTATCCATCTTCTATCCATCTCTATCCATCTCTATCATCTATCTTCTATCCATCTCTATCATCTATCCATCTCTATCTATCTATCCTCTATCCATCATCTATCCATCTCGATCAGGTTTTTGTCCAGTTTCCCTGATCCATAGAGCAAATGCTGAGATGGCCCCTTGTTTTGCTTCTGGACGTAAATGTAGCTTCACTGTGCGCACGTTTTGTTGAGCACTCCTTTTGCTTGTAGTTCATTTACAGTTGAAATTGATTTTCTATAACTCGGGAAAAAACATTTTTCAAATATCTTTATTTTTCTAAAATAATTATTTTCTAAATTAATTTTTTCGTTTTCGTTTTTTTTTTTTGTTTTTTTGTTGTTTTTTTTTTTAATAAAATTCTGGCCCTCAAGAAAATGTGCGCAGATAAATTTCTTTCCCCACACGTCATATACAGTTTTTACTGTTTTTTTGACTAAATAAATAAATAAATAAATGTTTAAATATATATATATTTTTTTTGTGTATATTTTTGGTGTATATTTGTCTCATCATTGAGGGCAATTGTCCCCTCTTGCCTCCCTTGAATCCTGCCTTTCTTCCGCTGATTGTAAATGTTAATATCTAAATTTTGGTCTAAGTGTGTCTCATCTTGTTACTGCCTCAGCCCTGCACAAGTTGGACAAATCATATATTGTAATAAGATAAGCCCCCAATTTTACCAAAATTGAGATATTAACATTTGCAAATAGTGAGAGGCTTGCTGTGGCAGGTGTGTTTCTTGTTACTACTCTTGCCTGAAGCAATCTTGTTACTACCCTAAGCCTTTAAAATCCTCTTATGTAGGCCTATGTAAATGTATTTAAAAATAACAAGTGATATAAGTAATTTAATTTGTATGCTTTATCTGATTTAATTTTTCATAAATTACTCACAGCGTTCATATGCTTCGACAATGTCTTTTATTTCTTCATTGGTTTTGCTGCAAATAATTTCAATGAGAGTATTCTCATCTGTTCCTGCACCCTCCATTGCTTTATTTAGTTGTTTGCACAAATAGTCTGCAGGGGGGATCATTAGAGCTACAATTACGTCTTCAAAATGTCCTCCCAACTCCCCCTTCAAATCTTCAATAATGTCCTAGTGATGAAAAAGATTCATTTAATATTACTTTGACTAATTATATTCTGCTCCTGAATTTTAAGGAAAAAAACAAACAAACAGAATGATATTTATGTCTTTTGTCTGTACAATATTAAAATTTATTCAATTAAAAATGTGCAAGTAAATTAACTGAAATTCACTCCATTATAGATCAGTGAAGTTATTGACTTTAATTACCAACTATGTTAGATAATCTGTATAGTTTGGAAATAATGTTGGCCTATTTCATAAAGAACTTACAAAACAGATAGTGTATAAAAATAGTTATTTATATAACAAGTCCTTAAACAATAATAGAGAACATGTTACATACAATGTTTTTTGTTATTTCTAGTTATTCAAAATAAACATTTAACACTTTCATAAGTTAAAACTTGTCATTACTCTCAATGTTCTGTAGCAAGGGTTGTTGGTACAGGGTTTTGGTATCGTTTTTAAACAACAATCATAGAGTGCGGAAGGAGCAAAAGAACAAAGGAGGACGAAAAGAGCAAGAAAAAAATGGGTCAATGGGGACAAAATGGAAAAAATTGGAAAAGGGGGAAAAAAAGCCAAATTGGGGAAAAGGGAACAACTTAGACAAGGGGGACAAGATGGACATTGGGACAAAATGGGACTAGGGAACAAAGTGAACCGAGCGGGCAAACGGAAATGGGGACAAAGGAGACATGGGAGACAAAGTGGACGAAATGGTACAAAAAGGGACATATTTATCCAAAGTGGGACAAAAGGGACATATTTATCCAAAGATGTATGAGCACTGGTAAAATCTGAACCCGAGATTTCGCTAAAATATTTTAAATGGACTCTTGTGCATTTTAATGGCTGTTGCTATGGAGGTGCTCTTAAAGCACTGTTTATGTGATTGTTTGCCAAGGAGCTTGTTTACCGACGTACAATAAATAATAAAAAAGTAATCCATTGCAGCATTTTGTTGAAAAATTTAAATCTTCTATTGTTTTTGTTGAAAGAAACTCACACTTCCGTATTCTTCAGCATAAACATTCGCTATTTCTTGACGCTGGGTGTTAGTACGTTGAGTTAAAATTCCTATTATTACCTCTTCATCAGTACCTAAACCTTTCATTGCTGCTTTCAAAGCTTCAGCATCCTCAGATGCGCTGAATGGTGATGCTGGGACAACTGTTGGAACAGGCTATAAGCAGAGACAATTGACATAATTAATATTTATGGAAGAAGGAAAAGGGGAAAGAATCTGTTTCTTATCAAGGCTGTCTTTCGGTTACTTGGGGTTCCGAGACTCTCAAAAGGGTCTCTAAGTACCTATTGTCTGAAAAAATTATTATGTCATTTTGTCATAATTTATTCTGAAAAGTAAATATAAAAATTAAAATATGTGTTTATCATTTCTGTTATGGTAAGCAAATGAAATATAAAAAGATTATTAGAGGAATGGAATTAAAATCCCAATAGTTCAGATGACTTAATATTGTTTTTGCAACTTCCCATTAGAGAAGAAGAATTCATTAGAGAGATTATTTCATAATTTTTTATCATCTGTAGGGCCCCCTTAGTCATGGGGGCCTGAGGTATGACCCTCATCAGCCTATGCCCAAAGACAGTCCTGAATATAAAGTATTTTGAGAGTAATGGTCTACTTACCGTGTAATAGTCACCCATGATGTGAGGACAATTTCTAGGTTTTACTGAAATTTATTCCTGACTTAGAAAAGTCTGTAACAAAAATAAAATGATCTTATTATCATCCAAAATCTAAATCTAGAAAATAAATGGGCAATTTGAAAAAATTAATGAAAATTAATTTTATATTTTCAGTGATTGCGAGGCTTGTGTGTCTTTTTTAATTTGTTAATAATTTGATTTATCTTGTAATTTTATATTCTATAAAAATATCAATTAATAATATTAGCTGAGCACAGCGTATCTTTGTCGTCAATCAATTGTATTAGGCAACCCGCAATACCTTAGAATTCGAGCAATGGACCGTGCGCAGGATTCTTTCGTCCCTATCCTATCTTTAGGGTCGAGTGATGGGACAGTCACTCATCATAGTATGGGCCATCCCAGTGATTTAGAAAATCTTCGATAAGTATTGGAGATCCGGAAAGCAACGACAAACTGGGAATCGCCATGGCGCTAAACGTTTCTCGCAGTGGGAAAAACAAAATAAATCCTGAAGGTAATGCTTCCTATTGTAATTTTGTAGATATAGTTCTGAGCATCAGCGACAATATAGTCTACTCAGTTACGTTTCCTGCTTCTTTGGCACGTTTCTCATCACTGCCGTGAGGGATATTACTTCTTGACACAACCACCGAAGTGACTCGAGAGTTTAGCAAACACATGGCGGCTTTTTAACCAGCGGCGCCCAGATTTGGGGGTAGGGTAGGGGAAGTTGGCCCAGGCCCGACTTAGTCGGACCCCCACATTGTTTTCATTCAAATAATGTAAAAAGTGTTTTTACGTCTAATTCAAATTAACCGCTATAAGTTATTTCTCTTACATGGATAAATTAATTATGTTTGGGGGCGGAAGCCTTATTTGAAACCGGCTCGAGGCATCAGCTGATGTCACTGCAGTGCCTCTGACTAGGAGGTTCTAGAGTTCGAGTCCTGTCGGTGGCACGATTTTCGCTACATAGTTAGGTCGAATACAGCCGCTGACTGGAGGGGAATTCTAGCAGTCGACTGCTCTGGTCGGTAATTTTTCGTGGTTTCTCCGATCAACACCAGGCGGAATGCCGAAGCTGTACCATAACAAACCGGCCACAGACTGCGCGATCTTTCCTTCCTCTCCTTGACTTTATCACCACCCCGTACACAAGATCACAGCAACCTCCCGCGATAAAAACATCCACTACCCTTGCGGGACTAATGATCTTAGCAGTTGACGACAGCAATGACTTCAGCAGTCAGGAATCATCAATCAATCGACAATTTTTCTTTGAAAAATGAGTTTCCAAGAATCCACGACCCTAGGCCTCTTTATTTCTCAAGGCGACCCTGCTTTTAACAAAGCTGTTACGCAGCAATAGAGTTTTTAACGGTAGTAAATGTGCCAGTGATAAATATTCATTCGAGATTGAGGACTACTTATGATCATCAATACGTCAGAAAACACCACATCAGTCCCGAACACAAAAGATCATCCATCCTTGATCCGAGTGTGACGTCAGAAGACAATCGCGCATTTGTAGTCTTAATCTCTATTCAGTTTGTACTGCATGTGGGATTCGTGTCTAAAAGCACTACCATTAAGTTTGTACGGCAAAGTTAAATCTCAAGGAACAAAGCACGAATTCGGAGAGTTGCAATCAGAGTAATGTTAGCATAAGAGATTCAGCGTCTTGAAACATGGAGAAATATAATAATTTTACCTTATTCCTCCGTGGCCTTGGTTTCCCTGATCTTGATCACCCTCAGAGCTGCCGAGAAAAAATTCGTGCTCGGTGTGTGAGCCCTTATAAAAGAGTCAAACAGACATGTATGTGCTTTCAATTATTTCTTACAATCGAGTATCTTCTTTACATATAATATTCAAACGAAAATCACATTCAAATTACAATTTAGAAGAAACCATCGACACAAATCTCCATAAGTGTGTGCTGCTGCGAATAGGAAATTACCCCCTAGTACTGTATCAAACAAGTTTGAGACGAAAACAGTTCTGTTGTGGCATGGGGGAGGGGAAATAAGATGAATATGCAACGCACATTACGTCACAACACACTTTATCAATGTCTATAACTTAGAAACAACGCATCCTAAAGCTTTAGAAATTAGACAATTCAACGGGGAGAGAGGGTTTGCAGGAACAGTTGATTGTCACCCTCCTTGTGAATTAGTTTTAAAACTTGGTGGTTTAATTGGTATTTCATCAAAACGTTAATATGAATGTTAAATGAGTCGTATATTTACACAAAGGTTCCAATAATACCGCCATAGTTTGTTTGATCAGTGTCAGTGAAATTATAATTTTTTTCCAGAAATTATTTTATACTAATCTGCAAATACTAATTTAGAGAACAGAAAATTTGATAACACAGTAAGACGTTGAGAGGAAAATTGTGCATAGAGTGATTTACTTTTTTAATACATTTTCATTTCTCAGAAATTCAGCTTATCAATTGAATATCTTTACGAAATAATTAAGCTATTTGTGATTGTTGAGCAGGGCAAAAATGTCAATAATGCAACGTTGAAAGTCTTGTAAATTAACGCAGTTACACAATTTCGCCACATGATGTTGACAATTGATACAAAATTTTGTCAATCAATAGGCAAACAGTGGGAGTAGCATGGGGCAAAAGTCCACATAGGGTAAAAGTCCGATTAGTCTAACTGCTGATTTCGAGGAATGTAGTTGGCACTTATGCAATATAAATTGGAAGGTGTCATAGATGATGTTCAGTGAGGAGAGTTTGGTAGTTCCTGTGCAAATACTGCTGCGACATTGAGGTGAGATATTATTTCAACTTATTTGATGTAATTTTGCAAGATATTGGAAATACGTTTTTCGTTGTTAACAGCATAATCAGTGAAATCTATAATTAAGATTATGGATATGTTAAATGTGACCTAAACAACTTATTAGTAAATAGTTCCGTAGATACCTGACAGAAGTCAGCACAAATTAAAATATTTTATTTTGACAGTGCGGGCAAAGGTCTGCATTCATGTCGGGGCAAGAGCCCTGGGGCACACTTCTGCCCCACCAATATAGCGCATGTTGAAATTTACCCAGAAAGGGTCATCACTCAATCCCAGGTAGCGGAACTTTTGGTAAATCGTTTATGAAGAATTGTACGACTGAAAAGGCTGTCGAAAGCTTTTGAAATCTGTGGTTTTGTACCCACTGACAAATTCAAATTTGAGGAGAAAGTCTTCCTTCCTTCACAAGTCACAGACAAGAGACCCATTTCTCCCGCTAAACTGACGGATGAGTGGGCATTAAATGGAGAAAATCCTGAAGTAGGGAGCCTTATAATGGCGACTACCAACATGACGCGAGAATCGCGACAAGCTACATTACTCGTCGTTGGACATTATGCCCATCCGAATCGGGAGTGAATAGAAAACGAATGCGGCGAGAAAAGACGTTCCCTTACTGACTTCGTCACCTCACAAGACTGCATTGGAAAATAAGCAGACCGAAATGCCAATAAGAACTCGCAAATACCACTTATTTGCTCCTCCACAAATAAGAGAGGAAAGGAAAAGAATAATAAACCAGTTGCCACTGATAGGGTTATGTCCTACTTGTGACATGGAATTCGAGGACCCTCCAGCTGAAGACTGGATCCAATACGATTCGTGTAAGACTGGTGGCATGAAAAATGCACTTCTTATGAGGGAGGGCGATTTGTGTGTGATTTGTTTGAGAATTAATGTATACACTGTATACTTTGGATTTATTATGAGATTTAATTTTTATCAGTGTACAATTTGCAACTGAAGACTTTATTATGACCTTTTAGAATCTATATATCCATTTAACCATTTTCTAATAAAGCTGGTGTTACATTAATTTAATGCGTATGAGCCTTGTAAACATTGTTCATTTATTTCTAAGGATGTTTAGACATTTTGTGTATTCGGACTTTTGCCCCGTTTTTTTAGGACTTTTGCCCCGCACCTAGGGCAAAAGTCCGGACACTGCACTTCCTTTAATGTTTTTTGACATCAAATTGAAAGATACGCCATTCTTGTTTGGACTGTTTATCCTTCATACATTAAGCATAGCTCTGGGTAAAAACTGAATCAATATCCAATTACACTAGTGGAAACTCACTTTTTTATAAAGAAGGGGGAATTTTGCCTCACTTACCCTACAACATACTGGGAAACCATTATATCTGTTATATTACAAGGTTTATTCCTTACTGAGTAAGTATATTACTTTTAAAAATGTGTATCAAATAAAATATTTTTAATTATTAAATTAAAATAAGGTAAAATAAATTCTTTAGAAAAAATATGCATACTCATGCACCGTTATGTTTCTGGAATCATTCTGATTAAAAATCTTTACAATTGTCATGGATTTGTTTGCAAATCTTAATAGGTGGAAAATGCGCTTCACTGCGCGTAAATTTTGCATTCTTAAAGAAGGACGTTTGACTGATGAGCCCTTGCGGACACTTCTCTGTCCAGATAAACTGAGAACCTGCAAGAATGTCTTACCTAAAGAGGCAATTGATGATCTCTTGCAAATGTATAGCGGGTTGCAGCACCAGGAAGCTTAGGAATAGAAAAATCATTTGGTTCTTGAGTGAAAGGCGGAAAGATAAATAATGTATGACCAGATGCAAATTGGCCAGTGCCACTACCTAATTCCTAGAAGTTTCGTTTCTTGTTTAAAAAAAGCAGGTATGTAGTAGTTTTAGACAAGGAAATATGTTCCAATTTTGAGAGTTCAGTCGATCTAGCTGCATTAGGATAGAACCTGTGCAGTAGTAGAACATATCCCGCTAAAAAAAATATAGAAGGTATAGACATAAAGTCTAGGTGGATGTGTTACTTGAATTTTTGCAGATACAGAAAGATAAAATAGTTTAATTTTCGTTTTGTGAAGATATTTGTTTGTACTATTTCTTTGGAAGGTCTTTTTGGAGTTATTTTATTTACGCTGCTAATTAATGAGTGAAATTATTGATGTGCGATTGTTGTACTACGTTTTATTCCAATTAAGTGTTGTGTCTTTGAAGTTTGTCATTAACCAAGAAATAAATACTTACAGTATTTATTTCTTCGTTAATGTTTATGCTGTTCATCAAATCTATCGACTGGAATACGTTAGTGATTTGCTATCTTCAGTACCTTGCAGGTGAGAAAACATATTCTCCAAGTTTTAAAAACAGGTCCTCAAAGAGTAAAAGTGATACTTATTCCTTTCGTACAAACCAATACTTAACTTGAGATAAAAATTAAATTATTTTCTATTATTAGAAACTGATGCAATGGAAGGAATAGTTATTTCACAGTTGCAGCAAGGCTAATATTGATTTGTACGGATGTAGAAAATATACATTGAATATTAAAGTATGATAAAGATTAATTGTTTAATGTATGAGGAATACTGATTTAATGAAGTGATTACTTTCATCTTTTGATCAAACAGGTAGGTATAAATTTTGTTATTGTAATCTAATTAAGTTAACGAAAACGCAAGTTTTCAATGTTTATTGTAAGTAATACTATATATGCGGGGATCATAAGGCTGACGTGGGTCTAATGGGGGTTTACACATGCCTATGGGTAAACGCCATTAAAACACCAGTAATAACCACCTGTAATGAGGATACCCGATTTGGGTCAAAATTCAGCAAGTCCTGCCCTCTCCTCCTCGTGGTGGCCCCTGGGCACTCTCTGAGGTGTGAGCTTAGATAGCTGCTAATGAGAGCAGGGCGAAGGCGAGTCTCCGGCGGCGCCTGAAAACGGGCGCATTGGGATAAGGGAAGGAAACCCTGAGAGAAAACCACCGGTAGAGAGAACTCTCTAAGACGCTGCGAAGCAAACCTCTCTAGGGAAGTAAACCCAACACAAATCAACCTACTTCCCTGTAGAGAGGGGAGGCATCCTCAAAGGCTAAGGGAAGGAAAACCCTGACAGAAAAGCAATTGGTAGATGGGACTCCATAGTAAAACTCCTTGACTATGGAGGACTAGTATTAGTCTGGGGTCTATGGGAGTAAGTCCCAGAGAAATCCTGGACCTCCAAGAAATGGGGGTTGTGATTAGACCAGCAACGTATTTCCGTAAAAAATACTAATAGCTTTCAAAGCTCTGTAAATGAATAAGCTGGATATCAATTTAAAACGAAATAGGCAGGTTAAACGGGCACGAGATAACTACTTGATATTAGGCACCTGGAATGCCACTAATATACTGCAGGCAGGACGACCTAAACACGCTGGGAATTAAGTATTGGAAGAGACGAGCATGAGACATGAAAGAGTGGAGGAGGATACTTGAACAGGCCAAGTCCACATGAGGTTGTAATGCCTAATGAAGAAGAATACTACGGGTTCACTGGAAATTTCCAATAAATTAGAGTCACGTAGCGACGAGGGAACTTTATCTTACCCAGTGGAACATTTATGGCTCATAAAGTACCTAACTTTGTCGTTACTTTTCTCTGAACTCGATTGATTGAGAAGTAAGAATAATGGAGAAGATACAATCGGGAAGAACGTTTCTGTTCTTCTTCTACAATCGGGAAGAATTTTATAGGAGGTGCTGTTCAAACCTACACTATTTAACGTTAGAATTCTAAATTACTTCATTTATTTCGCTCCATAATATGTAATTCGTTTGAATCAATATTCGTTCCTATGAGCTATGACCTTTCCGATCATTCTCTAATCTTTGTCAACTCGGTCGATGTCATTCTTTTGGAGGGCTGATTAACTCATGCCCCAAAGTACGGAACATGTTTTTTAATGCAAGGAACGCATTTGTAGTGTACTCGTAAACAGTTGCCTTAATTTCATTGGCATATGAACAAACATAAAGGGCTCTGAAAACAATCTACAAATTAATCGAACAAAAAATTAAGAAACTCAATTTTAAATTCAAGAGCGGACTATTCTTAAAGATGAATGAAGCAATGGAATGAAATAATTCAAAACCATTGTAGTTAAAATTACATGTCCAGTTTTTCTTGACAAATAGTTATAACAAGGCTGTAAACGTTCCTTAAAAATGTGATCTTTCTGCAATTTATCACCTGTCGATTGAGATAACGTTTTGAGTTACTCAACTTACTCAGTTACGTTTTGAGTTATAAAGGTTCGAGGTTGTCTTTGACGAAGTCATGGGCAACATATCCGACTTATCCGGCTACGCTTGATGATTGTGTTACCTGTTGACTCCTATTTTGGAACAGGAACTAGGGAAATTTGATAACAACGAATTTAAAACATTGCCTTGATGAGATGTCGAAACATCAGCAATATGAACTAGAAATATGAACGAAACCCAAGAACCTTATTAATTTTCAACATGGAAATAAACAAACCGCAAAGCTATCTTCATGGTTGTTCCAGTCTAATTTAGTGTAAATACATAATCTTACGAAAAAAACTTTTCCATTCATGGATTCGATTCGCTAGATAAAGAGGCTGAGTTAGAGCACAAAAGTGAAACTACTCCCAGTACTAGTATATTGTATGTGTCTGGAGAAATTGAATGTAGTAAAATTGCTTTCTAATTTTGTTACTATTGAACTTAAGTTACATAAATAAACTCATATAGTATCCTATTATTACAATCAAATACATATTTATATTAATTATTAAACAAGATTTGTCAAGCAAATCACTGAAGTAAAAGTAAATAATAAACTTACGGAATATATGGACTTGCAAGTGGGAATAAAGAAAGTATACCCTTTCGCGACAATTCTGTGCACCACATATTTTAAAAAAGGTAACAGATATGCTAAGTGAAAAGCAGGGACATATAAAAATAGGGAGACAGAAAATAAAGAGCATACGGTTTGTAGATGATTTGATGATCTCAGCTACACAACCAAAGAACTTCAAATAATACTAACAATATAATAAAACAAGGAATGAAGGAATGAAAATTACAAAGCTGAGTATTATAATGGAGATGAACAAGAGGGATGTCTTTATGATAGTAACTAAGAACAGGAAGATGAGAAAATAAAAGTTTCAAATACTCGTGTATAACTATTAGAAACGATTGGAAATGCCCAACGAAAAAGAAGATAAGAATGGCGATGTCAAAACAGTCTTCAATGTAAGGAAGACAAGTTATATGCAGTAAGAATTTTGATTTGAATGAAAGGAAGAGATTGGACAAATGCTATAATTAAATGTACTCTTTCACGAGAGTGCAGCGTGTACGACGGGAAGAGGGAGAAGAGCAGAATAAGAAACTCCGAAGGCGAAATATGAAGAAAGTAAAGTGGTAAGTCAAAGTGAGATTCGAAGATGTGCTGAAAGAAATAGACGAAAAAAATGATGCTCAAAATAAAGGTAAACTGGCTGGAACATACAATAAAAGGATGAGGAATATTGACAACTACAGTTAAGAGAACAGACTCCAGGGAAAGAGGAAGATGAAACTGGTGGATAACAAGTTGTACGAAAAATAATTTGTTTTAGGGTTTTTTGATTTACAAAAATTGAGTTAAAACTCCGAATTTTTGGACATTATACTATAAAAATAAACGGCGAAGCGAGCGGCAATTGGCGTAATGATAGAGATAAAAGACTTAATCCCTGTACTATTTTTTTAACTGTTTTACCTCAAAATCTTCATTTTCGATTTGTTTGAGTTACAACACTATTCCGAAAAAGCGATGATGTATTGCAGGAATAAACATACCGTACTGAACGCTTCTTCTCGAGCGTATGGCAACGGACGTCTAGGGCTGCGCGGCGCGACGCGTCGCGTCGCGTGTTGTGCGTCGCGGAAGCACAGGAAAATGGTGACCGCTGAGCAACGATGCTTCAGACGTCCGGAACCTCAGAGCTCCACGACCGAACTGACTTCCTTCACGTTTCCGCGCCTTATCGTTGAGGCCACCGCTGCCACTGTAGGGCATCGGCCTTCTCGCTTCGGTGAGAAACGGTGCCAGGGAAAAGTGCAATCGTGTTTGATCACTGAACTTCCTGAAGCAGTATTGAGTGAATCAGTGAAAGAATGCACTGCGTTTATGTAAACATGGCGCAAGGTATATGAAGTATGCAAGCTCAAAGAAATACTTTGGCGCATGTGCAATAATGTCTCATGTAACATGTCTTTCTTATTGATAGTCAATTTAGGCAGTTCTATGTTAAAAGTGACTGTAAGTGAATTTAAACGACCTTGCTCCTTCAGTACGTTGCGACTGTAAGTAAAACAATAAAAAAAATTATGAAATAATTGTAATAAGGTCATCTACTCTCTCTATTGCAATCATGTTTGTTCATTGAACTTCCTATAGAATTGAGTGAATCACTGAAGGAATGCGTACATAAATTAGTACAGATACGTGAAGAGTGCCGGCTCAAACAAATGCTTTGCCGAAATGTCCAATGATGTCTCTATCTGGTGTAGATTTCTCTCTTATTAGTAGTTAATGAATTTACGGCAGTTCTTCTAACTATATTGCAAGCAGCTGTAATTTAATTATCCTATTTTCTTTAGTAAGTTGCATCGTAAAAAAACTAAAAACAAAATGTAAAAAATCTTTTAAAAAGGTAGACATCTATTTTTGCTATCTCTATGTATTTTTCACGATTTTCTGAAACATTTCGGGATGTGTCACCATAATTATTTGTACCATATTCTGGTCAAGGAATTTCAACAACTTTCTCTTTAGTTGGCTTAGCGGTCCCTCCGTTAATATTGAACCTTTTCGAGTTTATGCGAAAGAAATTACACACCTAAATGTGATCTTGTGTGATTGGTGTTTTTTGCCCGATGGTACTTAAACGATCTGTAAATGCGGCAGATGTGGTCAGCCAGTTCTCTGAAGACGCGCACGCGGTGAGACATATAGTGCCACTTATTGCGAGCAGAGCACACACGGAAGTCTTCGAGTAAAAACAAATGAAACAAATTTCGTGAAGAATCATGACTGTCATTTTCGATATCAGTGGCGAGTAGATGACATGTGGAGGCACCTGTTGTATTTTTAGAATTATTCGTCAACGATAGGAGGCGTAAAACAGGAACTTTCGAGTAAGGTTGAGTAGATTGATTGTAAACTCAGCAAATGAGCTCTGAAAGGTCTTTACAAACTATATTTTTCATTTAAATGACTTCTAAAAGTTGTTTAGACGATAATCGCTAATCCGTATGATGTTTCTAGTTGCCAGTTTCGGCACCTTGGGTACAATCCACTGCGCAAATATGAAATAAAAGGGTGAAAACAACAGTGCACGTTTTATTTACATCGATTTTATGCCAAACAATGGTTATTATTACGCACCGTTATTTTTGTTCAGCTTCGGATCCAAAATTGACCACTGTGTATCTACACAGCTTTCTTCACTTTTTAGTAATTGAGTTTTCAAACCTCAATATTATTGTTATTCATTTTCAAATGTTCATTTAATAATATTGCTATTTTTATTCGAAAACATATTGCAGAACTTTTTTGGTATCATTGTGAAAGGGCGATTTCTGAAGTAAACACTTCCGTCGGCAGGAGAAATGCATCACGCAACACATCAATGTGTTGTGTGAAACTAGAACATCTGGAGACATGACAGTTTATTTCTAATTTTGTACTGTAAAATTGTAAAATTTCAAATTCTGAAATTTTCAAAGCTATATTAAACTTCAAAACCCAAAATTCCAAAACTTAGAATTATGAGTTATTGCCTTTTGAAACTGGGCTGTCTATAGCTCTTGAAGCTTCTTTGATCTTTTCAAGCTAATGATGAACTGTTCTTAATAAGTTGTCATATACATTTCATCATACGCAACATTTTCTCGTTTTCTTCTGTTCTCGTAATTCAGATACGTCAAAGTTGATTTACGATTCAGAAAACGTACGAGGAATGAATAATGGTGAATGGGGACGCACATTGATTTTCTGCTCTACACGACTGAGGAACTACAAAAGAATGGCGGGGACTCTGCAAGGCGCAAATCATAAATCCTTGCGTGACGCCAACCAGCAGGTAAGGAACGGCCTACAATGGCGATCGACCCGAGACGGGAGTACGGCAAAGCATTTTGCGCGCAACCCGTGACCCAGATTTGTTCTGTTTCCCTACAGAAATATTGCGTGCCGCTTTCATCGCCATCTGTGGGTGAAAATTGCCTAGCCTGAAATAGCTTCTGATCGGCTGGATATTGTCTAGTTTTTTGTAAATAAAAATAATACATTAATATTTCATAATTAAAAGTTTAAAAAAATATTTAAATTCGATTGTAGATACATTACTTGCATTTGATCACGTTGTATTAATTTAAACATTTCTCACTTAATATACTTCAGACTTGAAATATGACCCGTCGAAGGTGCGTTATTCGATTAGACAACTACGGAATATTTCTACTACTTACTTTGATCTCCGCTATACGAGATCTTTAAACTTACAATAGTCTACACTTTAGATTTGGAGGGTGAAAATTGTATTTTACTCTGCGCCTCACACTTTTTCGAGAAAAGATATTTAAAAGAGGCATTCAAATCATCTTATCGTGGAAGTCTCCGGTTCTCATACTATGATTGGCGCGCATCCTTCTCATTGTCCAGAGAATAACCGACAGGGACAGGAAGTTGTCATACTTCAGAGGAAAAGCGGGAAATTTCGATTACGTTTCTGTAAGGACTTATTAAATTACTTCAGTAGGAAAATATCCCAGATAGGTCTCTGAATTGAGTTTTCGAAGATCTTAAGTGTAACACGCAATAATTAACTTTTTAGTTAATTCCCCTTTTTCTTTGTTTGATCAAACGGAAAATAGGATGTGTTCTATGAATTTTGGGGTAATTTAAAGAAGAACAACCCTATTAAATACTTTTTCAGGCTGATCCCTGGGGTACAAAGGCCCTCGTGATGTGATCTGCGTAAGAGTGATGGCGTGCCTTCTGGCGCTCTCCCCTCAAAGGGAACCCCCTGGGCGTGACGGCTCGTTCATTAGAGCGGCGAAAAGGCAACCTTCGTGACGGAGAGGGCCACACCCTGCCCATGGCCAGAGTCAGAACGAGGTTTCATCGAGATATATTCGCATCAAATATTTCTACATTCAATCGATTTTGAATTATAATTCTAGTCGATGACAGCCTTATGATGTTGGGTCGTATACCTCTTCTCAGAAACATTACAACCTAGTTGCATATCAGTTGTTTTCGTGAGAAATTCAAGCAGTAGTTCAAGATTTTAAAAAAATCATGAATTACCTTTTAGTAATATTACCAAAGCATTTTTAATCTATAACAATAGCACATTTCTTTCTAAATTATTTTCTTTAATATATGATGTGCTGTTTCTAAATTTGCCTCTTGCATTCAAATCACCATGAAGACACGCGTATTATTCAACATCCAAAGTATTCAAGATGATATTTCCAGGTAACCTAAACAGCACATCCCTTAGACACGCACCACCTTTTTTCTAAAATCCTGTGACTTTGGAACTTACCTATTTCCGGAAGGCTGGCTCTAGGGAGCAACAATACTCCGGAGTGCGTGTGAATCACCGCGATGGAGTATTTACCGCGCCAAAAACGCCGCAAATAGAAATAAACGACGATGGCCGCGCGAGCGAGTCGAAATGCGAGTGCGCCTACGTCACGTCTGCGGCGCGGGAGGAGGCGCCAGGCGCCGCTGGGACGCACGACCCTGCTGCGCTCTAACGGTTGCCCTTTGAAGCCCTCAAACGATTGAATTTATTGTTGTGGGAAACACGAATTGTTGCGAATGCTGAAGTCATGGGTACCACGTCCTTCTCAGAGGTTTCATATTAAAATGCTATGATAAGATTCATCAAAACGTTTTTGTAATTGCTAAAACTATATATAATATTAGTTTAGGCAGAAAATGTAAATTGAAAGATCATTGAAGAAGCATAATTTCAAGCATTATCGTTATATTTGCTTTTGTTGTTGATGATGTTTGTATTCGCACACTACGTGTATTAAAATTAGAAGACATTTTATTTTGATTAAGAGTCAACCAAGTATTCAAAATTTAATGTAATCATTTCACTTGCTTTTATTCATTATTTTATATTGGGGTGTCTATTTTCGATTAAGGAACTTCTAGCCTAAATTAAGCTTTCACGCTTCGCAAATACAGTAGTTGTCCATCTTCCATCTCTTTAGCCGACTTTTCTACAACAAAGCTTTTCAATGGAGATTAACTTCATCAATTAGGTTTAACTTGATATTTTTTCTTGACTGTGAAATTCAAAACTATTTTATGAGGTCTTTGAAGTACGAATTGCGAGTTTCGTAGTATACGAAATCTGGACAATACCATCTTTAGATTTCATTTATAATTTAAATCTATTTGCTTATTGTAGACGAACTAAACCTTGTTTTGCTTCTGGACGTAAATGTAGCTTCACTGTGCGCACGTTTTGTTGAGCACTCCTTTTGCTTGTAGTTCATTTACCGTTGAAATTGAGTTTCTATAACTCGGGAACAAACTTTTCAAATATTATTATTTTCTAAATTCATTTTTTCGTTTTCTACGTTCGTAGTTTCTAATTTTTTTTTATTCTGGGCCTCAAGAAAATGTGCGCAGATAAATCTCTTTCCCCACACGTCATATACAGTTTTTACTGTTTTTTGACAAATAAATAAATAAATAAACATTTCTATAAACAGAATTTTCGTAAAAAATCGTTAATTTACAACACGTACATAACTTGCAAGGCGCGTCCTTTTACTTTCTCGTTTCCGCTTACGTAGTAGAGAGAAAGTTATGTAATGCTGCGCGAAAAAAATGTGAATTTTCGGCAGAAAAACTTTTATTACAGGGCCCTAGTATCGAAAAAGTTGATAAATCCAGTTGTTAAATTTAGACGCAAAATCCTCTAACACGAGGGGTAGACAGAATCCATGTTTTGTGCGTGAAATTGAAAAAGTGAACGACGGCAAAACATCTGTCCCTCCGTGAGAAACGCTAGTGGCTAAGCTGCTGAACCGTTCAGCCGATTTTCTCCAAAATTGATATTCCACAATCTATCTGGCCGATTGTCTCTTGAATTTGAAACCGATATTTTAATTTTGGGGGGTACTTTATATGAAGCCCCTGGTACCTTTTCAAAATGTAAAAAAATGTCTCCCTCGTTTTTGATTAAATTTTGTTGTTGGATAGTGTGAGGGTGATAGTGTGAAGAGAATGGTGCAGATTTCATGTTCGTTAAAAACCCTAATTGTTTGAAAATTGCAAAAGTTTAAAATTTTTCCGGAGTCTTCCTACAGCTAAAATATTAAAAATATAGATTTTTTCCCTTAATGAAATCTGTTCCTTAAAGATATCTTTTGAAATAAGATCATGTACAATTTTTCGAAAATTTGAATACTTTTCGCGTAATTTTGCGTGAAAATACGCGCGAGAACGTACGTGCTGCTTTAGTACCACTAGCTTGATTTAAGATACGCCAGGCCTTTTTGATTTACCCAACTCCTTCAATGCATGTCGGCTTCTCCGAATCCAGCGCTGGCATTTGAAGGCCAGCCGCCGCCAGCGATTCGGCGGATTCGAGGGAAAAGCCGCGCGGTCCTTTCGCCAGACGGTCCTCATCGATCTGTTGACAAGAATCTTCAAGAGGATGTCTTGTTAAAAGCGGGACCCGCGCTGCGTGTTTGCTCTTCGCGCTTTCACAGCAATACTGTATCTCAGATCAAACTTGGCGACTTTCAAATTATGCATGGAATATATCGATCTTTTTGGTCGGACGTCATTGACTTTAACAAATTTATGCCCCTCCTTCATTATGTCAAGAACATCAATAGTCAATATAGATGTCTGCGATCCTATACTGGAAGTTCGGCTTCGAAAGTCCTTGCATTGATGAATGTCATTCGATTCTTGTAAACGCTTTATCTTTGGAACTTCTCTTTTTTTTATTAGAACGAAAAAGAGACTAGAATTATTTAACAAATTTCTTTGCGTTCGCTGAGGAAAGAATGATTTCTATGGAATGAATCACATTTTAATATTCCATAAATGGTATGAATGATACAAATATATCCGGATTGTAACTTTTTAAATATTGACAAGTCATTTTATAAGATGTATCTGTCAATGATGCAAATGCTCAGATTGTAGTATGTGATAAGTTAAAAATTGGAAATGAATTGAGTTCAACTTCTGTAAAAAGATAATATTTTTATTTTTAAAATAACCTGGTATTATGTTCAAGATTAACAAAAATGCCCAAATAGTTAAACGCGAATATAATACGAGTATTAAATTATGTGGTATTTGCAGTGCATCTAAAAACTGCTGTTGGACTCTTTATCTCTCTATCTCGTGTAAAACATAACAAAAACAGTTTTATAATATTTTTCACAAGAAATACAAATTACCTTCTAACCAGGTTCAATTCTGAATTACATTACTAATGTATTGTAAAAAGTAAATCATTTCCGCCTTTAAAGTATGATTTCATTTCTCTACCGCTTGGTTTTCGAAATTGAAACCACAACCCAGTTTTGTTGTTTTATGTTAGAGTAAAAATAAGCATTTTGTTCATTGGTTTTTCAAACTTAGTTGTTTATATCAATCATATTTTAATACGTTTATTTTCTATTTTAGAAAAGCAAACTGTTCTTTTGTACATTTTCCCCTCGTGATTCAATATGATCTTTAAAAACATCCTAATTTTTTACAGACTATTTTCTCACCTGTGTATACTTAAACCAATTTATGTTCTGAATGTTCCTTAGGAAAGTTATCTTAAACTCTATTATAGTTCCAGTTACGAACTAAATTTAATGTATTTTCAATAAAATTTGCTTTCAAAGAATAGAACGTATACGTACTTCTCCCCCCGACCTCTCAGGTGTGAGTGAGGGAGGTGGATGGTAAAGAAAGAATATCGTGCATGGTCCGTGGTCCGTTGTTTAGCTGATGCGCTGATGCTGCTCCGGATTTCACCAGAAACTGATCAGGGAAACGACAGAAATCATCCATCAGAGCAGCAGACCTACGAAGTTCATCCTCGGAGGCGCCCTTAAGTTGCTTCTGTTGCCCTTTCAAGGCTTGGAGACCTTTCGTAATTTCGAGACCTTTCGTTTTCATTTGCAGTTAATCTGCAGTCGTCAGTCGCTAGTTTGGGTTGCAGCATGGCC
>JAHLJT010004567.1:42880758-42931170 GCA_031308135.1 Acheta domesticus | reverse complement strand
AGTTAAAATTACATGTCCAGTTTTCTGACAAATAGTTATAACAAGGCTGTAAACGTTTCCTTAAAAATGTGATCTTTCTGCAATATTATCACCTGTCGATTGAGATAACTTTTTGAGTTACTCAACTTACGCAGTTACGTTTTGAGTTATAAAGGTTCGAGGTTGTCTTGACGAATCATGGGCAACATATCCGACTTATCCGGCTACGCTTGATGATTGTGTTACCTGTTGACTCCTATTTTGGAACAGGAACTAGGGAAATTTGATAACAAACGAATTGAAAACATTGCCTTGATGAGATGTCGAAACATCAGCAATATGAACTAGAATATGACCGAAACCCAAGAACCTTATTAATTTTCAACATGAAATAAACAAACCGGCAAAGCCTATCTTCATGTTGTTCAGTCTAATTTAGTGTAAATACATAATCTTACGAAAAAAACGTTTCCATTCATGGATTCGATTCGCTAGATAAAGAGGCTGAGTTAGAGCACAAAAGTGAAACTACCCCAGTACCAGTATATTGTATGTGTCTGGAGAAATTGAATGTAGTAAAATTGCTTTCTAATTTTGTTACTATTGAACTTAAGTTACATAAACAAACTCATATAGTATCCTATTATTACAATCAAATACATATTTATATTAATTATTAAACAAGATTTGTCAAGCAAATCACTGAAGTAAAAGTAAATAATAAACTTACGGAATATATGGACTTGCAAGTGGGAATAAAGAAAGTATACCCTTTCGCGACAATTCTGTGCACCACATATTTTAAAAAGGTAACAGATATGCTAGTGAAAAGCAGGGACATATAAAAATAGGGAGACAGAAAATAAAGAGCATACGGTTTGTAGATGATTTGATGATCTCAGCTACACAACCAAAGAACTTCAAATAACACTAACATATAATAAAACAAGGAATGAAGGAATGAAAATTACAAAGCCGAGTATTATAATGGAGATGAACAAGAGGATGTCTTTATGATAGTAACTAAGAACAGGAAGATGAGAAAATAAAAGTTTCAAATACTCGTGTATAACTATTAGAAACGATTGGAAATGCCCAACGAAAAAGAAGATAAGAATGGCGATGTCAAAACAGTCTTCAATGTAAGGAAGACAAGTTATATGCAGTAAGATTTTTGATTTGAATGAAAGGAAGAGATTGGACAAATGCTATAATTAAATGTACTCTTTCACGAGAGTGCAGCGTATACGACGGGAAGAGGGAGAAGAGCAGAATAAGAGACTCCGAAGGTGAAATATGAAGAAAGTAAAGTGGTAAGTCAAAGTGAGATTCGAAGATGTGCTGAAAGAAATAGACGAAAAAAATGATGCTCAAAATAAAGGTAAACTGGCTGGGACATACAATAAAAAGGATGAGGAATATTGACAACTACAGTTAAGAGAACAGACTCCACGGAAGGAGGAAGATGAAACTGGTAGATAACAAGTTGTACGAAAAAAATTTGTTTAGGGTTTTTTTGATTTACAAAAATGGAGTTTATAAAACTCCGAATTTTGGACATTATACTATAAAATAAACGGCGAAGCGAGCGGCATTGGCGTAATGATAGAGATAAAAGACAATCCCTATACTATTTTTTAAACTGTTTTACCTCACATCTTCATTTTCGATTTGTTTGAGTTACAACACTATTCCGAAAAAGCGATGCTGTATTGCAGGAATAAACATACCGTACTAAACGCTTCTTCTCGAGGGTATGGCAACGGACGTCTAGGCTGCGCAGCGCGACGCGTCGCGTGTTGTGCGTCGCGGAAGCACAGGAAAAGGGTGACCGCTGAGTAACGATGCAAAGACGTCCGGAACCTCAGAGCTCCACGACCGAACTGACTTCCTTCACGTTTCCGCGCCTTATCGTTGAGGCCACCGTTGCCACTGTAGGGCATCGGCCTTCTCGCTTCGATGAGAAACGGTGCCAGGGAAAAGTGCAATCGTGTTTGATCACTGAACTTCCTGAAGCAGTATTGAGTGAATCAGTGAAAGAATGCACTGCGTTTATGTAAACATGGCGCAAGGTATATGAAGTATAGAGACTCAAAGAAATGCTTTGCCGCAATGTGCAATAATGTCTCTATCTAATGTAACGTGTCTACCTTATTGATAATCAATTTGCAGCAGTTTTTCCACGTTAAAAGTGACTGTAAGTGAATTTAAACGACCTTGTTCCTTCAGTAACTTGCGACTGTAAGTAAAAAACTAAAAAATGTATGAAATATTTTTATAAGGTCATCTATTCTTTCTATTCCAATCGTGTTTGTTCATTGAACTTCCTGTTGTAGTGAGTGAATCACTGAAAGAATGCGTACATAAATTAGAACAGATACGTTGAAGTGTGCCAGCTCAAACAAATGCTTTGCCGAAATGTGCAATAATGTCTCTATCTGATGTAGAGTAAGTTACATCGTAAAAAAACTTTAAAAAATGTAAAAAATCTTTTAAAAAGGTAGACATCGATTCTTGCTATCTCTATGGATTTTTCACGATTTTCCGAAACATTTCTAGACGCGCCACCATAATTATTTGTACCACATTCTGGTCAAGGAATTTCAACAATTCTCTCTTTAGTTGGCTTAGCGGTCCCTCCGTTAATATTGAACCTTTTCGTGTTTATGCGAAAGAAATCACACATCTAAATGTTATCTTGTATGATTAGTGTTTTTATAACCGATGGTACTTAAACGTTCTGTAAATGCGGCAGATGTGGTCAGCCAGTTCTCTGAAGACGCCCACGCGGTGAGACATATAGTGCCACTTATTGCGAGAGGAGCACAAACGGAAGTCTTCGAGTAAAAACAAATGAAACAAATTTCGTGAAGAATCATGACTGTCATTTTCGACATCAGAGGCGAGTAGATGACATGCGGAGGCATGTTTTATTTTTAGAATTATTCGTCAACGATAGGAGGCGTAAAACAGGAACTTTCGAGTAAGGTTGAGTAGATTGTAAACTCAGCAAATGAGCTCTGAAAGGTCTTTACAAACTATATTTTTCATTTAAATGATTTCTAAAAATTGTTTAGACGATAATCGCTAATCCGTATGATGTTTCTAGTTGCCAGTTTTTGCAAATTGGGTACAATCCACTGCGCAAAAATGAAATAAAAGGGTGAAAACAACAGTGCACGTTTTATTTACATCGATTTTATGCCAAACAATGGTTATTATTACGCATCGTTATTTTTGTTCAGCTTCGGATCCAAAATTGACCATTGTTTTTTCTTCACATTTTAGTAATTGAGTTTTGAAACATCAATATTATTGTCATTCATTTTCAAATGTTCATTTAATAATATTGCTATTTTTATTCGAAACATATTGCAGAACTTTTTTGGTATCATTGTGAAAGGGCGATTTCTGAAGTAAACACTTACGTCGGCAGGAGAAATACATCACGCAACACATCAATGTGTTGTGTGAAACTAGAACATCTGGAGACATGACAGTTTATTTATAATTTTGTAAAAATTTTGTAATTCTGTAAAATTGTAAAATTTCAAATTCTGAAATTTTCAAAGCTATATTAAACTTCAAAACCCAAAATTCCACAACTTAGAATTGTGAGTTATTGCCTTCTGAAACCGGGCTGTCTATATCTCTTGAAGCTTCTTTGATATTTTCAAGCCAATGATGAACAGTTCTTAATAAGTTGTCATATACATTTCATCATACGCAACATTTCCTCGTTTTCTTCTATTCTCGTAATTCAGATACGTCAAAGTTGATTTACGATTCAGAAAACGTACGAGGAATGAATAATGGTGAATGGGGACGCACATTGATTTTCTGCTCTACCACGACTGAGGAACTACAAAAGAATGGCGGGGACTCTGCAAGGCGCAAATCATAAATCCTTGCGTGACGCCAACCAGCAGGTAAGGAACGGCCTACAATGGCGATCGACCCGAGACGGGAGTACGGCAAAGCATTTTGCGCGCAACCCGTGACCCAGATTTGCTCTGTTTCGTTACAGAAATATTGCGTGCCGCTTTCATCGCCATCTGTGGGTGAAAATTGCCTAGCCTGAAATAGCTTCTGATCGGCTGGATATTGTCTAGTTTTTTGTAAATAAAAATAATACATTAATATTTCATAATTAAAAGTTTAAAAAAATATTTAAATTCGATTGTAGATACATTACTTGCATTTGATCACGTTGTATTAATTTAAACATTTCTCACTTAATATACTTCAGACTTGAAATATGACCCGTCGAAGGTGCGTTATTCGATTAGACAACTACGGAATATTTCTACTACTTACTTTGATCTCCGCTATACGAGATCTTTAAACTTACAATAGTCTACACTTTAGATTTGGAGGGTGAAAATTGTATTTTACTCTGCGCCTCACACTTTTCGAGAAAAGGATATTTAAAAGAGGCATTCAAATCATCTTATCGTGGAAGTCTCCGGTTCTCATACTATGATTGGCGCGCATCCTTCTCATTGTCCAGAGAATAACCGACAGGGACAGGAAGTTGTCATACTTCAGAGGAAAAGCGGGAAATTTCGATTACGTTTCTGTAAGGACTTATTAAATTACTTCAGTAGGAAAATATCCCAGATAGGTCTCTGAATTGAGTTTTCGAAGATCTTAAGTGTAACACGCAATAATTAACTTTTTAGTTAATTCCCCTTTTTCTTTGTTTGATCAAACGGAAAATAGGATGTGTTCTATGAATTTTGGGGTAATTTAAAGAAGAACAACCCTATTAAATACTTTTTCAGGCTGATCCCTGGGGTACAAAGGCCCTCGTGATGTGATCTGCGTAAAAGTGATGGCGTGCCTTCTGGGACTCTCCCCTCAAAGGGAACCCCCTGGGTGTGACGGCTCGTTCATTAGAGCGGCGAAAAGGCAACCTTCGTGACGGAGAGGGCCACACCCTGCCCATGCCCGAGTCAGAGCGAGGTTTCATCGAGGTATATTCGCATCAAATATTTCTACATTCAATCGATTTTGAATTATCATTCTAGTCGATGACAGCCTTATGATGTTGGGTCGTATACCTCTTCTCAGAAACATTACAACCTAGTTGCATATCAGTTGTTTTCGTGAGAAATTCGAGCAGTAGTTCAAGATTTAAAAAAATCATGAATTACCTTTCAGTAATATTACCAAAGCATTTTTAATCTATAACAATAGCACATTTCTTTCTAAATTATTTCTTTAATATATGGTGTGCTGTTTCTAAATTTGCCTCTTGCATTCAAATCACCATGAAGACACGCGTATTATTCAACATCGAAAGTATTCAAGATGATATTTCCAGGTAACCTAAACAGTACATCCCTTAGACACGCACCACCTTTTTTCGAAAATCCTGTGACTTTGGAACTTACCTATTTCCGGAAGGCTGGCTCTAGGGAGCAACAATACTCCGGAGTGCGTGTGAATCACCGCGATGGAGTATTTACCGCGCCAAAAACGCCGCAAATAGAAATAAACGACGATGGCCGCGCGAGCGAGTCGAAATGCGAGTGCGCCTACGTCACGTCTGCGGCGCGGGAGGAGGCGCCAGGCGCCGCTGGGACGCGCGACCCTGCTGCGCTCTAACGGTTGCCCTTTGAAGCCCTCAAACGATTGAATTTATTGTTGTGGGAAACACGAATTGTTGCGGATGCTGAAGTCATGGGTACCACGTCCCTCTCAGAGGTTTCTTATTAAAATGCTATGATAAGATTCATCAAAACGTTTTTGTAATTGCTAAAACTATACATAATATTAGTTTAGGCAGAAAATGTAAATTGAAAGATCATTGAAGAAGCATAATTTCAAGCATTATCGTTATATTTGCTTTTGTTGTTGATGATGTTTGTATTCGCACAGTACGTGTATTAAAATTAGAAGACATTTTATTTTGATTAAGAGTCAACCAAGTATTCAATATTTAATGTAATCATTTCACTTGCTTTTATTCATTATTTTATATTGGGGTGTCTATTTTCGATTAAGGAACTTCTAGCCTAAATCAAGCTTTTACGCTTCGCAAATACAATACTTTTCCATCTTCCATCTCTTTAGCCGCCTTTTCTACAACAAAGCTTTTCAATGGAGATTAACTTCATCAATTAGGTTTAACTTGATATTTTTTCTTGACTGTGAAATTCAAAACTATTTTATGAGGTCTTCGAAGTACGAATTGCCAGTTTCGTAGTATACGAAATCTGGACAATACCATCTTTAGATTTCATTTATAATTTAAATCTATTTGCTTATTGTAGACGAACTAAACCTTGTTTTGCTTCTGGACGTAAATGTAGCTTCACTGTGCGCACGTTTTGTTGAGCACTCCTTTTGCTTGTAGTTCATTTACCGTTGAAATTGAGTTTCTATAACTCGGGAACAAACTTTTCAAATATTATTATTTTCTAAATTCATTTTTTCGTTTTCTACTTTCGTAGTTTCTAATTTTTTTAAATTCTGGGCCTCAAGAAAATGTGCGCAGATAAATCTCTTTCCCCACACGTCATATACAGTTTTTACTGTTTTTTGACAAATAAATAAATAAACATTTTTAATAACAGAATTTTCGTAAAAAATCGTTAATTTACAACATGTACATAACTTGCAAGGCGCGTCCTTTTACTTTCTCGTTTCCGCTTACGTAGTAGAGAGAAAGTTATGTAATGCTGCGCGAAAAAAATGTGAATTTTCGGTAGAAAACTTTTATTACAGGGGCCTAGTATCGAAAAAGTTGAAAAATCCAGTTGTTAAATTTAGACGCAAAATCCTCTAACACGAGGGTAGACAGAATCCATGTTTTGTGCGTGAAATTGAAAAAGTGAACGACGGCAAAACATCTGTCCCTCCGTGAGAAACGCTAGTGGCTAAGCTGCTGAACCGTTCAGCCGATTTTCTCCAAAATTGATATTCCACAATCTATCTGGCCGATTGTCTCTTGAATTTGAAACCGATATTTTAATTTTGGGGGGTACTTTATATGAAGCCCCTGGGACCTTTTCAAAATGTAAAAAAATGGCTCCCTCGTTTTTGATTAAATGTTGTTGTTGGATAGTGTGAGGATGATAGTGTGAAGAGAATGGTGCAGATTTCATGTTCGTTAAAAACCCTGATTGTTTGAAAATCGCAAAAGTTTAAAATTTTTCCGGAGTCTTTCTACAACTAAAATATTAAAAATAAAGATTTTTTCCCTTAATGAAATCTGTTCCTTAAAGATAGCTTTTGAAATAAGATCATGTACAATTTTTCGAAAATTCGAGTACTTTTCGCGTAATTTTGCGCGAAAATACGCGCGAGAACGTACGTGCTGCTTTAGTACCGCTAGCTTGATTTAAGATACGCTAGGCCTTTTTTGATTTACCCAGCTCCTTCAATGCGTGTCGGCTTCTCCGAATCCAGCGATGGCATTTGAAGGCCAGCCGCCGCCAGCGATTCGGCGGATTCGAGGGAAAAGCCGCGCGGTCCTTTCGCCAGACGGTCCTCATCGATCTGTTGACAAGAATCTTCAAGAGGATGTCTTGTTAAAAGCGAGACCCGCGCTGCGTGTTTGCTCTTCGCGCTTTCACAGCAATACTGTATCTCAGATCAAACTTGGCGACTTTCAAATTATGCATGGAATATATCGATCTTTTTGGTCGGACGTCATTGACTTTAACAAATTTATGGCCCACCTTCATTATGTCAAGAACATCAATAGTCAATATAGATGTCTGCGATCCTGTACTGGAAGTCCGGCTTCGAAAGTCCTTGCATTGATGAATGTCATTCGATTCTTAGAAACGCTTTATCTTTGGAACTTCTTTACCTTTTTTAATAGAACGAAAAAGAGACCAGAATTATTTAACAAATTTCTTTGCGTTCGCTGAGGAAAGAATGAGTTCTATGGAATGAATCACATTTTAATATTCCATAAATGGTATGAATGAAACGAATATATCCGGATTGTAACTTTTTAAATATTGACGAGTCATTTTATAAGATGTATCTGTCAATGATGCAAAGGCCTAGATTCTATTGTGTGATAAGGTAAAAATTGGAAATGAATCGAGTTCAACTTCTGTAAAAAGATAATATTTTTATTTTTAAAATAGCCTGGTGTTATGTTCAATATTAACAAAAATGCCCAAATAGTTAAACACCGAATATAATACAAGTATTAAAGTAAATTATGTGGTATTTGCAGCTCATCTGCTGTTGGACTCTTTATCTCTCTTTCTGGTGTAAAACATAACAAAAATAGTTGTATAATACTTTTCGTAAAAAATACAAATTACCTTCTAACCAGGTTCAATACTGAATTATATTACTAATGTATTGTAAAAAGTAAATCATTTCCGCCTTTAAAGATTTAATTTCTCTACCGCTTGGTTTTCGAAATTGAAACCACAACCCAGTTTTGTTTGTTTTATGTTAGAGTAAAAATAAGCATTTTCATTGGTTTTTTCAAACTTATTTGTTTATATCAATCCTATTTTAATACGTTTATTTTTTATTTTAGGAAAGCAAACTGTTCTTTTGTAGTACATTTTCCCCTCGTCAATATGATCTTTGAAGACATCCTAATTTTTTTCCAGACTATTTTCTCTCCTGTGTATGCTTAAACCAATTTATGTTCTGAATATTCCTTTGGAAAGTTATCTTAAACTCTATTATAGTTCCAGTTACGAACTAAATTTAATGTATTTTCAATAAATTTGCTTTTAAAGAATAGAGCGTATACGTACGTACTCCCCCCGACCTCTCAGGTGTGAGTGAGGGAGGTGGATGGTAAAGAAAGAATATCGTGCACGGTCCGTGGTCCGTTGTTTAGCTGATGCGCTGATGCTGCTCCGGATTTCACCAGAAACTGATCAGGGAAACGACAGAAATCACCCATCAGAGCAGCAGCCTACGAAGTTCATCCTCGCAGGCGCCCTTAAGTTGCTTCTGTTGCCCTTTCAAGGCATGGAGACCTTTCGTAATTCGAGACCTTTCGTTTCATTTCCAGTTAATCTGCAGTCGTCCGTCGCTAGTTTGGGTTGCAGCATGGCCGCCTGGTTGCAGCTTTCGGGCCTCTCAGTGTTCGATGAAATTAAAACTAACGAGTTATTAGTGAGTAACGTCGTGCGAAAATCATGAGTAAATAGTGAACAGGGAAAATATAATCTTTAAGAAGTAATATTAATTACCGAAGTAAATCGTTTCTTAACATCAAACCCAACCAACAACAAAAGGGTTTCAAAATTACAAAATTACGAAATTAAAAAAAATTGTAATAATGAATAAATTTTCTTGTAAGAGATTACTAGTATCAAACCCAGCTATCGTCACTTTTTCTGAAATTTATTTATTGGTACTAGACTAATTTTGGTATTGAAATCTATCAAAATAATAAATCAGGTATCTTAAAACTCTACGAAAATTCATTTTTTGTAATAAAAACTGAAGTCAATATAAAAGCCAGCAATCTTCCCAAATTGTTTGTCTTAAAGTTGGCAGTTTTCTAAAAATACCAATTATGGAAACAACATTGTTGCCTCCTTTCCCGTAGTTGCACTGTTATTGTATATATGCCAGAATAAAATAATTTGCCAATATTTACATTGAACATCCTTATTAATTTCTGAAACTGATAGTGGTATTTTGAATGAATAAAATAGGAACAACCAAAGTCGTCTCACAGGTAAAAACTCACAATATTTACTTTTCACTTTGTCAAAGTCAGCAAACGTAATATTCTGTTAAAACAAATTCAAAATTACCAAGCAGTTACTTCAAAATTGGCAATATCGAAGTTTCAAAAATCATCTACGTGATCCTAACATGGTTTACGATAACTTTAAAAGGAAATGCAAACCTATTCATTCAACAATCTATTAAATTGGTAATAAATTGTCAAAGTCTAAGATGACGGTCGTCGATTTCCTCTACCGTGACCATAATAATGCAGCATTTGCAGGTCTCCAAGCCCAAATTACTCCTTCCGAAAGTGCCCCTGCCTGTGCATGAGTCCATTATAGGAAGGCACTTCGCTTGCTCTTCTTTACTACCTCGTTTCCAAGCAGACGAACCCGCTCCCTTGTCTAATTTTTGTTCCCTAATCATTTAAGTGTTTTCCTCACCAGAGTTTCAAACTGTGTCGACTGTTTTTTTAATGTTGCTACTTAGATTTTAAATAATAATCATACTTACTCGATTGTAATAAAATATTAAATTATTTTTTAATATATTATTTTAGAAAATTAAAAAAAATAATAATTTAATTTGGTAAAAATGTGAGAATAATGAGTTCTGGCAGCAAAACTGAGCAAAGTGAGGGTAGTACAAAAACAGTCTAGATAAGCGAGTCGCTGAGAAATTTGAGCTTTCCATGTGGACCTGGTCTCGTCCAGAGAGTATAATATCGTCCAGAGAGTATAATAATATGGACCTGGTCTCGTCATTCCGGGCACACTGGTCACGCCATTTACGGGCTGAGGCACGGAGCCAGGTGTCTGTACGAGTATCTGCTGACCTAAGCGCCGGGCGGTCTCGTCTCGCTCATCAGTTTAAGCATAAGCCGCCACCTCAGTTCGCTTATTACCAGTCGCGGCTCGTGGTTTTATAAATGAGGAAGGCTGCAAATGCATTGCATTGCATTGCCTGCATTGTATTTCTATTAATAATAAGTTTGATACAGACGATTGAGAACGACGCGAAATACCGTGAGATATTCCATTCTGGAGCCCGTTTCACAAAGGTTACAAGTTACTAGTATTAGTAATCACAAGTACTCGTAAGTTCTGTTTCACAACGATTTTGCTGGGTCCCAGAAGACAAGACCTCATGCGCCAAGAAAGAAAAACCCAAGTATAGCGCTCCTACCGCATACTGGGAAAACTAGCTGAAGCGCAATGCTACTCGCCGAGCTGCACAGTAATGCTATCTGGTGAGCCCGCCGTTCTTCAGATCCTAGGCTCCACCGAAGGCTGTCTCGCCGCAGCCTTCGTCCGCTGGTAAGCGTCTGCAGTGAATGCATGACGTCACGCCTCCTCGTTTATACAGGCCTTATGGGAGAATAAAGTGGGAGCCTAACGCTTCTCTCTTCCCTGTCAACAGCTTTAAATGCGTTACGGCCGGCCGTTAATGAACCGACAAAGAAAAATTTTGATATGATTGTAACATAATACAACTCAGAATTCCATTATTAATAAATAAATACATTTGTAAACATATTTTTAAATTTCTTTTAGACGGCGATTTCTCTAGGAGAGGCTCCGCCTTACAGCCTTTAATGACGAGCCGCGCCTGCTTATTACTATCTGCTGAATAATCGTTCTTCGTAAGCAAGCAGCAAAAGTTATGTCAATGTTCGGGCCAACGTACAGCCGTGAACGTTTGTTATTGCCTGAGTGCAACGAAAAGTAAATTTCCAGCGTATTATGGACCCTTCCACAATGGCCTCCGGTGAAAGATTTCAAAAAAAAGTTTTCTCTGGATACAGACAACATTGCTTGTAGTAAAACAAACTTCCACCAAAAGGACATGAAAACAATATCATTGCGTCACACATCCTTGCTTAACATGAAGTGTATGAGTTATTTCCGTTCCTGTTAACTCGCAAGCCTGTTGGCGTTAGAATATCACTCGCGACAGGCCAGCACTCATGCCACAAAGCACGAATTCCCGAGCGTATCACTTTTCATCTTGCAGGCTCATCGTCAGCCGCACTGCTCGAAGTGGGAACGAGCGGCGCGCTATTCTACTCCGCGGCTACTCCGGTGCGCATACTCCTGTCGTGGGCCTCATTTGTGATTTCTTTTTCATTTATTCGGAAAGAACAGTAAATTACCTTCGACATTTCGCTATCTATATATTTCACTCTTGGCTTCCTTAATAGCTTTCCTTCCGTTAAACGTGCGATGTCCAATGAGCCCAACTCTTCGATTCACTTTGTTCTTCTGTGTATTTCTTTACTTATCTAGTATTTTAAGAACATTTTCGTAATTAATTTCTTTACGCCACCGTATCTTCTGAATATTACATAACACTCATAGTCAGGGAGGGATCCAGCCAATCATTTTGGGAGGGGGCCATCATAGATTTTAATTTTATTTATTTATTTATTTATTTGTCAAAAACCAGTAAAAACTGTATATGATGTGTGGGGAAAGAGATTTATCTGCAAACATTTTCTTGAGGGCCCGAATTAAAACAATTTTTAAATTTTTTTTAGTTTTTTTTAGTTAATTAATGAATGTTTGTTATTATATTGTATATTACTTTTGTAGTGTATAAATGATACTATACAATATTATTAAATATTTAAATCAATCTTGCCAAATAAAGGTAACAAACAAAAACTCTAGTCCTGTTAGGGGGCGTGGCTCCTATGCCCACCCCGTCCTTTGATCCGCCACTGCTCACAATTTTGTAGCTCATTAAGCTTGATCTGTAACTTGTAAAGCTTGAGGATATTTCGAGATCTAAACTTTTTTAGTAACATATATTTCACTTTTCTTTTTCTCATATTTTCGTGATTTTAATACTTTCATATTTTTATGATTTTTCATTATGATTTTAATAACCTTGATTCATCCTCATCCTACTCTGTGTTCAGAAGCCGAGATCTTCAATCACGCCCCACCTCCAGGAAGACAAACTATATCACGATTGCAAAGCAGATAAATTGATTTCATTTTGCTCTTGAGTAAAGAAAACATTGGATTTTCCCACTTATTGGGAAGGTTTTTTCTTTTCTATCTTTCAATTGCATCACTCATTCACATTCATTCAGTACTCATGGTTAAAGAGAGAACTTTTGAGTTACAGGCACTCAAAGCACTATTTCCTCTGATCTCAGGATAATTGGCTATCTGAAAACGGAAATGAATTTTCTTACATATTATATGTACAATAGTTTTATTTTCAGAGGTTATCTTTTGATGAGAAGAAGACTTTACTTATAATTACAAAATACTCCAATGACTTTTTCCATACAGTATATTTTCATTTTTTTCTTGATAATACATTTGTACATGTTTATATGAGCATTCAATGCCAAGCAAAGACTAACAATAAAAGGCACCCTTACTTTTCTAACCTAGCATTTGGGGCAGAAAACGAGTATTTTTCATAAATAACTATACTGAATTCAAATACCATACTTAAAGACGATATTTTCAAATAAAAAAAAAATACATTATCTTTACTACTCTCAACAAATAACGTTTCACAGCTTTGCTTGTTCTTGCATCTTTGAGAATTTGTAACATTTTATTTCCCGATGTAAACTTTTTTTAACATAAATTATACTAGTTTATATCATTTAGTAACACTACCTCACAACTGCTATAAATTTATTATTTAAAATTATTTATTGAAGTTTCACTAACATGACAATATTAAAAAAAAATGTACTTCTTAATATAATAAAAGGACATACAAAATAATACATAAATAAATGAGAGTCATTTGTCCTCCACATACAAATCTTCATTTCTTTTCTACACTTCCATTTACTGACACAATTAAAAAACGATGAATTTTTATCCGATTCAGGGCCCTTTAATTAAAGCAAGCAAGGCACGCTTGTAATCACCTGATGTCTCATTCTGCAACATAAGAGAATTATTTTGATTAAATCAATTTTATACTTCTCCCATGTGTTATTTTTTTTAAAAGCTATATACTTACTGTAACAACACTTTCCAATGTTTTGTCATAAAGTTTCTCATACTCTCTTTTAATACTTTCGAGATCAATTTCACTTCGGCATACAATTATTCTGATGAGAGTTTTATCTTCAGTACCAGCTCCAGCTACAGCATCGTGTAAACGTTTGGCAAAGAATGTTGGAGGATGCTGAACATTCTCAACTAAATGTAAGAAAGAAACATTTAAAACCATATTTAATGTGTTAGTAAGCTGAGAAATAACTGTACAACTGACTAGTCATGAAATGTTTATTTTACTTCAAGAGGAAAAACAATAAAGCTCCCAATAGACTTTTGGTAAAGAATTAATCTGAAAATTCTTTTGTTCAAGATTTCCTTAACTTAATAAACTACACAATAAATATTAAACAAAGAAAAACATACATGGAATTTAATATTATCCAGAAACAAATAAGGTAGCACTTCATAGGAAATTAATTTTAACTAACCTATTGTCAACATTGCTTCCAGTAAGTCTCCGGAAATTTCATCCTGCAATGCCTGCTCAATGGTTCGTCCAGAAATTTCTTTATATGCTTCAAAAATGAGTTTAGCTGTGGGAAACTCTCATGAGCTAAGATTCTGTTAAACACTTCTTCATCTGTACCTATTTTGAGCTCTCCTGCAATGGAAGTATGAAGGTAAAGTAATTGTTTGTTAATAACGCAACTGCCATTTCACTGTTTGATAAATTATGTCCTATTATAAGTAGCCTGTTGTACCAAGAAAATTGCTTCATTGTGTTATCAGTTCTGCTATTGTTTTCCTATTAACCTTCTTGAATAGGGCAAGTGAGTTTAAAATAATATTTTCTTTAAATCTTTCATGATTTAACCAAATTATAGACAAAGACAGAATATAATTTTTTTATTGCCACTAAAGCAATAATTAAAATCTACCTGCTTCATGAAGAGTTTTTGCCATAGATTTAGCATACTCAGGGCTAGGTGGGTGGCTCTCATCTCTTGTTTCCTGTAAGAATCACAAGACACTAATTTGACGAAAAAATAAAGAGAATAAAATGCCTTTTCCTCCAACAATTTCATTAAATTGATAATTATTTGCCAAATATTTAATTGCAACTCTTCCACAGCAGTTGTGCAACTTCTTGAATATCTATTGTCTAATGTAAAAATGCATGATGCACATAATGTACTGTAGGTACGTGGTCAAGGGAGTCAAGGTCAACCTACTGAAATTGAAGCAGACAATTTTCTTTTCAAATCAAGCAAATTGACTAATCAAGGAAATTAAGAAATTGATTTGTAAAGATAGCAAAAGAAAATTGCGTTTTCATTCACCCATTCAAGAAGGTATAAGGTATTCACAGATGGCCATAGAGTACAATCTAATGCAAATTACAAAGGATGTCATGCACAAAGTATTTATGAAGGGTTATTGTACTTCAGCAAAGCAACACAGTTTATTATACTATCAGAATTAAAGTCTCAGCTTGAAGATGCAAATGTTATTTTTTCACAATTCATGTGTGCAAAGAGGGAGAAGTTCACAAATTAAAAAAATAATTCAAACTGTAAACTTCCTAATCAACCCATCAACAAAAAAAAAGTAAATCAAAATGCATGAAAATACTCATGCAGAACTGTTAAGAAAATATATAATTGTTAAGTGTGTTTCACAATTATTTTGTGCAAGGAGGGATAAGTTCACAAAATTGCTAGCAAGGGACACTGCTACCTTTCACTCAAATGCCAATTAAAAATGGTAAGTAGAACAAGATAAGGGGAAAACAAAAATATCTAGGGTCCATCTTATTAATTCAGCCTCTCTACTAAAACTGTTTATGCAACTAACATCTTGTTAATCTCTAAACATACCTGCTGCATGAAGCTCTTCAGCAGCTTCTTTTGCCCTTCCAGCGTCAACAGAATAGTCATTTCTCACCCCCTATAATTAAAGTCATAAGCCCTTGTATATGAGTCATGCAAAAAAGTACCACATGCCCCTTCTTAATTAAGCTAAGTTTGTTAATTAAAGCTGCTATTTGGTCTTATAAGATTGGAAAAGCATTTCTGTCAATTTAAAAAGGTAAGCAGCAGTGAGAAAATAAAATGAATTAGGTTTTCAAATTTTATTCTTAATATTCTATATCAAATTTGAAAACTTGTGTTGGTAAACCTTCATGAACACAAATACTATAAATTTTACCTACAAACAAAACATTCTTCTAATCAGTGTTTTAGTAGGGAATAATGTCTGTTTGTGTTTCTTAAATATCTATGTATATGAGGGTTTTGGTCCTAAACACAAAACTCATCAATATCATCATCATGAACTGACCAGAAATTAGGCTTTACGGTCTTTTCTTTTGGTTGGTCTATTTCTATTGTATACAAAACTAAAAACAAAAAAATGAAGATATTATACACATTGTGAGAGAGGGAGAATAGAACAGAGTGAGAGTTGAGGTGAGGGAAGCAGAGCAAAAGTGGAGGGAAAGGCAGTAGAACAGAGAGAGGGTGGTGGAGAAGGGAGGAGTGCGAGAGTGGAGGAGAGGGGAGGAGAGTGAGAACAGAGGGGAGGGAAGCAGAGCAAGAACAGGGGGGAGGGAAGCAGAGTGAGAGGGGAGAAGAAGGGAGTGAATGAGAGGATGAGCAAAAGTGATGGAGAGAATCCAAAGAAACAAAGAAATTAATAGTTCTTTAATAAAAAATAATTTGAAACTATTACCCTAATATTAAACATTGATTTAATTACATTTTTATTTATTTCATAAATAAAAATGCAACTCCTAAGCAATACTATGATAAATGGATATTTAATTACAATTAAAAATGAAAAGCATTATAAACATTGAAAATAATAACGTACAGTAACGATGAGAGTCAGCAAGCGCCTTAAGTCTCCAGATGTCTCACTGCACATGTGCTCTGCTAGGGGACGGTCAAATACTACATTTTCAACAGAAAAGAAAAATCAATATAAAAATTGGAGCAACACTTTCTCATATGTTTAATCATTATTATATGAATTGAAACTTTATTGCTAAAATATAATTTTTTAAAGTACCATAATTAAACCTATAGGACAAATATTGTAAAAAACAGTAATTTAATTTTTTTAATATATAATTCTTTATTACAATATACAATTACATACTCTTCAAAAAAAAAATTTATAACTCAAGAAAAACAAATTTTCTTTTATTGGGCATCCATACTTTTACACTAATTAAAAAATCATGTATAAACTTACAACGTTCATATGCTTCAACAATGTCTTTTATTTCCTTGTTGGTCTTGCTGCAAAGAATTTCAATTAGGGTATTCTCATCAGTTCCAGCCCCAACCATAGCTTTATTGAGTTCTTTGCATAAATAGTCAGCTTTGGGGACCATCAGAGCAAGAATAACATCTTCAAAATGACCTCCCAGTTCACTCTTCAAATCTTCAATAATATCCTGAAAGTTACAACAGTGACTGAATATCAAATATTGATTAAAATAATTAAAAGTAGTAAATTAAATGTCAATAATGATGTATTATTTGGTTTTTGATGTTAAATATTAAGGTTAAATATTATATTTGGGTTCAACCCAAAATATTTAAAAAGCAGCTCTGATTAAATTGATTAGTTGGCTGGTGTGTGTTTGGGGGAAAGGCGGGAGGCCCTCTTTGATGATCCAATTGGATATTTCCCCGCATGTTAGAGGTCATTTTTCACTGATTACCAACAGAAAGTTTATTGTATTATCGTAAGTCTCAGACTCAGAAGAAAAAACATGTTGATGCAGGTTGTACACTACAAAAGTAACAGGTGAAAATTCAGAACATTCTGGTGCAAAGCAAATCGTGCATATAACAACCATTTCTTTGTTGACTGTTGTTTCATTCTTACTCTCATTTTCGACGTCGTGCGAAATACAATCTGGATTTTAAGACACTACAACTAAAAATAATAAATGCTCAATAAACCACCACATAAAATCATAGTTCTAATTTGTATATTCCATATTCCTTCCTTCTTTCACCGTTGCCCTGAGAACATTATGAACTACATTGATTGACTGATTATTTTGTTTCCGGGCGCGTAAACTGTGATGACCATTAGTCCCGCATGTGTAGAGCATGCAGCATCGCGGGAGGTGCATCTCAGCCGATAGAACATGATATCCGGTGTCGATTTAAGTGACGGCTGCGGGATTTCTCCGACCAGCGGGGCAGCGCCCCAGTCGGGACAAGCTCTAAACTTCCCACGAGTTCACTCATGAGAGGCGAAGTGTAAATGCGTGCGCGTGCGTGTACATGTGCGTGCGCGCGCGAAGTGTGTATGTGTGCGCGCACGCGTGAGTGCGTGTGTGCGCGCGCGCGTGTGAGCGTGCGAGCGTGTGCGCGCCTGTGCGCGCGCGCGCGCGTGCGCGCCTATGCGCGCGTGCGTGTGTGTGCGCGCGTGTGCGTACGTGCGTGCGTGCGTGTAAGGGGAGATGAAGGAAAGGATGAGGAAGAAAGCATCGCGCGCGCGTTTGTTAGGGTTCTGCTCCGGCATTCGCGTAACATTGATCGGAATTATGAACTAGAACAGAGGAATGTTTTGAGCCAATTACATCATGGGGGATTCTTTCCTGGTTACGCTCGCTCCTTTTTCTCAGCGGCTACACACATTTACTATAAGAAATTGCAATGCCAACCACAAACTTACCCTTTCGTATTCTTGTGCGAAATGTTTAGCAATATCTTGGCGCTGGCTGTTTGTTCTTTGGGTAATAATATCGATGATTGTTTGTTCATCGGTTCCAACCCCTTCATGGCTGACCGCAGAGTTGCTGCATCTTCAGAAGGATTGAAAGGCGATGCTGGCCGAACGGTGGGTACCGGCTAAAAAGGAATGACAAAATCCTCAATTACACATTTTACTTAGAAATCTAAATTATTGGAATTAAAATTTTTGCAAATAGTTTCGATATTCGATTGCATTATGTGAGAACAACTTTCACTGATATATTTACATGTTAACATAAATTTAGTATTTTCATTTAGTTTTTATTAATAAATTATTATTTTTTTTAGCCCTGGGCAAATCTCAATTTTGTAATTTTCATTATACTTTATAAACGATTTATACTTACTGTGTAATAATCACCCATGTTCAGACTCTAAGCTGCAAAACAATTGCTCTCCTAGTAGATCTGTAACAAAATATATCCACACTTTGATTTATAAAGTCCTTTTTCTATTAAAAGCGAGGGAGGAAGCATTACTGTTCAAATCAATAGTTATTACAGTACAAGTGATTAAAATACATTTTTATCCACAAGGAAGAAATGTTAAGTCCTGAGAGCCTAAGCGTCAAGCGGAACATAATCTCGCGAGGGACTTGATCTCCCTCTCTCTCCCTGTTTTATTTCGGGTTGTATACAATATTTTATTTTGTATTAATTTTTCATAAAGAAACTTTGGTTATAATAAAAACATACTCGACTTCAAGTAACTCCCTGTGAAATTAGTTGCCTTGAAAGTGGCAGTTGCTAATCTTTTCAGCGTAGGCCAGGAAACAAATGTTAAAAATCTGTATGGCGGATCTCGACTTGCGCTAACATTATTATAAATTAATTTTGTCCACCCCCCCCCCCCACACACACACATACACTTCGACCTGGTCTGCCTCTTTACGTCGGCCGGGTGCCCGCCACCCACCCGCCACCTTACCGTCCCTGCTCATTCCCGCCCTCCTTGCCCATTCCCGCCCACTCTCCTCATTGTGCCTCACCCTGCTCATCTTTACTCACGACTCAGCCCCTTTCCGCCCCGCCCTCTTCGTCACGCACGATTCTGCCGAGACCTTGCTTCTCCCATTCGCTCGCTCGCAAGGCAGACCTGTTATCCGCAATGCCTGGATGCATTGTGGGTTGCATTAAACAAAAAATTGTGCAAAAATACTTTTGTCTCTTTACTACGGATGGATAGAAGTTTGAAAATATATTCTTAGGACTTGAGTACATCGTATACCAAATTTCACGTTTCTTGCTTCAGTAGTTTTGGCTCTACTGAGTCAATTTCTTTTCTTGTAATATAAGATGGTCATTAACGCTCATATTTTCATGCGATTTTAATAAATGAAACTTTCGGTGTTTATGATTAAGTCCATATCTCGCTAATTCATGAATTACCCATGTTTACTTTATCTAAAATGGGTAAAAAAAATTCCAAAGCAGGAATAGCTTTGAAGTCCACATCGTTTTTTTCCTCATCGTGTTTTTTCCTGTTTTCCTTTTCCCTGAGGTTAACTGAGACAATCCTTCGTTTTGCTTCCGATGTAGCTAAGATGTAAATTTTATTCTCCTTAAAATTAGAATAGAATGTTTACCTTTTTAAATAAATAAATAAATAAATAAATAAAACTACTTAGGTATGATAGACTTTTCGAAGATGGTTGCAAGCTTCATTAGAAAACTCATTATTTGTACTCTGGATTCACGATTTTTCTATCTAAATTACTTATTTTCAACGCGCAAAAATTTATGAAAATTATGCGGCCTCTGGCCGTGTGAGGTGTCTACTATTTCGTTAGAAGCCCCAAAATATACTATTTTGTTAGAAGCAGAAAATTCAAAATCAATGAAAACGTTTCGATTTGGACCGAAAAATGCAAATATGTGATTTTATTATTTTCGCAAAATTTCATCCTGCACGTACCGACAAAATTCTCTTTCTCAACTGCGTCACTGTTTTTGACCCAGCTGACGTCATGCGGCAGTAAGGCTCCAAGGAAGAGGCCACCCGCCATTAAATATGTGCCATTCAGAAGTTGCATTACGGAACAACTTTTTAATTTTATTGGTAAGCAAAGAAATATTGAACGGTATAATTATACTGTACAAGGTTATAACTATGTTCTTCTTCTTAGCTACCGCTCCTCCGATGCAACAATATTAGTGAAGACTTTTTTATTTAATTTGTTGCAATGTTTTACGAGAGTACTCTATTTGTTCTTGAGCAGCGTGCGCGTTCATTTTTTGGAAATCAATTTTTTGTGGTTTTATTCAGCAGCAATTTTGCTGCTTTAGGCAGTAGTTACTAGTATGTGTCACCTCACAACTATTGCGATGAAGTCGATGCACGTCCTTGACGAATCTCGTACAAAAAAAGAACAAGAGGAAGAAAATGCAAAGATATTACGCAAGGCTTAAAGCTATCTGTCCTATCCGAGAGCAATGTCTTGCGTACTAGTTGCAACGTCTTTGCTTGCATCGCGTGACTTTGTCAAGGTAGGTCGTTAATAGAATGCTCATGTAGTGGCAGGCAGGTATGCATTTCGTGCACCTGCAATTATTTTAATGCAATGGCGAACTCAGCGTTACTGTTTCGGTTCGAAGTCGAATAATGTGTTGGATGTGATTTATTTTCTGTTTGTCGCTTTTAACATCTGCATTGCATAATGTGAGATCATCAGGGAATGAATTATTAAAAATTTAAAATTTCGAGTTGCATGAAGAGCATATCGAAACGCAAGGACTGATGTGTCTGTTTTATAACAACCGACTGAAATTGGAATTTCACTGTTTTCTAAAGACATGTCGATTTACTCAAAATGCTGAGAAACAGGAGGTTTTTCAGTACTCTCAGAAGAGTAAGAGACAAAATTCTGAAATTGCTGGGTAATAATGCTGATTCCAGAGGCAACACAACTAAATGTATCTAATATTAAAAGGGTCATTCACGAATCTTACATTTATATGCCTATTGTTTAGTACTAATTAACATATGTAGGGAAATGGTGCAGTGAAATAGAGAAGTGCGGCAGCGAAAACTGCTTCTAACAGCATTGAAGGACATTGCGCACATTTTGTTAATTAGTGGAACAAATGTGATTTTGTGAATAGCAGTTATATAGCACTCAAGGAAATTTTAGTGTTTTTTCCTCTTTCTGAATTTTACGGTACAGAAATTTAATATATCGTTTATTTAGATACATTCATTGTAATGTTATTATCATGTTTTTTAAGTGTGTCGAAGAAATACCTTGCAATAAGCCCAATACGCTCGTAAGAAACCGATAGTTATAGTTAATAATGAATAGCGAAATATGTTACTAATGAATTGACGATATATTTCACGAATTGTTTGAAATTTCAAATAAAATTACCAACAAATTATTCTTATTTAAATATTGTAAATTGTATTAGAATTCTTATAAAGATTAATGAAAGAAACTAAAGGGAACTGTAAAAGCTCTTAATGCAAAATGTTTCTTGAATGAAGAGTGGGCTTATTTGAGAAATGCAATTTAACTATGTTCCTGCATTAAACAAAAAGTTTAGGTGCCCAACTGTATAACGAGTTCGAATAATTAGTACGTCAAAATCAACCTACCCCCCACATCTATCTCTAAGGCCGAGTAAAGGCAGACAGTCGTTGTAAATGGACATTTATGATTTCGATTGCACCTCTCTTTATTGGCGTCTGTGCGGCTACGTTCATTGCAAGAACACTTTGGGCAGTATTACTTGCTAGAACTGTCAGTGCAACGCATGCAAGCGCAACAAATACACTGTTCGGATACTATATACTGCGAGACGAAAAGTCCTCTGAGGCAGAAAAGTAGATGGCATGAGTGTCGGAAACAATTCAACACGGGAATGCTCCCTTGAAATATTACCACTATCTAGATTTACGCTCGTGAACTGTTGCATGTCAGTTCTTTCACATACGTAGATATCAGTAGCACCAGCTACCAGAAGCTTTTAGCTTCAATGGCATTTTAGGTTGTGATATACTACAATCGAAAGAAACAAGTATACCAAGCAAAACTGGTCGTTAACTGCAACTTATTATAATATTCTACGCTTTAATTGTATCAATGTGCGAGAGTGAACACAGAATTGATACGAAAGGAGGTGTCAGGGAAGAAAATTGATTAACAAAGCATATATTTGCGGATCCCCGGTGGCCAAGATTGCGGGTTCAAGTCCCGCCTTGGGCATGGTTGTATTTGTGTTCGTCCTTTCACCCCCTATCATCACCGTATCATGTCATCTTCACTTACATAACGTTAAACCCAATAGTGGTCGCTAATGACCTTAATGTTGATGCGATGTTAAATAACAAAAAAAGCATATATTTATTCATTATTTACCCTTAACTAAACAAAAAAATACAACCTAATACAGAATAATTAAATCAAGTGTAACTTTATTATCGATATCATGGTTTGGGGAAAAGTTTCGAATGAAAGTAGTCTCCTTCTCGGTTGGCTTCTTCGGCCATTTGATCCTTTCAGAGAATGCGGAGATGGTTTTCGTTTTGCATCTAGGCAGCAAAAATGGCTTTTATCCCTCCTAAACATCACATTCAGTTTATTCCTGTTTTCGAAATAAATATATTTGTGTTCTACATATTATATTTGTGTTCTAGTATATCACAATTTCAAATGCCTCTAAAGCTAAAAGTTTCTAATGGCTAGTGCTACTGATACGTATGTGAAAGAACTGTCACGCAATAGTATGTATGTATGCACTTTGGCACATCAGCTCTTTACGAGCTGAGTCCTACGTCACGCAATAGTGCACGAGCGTAAATCTAGATGGTGCTATTATTTATATAACGGACGGACAAACTATCCATAGCATCTTTGCATGTACACAAGCATTGATAGAAAAAAGTAGAATGTAGAATTGACAGAAGAACTTGCCGAAAAATTACTTTCGGGTACATCATATTTGTTAGAAAAAAACGAATTACAATAAGAACAACTATATCTAGGCAGGAAAGAAGAAAAATGTGGGCAAACATATTACACAATTCAACCATTTTATCAAGCGGAAGTATTCTAGTCATTTAACTCTTGCGGTTTACAAGCCCAATTACTGCTTTCTGAAAACGAGCCTGATATCGATAATGTTAACGGAAGTAACGGAAACCAGTGTGAGCAATCAAAATACCAAAAGATAGTACCAAGAACCATTTGACATTCCAGAACCAAATGGACGTGGCCGATTCAAATACCTCCAAAAATTAACATTGTTCGTAATTTTACTCATCTGTTTTCAAAGAATTATCATACACTGATAGTATTACATCTACATGAGTACTCCCTTTTCAAATATATTTATTTTAAATGTCAAACTAATGAGCAAAAAGTAATTTCAATTTTTTTATGAGGGAACCCAAACTGAAACTGCTCTCTTCTAAACTACTTTATAGACCTACCAAAAACTTTACGTTTCCAACGTAGTCATTGGTCATTAGTCTTTGAAATAATATTTACATAAGCACGAAAATACTTTTTTTTCCTAATACAATTCCGAAATATATTCCAAGGTTGTGGTATCTGGAGTCTCATCGATTCCACAAAGAGCTAATTCAGTGCATTACGTGTAGCAAACATCTGTCTCATCTCGTGACGTTGCTCCCTCCCCTAGCATTACGTTACAATCCAACACACACATAGCTGACGTGGCCGATCTGGCACGCAAGTTATAGTGTGCAGGAATGCATAGGCCTGTAGGTAAAAAAAAGAAACTTCCGCAAAGAGATAAAGGGGATTGTTAACACGTTGGTTGACTGTTCAGATTTTGAGGCAGTGTGACGTTCTATTTACATGTCACAACAGCATGGAATCAATATTTTTTATTAATTCTTTTTTCATTGCTCGAGTTATTGCAAAGCCTCGTAAACATTAAAAGCGACATTCAAGAGTAATTGATTGCCAAAAAAGGATGTAATAGCAGTATTTCTTCCCGTTGTAAAATTTCTTTCACTCTTTTTCTACTTCCCTCCTCACTCGTTCTCCTACTCACTCAAAGAGCAGAGTAATACCCGTAAGAGCAATCTAGAAATTCTGAGACTTCCGATTCCACACAACAGGTAGCCAGCATATCATCCTCATTGACATAACGGACAATAACGTTTTCCATACGGGAGTTGTTATTGTTTTAGTAAATTTCATATGAAAACATTGAGTAAAGATTTGATTTGTTATTTGTTTTACAACTGAACATTAAAATCGTTTTAAACTTAAGTAACTGTGACTGTATAGGTAAATAAACTTCAACTTAATAAGATTAGGAAAGGATTGGAAAGGATTGAAAAGGATAAAATAATTACATATTTACAAAAACAATTATATTGGACGTCAACTCAAGTAATTGTAAGGTTGTCGACGTTTCGGCTGTGTTCGGGAGCTTTCATGAGGAGTTTAAATGTAAAATCAAATGACGGAAATCAACATAAGGAACTTGAGAGTAACCTATCAAATATCAAGATTCTCAAGTTCATTTTATTCATTTCCGTCTTCTGGTTCTACATTTCGATTCCTGACGAAGGTTCCAAACCACAGTCGAAACATTGACAAATTGCGTTCAGTTGACATCCCTTGATTTTGTAAACGTGTATTTTTCTGATGCCATAGTCGTCTGCTTAACTTAACTGTTTGAGTGTTAGTGATTCCGGGTGCGTCAACTAAAGAGGTCATTGGTCCCGTAAGTGAAGTGCATGTTTTCATCTAGGGGGGGTGGCGGGGGTAATCTTCCCCCACTGGATGGAGAGATCCGGCGCCGACCTACTGTCGCCTAGCGGGGGTTTCCTCAACCAGGTATCTCCAACCAGCGGGGCACCACCCCAGCCGGGACAAGCTCTAAACCCCCGACCGGTCTCCAGGCATATTGGTAGAGTAGTGAATGTTAGTTTAAGTGTGTGTGTGTGTGTGTGTGTGTATAAGGGATGATGAAAGAACAAAGAAGAGGAAGGAAAGATCGCGCGCGGTCCTTGACCAGTTTGTTAGGGTACTCTTCCGGCATTCGCCAGTTGTTGATCGGAGAAACCACGGAAAACTACCTATCAGGGCAGCTGGCCGTTAGAATTCTCCTCCAGACAGCGACTGAATTCGACCTAGCTGACAAACTAGTGTCGAAAATCCTCCCATCATCGGGACTCGAACCTAGGACATCCCGGCCGGAGGGACAGCGGTGACCAGATGATGACTTGTGCGATCTCTCCCGGTGCTTAACTTAAGGGTCGTTATTGTATATAGTTAAAATTCGGGCCAAAGACTCAGGGTTTTTGTCACCATTAGTCACGTCAATCATTAGAACCTGTTAACGCCCGTGGTACATACACGATTTTATTTTGTACCCAACTCTAATGATTCAGATTTACTTATTTACTAATTAAGTAGATAAAGAGGTTTGTCTTTTCATATTTCCCTCCTATTATTTCCTTTATAATTCCGTCCATGAGAAAACGTGTAGCATCATTCAACTGTTTTCATATTTCCCTCGTTACCACAATCCTTTTCGTTCTAGGTAAGTTCTACAGCGTATATCGAGCTCCGTATCAAAGACAATAACAAGCAATAACGTATCAGTAAAAATAAAAAAAAACATTTTTTAACTGAATTACGTAGAAAAGTATCTGCAAAGTAACTTCAACTTAAGTCATTAATTTTCTGTCATCAAACATTTATCCTAATTTAAAATTACAGTTTTTTCAAGATTCCATGGAATTTATGGATTTTTTATTCAAGTCTAGCAGATCATCGATTAAAATTAGTATTACTCACCTCTGAACAGCCAAGTGAAGCCTTTTAAGGACAGTATCATTAACAACTCCCCTAGCAAATTAAGAGCTTAAAACAAACTCTCAGGAGTTTTCTTGAAGCAAGATTGAAATCCTCGATGAATATCTCCACCTTAAAATAATTTGCGATTAGAATTTCTGAGGGCTCGGAAAAATACTTACGCCAGATTGCAAATGGGATAATGTGAGCTACGTTCTTCCAATAAAAGAAAGCTGGATGATAAGAAAAATTGACGAAAATCCTCCAGAAAATAAGGAAGAACAATGTGTTTTTGTGGGAAAATAAGGAAAAATAATTTGGTGTTTCTGAAAGTATTGCATCAAATTGTGATACATTTCCGCTTGGATTTTCTGATATTCAATGCCGAATTCAAAAGAAAATTAGTACCCACTTCTGAAATAATCTGGCTCTAAAGGTAATGTTTTGAAAAGTTCAAACTCGTATTTCGTTGCTCATCATTAAATGTAATTAATAGTTGAACTGCTAAAAAATAATTTAATTTTGGAATCAGCGAACCATCTAAGGAAGGAAATAACACTAACTGAAACCTTTGCGAAATAACGATCGATTTGCTTTGGAAAGAAAGCACAATCTAAAATTCCAAGACAAACATCGACTGCCCGCAGAAACGGGTGCTTTCGGAACGTTTAAACAAGCCACACTCGCGCGGGCAGCCTCGAAGGGTAAACATACCAAAATGGATCGAGGCGCTCCGGTAGACTCCTCTTCCGGTCTGAGCTGCGCCGGTCGCCGCTGCGGCCGACCGAATTCTCTGAGCGCGAACCCAACACTGGCTGCCTTCGCCGCGCGCAGGCATTTCCCGGCTCTATCTCGAGGCCACGGGTGAAACCGCCGCGCCGCGCCGGCATCCGGCCTTCACGCATCGGTAAAAACTGAGCCGTGGTAAGAACGCAACCGCGCGGCTTGACCGGACGTCCCGCTGAACCCGGCGCTTCGCGCTTGTTTGATGTTTACGTTTTGTTTACGCGGAATTGTGACTGACTGTTTTGCCGTTAATCAATTTTTTCAGTATCAAGAACCAACAAAACATGGATTCTCTTTACACAATACGCAGCAGTGGTGTCAAGGGCTTCTACTGGTGGCAGTGGCACGCGTCGTGGCTCCATAGCATGCAACGAGCTCCTCTGCGCAACTAGCGTCGGGAAAGGAAACTATTAGTAACCCCGCCGTTTTACAATAGGGCTCGCATTGTCTGGTGGTGGGGTGAAGAAATGCGTGAAGGGGCGATTTCGTCGTGGCACTCGTACTACGGACTCCCGCTCGTGGCATCGACCTTGTCAACACTGCGCTAGAGGAACTTATTTACTACATATAGGAACAAGAATGATTCATCTTTCGGTTTCGGGTATCTACAATACGACTTTTCTTTCGAATAAATGCCGTTTTTATTCGTATTATTGCACAAGTTTCTCTATAAAACGAAAGTATTAAGCGAGAAAGTAAAAAACAAAAATTTAATACAGTATTACACTACAGTTTCGTAGGTAGTGAATAAAAATGAAGTGAACATGAAAGTCATACAATTGGTATAAGAGTTAGGTATTCACTCAACGTTTTGTAGTGTGTACGAGTATTTAACTGCCTAGTCTGGCCTTCTGTTGCGATGTATGAATGTGCGATGTGCGAATGTGCGAATGTTGCGATGTATATATATATATATATATATATATATATATATATATATATATATATATATATATATATATTGCAACGGAACATGCCATCTCTCGACATGCCGGCACTAACCAACCTTTGATGGGCTAGGGCGGATATACCCCACGAGAATCAAATGCTTCTGGCGTGGGTGTCACCAGGACGTCACGGCGCTCCAGTCACCGCCTCGTCGCCAGGCCCTGCCGGTTGTTTATCAAAATATTTTCTTTTATAGGATGCTCCCTCCCTAGGAAATCCTACATGGTTTAGTGACCAGGGAAAATCACAATCCACAAATGCTTTATATCTCATTCATTAACCAAAATTGATTACATAACATTACAACATGCAGCGGGCAAACCACTGCTTTGCCCTACACTGCCTGTACACATTACACCTAAGAGAGATTTCGATAATCCTATTTCCAGCTGGATTTACCTAAACATTCTCTTAAGATTTTCATTACTACTTAAATTAGTGTGGCATTACTTATTGCCTTTCACATAAAAGCACATGTACACTGACTCTTTCGATAAAGAAAAAGACTGATTTTAACAAAGTTACTTATTGTTCTGGTTTAGATGCATGTAGGCATCGCATTCTATTTTAAATTCTGTTTAGAACGACCCTTTGAACATGAAAGAAAGACCAAATCCAAACCTAGAATTGTCCTCATTAGCCTCTCCTATTTCTGCTAATACCTTGTATTTTTACAGCACTGTGTCAAAGTTTACAGGTACTCACTCTCGTTTGCTGCATGGCGGTGAAATACCGTTACACCTCCCCCTCTCGCGCGCGTTCCGGAGACCTCCCGTTCGCCCACTAGCAGCCGGGAAGGGCGTAGCGATGACCTCGCTGTCTTCACGGCCGCTCGAACAAATGGAAGCCTCGGCGAGCCTGTGGAGTAGCGGCGGGCCCGATGGCGACCTCGGGATGCAACGGTGAATTGCACCGCGGCGCCTCTCGTACTCGCTGTATTCCACGTCACGTACCAACTTCTCGGCTGTACCTTCTTCTTCTATCTTCTCCCTTCTTCTTTCTTCGTTTTCCTTCAATGCGAATTACACGTCAGTTCAGAAAGTTCAGACGTCTTTAATTTTCTTCCTCACAAACTCATTCCGGACAACAGTTCATTAAATAATTCTTGATTTGAACATCGGGCTCGTTTCACTTTGCTCCCGTGCACTTTGAAAGTTCTGGTGGCGTTGGAAGTTGTGAATTACGCACCGACTCACGTTATACTTGGTCATGAATTCTGTTTTAGAACAAAACTGCTCCTAGCGGATATTGCATCTCGTCGTTAACTTTTTTCTAAAAGCAACGTTTCACGTCGTCGAAAACTTGTTCTAGAAGAAACATTCTACGCGTCTCGCCTCGTCGACAACTTTTCCTAGAAGAAACGTCCTACACGTCTCACCTCGTCGACAACTTTTTCTAGAAGACCCGTCTTGCCTCGTCGGAAACTCTTTCTAGAAGACCAAAATTCTACATCGGTTACCAGGCTGCCTCTGTCCTACTCTCCTCGCGTGACCTACGCCGACCAATGGCTATCGTGGGATTTTCGGCTCTCTCCTCATTGGCGACCATCGGTTCCGGTTGTAGGCTTCGAAATTATTCGACGCCTTCGTCATCCGCTGACGTCGACGGCGCGCGGCTTTCAAAGCTGCCTGCGCCTTATGGTGTTCGGGCTGGTTGTAGATTTATTATGGGACGAATGGATTTCGTCCATTTTCGTCTCATTGCCCCCATAACGGTAAGATTCTTCGACGGTCATTTAAAATGATGGAGAAGAATCTTCAACGAGAACTATTCAAGAATTCTTTTATTTTTCCCATCGACTTTTCATCTTTCTGTTACCTGATCATTCGAATCAGCAACCCGTTATTTAGTAAGGTTTCAAGTTGAAGAAGTTATATGTTCCTATTACTCTTCCGTCTTCATCTATTAATTCGGCTGCATTTGGAGCTACCAATCTTGTCACTGTGTACGGTCCCTCGTACAGGTGAAAGAATTTAGCAAATAATTTTAGCCTTGGTACTGATACTTTTGGAGTTCGTAGCATGACTTTTTGATTCACCCTAAACACATATGGTCGGCTTTTTACTTTCTTTTTCCGTTCTTCGGCAGCCTTGCGGAGCCTATCCAGAATTTGTTGTTCCGTGTGGTAGGGTTCCGGTCCGGTCACATCTTCACGGTCTAGATATCCCAACACATGTGGTGGTTTGCGGGCGAAATGGGCCTCGTATGGACTCATCCCGATGCTTTCATGCGGCACGTGGTTCAACCATCGATTCACATGGGGCACTAACTCGGTCCAATCGTCATGTTTCTGGCTGCAATAAGTTCGGAACAGTCTCGACATTTCTTTCATCACCCGTTCGCTTGGATTTGATTGCGGGTGGCGAATGGACGAGTAAATTGGAGTTAAATTTTTCTCTTGTAATGCTGTTTTCCACAGTTGGCTAGTGAATTGAGTTCCATGGTCACTCAAGACTCTACGATACTGTCCTGCTATTGCTAAATATTTCTCCAGCTGTCGTAAACACTGGTTAGTGGTGATCTTATTAATGGGGTACACTTGTGTAAACTTTGTAAACAAGTCGATGATGACCATGATATACTTATTCCCGCGCCTCGATTTGGTAATGGCCCGTACAAATCGACTGCAATGATATCATTTTTCCCTTCGGGAATGATCGGTGTCACTGTACCCGCATACGATCGATTCGGAAACTTTGTCCCTCATGCATGTCTCGCACGACTTGATTACTCGTTTCACATCCCTATCCATGTTTTTCCAATAACATAGTTCGCTTATAATGCTTTTAATTTTTGTGGACCCGTAATGTGCGGCTTGAGCGTGGACATAGTTAATTAGTTCCTCCGCGTGCGCTTTTGGGATCCAAATTTTGTAGGTAATTGGAGCGGTGTTCAATCGAATCAGCACCATGTCATTGGTCAATCTCCACCTCTCGGGATCTCTCTGCAATTTCGTCACGACTTCTTCGTCTTCTGTTTGCCCTCTTCCCTCAAGCACACGCTTGACTTTACTAATTTCGTCGTCGTGATTTTGAAGGTCTGCCAATGTGGACCAATCCCATAGAAAACTTTGAGGAATTTTTAGATCGATTGCATTGACTTGTTCGACGCCTTTATGGGTGATATTCGTCTCTGGAGCTGGGAACTGACGACTGAGTAAGTCAGGTAATACATTTTTCTGCCCCTCGACATACTCGATTCGAAAGTCAAATTGTTGTAGCCACAGTGACCACCTCATCAGCCTATCGTTTTGCCAATTGCAACGATTTAAAAAGATTAGGGCTTTGTGATCGGTTTTGATGACAAAACTCCTCCCCATTAAGTAATTCTTTAATTTAGTTAGGGCCCAAACAACGGCATAGGCTTCTTTCTCCGATGTCGTAAACGGATCTGCGGCCCTTTTAAAGCAGTGCTGACCAAATTGATGATTTTTGTCTCCCCATCAATGACTTGGTACAACATCGCTCCCACACCCAAATCACTACTATCTGTTTGTAGATACATAGGCTGCGTGAAATCTGGATGTGAAATCGTGCATGTTTGTAAAAACATATGCTTAAGATCGTCGAACGCCTTCTGTTGAAGTTCCGTCCATTCCCATTTCTGATCTTTTCGCAATAATCGATATAATGGAGCTATCGTTAGAGCATAATTATAGCAAAACCTGCTAAAATAATTGCAGACTCCTAAAATTCTCTTTAGTTGCCTATTATTCTTTGGTCGGGGTATGGCTTCGATTTCTTTAATTCTATCCAATCCCATTTGAATTCCATTCTTCGTGATTTCATATCCCAGAAATTTGATTTGTGGTACACCAAAATGGGATTTTTCAAGATTTAATACCAAGTTATTTTGAATCAACAATGGTAATAACTTTCCCAATGCTTCAAGGTGACGTTCAAAATCTGTCGAATGAACTAAGATATCATCAACGTAAAGAGTGGTGTCTTGTAACCCAGCATTGTTCATAATCTCGTCCAAACATTGAACCAGCGCAGCTCCACTGTTACGCAATCCAAATGGGACACGTTGAAATACATAGCTTCGCCCCTTGTAGACGAACCCTGTGTATTTCTGATCCTTCGGATGTAACCTCATTTGATAATATGCCTTGCTGAAGTCCGTTGATGAGAAGTACCCCTTATTGGCGAATCGTAACAATATTTCATCAATTTTGGGCGGTACATCCCTATACGGTATTGTCAGCGAATTCAAGTAACGCGCGTCTAAGCATAAGCGCAATGTGCCGTTCTGCTTTTTCACTATTACAATTGGATTGACATACGCCGTAGTCGCCCTTTTGATTATGCCTTCTTCTAACATTTCTTCAATTTGTTTTGAAATTGCTTCTTGGTACGCCACTGGTATAGGATAGCTGCGTCCTTTGAACGGCGTCTCGTCTGTGAGTTGGATACGAAACACGTAATTTTTCACTGGCTCGCGATTTTTCTCGAACACCCTTTTGGCGCTGATGAGTAACTTCGATAACTTGGCCTTCTGTTCTTTGTCGAGGAGATCAGCGGAATTAACTTTCTCTTCAATTGATTCAATCAAGTCATTTGTCGCGGACGAACATAAATCTATTTCATCCTCATTTTCAATTAACTTTTCTTCATCAAATTTCATCATTGTGTTAATTCTCGCGTTTCCACGACCTATCAGAATTTTCGCGGCTCTGGTATCTACAATTACATCATTCTCCACGAGAAAATCAATGCCTAAAATTACTGCGTACGTGAGTCCTTTTACTACGAGACATGGCGTGTCATAGACCTTGCCTCCTATTTCTAATGGTGCATAAATTTGTTTTTTGATCGGGCTCGACTTGTTTCCAATCGCAGTTGTAATTCGCGTACTTTTAATTGGCAATTGAGGTAGTTCAATCTTCGATTCCCTTAACGCATTGTAGGCGTCTTCATCCATTATGGTTGCCATGGAGCCAGTGTCCACTAACGCCTTCATCACCACGTCGCCGCAGCATACTTCAATCACCGGACAACGATATGGATACTCGTTCGTTGTGACCATATTCCATATGACACCCGTCGGTGGATCACCTACAGAGATTACAGGAACCACGTTGTATTCAGCTTGAACGTTGTTCGACATGGGGTTCCCGCTCACATCGAACTGTGGCAGTTTCCCGATGTTGATGGCTGACATTGATGTTTGTCCCCTAATTCTTCATTATTCTCTTCTTCTTTAGTCTTGCGCTTGTTTTGAGGGTATGTTTTATTAGTCTTCTCCCCTCCTGATTTTGAAGTTCGGTCTTTCGTTTCATTCCGAAAGTTATTTTCTTCCGTATTTCGATCATTCTTTTTATTGTTTGGTTGATCGCTCTGTTTCGATGATTTTGCCTCTTGACCTCCCACACTCGTGCTGATGGCATTAATCGTCGTACTAGTCTTGCCTCCCTTCATGACATTATCTGCTGTAATATCATAATTACCTAGCAAGCTTTGGAATGCCTCAATGTCACGCGGAGCTATGCTTCTTATCAAGTTCTGTATGCTGTATGGGAAATGTCTTGTTAATAAACAAATAATTTCTTTGTCTTCCATAGGTGGCGAACATAACTTGAGTGCAGCAATCTTCCCCGCCGCATAATCGCGCATGCTTCCTAGCGTCGGCTTGTAGTACGTATTCATAACTGTCATCTTGTGGTTGAGTTGAATTTCCTCGCTCCAATATCTATTTAAAAATTTTATTTTAAATTCTTGAATTGTTTGAGGAAACGGTTCAAGCGTTTCTAACCATGTTCTTGCATTTTTTTGTAAAATCTGGTACAATAAATGCGTTTTATATTGCTCTGGCAAGCGACTAAGAGCCATAAAACTATCTAGTGCCTTTAAGAACGAATATGGATGTTCTTCGGGCAATCCCGAAAACTTCAAGGTAGGTGGCACATTTAAGTTTAACGGGTGCGTCGAACCTACAGCTGCCGGCATGGTATCTACCGTTGCTTGCAAGTCGTTTAGTTTTGTTAGCACTTTCAAACGTTCTTGTGTGCCCACTTCTACCTGATTTGAAATCCCTTTCAGTTCTCGTGCGATTTTGTCTTCATGTCGTTTCGTACGAATTTCGACGAATTCAGTTATTGAATCAATTCGCGTGTTCATTTCTTCACATTTATTTTGTACAGTTTCAATCTTCTCAGATTGTTCCTCTACTTTTCTTGCTTGTGCCTCTAACTTCTTGTCAACTTCATTCTTCAATTCGGCTGCCCCCGTTTCCTGTGCTCGCTGAATTGCTTCGACCTTGTCGTTAACAGCACTTATTTTGGTTGTCAACTCCGTAGCTAAAGCATTTTGCTGTTCTTTCAACTCCGTAGCTAACACCTGGTTTTGTTGTTGAATCTCGCGTTGAACACTCTCTTGTACATGTTGGATGTTTTCTTGTACCTGTTGCATGTCGCGTTGAACATTCTCTTGTACATGTTGAATGTCGCGTTGTATTTCTGCAGCTATTGCGTGGTTTTGTTGTTGCATATTCTCTATCTTATTGGTAAGGGTTGTATGGAAATTACCTAACAATGCCCTCATTAGGTTTAGCATGGGGTCATCCGGACTAACGGGTGGTGATTCCCCTTCTAACATTTCCGGTGACGATTCTAATGGCTCTGTTCCGCGAGCAGATTCGGTCGGCGTTCGTTCTACGGTCGGCCTTGCCTCCACTTCGCGCTGCCCCTCCTCCTCGTCACTGTTAGCGGCCTCTGCCCCCACTAAGCCTCTACTTTGCATGAATCTATCCGCCATGATACGAGGTTGAGTACCCGTTTACAGCAATTCTTTACACAAAAGATATTTGTTGGAAACGAAATTACCTCCCTCACAACACACTGAATAATTTATACACTCCACAACAAAATCACATAGAAATAGAACTTATCACACTGCTGAAATAAAACACAAAACATGACATGTACACTGCAATAAATTGTAACACTGTAACAACTATGAACACCGTACATCATTCACAAGTATCGTTCTCCTTTCAATATTTCCTTTAACTTTAATTTTATTCATAGCATTGTGTGTGTTCCCTCTTTGATTTGACAAGTCACTACACAATCTTATATGGGACTTTGGAAACCCTAAATTTTAGCCTTATTAATGATGCAAATATTAATTTCCTCTCTCCTGCTATCATTAGTTAATGCTAATTTAACTTTCAAGTCCCCTGATCGGGCGCCATTTAATGCAACGGAACATGCCATCTCTCGACATGCCGGCACTAACCAACCTTTGATGGGCTAGGGCGGATATACCCCACGAGAATCAAATGCTTCTGGCGTGGGTGTCACCAGGACGTCACGGCGCTCCAGTCACCGCCTCGTCGCCAGGCCCTGCCGGTTGTTTATCAAAATATTTTCTTTTATAGGATGCTCCCTCCCTAGGAAATCCTACATGGTTTAGTGACCAGGGAAAATCACAATCCACAAATGCTTTTATATCTCATTCATTAACCAAAATTGATTACATAACATTACAACATGCAGCGGGCAAACCACTGCTTTGCCCTACACTGCCTGTACACATTACACCTAAGAGAGATTTCGATAATCCTATTTCCAGCTGGATTTACCTAAACATTCTCTTAAGATTTTCATTACTACTTAAATTAGTGTGGCATTACTTATTGCCTTTCACATAAAAGCACATGTACACTGACTCTTTCGATAAAGAAAAAGACTGATTTTAACAAAGTTACTTATTGTTCTGGTTTAGATGCATGTAGGCATCGCATTCTATTTTAAATTCTGTTTAGAACGACCCTTTGAACATGAAAGAAAGACCAAATCCAAACCTAGAATTGTCCTCATTAGCCTCTCCTATTTCTGCTAATACCTTGTATTTTTACAGCACTGTGTCAAAGTTTACAGGTACTCACTCTCGTTTGCTGCATGGCGGTGAAATACCGTTACACCTCCCCCTCTCGCGCGCGTTCCGGAGACCTCCCGTTCGCCCACTAGCAGCCGGGAAGGGCGTAGCGATGACCTCGCTGTCTTCACGGCCGCTCGAACAAATGGAAGCCTCGGCGAGCCTGTGGAGTAGCGGCGGGCCCGATGGCGACCTCGGGATGCAACGGTGAATTGCACCGCGGCGCCTCTCGTACTCGCTGTATTCCACGTCACGTACCAACTTCTCGGCTGTACCTTCTTCTTCTATCTTCTCCCTTCTTCTTTCTTCGTTTTCCTTCAATGCGAATTACACGTCAGTTCAGAAAGTTCAGACGTCTTTAATTTTCTTCCTCACAAACTCATTCCGGACAACAGTTCATTAAATAATTCTTGATTTGAACATCGGGCTCGTTTCACTTTGCTCCCGTGCACTTTGAAAGTTCTGGTGGCGTTGGAAGTTGTGAATTACGCACCGACTCACGTTATACTTGGTCATGAATTCTGTTTTAGAACAAAACTGCTCCTAGCGGATATTGCATCTCGTCGTTAACTTTTTTCTAAAAGCAACGTTTCACGTCGTCGAAAACTTGTTCTAGAAGAAACATTCTACGCGTCTCGCCTCGTCGACAACTTTTCCTAGAAGAAACGTCCTACACGTCTCACCTCGTCGACAACTTTTTCTAGAAGACCCGTCTTGCCTCGTCGGAAACTCTTTCTAGAAGACCAAAATTCTACATCGGTTACCAGGCTGCCTCTGTCCTACTCTCCTCGCGTGACCTACGCCGACCAATGGCTATCGTGGGATTTTCGGCTCTCTCCTCATTGGCGACCATCGGTTCCGGTTGTAGGCTTCGAAATTATTCGACGCCTTCGTCATCCGCTGACGTCGACGGCGCGCGGCTTTCAAAGCTGCCTGCGCCTTATGGTGTTCGGGCTGGTTGTAGATTTATTATGGGACGAATGGATTTCGTCCATTTTCGTCTCAATATATATATATACACATCGCACACACACACACACACACACACATTCATACATACTATCTAGTATTTGAAGGATCAATTGTTTCATTATATTTAATTCAACATATCTGCTTAGGCAAAGCATCCCTTTACATTTACAAAGTATTCATGTCTCTTCAGAAATACTACTAAGGTCGCCATCTAGAAATGAATTTAAATATCGCGGCTTCTTGAAAATGAAACTATGCTCTAAATCAATTTTAATTGTACTAAACTGTTTGAAAGCATTTTTTCTCAGTGCATCTTCCGACCGAGCCCTGACGTCAAAACGGCTTTTTTCCTCAAAAGAATTAAGCCTAAATACAGACCTACACTATAGTACATTTACTTTTAACATACTGCTTCTTCTCAAAGAGAAATTTCCGGAGATCAGGACTTATCGATCACTTTATGAACGTGGGGGGCTGAGTTGTAAAATGTTCCAGAGCCCGTAGTACCATTGAAGTGAACTATGATCATGGTCTTGTTAAAAAAATTACGAGATGTAGGACGTGAATTAATCAATATAAAGACAGGGGACTATCTTTCTTATTATTCAGTTTATTTATATGATTTCGGGAAACGAACATGCTTCAAAAGAATGAAGTGCGAAGAATGAAAAGTTTTTCGCTTTCTTAGGAATCTATTTTTCACGAATATAAATTTCCACATTCTCGTAACTACATATTATCCGCCAACTACAATATTTACTTCCGACTCAATGTCTCAATTTGTAGTGAGCGAAGAGTAAACTTTTAGACTATAGATTAGGGGCTGGAAAACGCGAGATGAACAAGCATTTTAAGTTACGCAGAAAAGGAAAAACGTTTACCATCTCTAATTCGTGAATTGATTAATTAATGCAGTTCATTTTCTGGAGCTAATAAATATCCTTAATTCGTGTCTCGTCAAGATCTGGTCTATATTTGAGAAGAGTTTGTAACGGTAACGAAAAATTGTCAAGAGGAACACTCTGATTTCGAAGTTGATTAAAGAGGAACTTTTGAAAATCTGATAAATGTGCTGATCAATTTAGCTCAAAGTATACTGAAAATAAGAGCATGAGAGAAATTCGAAACAATGAAGTTTAAACTGACTCAGGAATTGTATTTCATTTTCTATTTACACGATAAAATAAAACTTCGAGCGTTCATGTGGCAATTAAACAGAATATTTCGTCTAATTTCGAATATCTCTTAACAAAAATCATAAAAAGGCAAAATCATTTCACCTGTGACGTAAATGAACGAGTAACGACCTCGTGACTGCAATTGCCTTTCTTTTCGGGTGACTCACGGAATTAACAAAGCCTTATGTCCCGGTCTCGTTTACTACAATAGTCACTTGTAATAATTCAATACACTCCTGTGCTTGCCATAGTGTTCTCTTGCGATTTTGCTTAGTTTAACAAAAACGTATTTAAGAAAAAAAGAATGTGTTTTTGAAAGCTATCATGTGCGAATAACTCTTTCGGAAAACTGATTTTTCAAATCTTACTATGACACTTCTATCCAACTCATTAATAGAAGTTTTTTTTATTCGACATTTAATTTCCTCGTGCACGGATGCATGAAAAGGAAAGTCTTCGTGTGACTGTTACATGAAGCTCAAGGATTCTTGAATACTAATTAATAAACCCAAGAAGATTCGTGATAAAGAGAATAAAAATTCTTGTTCAATCCCGACAACAATAATATTGTTGTCGTGCCATTTGTAATGATCTAATGTGGAAAAGTCGGTTTCCCGTTATCATCTTTTGGCGGTTGCTTCAAAGGCCATACGCACAGACAACGAATGAGTTACAGTTTTAGAAAACCCCAAATCCCAGCGATAAACTATTGAATGTTATGGTGAGAACTCTGATCTTGATTTGTTTGAATCAATTAATTGAGACTCCTGAAAAATAGCGATTTTTCACATTTGATACTAACAGTTGACACGACTTTGTCAGCATAGCATTATGTTACAATGATGAATAATCGTTAAACATTTTCTTTAAAAAATCTTATTTTATAAGACAAGGTATCCTGTAGAATTAAAGAACGTTTTCCATTTCAATAATGCTTCATTTTTTATCTTTCAAGTTTATATGTTCCTTGCCCGGAAATTCCCAGACTTCGTTTCGGCTCTAAGCGCCCTTTCAACACGTAACGCATTACTGAGCAATGACTAACACTGAGCGATTGCGTGACCGCCAGACATTCACAGCGAGAAGCTTCCCAGGGGCGTGACGATTCATTCATTAGAGTGGCGCGAAGTATGACTCCGTGACAAAAGGGGACCACACCCAGCACGAAGCCCTGTTCCCAGCTGACTCAGTGACAGAATTCAAGGTCTGGAGGACGATCCCTATCAAATATTTCTATAGTTCATTGATTTCGAATTGTCACATGGTTTGACATCGGATTGGGTCGTACCTAAATCGATAAGAAAATATACGGTCACAGTTGTATCTAGGACATTTCAACAACTTTCCGGGTCAAATCCACCGACGTAGTGACTCATCCGAGTCGTGGTTCCAATGACATTTCTTTTCTGTGGTGATTGCATTACATTGCACTTCACAATAGGTTAATGTCAGCTATTCTTCCTATTTACTAACATCGAAGTCACAAAGATCATTACATATATTGCAATACGCAGAAACCACATTAACAGATATTAGACGAACAAAACACGACCTTGAGCTACACACCGGCATATTTCGCAAAGAATGTACGTCGTAAGCATCAGTGTCAACGACATCGTGCTCAGAGACTCACCTGAAATCCGGAAGCAGCACGTGTCTGAGCGTCAGTCAGCCTCTTCCTGAATGTGTATGAGTACGCTAGCCGAAGGATTTGCAGCGTGAACACGTCACTAGCATAAATAGACGGGGGAGACGCGAAGCGAGGTCCTGCCTACGTCACTGCGGCTGCGAGGCTGGTGGCTGCCTGCGCGACAGCAGCTGCTCTCTGGTGGGCAACGGCTGAATCACATCTGCCGCTCTTTTCTATTGTTAAGAATATTAGCGAGGTCGCAATTTTCACGCGCGAATTAGATGAAAGCGTGCGTCATCCCAGTACTTGCTTTTCCTTTCGCTCAATCTTGATGATGGTTAATACTCTTACGCAATAGGGAAGGAAATAACGTAGTATTTCCGATTCATTTCTTTAAAACAAGGGATACAGACAATTTAGAGCAAACTGTGTTTGAATAATAAGTTTGCATATGTGAAAAAATATAATAAATTATTTAATTCGGAAAATTATTTAAATAGGACAAATTTAATAAATTATTTTTAATGAATTTTAGGCCTATCAATGAACATAGTCGGGATTTAACTCCTGTCTTTGACAAACGCGAGTACAATACATTTTCGGGAGAGAATCCTCATTATTTATCTTAAGAGGCGGATAAAATATTAGGAAGGCATCTAAAGAACGTTACAAGGAGCTAACACGTAACAAGGATCCACACTTCTGGTTGAAATCAGAAATTTATCAAACGAAGATCTTGGAGATTTAAATAAAGGAGGAATTTATTTCCTTTTTGTTTCTAGCTTTCAATTTCTATTAGAACGAGAGAGACGAAGTGGATTTTGGAGTACCTCCTTTCCCAAACTATTAAATTATAATATGTGTATGTATATGCTCTAGTTAATGAAAAAAGTTTTGTAAATTGTCTCTTTATCACAAAAGTGTGACATAAATTTATTAAGGTTTGAAATTAAGTTCCAGAGAATGTCTTTGTTGTTGCTATTTGCTCCGAAAGTGTACACTGGCTGCTCTTTTAAATTATATCTTTCGGACAAGGTAATAGTAATACGAAAAGTGTAATATTTCCTCAGAATTAAGGGTGTTGTTGATACTAAAGAACAAAAGTATTGTCAAAGTTTGTTATGCTAAGAACAAAACTTTTTCAAAAAACTTTATATTCCTTAAAATCTCTTCGTTCCTTTCCTGTTAATTATTTTTAGATGCACCGCGAAATACGCCTACTATAATAATTTGTAACCTTTCCTTTTCAAAATCTACCGTCAAGATATGCAGGCTGAAAATGACAATTTTAACGAAACAGGGAACGTTTGTTGGTGCTTTGCCAAGAGACCCTCATTGATCTGTTGACAGGGATCTTCAAGCGGAAGTCTTGTTAGAAGCAGGCAGCTCTTAATATTGACGATGGGTGTTTCTTTCGGAAGCGGAAGTATTAATGTTTCTAATTCTCACATACAAATCCATTATTATAACGCGGTGGTATTGGGACAGCTATCGAATTATGTTGGCATATGCGATAACTGAGATTAATATTTATTTCTCAATTAACATTTCTTTAAATGTCAATCATTGTTCCACATAGTTTCTATAAATAAAATACTCAACAAGAAAAAAAGCTTACAAGTTATACGGACTAGATTATGTCAGATTATAGCATGACGAATGATAATTGATGAAAAAGTGATTAATATAAACATTTTTAAAAAGATCTTAACTAAGAAAGCAACAATTTTTAAAAACGAAATAAGATTTTTAGAATGCGTAAATTTCTCGCCCGTTCATTCTGTAAGAATCCAAGAATATCTTTGCAATTAAATCTCGTGGTAGGTACAAGTGAAAAGGCAAAGCATATAAACTGGTCAATGGTCATATATAATTATCTCGAAATATCGAACATTTTTAGTTGGCAATTCCAATATTACATTTCAAAGATAAGGTTATTTAATAGAGGCGTTATTGGTTTGTTTGCAGGTTGTACAATTGCAGCTTTTATTCCTTTCACTGATTCTTAAATTCACCCAATGCCATTTGAAATGGATAGTAAATTATTATTTCTCCACGAGCATTTTTATTCTTTGACCAGCAATTTCATTCAAAACTTCCCGCTACAATTAAATGTTCAAAGAAAGGGATATATCCATCGCAGCATTAGCTCTAAAGAGAAAGAAAGACTAGACAAATCCAATCGAGATGGGGCAGGAATCATTGATCAGTAGCTATTTGCAATATTTGTTTTAGAGAGAAAATCCAGTAAAATAAATTTTATATGGTAGCATAGGGATACATGCTAAATTGTTTAATTTAAAAAAGCTTACTATTGACTTTTTGTTGGGTTAGTTCCCTCTCTAATGGTACACAAATGTTTCACAACAGAAAAAGCTGTACTATACTTATTGCTTTGAAAGGATTAATTCCCGTTAGAACTACTCCACCTCCAAATGACATACTATTCGTCAGTCGACTTTAAAAACTTAGCACTTCTTTCAAAGTAAAGCTTCACCGCCAAAAGGCGATAAACATTCCAGATAAATGCAATTATTCCATCACTTCAGGCGGATTCGAGCCTTCTCCCACTCAAAAACAATATCTCTTGCTAAATATAATTGGTATACATTAATAAATACATCGGGCACATACGGTCTTTTAGCTCTGGAATCTTTACATCTTCTATTTTATGAGTCATACTTGAATTGTTAATAACAGATGCCGACCGGTGTTGTTAGCAATATTTAGAGTCCTAATGTTTCTCATCCATGTAATAAAAAATATTTGCTAAACACCTGATTTACTAAATTTTAACGTCCGACGAAATACGAACTAAATCCTCCATTCATTCTGAATCTACCAAAATGAGCGCTGAAGAAAACTTGAACAAATAAACATGAGCATGGTGTTTATTGGACCAATATTCTGTTTACAAACTTGAACCTTCTTGAGAACATTCGATTTTTCTGCGATGCATTTTTTCAATCAAAACTTTATCGGCTTCGCCTCGCTTTTACTCAGCTCACCCACGTAATGGTAAACGAAATTGTAGAACGAGGTATTACAAAATCACTTGATGCGAGACCTCCTGACAAATATGTATTTATATTGCTATGATGTGTTGATATGATGAGCTACTTGACATGTTCATCGTCAAGGAGTCGCCTCTTCAAGCTCATTATTGCAATAAACTCGTGGTGACGAAATTCAGGATGATTTTATTTTTCTTTCTGAAGAAATCTTGCAGTCGGAATTTGAATATCCACAGTATGGTTCAGTAATTTCTCTGAACTGTAGAACTATTAGTACCCAGCTGTCTTTTTCTGCCCCTTCCTCTGGAAGAACAAATGGTACATCATTTCAGGGTTGCCAGATGCTTCGTACAAACATCCGCCGTAAATCCTCCCAAATCCCCGAAGAAGAAAAATTCGCCGGCCTGGTGGCCGAGATCGCTAAAATAGTAGTGCTGTAGCGATCTCGGACCGAAGGATCGCTGATACGAGTCCTGCCTCGGCCATGGTTGAATATGTTCGTCCTTTCACCCCTATCATCATATCGTTTCATCAAAAATATCATAACGTTAAATTCCAATAGCGGTCGCTAATGGCCTAGAAAGTTGATGCGACGTTATATAATACATAAAAAAATTAATTTTTCTAACGGAAAATTTGAATTGACATTAAAATAATTGTATTTGTTTTCTTTGAGGTAGTGACCCTATGAAATGCTTGATTAGTTTTCATTTTTGTTTGTTCATACTGTAATTAATAATTTATGTTAAAGCTTATACATTTATTATAATAATAAATTCTATTTAAAATTTAGTTATGACTATTCTTACGACTACAGCAGATGGGAGGAATACTTTAAGGGATAAACTTTTTTTTTCAAATGAGATCATTTTATTTATTACATCATATCATATTGAATTGTTTGTTTGGATGATTGTAGCTAAACTTAATTTTAAATGGTGTGATCTAAAACTAACTGCAAGTACTGCCAATGCGATGTATTATATACTGATGTGCACGACAAAGACGCTATGGCTTTTAGAACACGTCCTTTACTAGAGATCTAACAACTAATCTCTCAAAGTAAATTTGAAACGAATTAACAAATGATTAATGAAAAATCATGCATAAAGTAAAAAAAGCTAAAAAATCAAACTCAATCTCAACGTCTTTGTGTTTTTTTGTTGAAAATTTTATCGTAAATCTGAAAACTCGCCCACAACCGCACAGGTTTTGATGCGTTGTCGTCCATTGGGGCGGTATTCCGCGAAGTCAATTTTTGTCCCGCGAGAGAGAACCGTTTTCCAACCCGAAAAGCGGAATTCCGCCCAATATGGTAACGTAACCCTGCATTACTTCGTTTCTTCTTAATGATGTAATATAGATTCTTAAAAAAGCAATAAAGAGTTCCTTCCCAGCGAGTGAGTTCTGGCTCACTGAAGTGGAGTTCCATCTACAGTATTATAGAATACTACAATAAATAAGTATTTGTTTTTGATAGTAGGGATCCTTTTCCGATTATCCAACCCCATTCCGACGCCTAAGGAACCTTCCGGAGCCTCCGTGGTAATCCTTGCGAATACCTCGTGAGTTCCCGAACCTCACATCGAAGTAGCTCTCGAGCGCATCTCGGTACTTACTAAAATGTTGCCCGAGATAGCTCTTGGCCCATTCTCGGCCGTTGAACCTTCCAAGGCCTGTGCCACACGAGCGTCGTGTTGACGTGCGTTTGACGCACGCAGTAACGCGCGTTATAATTAACACGGTATCTTATGCGGAACGGCGAAAACGCTCGTGTGCGCTCGTTTCACTTAAGATACTCATACATTCTACGACGCGCGTTAGTTATCGCAAATACAGGTTACAGGTAAAGTCTAGAGATTTAGGAGGATTAAGATTTCGAGGTGATATGAAGGCCTGTGAATGATCATGGCACAATAAGCATACACACCTTACGCGGGATTCGAACTCAGCTCTGGTGTCCATGTACTTACCACCGGCCTGCCCCAAGCCCCAGCGCCAACCGAGCCGACTTCGACTACAGTACTATGCCCGTAAATTAAATCGTGTTACCAAGGCAGATTCAGAAAGTGCGAGGGACGCAGCCGACAGGTTTAGCGCAGAGCAGATCGCACTAATATTGGCTTTCATCCGCCACTCAAGCACCACATTTTGACATCACGTACCTCCTTATTGGATCAAAATACATTAAATGACTTGTTCAGGAGGCGCCCTCCAGAGATTTTCCTGGAGGAGTGGGGGCTACTGCTCTGGTGTTCACAAGACCTGATGTTTTCTTATAAATAATTTTTCATTTACGCTGAAAATGAAATTTATTTTTATTTATTGACTTACTTTGTTTTATAAAGTAAAAGATTTACTGAATGACTTTTGTTAGTTTAGAAAATTAGTGAAAGCTATTGTTTTAATATATATCATTGGCTTCTGGGCAAAGGGGCTGAAGCCCAATGAGCTCCCTCCTCTGTTTTGATGCACCTCTTTTTAATGCCATTTGGCAGTGAAGTAGTACCTATGCAGGTTTACTTGTGAAAGAATGTAATGGCTTAGATTTCAATGTCAACTGACGACTAATAAAGGCATTGTCTGCAAAATGTCCACAAGTTGAATTGAAGGGGAAAAAAGGAGAATTATGATCTCCTTTTTCTCTTTTTCTAAGAACAAATTTGGTATTGGCATTTTAATGAAACTAAATCAAGTTTGAATATATGTAACTTAAGAGTTTTATTTCCTTTTAACAATTAAGCTCAAGGAAACTTTTTCCATTGAGTTAAAAAGGTTAGATAGTTACTACTATAACCCGCCAGACAATTACGAGCTTTGTGATCAGACCAACTTGAATATGCCACAAGGAAGCTCTCTTTAAATTCTCTAGGCCAACTTTTAAGCCAATTTACCTGTTTAAATTGCTTTGAATTGATCCACAATATTATATACTTAATCTAATGTTGAAGTTGATTGCTAAAGGGACACACAAAAAAAGGAAAATAAGTAATTAAACTGTTATTTACAACTTTTTTAATACTGTTTTTAATACAAAAGGCACACCAATTCTTAATGGAACTTTAATATTTAAGATAGAAGGCAAATTTACTTTTAAATTCACACAATACAAAATATATATTAATAGTCATTAGTAATTAAAGACAAAAATCTTCATTAAATTTGCAATTTGTCATCACAATGTATGTTTCAATTGAATGTGCCAAAAGGCTGAAGGAGCTAGAACTTCATTAAAACTTTCTTTGACAGTTTTTACATTTAATAATGTATCAAAGTTTTTCATTATTCATTAATTCCTTTGAAGTAATTTAACAATATGAGCAAACAACAATAAAATGCAATGATGAATCTTTTCCACAAAACATTGCCATTAAAATGCATTTTATATTGTTTTTTTGACATTTTACACTGAACTGAACACCAACAGGCACATGAAATAATTTTAAAATTGTCACATATACAATATTTGATCTGACAATTTTTCATTCATTTCTACATTTCCCCCTAAATCACTGAGAATATTTTAAAATTGTGATTTTTCCTCAAGGTCCACCAATCAAAGCAACCAAAGCTCTCTTATAATCAACCAGATGTCTCTCCCTGAAGCAAAAATTATCACCACTGAATATGACATTTTGTTTAACAATCATAATAATCACGTCATCACATCATCATATCAATCATAATAATAACATAACTCTCACTCATTAATATGATATCAGCTATCTTACCTTCACAACACTTTTCCAAAGTTTTATCATACAGTCTTTCAAATTCTCTTTTTATATTACTGAGGTCAATTTCACTTCGACTTACAATAATTCTGATCAATGTTTTGTCATCTGTTCCCAAACCTTCACAAGCATCATGAATTCTTTTAGCAAAAAATGTTGGTGGATGTTGTACATTTTCAACTGAAAATGTATTTAAAATATTAATAACTATTAACCCGAAAGTTAATAATAAAATAATGATTATTTTCACAAACCTATGGCCAACGATAGCATCCAACAATTCTCCAGACAATTCATTCTGAAGTGCCTGCTCAATAGTACGCGGCCAGAAATTTCTTTATAGGCTTCAAATATCAGTTTTGAGCTGTGGAAAACTCTCATGAGCCATAATTTTATTGAACACTTCTTCATCAGTTCCAAACTTAAGTTCTCCTGAAATTTCAATGTCACAAGAATTTTCACAATTGAAATAAAGATTATTATTTAATTATCTATCATGTTTTTTTAAATGTACTTTTATACGTTTCTTTGAGATCACTTTTCAACTGGGTAAATGAAACATGCTCTTTTTAATTTTTTTAACATCAACAGATGTGTATTTGCTTTAAAGGATTTTTTTTATTTTCAGCAATTAAAATCTACCTGCCTGCGTCACGAAGGCATTTTGCCATAGTTAGAGCATAGGCAGGGCTAGGTGGATAGCTGTCATCTCTGTCTTCCTGCAAGAATTGGAAAGCACTGATTTGATAGAAATGCAAAGTATAATTTCTTCAAGACGGGAATAAAACTTTTGTTTCTAATAAAGTTGTTCATGCTACTTATATTTCAAGCATTATTTAATAATTATTACAGCAAATGATGTAGCAAGGAAAAGATAGTACCCCAAAAGGAAAAGAAATTAGCAAATATCCAGTTTCATTCACCCAGCCAAAAAGAACTGATCAACAAATGACTTGCATTAACAAGCTTGTTGCATGCCTAGATCAAAGTAATTGTGTTTTCCATCTTAAAAGGAAATTAGAAAGTTAAAATTTTGTTATTGTAAGAGCTTGATTCTCAGTTTACTAACAGAAAAATACATGCTGTAATGTGTCTTCTTTACATGACAAATTTTGAATGTATGCATTCTCATTCACATTCATGAAGTAACAAAATGATACAAAATATTTCTTAGGTACCTCATTTTTAGGCAAAAAGTATAGAAACTAAATGATGTAATTCAAAACCAATTCTTTTTTTACATTTGAGAAAATAAGAAAATGTATTTGTCATAATTGCAAAGGAGATATATATTTAATCAAGAACCTGCTTTATTCATATCTTTTAATAAAAGTTATTGTAATTGTTCATTTTTCATCAAATTTTTTTATCAAGAACAGAATTAATTTTTAAAAATCCTATTCTTTTGACAAGCTTTGGTAAAAATATTAACTTTTGAAACAATAAAATAGAAAGTAGTAACAAAGTAAGTTTTAGTCAAAGATATAAAAAAGGAATATGAACACACATCATCGTCCCAACTTGGCATATATAAATCAATAGAACTTCTAATACATTGTTAAGGAGTTTTCAGAGAAAATTAAGTTAACATTTCAGAACATTTACAAAACTCTTAGTGTATGAAAGGTTATTCTACAAATCTATTAAAGGTAGGTTAAATTTCATTAATATTTTTGTTTACTGAAAGGTTTATAAAAATAATTTAAAATAAGAATTAGTATGCAATAATTTGTATGCAACAAATTTCTAGTATTAAACTTGTTGGAATAAATAATTTGAATTATTTTCTCTGGAAATACCAAGAACAAATTGGAGCATTCTCAAGACCAGGCTAGTGAGCAGTAGCATAAGTAAAAGCCATCAGTAGGAAGGCACGTTGGGTCTTCTGTTATTCAAAACGATAGAGGCAACCTATTACTATTTCACCTTTTAGTGTCGTGCTCAGAAAATAACTTGTGGGAACAAAGATAGGTGATTATGGTGATTATGGAAACATGACTTAGTGTTTTCAAGACACTAATCACTTAGTGTTTTCAAGACACTAAGTGACTTAGTTTCAAGACACTTCTTAAAACAATTATAGTACATGACTGAAATATTATGAGAACACAAAAATATTTTCTTTACAAAAGAGGTACTTTCCAACATCAATTCAGCATCACTAGATCAATTAAATTTAAAGACCCGAAATTGACAATCATGATACCCAGGCAGTCACCCCTCTCCAGCCCCATCCACTTTGTCTCTTAACTATGCTACTGCTAGTGAGAATTGTCAAGCAATTTACTGCAGGTTATTAAACCTACCTGCAGCATACAGTTGCTCAGCAGCCTCTCGGGCCCTGTCCCGATCCACAGATAAGTCATTCCTCACACCCTACAAGGAAAGTCAGCAGCCATCTTACACAAGCATTTATACACATGCAGCCCTCATGCACCTCTTTCAGTGAAGCTCAGCATGTTAAAACAAAGCTTGTTGAAGTAAATGTGATTAAGTTGCAAGAATAGTCAAAGGAGCATAAGATTATTTTTATATAATAGTGAAATTGTAGTGTTTATCAACTTTAACTCGGGGTAATTCATTTTGTTTTTAGTGAAGAAAAACATTAACCATACTTCCATATAGTTACAAGGTCTGTCTTGCCTTGTGCCCATTATCTTGCCTTGATTAGAAGCCTAGGAATTAAATGTCTAGGAAGATAATATCCTATTTATTTAAAAAAAATATGAAAAGCCACCAATTCATCAAATTTAATTCTTTATCATCAATTTATTAAATTCATATTCTGTTTTCATTCATAAGTACTTCAAAAATAATTTATTGTAAATTATAATTATGGTAAATTTATTTCAAATTGGAATTGTGATATGGAAATTATTTTCCTAATACTTTGAATCATGCAAAAAGTAAGTTCTTGGGACTATGTGTCATGTGCCTGGGTGTTAAAAAAAATTACATCTTGACCAGAGATGAATTGTGTAATTACGTTTCATTTGTGAAGTGTAACTCAGATTTTGAGAAGGAATTCCTAGGCAATGCTGTGTGACATACCGTTATGATAAGAGTAAGCAAAACGTCTGAAATCACTTGATGTTTCGCTGCAAACATGCTCTGCCAGTGACGATCATATACTGAAACATTTTGATATAATGTAACATATTACTACTTCACCTTGTTTGTTAATGCTTATTCACATCGTAACCTGCAATAACTTCACAAAACAAGAGGTGGAGATCATTTTTCGTTAAAGAACAGTCACAGATAAAGGAGATACAGCCAACAATTGGATTGGTTGGATTGAATTCCGAAAGCTTGACAGCTCCACCCAACAATCAATCTACCAACAAAGAACAGTTTGACTTGTTTGTTGGTTGCCAGTACCGAGCAATCACGCACCGAAGTAGCTAATGGAATAGGGCGATATAGCGAAAATGGCGCCTGAAGGGCAGGCAATTTGCCATACGCGAGTGCCAAGGGTGATGCAAGTGTAGGCGCCAACATTTTGCTTACTCTCTCGCAAACTTTGTTTTTCCGTCAAAGAATGATCAGCTAGTGGCGCTCTATTTAATTTTTTATGGGTGAGTTATTTCAGAAAAATAAGCATGGCGTTACTGTTGTATACCAAGGCGTTTAACTTTTTTAAAAAGAAAATCACCTAATTATAGTAACAAAAATTTAAGGTGGTTCACAGAGTTCACTCACTGAGCATAATATTGACATTTTCAGATAAAATGAAGTCATCCACAATATTTATACAAATTAACATTTTTCATATTAATAGTGCCATATCTTATAATAAGTTGCATGTATGATGATTTAAAAATTCCTTACAACGCTCATATATGCATCAACGATTTGTTTTATTTCTTGATTATTTTTACTGCAAAGAATTTCCTATGAGCGTATTCATTTGTTCCTGCTCCAACCATTGCTTTATTGAGCTGTTTGCATAAATAATCACCATGGGGAACCCATCAATGCCACAATAACATCTTCAAAATGACCTCTCGCCAATTCACTTTTCAAATCATCGATAAGATTCTGGAAAGAAAAAAGAATTAAAAGAATTGTAAAATTAAACTTGTTT
>JAHLJT010004567.1:42838312-42879758 GCA_031308135.1 Acheta domesticus | reverse complement strand
GCCTGATTGCAGCTTTCGGGCCTCTCAGTGTTCGATGAAATTAAAAATAAAGAGTTATTAGTGAGTAAATAGTGAAAAGGGGAAAATATAATCTTTAAGAAGTAATATTAATTACCGAAGTAAATCAAACTCTTAAAGTAAAAATTAAACTAGTAACCTTAGCATCAAACTCAACCAACAACAAAAGGGTTTCAAAATTACAAACTTTTATTAAAAAATAACATGAATAAATTTTCTTGTAAGAGATGGCTAGTATCAAACCCAGCTATCTTCACTTTTTCTGAAATTTATTTATTGGTACTAGGCTAATTTTGGTATTGAAATCTATCTAGATATAATAAATCAGGTATCTTAAAACTCCGCGAAGATTCATTTTTTGTAATAAAAACTGAAGTCAATATAAAAGCCAGCAATCTTCCCAAATTGTTGGTCTTAAAGTTGATAGTTTTCTAAAAATACCAATTATGGAAACAACATCGTTGCCTCCTTTCATGTAGTTGCACCGTGACCATAATAATGCAGCATTTGCAGGTCTCCAAGCCCAAATTACTCCTTCCGTAAGTGCCCCTGCCTGTGCATGAGTCCATCTTAGGAAGGCACTTCCCTTGCCCCTCTTTACTACCTCGTTTCCAAGCAGACGAACCCGTTCCCTTGTCTAATTTTTGTTTCCTAATCATTTAACTGTTTTCCTCACCAGAGTTTCAAACTGTGTCGACTGTTTTTTCAATATCGCTACTTAGATTTTAAATAATAATCATACTTACCCGATTGTAATAAAATATTAAATTATTTTTTTAATATATTATTTTTAGAAAATTAAAAAAAATAATATTTTAATTTGGTAAAAATGTGAGAATAATGAGTTCTGGCAGAAAAACTGAGCAAAGTGAGGATAGAACAAAAACAGTCTAGAGTCGCTGAGAAATTTGAGCTTTCAATGTGGACCTGGTCTCATCATTCCGGGCGCATTGGGTGGTCATGCAATTTCCGGGCTGGCGCACAGAGCCAGGTGTCTGTACGAGTATCTGCTGACATAAGCGTCGGGCGGTCTCGTCTCGTCTCGCTCATCAGTTTAAGCATGAACGGCCAGCTCAGTTCGCTTATTACTATCTGCTGAATAATCGTTCTTCGTAAGCAACCAGCAAAAGTTATGTCAATGTTCGGGTCAACGTACAGCCGTGAAAGTTTGTTATTGCCTGAATGCAACGAAAGTAAATTTCCAGGGTGTTATGGAAACTTCTACAATCGCCTCCAATGAAAGATTTCAAAAAAAGTTTTCTCTGGATACAGACAACATTACTTGTAGTAAAACAAACCTCCACCAAAAGGACATGAAAACATCATTGCGTCACACATCCTTGCTTAATATGAAGTGTATGAGTTATTTCCGTTCCTGTTAACTCGCAAGCCTGTTGGCGTTAGAATATCACTCGCGACAGGCCAGCACTCATTCCACAAAGCACAAATTCCCGAGCGTATCACTTTTCATCTTGCAGGCTCATCGTCAGCCGCACTGCTCGAAGTGGGAACGAGCGGCGCGCTATTCTACTCCGCGGCTACTCCGGTGCGCATACTCCTGTCGTGGGCCTCATTTGTGATTTCTTTTTCATTTATTCGGAAAGAACAGTAAAATTACCTTCGACAATCCCCTATCTATATATTCCACTCTTGGCTTCCTTTAATAGCTTTCCTGCCGTTAAACGTGCGATGTCCAATGAGCCCAACTCTTCGATTCACTTTGTTCTTCTGTGTATTTCTTTACTTATCTAGTATTTTAATAACATTTTCGTAATTAATTTCGTTACACCACCGTATCTTCTGAATATTACATAAGACTCATAGTCAGGGATGGATCCAGCCAATCATTTTGGGAGGGGGGCATCATAGATTTTAGTTTTATTTATTTATTTATTTGTCAAAAAACAGTGAAAACTGTATATGACGTGTGGGGAAAGAGATTTATCAGCGCATATTTTCTTGAGGGCCCGAATTAAAACAATTTAAAATTTTTTTTAAAGTTTTTTTAGTTAATTAATGAATGTTTGTTATTATATTGTATATTACTTTTGTAGTGTATAAATGATACTATACAATATTATTAAATATTTAAATCAATCTTGCCAAATAAAAGGTAACAAACAAAAACTCTAATCCTTTTACGGGGTGTGGCTCCTATGCCCACCTCCTTTGATCCGCCACTGCTCATAATTTTGTAGCTCATTAAGCTTGATCTGTAACTTGTAAAGCTTGAGGATATTTCGAGATCTAAACTTTTTTAGTAACATATATTTCACTTTTCTTTTTCTCATATTTTCGTGATTTTAATATTTTCATATTTTTATGATTTTTCATTATGATTTTAATAACCTTGATTCATCCTCATCCTACTCTGTGTTCAGAAGCCGAGATCTTCAATCACGCTCCACCTCCAGGAAGGCAAACTATATCACGATTGCAAAGCAGATAAATTGATTTCATTTTGCTCTTGAGTAAAGAAAACATTGGATTTTCCCACTTTTTGGGAAGGTTTTTTCTTTTCTATCTTTCAATTGCATCACTCATTCACATTCATTCAGTACTCATGGCTAAAGAGAGAACTTTTGAGTTACAGGCACTCAAAGCACTATTTCCTCTGATCTCAGGATATTTGGTTATTTAAAAACGGAAATGAATTTTTCTTACATATTATATGTACAATAGTTTTATTTTCAGAGGTTATCTTTTGATGAGAAGAAGACTTTACTTATAATTACAAAATACTCCAATGACTTTTTCCATACAGTATATTTTCATTTTTTCTTGATAATACATTTGTACATGTTTATATGAGCATTCAATGCCAAGCAAAGACAAGCAATAAAAGGCACCCTTACTTTTCTAACCTAGCATTTGGGGCAGAAAACGAGTATTTTTCATAAATAACTATACTGAATTCCAAATACCATACTTAAAGACGATATTTTCAAATAAAAAAAAATACATTATCTTTACTACTCTCAACAAATAATGTTTCACAGCTTTCCTTGTTCTTACATCTTTGAGAATTTGTAACATTTTATATCCCGATGTAAACTTTTTTTAACCTAAATTATACTAGTTTATATAATTTAGTAACACTACCTCACAACTGCTATAAATTTATTATTTAAAATTATTTATTGAAGTTTCACTAACATGACAATATTTTAAAAAAATGTACTTCTTAATATAATAAAAGGACATACAAAATAATACATAAATAAATGAGAGTCATTTGTCCTCCACATAAAAATCTTCATTTCTTTTCTACACTTCCATTTACTGACACAATTAAAAAACGATGAATTTTTATCCGATTCAGGGCCCTTTAATTAAAGCAAGCAAGGCACGCTTGTAATCACCTGATGTCTCATTCTGCAACATAAGAGAATTATTTTGATTAAATCAATTTTATACTTCTCCCATGTGTTATTTTTTTTTTGAAAGCTATATACTTACTGTAACAACACTTTCCAATGTTTTGTCATAAAGTTTCTCATACTCTCTTTTAATACTTTCGAGATCAATTTCACTTCGGCATACAATTATTCTGATGAGAGTTTTATCTTCAGTACCAGCTCCAGCCACAGCATCATGTAAACGTTTGGCAAAGAATGTTGGAGGATGCTGAACATTCTCAACTAAATGTAAGAAAGAAACATTTAAAAACATATTTAATGTGTTAGTAAGCTGAGAAATAACTGTACAACTGACTAGTCATGAAATGTTTATTTTACTTCAAGAGGAAAAACAATAAAGCTCCCAATAGACTTTTGGTAAAGAATTAATCTGAAAATTCTTTTGTTCAAGAATTTCCTTAACTTAATAAACTACACAATAAATATTAAACAAAGAAAAACATACATGGAATTTAACATTATCCAGAAACAAATAAGGTAGCACTTCACAGGAAATTAATTTTAACTAACCTATTGTCAACATTGCTTCCAGTAAGTCTCCGGAAATTTCATCCTGCAATGCCTGCTCAATGGTTCGTCCAGAAATTTCTTATATGCTTCAAAAATGAGTTTTAGCTGTGGGAAACTCTCATGAGCTAAGATTCTGTTAAACACTTCTTCATCTGTACCTATTTTGAGCTCTCCTGCAATGGAAGTATGAAGGTCTCGATCAGGTTTTTGTCCAGTTTCCCTGATACATTGAGCAAATGCTGAGATGGCCCCTTGTTTTGCTTCTGGACGTAAATGTAGCTTCACTGTACGCACGTTTTGTTGAGCACTCCTTTTGCTTGTAGTTCATTTACAGTTAAAAATTGATTTTCTATAACTCGGGAACAAACATTTTTCAAATATCTTTATTTTCTAAAATAATTATTTTCTAAATTCATTTTTGCTTTTTTTTTTTTTTTTTTAAATTCTGGCCCTCAAGAAAATGTGCGCAGATAAATTTCTTTCCCCACACGTCATATACAGTTTTTACTGTTTTTTGACAAATAAATAAATAAATAAAAAAAGGTAAAGTAATTGTTTGTTAATAACGCAACTGCCATTTCACTGTTTGATAAAATTATGTCCTATTATAAGTAGCCTGTTGTACCAAGAAAATTGCTTCATTGTGTTATCAGTTCTGCTATTGTTTTCCTATTAACCTTCTTGAATAGGGCAAGTGAGTTTAAAATAATATTTTCTTTAAATCTTTCATGATTTAACCAAATTATAGACAAAGAATATAATTTTTTTTATTGCCACTAAAGCAATAATTAAAATCCACCTGCTTCATGAAGAGTTTTTGCCATAGATTTAGCATACTCAGGGCTAGGTGGGTGGCTCTCATCTCTTGTTTCCTGTAAGAATCACAAGACACTAATTTGACGAAAAAATAAAAGAGAATAAATGCCTTTTTCTCAAACAATTTCATTAAATTGATAATTATTTGCCAAATATTTAATTGCAACTCTTCCACAGCAGTTGTGCAACTTCTTGAATATCTATTGTCTAATGTAAAAATGCATGATGCACATAATAATGTACTGTAGGTGCGTGGTCAAGGGAGTCAAGGTCAACCTACTGAAATTGAAGCAGACAATTTTCTTTTTCAAATCAAGCAAATTGACTAATCAAGGAAATTAAGAAATTGATTTGTAAAGATAGCAAAAGAAAATTGCGTTTTCATTCACCCATTCAAGAAGGTATAAGGTATTCACAGATGGCCATAGAGTACAATCTAATGCACATTACAAAGGATGTCATGCACAAAGTATTTATGAAGGGTTATTGTACTTCAGCAAAGCAACACAGTTTATTTATACTATCAGAATTAAAGTCTCAGCTTGAAGATGCAAATGTTATTTTTTCACAATTCATTTGTGCAAAGAGGGAGAAGTTCACAAATTAAACAAAATGCATGAAAATACTCATGCAGAACTGTTAAGAAAATATTTAATTGTTAAGTGAGTTTCACAATTATTTTGTGCAAGGAGGGATAAGTTCACAAAATTGCTAGCAAGGGACACTGCTACCTTTCACTCAAATGCCAATTAAAAATGGTAGTAGAACAAGATAAGGGGAAAACAAAAATATCTCGGGTCCATGTTATGCAACTAACATCTTGTTAATCTCTAAACATACCTGCTGCATGAAGCTCTTCAGCAGCTTCTTTTGCCCTTCCAGCGTCAACAGAATAGTCATTTCTCACCCCCTATAATTAAAGTCATAAGCCCTTGTATATGAGTCATGCAAAAAAGTACCACATGCCCCTTCTTAATTAAGCTAAGTTTGTTAATTAAAGCTGCTATTTGGTCTTATAAGATTGGAAAAGCATTCTGTCAATTTAAAAAGGTAAGCAGCAGTGAGAAAATAAAATGAATTAGGTTTCAAATTTTATTCTTAATATTCTATATCAAATATGAAAACTTGTGTTGGTAAACCTTCATGAACACAAATACTATAAATTTTACCTACAAACAAAACATTCAGTGTTTAGTAGGGAATAATGTCTGTTTGTGTTTCTTAAATATCTATGTATATGAGGGTTTGGTCCTATACACAAAATTCATCAATATCATCATCATGAACTGACCAGAAATTAGGCTTTACGGTCTTTTCTTTTGGTTGGTCTATTTCTATTGTATACAAAACTAAAAACAAAAAATGAAAGATATTATACACATTGTGAGAGAGGGAGAATAGAACAGAGTGAGAGGTGAGGGAAGCAGAGCAAAAGTGGAGGGAAAGGCAGTAGAGCAGAGAGAGGGTGGTGGAGAAGGGAGGAGTGCGAGAGTGGAGGAGAGGGGAGGAGAGTGAGAACAGAGGGGAGGGAAGCAGAGCAAGAACAGGGGGGAGGGAAGCAGAGTGAGAGGGGAGAAGAAGGGAGTGAATGAGAGGATGAGCAAAAGTGATGGAGAGAATCCAAAGAAACAAAGAAATTAATAGTTCTTTAATAAAAAATAATTTGAAACTATTACCCTAATATTAAACATTGATTTAATTACATTTTTATTTATTTCATAAATAAAAATGCAACTCCTAAGCAATACTATGATAAATGGATATTTAATTACAATTAAAAATGAAAAGCATTATAAACATTGAAAAATAATAACGTACAGTAACGATGAGAGTCAGCAAGCGCCTTAAGTCTCCAGATGTCTCACTGCACATGTGCTCTGCTAGGGGACGGTCAAATACTACATTTTCAACAGAAAAGAATAATCAATATAAAAATTGGAGCAACACTTTCTCATATGTTTAATCATTATTATATGAATTGAAAATTTATTGCTAAAATATAATTTTTTAAAGTACCATAATTAAGCCTATAGGACAAATATTGTAAAAACAGTAATTTAATCTTTTAATATATAATTCTTTATTACAATATACAATTACATACTCTTCAAAAAAAAATTATAACTCAAGAAAAATAAATTTTCTTTTATTGGGCATCCATACTTGTACACTTATTAAAAAATCATGTATAACTTACAACGTTCATATGCTTCAACAATGTCTTTTATTTCCTTGTTGGTCTTGCTGCAAAGAATTTCAATTAGGGTATTCTCATCAGTTCCAGCCCCAACCATAGCTTTATTGAGTTCTTTGCATAAATAGTCAGCTTTGGGGACCATCAGAGCAAGAATAACATCTTCAAAATGACCTCCCAGTTCACTCTTCAAATCTTCAATAATATCCTGAAAGTTACAACAGTGACTGAATATCAAATATTGATTAAAATAATTAAAAGTAGTAAATTAAATGTCAATAATGATGTATTATTTGGTTTTTGATGTTAAATATTAAGGTTAAATATTATATTTGGGTTCAACCCAAAATATTTATAAAGCAGCTCTGATTAAATTGATTAGTTGGCTGGTGTGTGTTTGGGGGAAAGGGGGGACGCCCTCTTTTGATGATCCAATTGGATATTTCCCCGTATGATAAAGGTAATTTTTCACTGATTACCAACAGAAAGTTTATTGTATTATCATAAGTCTCAGACACAGAAGAAAAACATGTTGATGCCGGTTGTACGCTACAAAAGTAACAGGTGAAATTCAGAACATTCTTGTGCAAAGCAAATCGTGCATATAACAACCATTTCTTTGTTGACTGTTGTTTCATTCTTATTCACATTTTCGACGTTGTGCGAAAGTTGAATACAATCTGAATTTTAAGACACTACAACTAAAAATTATAAATGCTCAATAAACCACCACAAAATCGTAGTTCTAATTTGTATATTCCATTTTCCTTCCTTCTTTCACCGTTGCCCTGAGAACATTATGGACTAGATTGATTGAATGATTATTTTGTTTCCGGGCGCGTAAACTGTGATGACCATTAGTCCCGCAAGTGTAGAGCATGCAACATCGCGGGAGGTGTATCTCACCCGATGGAACGTGATATCCGGCGCCGACTTAATTGACGGCTGCGGGATTTCTCCAACCAGTGGGGGCAGTGTGAGGTAGTGTTACTAAATTATATAAACTAGTATAATTTAGGTTAAAAAAAGTTTACATCGGGATATAAAATGTTACAAATTCTCAAAGATGTAAGAACAAGGAAAGCTGTGAAACATTATTTGTTGAGAGTAGTAAAGATAATGTATTTTTTTTTATTTGAAAATATCGTCTTTAAGTATGGTATTTGGAATTCAGTATAGTTATTTATGAAAAATACGAGTTTGCGCGCGTGCGTGTGTGCGCGCGTGTGCGTGTGTGCGCGCGTGTGCGTACGTGCGTGCGTGTAAGGGGAGATGAGGGAAAGGATGAGGAAGAAAGCATCGCGCGCGCGTTTGTTAGGGTTCTGCTCCGACATTCGCTTAGCATTGATCGGAATTATGAACTAGAACAGAGGAATGTTTTGAGCCAATTACATCATGGGAGATTCTTTCGTGGTTACGCTCGCTCCTTTTTCTCATCGGCTACACACATTTACTATAAGTACTTGCAATGCCAACCACAAAACTTACCCTTTCGTATTCTTGTGCGAAATGTTTAGCAATATCTTGGCGCTGGCTGTTTGTTCTTTGGGTAATAATATCGATGATTGTTTGTTCATCGGTTCCCAACCCCTTCATGGCTGACCGCAGAGTTGCTGCATCTTCAGAAGGATTAAAAGGCGATGCTGGCCGAACGGTGGGTACCGGCTAAAAAGGAATGACAAAATCATCAATTACACATTTTACTTAGATATCTAAATTATTGGAATTAAACTTTTTGCAAATAGTTTCGATATTCGATTGCATTATGTGAAAACAACTTTCACTGATATATTTACATGTTAACATAAATTTAGTATTTTCATTTAGTTTTTATTAATAAATTATTTAATTTTTGTTTTAGCCCATGGCAAATCTCAATTTTGTAATTTTCATTATACTTTATAAACGATTTATACTTACTGTGTAATAATCACCCATGTTCAGACTCTAAGCTGCAAAACAATTGCTCTCCTAGTAGATCTGTAACAAAATATATCCACACTTTGATTTATAAAGTCCTTTTTCTATTAAAAGCGAGGGAGAAAGCATTACTGTTCAAATCAATAGTTATTATAGTACAAGTGATTAAAATACATTTGTATCCACAAGGAAGAAATGTTAAGTCCTGAGGGCCCAAGCGTCAGGAACATAATCTCGCGAGGGACTTGATCTCCCTCTCTCTCCCTGTTTTATTTCGGGTTGTATACAATATTTTATTTTGTATTAATTTTTCATAAAGAAACTTTGGTTATAATAAAAACATACTCGACTTCAAGTAACTCCCTGTGAAATTAGTTGCCTTGAAAGTGGCAGTTGCTAATCTTTTCAGCGTAGGCCAGGAAACAAATGTTAAAAATCTGTATGGCGGATCTCGACTTGCGCTAACATTATTATAAATTAATTTTGTCCCCCCCCACACACACACATACACTTCGACCTGGTCTGCCTCTTTACGTCGGCCGGGTGCCCGCCACCCACCCGCCACCTTACCGTCCCTGCTCATTCCCGCCCACTCTCCTCATTGTGCCTCAACCTGCTCATCCTTACTCACGACTCAGACCCTTTCCGCCCCGCCCTCCTCGTCACGCACGATTCTGCCGAGACCTTGCTTCTCCCATTCGCTCGCTCGCAAGGCACACCTGTTATCCACAATGCCTGGATGCATTGTGGGTTGCATTAAACAAAAAATTGTGCAAAAATACTTTGTCTCTTTACTACGGATGGATAGAAGTTTGAAAATATATTCTTAGGACTTGAGTACATCGTATACCAAATTTCACGTTTCTTGCTTCAGTAGTTTTGGCTCTACTGAGTCAATTTCTTTTCTTGTAATATAAGATGGTCATTAACGCTCATATTTTCATGCGATTTTAATAAATGAAAACTTTCGGTGTTTATGATTAAGTCCATATCTCGCTAATTCATGAATTACCCATGTTTACTTTATCTAAAATGGGTAAAAAAAATTCCAAAGCAGGAATAGCTTTGAAGTCCACATCGTTTTTTTCCTCATCGTGTTTTTTTCCTGTTTTCTTCCTGTTTTCCTTTTCCCTGAGGTTAACTGAGACAATCCTTCGTTTTGCTTCCGATGTAGCTAAGATGTAAATTTTATTCTCCTTAAAATTAGAATAGAATGTTTTCCTTTTTAAATAAATAAATAAAACTACTTAGGTATGATAGACTTTTTCGAAGATGGTTGCAAGCTTCATTAGAAAACTCATTATTTGTACTCTGGATTCACGATTTTTCTATCTAAATTACTTATTTTCAACGCGCAAAAATTTATGAAAATTATGCGGCCTCTGGCCGTGTGAGGTGTCTACTATTTCGTTAGAAGCCCCAAAATATACTATTTTGTTAGAAGCAGAAAATTCAAAATCAATGAAAACGTTTCGATTTGGACCGAAAAATGCAAATATGTGATTTTATTATTTTCGCAAAATTTCATCCTGCACGTACCGACAAAATTCTCTTTCTCAACTGCGTCACTGTTTTTGACCCAGCTGACGTCATGCGGCAGTAAGGCTCCAAGGAAGAGGCCACCCGCCATTAAATATGTGCCATTCAGAAGTTGCATTACGGAACAACTTTTTGATTTTATTGGTAAGCAAAGAAATATTGAACTGTATAATTATACTGTACAAGGTTATAACTATGTTCTTCTTCTTCGCTACCGCTCCTCCGATGCAACAATATTAGTGAAGACTTTTATTTAATTTGTTGCAATGTTTTACGAGAGTACTCTATTTGTTCTTGAGCAGCGTGCGCGTTCATTTTTTGGAAATCAATTTTGTGTGGTTTTATTCAGCAGCAATTTTGCTGCTTTAGGCAGTAGTTACTAGTATGTGTCACCTCACAACTATTGCGATGAAGTCGATGCACGTCCTTGACGAATCTCGTACAAAAAAAGAACAAGAGGAAGAAAATGCAAAGATATTACGCAAGGCTTAAAGCTATCTGTCCTATCCGAGAGCAATGTCTTGCGTACTAGTTGCAACGTCTTTGCTTGCATCGCGTGACTTTGTCAAGGTAGGTCGTTAATAGAATGCTCATGTAGTGGCAGGCAGGTATGCATTTCGTGCACCTGCAACTATTTTAATGCAATGGCGAACTCAACGTTACTGTTTCGGTTCGAAGTCGAATAATGTGTTGGATGTGATTTATTTTCTGTTTGTCGCTTTTAACATCTGCATTGCATGATGTGAGATCATCAGGGAATGAATTATTAAAAATTTAAAATTTCGAGTTGCATGAAGAGCATATCGAAACGCAAGGACTGATGTGTCTGTTTTATAACAACCGACTGAAATTGGAATTTCACTGTTTTCTAAAGACATGTCGATTTACTCAAAATGCTGAGAAACAGGAGGTTTTTCAGTACTCTCAGAAGAGTAAGAGACAAAATTCTGAAATTGCTGGGTAATAATGCTGATTCCAGAAGCAACACAACTAAATGTATCTAATATTAAAAGGGTCATTCACGAATCTTACATTTATATGCCTATTGTTTAGTACTAATTAACATATGTAGGGAAATGGTGCAGTGAAATAGAGAAGTGCGGCAGCGAAAACTGCTTCTAACAGCATTGAAGGACATTGCGCACATTTTGTTAATTAGTGGAACAAATGTGATTTTGTGAATAGCAGTTATATAGCACTCAAGGAAATTTTAGTGTTTTTTCCTCTTTCTGAATTTTACGGTACAGAAATTTAATATATCGTTTATTTAGATACATTCATTGTAATGTTATTATCATGTTTTTTAAGTGTGTCGAAGAAATACCTTGCAGTAAGCCCAATACGCTCGTAAGAAACCGATAGTTATAGTTAATAATGAATAGCGAAATATGTTACTAATGAATTGACGATATATTTCACGAATTGTTTGAAATTTCAAATAAAATTACCAACAAATTATTCTTATTTAAATATTGTAAATTGTATTAGAATTCTTATAAAGATTAATGAAAGAAACTAAAGGGAACTGTAAAAGCTCTTAATGCAAAATGTTTCTTGAATGAAGAGTGGGCTTATTTGAGAAATGCAATTTAACTATGTTCCTGCATTAAACAAAAAGTTTAGGTGCCCAACTGTATAACGAGTTCGAATAATTAGTACGTCAAAATCAACCTACCCCCCACATCTATCTCTAAGGCCGAGTAAAGGCAGACAGTCGTTGTAAATGGACATTTATGATTTCGATTGCACCTCTCTTTATTGGCGTCTGTGCGGCTACGTTCATTGCAAGAACACTTTGGGCAGTATTACTTGCTAGAACTGTCAGTGCAACGCATGCAAGCGCAACAAATACACTGTTCGGATTCTATATACTGCGAGACGAAAAGTCCTCTGAGGCAGAAAAGTAGATGGCATGAGTGTCGGAAACAATTCAACACGGGAATGCTCCCTTGAAATATTACCACTATCTAGATTTACGCTCGTGAACTGTTGCATGTCAGTTCTTTCACATACGTAGATATCAGTAGCACCAGCTACCAGAAGCTTTTAGCTTCAATGGCATTTTAGGTTGTGATATACTACAATCGAAAGAAACAAGTATACCAAGCAAAAACTGGTCGTTAACTGCAACTTATTATAATATTCTACGCTTTAATTGTATCAATGTGCGAGAGTGAACACAGAATTGATACGAAAGGAGGTGTCAGGGAAGAAAATTGATTAACAAAGCATATATTTGCGGATCCCCGGTGGCCAAGATTGCGGGTTCAAGTCCCGCCTTGGGCATGGTTGTATTTGTGTTCGTCCCTTTCACCCCCTATCATCACCGTATCATGTCATCTTCACTTATATAACGTTAAACCCAATAGTGGTCGCTAATGACCTTAATGTTGATGCGATGTTAAATAACAAAAAAAGCATATATTTATTCATTATTTACCCTTAACTAAACAAAAAATACAACCTAATACAGAATAATTAAATCAAGTGTAACTTTATTATCGATATCATGGTTTGGGGAAAAGTTTCGAATGAAAGTAGTCTCCTTCTCGGTTGGCTTCTTCGGCCATTTGATCCTTTCAGAGAATGCGGAGATGGTTTTCGTTTTGCATCTAGGCAGCAAAAATGGTCTTTTATCCCTCCTAAACATCACATTCAGTTTATTCCTGTTTTCGAAATAAAATATATTTGTGTTCTACATATTATATTTGTGTTCTAGTATATCACAATTTCAAATGCCTCTAAAGCTAAAAGTTTCTAATGGCTAGTGCTACTGATACGTATGTGAAAGAACTGTCACGCAATAGTATGTATGTATGCACTTTGGCACATCAGCTCTTTACGAGCTGAGTCCTACGTCACGCAATAGTGCACGAGCGTAAATCTAGATGGTGCTATTATTTATATAACGGACGGACAAACTATCCATAGCATCTTTGCATGTACACAAGCATTGATAGAAAAAAGTAGAATGTAGAATTGACAGAAGAACTTGCCGAAAAAATTACTTTCGGGTACATCATATTTGTTAGAAAAAAAACGAATTACAATAAGAACAACTATATCTAGGCAGGAAAGAAGAAAAATGTGGGCAAACATATTACACAATTCAACCATTTTATCAAGCGGAAGTATTCTAGTCATTTAACTCTTGCGGTTTACAAGCCCAATTACTGCTTTCTGAAAACGAGCCTGATATCGATAATGTTAACGGAAGTAACGGAAACCAGTGTGAGCAATCAAAATACCAAAAGATAGTACCAAGAACCATTTGACATTCCAGAACCAAATGGACGTGGCCGATTCAAATACCTCCAAAAATTAACATTGTTCGTAATTTTACTCATCTGTTTTCAAAGAATTATCATACACTGATAGTATTACATCTACATGAGTACTCCCTTTTCAAATATATTTATTTTAAATGTCAAACTAACGAGCAAAAAGTAATTTCAATTTTTTTATGAGGGAACCCAAACTGAAAACTGCTCTCTTCTAAACTACTTTATAGACCTTACAAAAAACTTTACGTTTCCAACGTAGTCATTGGTCATTAGTCTTTGAAATAATATTTACATAAGCACGAAAATACTTTTTTTTCCTAATACAATTCCGAAATATATTCCAAGGTTGTGGTATCTGGAGTCTCATCGATTCCACAAAGAGCTAATCAGTGCCATTACGTGTAGCAAACATCTGTCCTCATCTCGTGACGTTGCTCCCTCCCCTAGCATTACGTTACAATCCAACACACACATAGCTGACGTGGCCGATCTGGCACGCAAGTTATAGTGTGCAGGAATGCATAGGCCTTAGGTAAAAAAAAGAAACTTCCGCAAAGAGATAAAGGGGATTGTTAACACGTTGGTTGACTGTTCAGATTTTGAGGCAGTGTGACGTTCTATTTTACATGTCACAACAGCATGGAATCAATATTTTTTATTAATTCTTTTTTCATTGCTCGAGTTATTGCAAAGCCTCGTAAACATTAAAAGCGACATTCAAGAGTAATTGATTGCCAAAAAAGGATGTAATAGCAGTATTTCTTCCCGTTGTAAAATTTCTTTCACTCTTTTTCTACTTCCCTCCTCACTCGTTCTCCTACTCACTCAAAGAGCAGAGTAATACCGTAAGAGCAATCTAGAAATTCTGAGACTTCCGATTCCACACAACAGGTAGCCAGCATATCATCCTCATTGACATAACGGACAATAACGTTTTCCATACGGGAGTTGTTATTGTTTTAGTAAATTTCATATGAAAACATTGAGTAAAGATTGATTTGTTATTTGTTTTACAACTGAACATTAAAATCGTTTTAAACTTAAGTAACTGTGACTGTATAGGTAAATAAACTTCAACTTAATAAGATTAGGAAAGGATTGGAAAGGATTGAAAAGGATAAAATAATTACATATTTACAAAAACAATTATATTGGACGTCAACTCAAGTAATTGTAAGGTTGTCGACGTTTCGGCTGTGTTCGGGAGCTTTCATGAGGAGTTTAAATGTAAAATCAAATGACGGAAATCAACATAAGGAACTTGAGAGTAACCTATCAAATATCAAGATTCTCAAGTTCATTTTATTCATTTCCGTCTTCTGGTTCTACATTTCGATTCCTGACGAAGGTTCCAAACCACAGTCGAAACATTGACAAATTGCGTTCAGTTGACATCCCTTGCTTTTGTAAACGTGTATTTTTCTGATGCCATAGTCGTCTGCTTAACTTAACTGTTTGAGTGTTAGTGATTCCGGGTGCGTCAACTAAAGAGGTCATTGGTCCCGTAAGTGAAGTGCAATGTTTTCATCTAGGGGGGGTGGCGGGGGTAATCTTCCCCCACTGGATGGAGAGATCCGGCGCCGACCTACTGTCGCCTAGCGGGGGGTTTCTCAACCAGGTATCTCCAACCAGCGGGGCACCACCCCAGCCGGGACAAGCTCTAAACCCCCGACCGGTCTCCAGCATATTGGTAGAGTAGTGAATGTTAGTTTAAGTGTGTGTGTGTGTGTGTGTGTGTGTATAAGGGATGATGAAGAGAACAAAGAAGAGGAAGGAAAGATCGCGCGCGGTCCTTGACCAGTTTGTTAGGGGTACTCTTCCGGCATTCGCCAGTTGTTGATCGGAGAAACCACGGAAAACTACCTATCAGGGCAGCTGGCCGTTAGAATTCTCCTCCAGACAGCGACTGAATTCGACCTAGCTGACAAACTAGTGTCGAAAATCCTCCCATCATCGGGACTCGAACCTAGGACATCCCGGCCGGAGGGACAGCGGTGACCAGATGATGACTTGTGCGATCTCTCCCGGTGCTTAACTTAAGGGTCGTTATTGTATATAGTTAAAATTCGGGCCAAAGACTCAGGGTTTTGTCACCATTAGTCACGTCAATCATTAGAACCTGTTAACGCCCGTGGTACATACACGATTTTATTTTGTACCAACTCTAATGATTCAGATTTACTTATTTACTAATTAAGTAGATAAAGAGGTTTGTCTTTTCATATTCCCTCCTATTATTTCCTTTATAATTCCGTCCATGAGAAAACGTGTAGCATCATTCAACTGTTTTCATATTCCCTCGTTACCACAATCCTTTTCGTTCTAGGTAAGTTTTACAGCGTATATCGAGCTCCGTATCAAAGACAATAACAAGCAATAACGTATCAGTAAAAATAAAAAAAAACATTTTTTTAACTGAATTACGTAGAAAAGTATCTGCAAAGTAACTTCAACTTAAGTCATTAATTTTCTGTCATCAAACATTTATCCTAATTTAAAATTACAGTTTTTTCAAGATTCCATGGAATTTATGGATTTTTTATTCAAGTCCTAGCAGATCCATCGATTAAAATTAGTATTACTCTCCTCTGAACAGCCAAGTGAAGCCTTTTAAGGACAGTATCATTAAACAACTCCCTAGCAAATTAAGAGCTTAAAACAAACTCTCAGGAGTTTTCTTGAAGCAAGATTGAAATCCTCGATGAATATCTCCACCTTAAATAATTTGCGATTAGAATTTCTGAGGGCTCGGAAAAATACTTACGCCAGATTGCAAATGGGATAATGTGAGCTACGTTCTTCCAATAAAAGAAAGCTGGAAGATAAGAAAAAATCCACGAGTTACAATCCTCCAGAGTGAAAACATACCAGAATACTATTCGTATTCTAATGCAAGATTATTAGTGTTACGGATTGTCAATTATAGAAAAATATTTTATGGAAAAAAAGGAAGAATAATATGGTATTTCTGAAAGTATTGCATTCATATTGTGATACATTTCCGCCTGTATTTTCTGATATTCAATGCCGAGTTCAAAAGAAAATTAGTACCCACTTCTCAAGTAATTTGGCTCTAAAGGTAATGGTTTGAAAAGTTCAAAAACTCATTTCAATGCTCATCATTAAGTGTATTAATAGTTGAACTGATAAAAAATAATTTAATTTTGGAATCAGCGAACCATCTAAGGAGGGAAATAACACTAACTGAAAACTTTGCGAAATAACGATCGATTTGCTTTGGAAAGAAAGCACAATCTAAAATTCCAAGACAAACATCGACTGCCCGCAGAAACGGGCGCTTTCGGAACGTTTAAACAAGTCACACTCGCAGGGCGCGGGCAGCCTCGAAGGGTAAACATACCAAAATGGATCGAGGCGCTCCGGTGGACTCCGCTTCCGGTCTGAGCTGCGCCGGTCGTCGCTGCGGCCGACCGAATTCTCTGAGCGCGAACCCAACACTGGCTCCCTTCGCCGCGCGCAGGCATTTCCCGGCTCTATCTCGAGGCCACGGGTGAAACCGCCGCGCCGCGCCGCGCCGGCATCCGGCCTTCACGCATCGGTAAAAACTGAGCCGTGGTAAGAACGCAACCGCGCGGCTTGACCGGACGTCCCGCTGAACCCGGCGCTTCGCGCTTGTTTTGATGTTTACGTTTTGTTTACGCGGAATTGTGACTGACTGAATACGTTTTGCCGTTAATAAATTTTTCGGTATCAAGAACCAACGGACGGACGGGTGGATGGACAGACGGACAGGCATTTTGCCGTAAATCAATTTTTCGGTATCAAGAACCAACAAAACATGGATTCTCTTTACACAATACGCAGCAGTGGTGTCAAGGGCTTCTACTGGTGGCAGTGGCACGCGTCGTGGCTCCATAGCATGCAACGAGCTCCTCTGCGCAACTAGCGTCGGGAAAGGAAACTATTAGTAACCCCGCCGTTTTACAATAGGGCTCGCATTGTCTGGTGGTGGGTGAAGAAATGCGTGAAGGGGCGATTTCGTCGTGGTCACTCGTACTACGGACTCCCGCTCGTGGCATCGACCTTGTCAACACTGCGCTAGAGGAACTTATTTACTACATATAGGAACAAGAATGATTCATCTTTCGGTTTCGGGTATCTACAATACGACTTTTCCTTCGAATAAATGCCGTTTTTATTCGTATTATTGCACAAGTTTCTCTATAAAACGAAAGTATTAAGGCGAGAAAGTAAAAACAAAAATGTAATACAGTATTACACTACAGTTTCGTAGGTAGTGAATAAAAATGAAGTGAACATGAAAGTCATACAATTGGTATAAGAGTTAGGTATTCACTCAACGTTTTGTAGTGTGTACGAGTATTTAACTGCCTAGTCTGGCCTTCTGTTGCGATGTATGAATGTGCGATGTGCGAATGTTGCGATGTATATATACATCGCACACACACACACACACACACACACACACACACATTCATACATACTATCTAGTATTTGAAGGACCAATTGTTTCATTATATTTAATTCAACATATCTGCTTAGGCAAAAGCATCCCTTTACATTTACAAAGTATTCATGTCTCTTCAGAAATACTACTAAGGTCGCCATCTAGAAATGAATTTAAATATCGCGGCTTCTTGAAAATGAAACTATGCTCTAAATCAATTTTAAATGTACTAAACTGTTTGAAAGCATTTTTCTCAGTGCATCTTCCGACCGAGCCCTGACGACGTCAAAACGACATTTTTCGTCAAAAGAATTAAGCCTAAATACAGACCTACACTATCTTACATTTACTTTTAACATACTGCTCCTTCTCAAAGAGAAATTTCCGGAGATCAGGACTTATCGATCACTTTATGAACGTGGGAGGCTGAGTTGTAAAATGTTCCAGAGCCCGTAGTACCATTGAAGTGAACTATGATCATGGTCCTTGTTAAAAAAATTACGAGATGTAGGACGTGAATTAATCAATATAAAGACAGGGGACTATCTTCCTTATTATTCCATTTATTTATATGATTTCGGGAAACGAAACATGCTTCAAAAGAATGAAGTGCGAAGAAAGAAATTTTTTCGCTTTCTTGGGAATCTATTTTTCACGAATATAAATTTCCACATTCTCGTAACTACATAATATTATCCGCCAACTACAATATTTACTTCCGACTCAAGGTCTCAATTTGTAGTGAGCGAAGAGTAAACTTTTAGACTATAGATTAGGGGCTGGAAAACGCGAGATGAACAAGCATTTTAAGTTACGCAGAAAAGGAAAAACGTTTACCATCTCTAATTCGTGAATTGATTAATTAATGCAGTTCATTTTCTGGAGCTAATAAATATCCTTAATTCGTGTCTCGTCAAGATCTGGTCCATATTTGAGAAGAGTTTGTAACTGTAACGAAAAATTGTCAAGAGGAACACTCTGATTTCGAAGTTGATTAAAGAGGAACTTTTGAAAATCTGATAAATGTGCTGATCAATTTAGATCAAAGTATACTGAAAATAAGAGCATGAGAGAAATTCGAAACAATGAAGTTTAAACTGACTCAGGAATTGTATTTCATTTTCTATTTACACGATAAATAAAACTTCGAGCGTCCATGTGGCAATTAAACAGAATATTTCGTCTAATTTCGAATATCTCTTAACAAAAATCATAAAAAGGCAAAATCATTTCACCTGTGACGTAAATGAACGAGTAACGACCTCGTGACTGCAATTGCCTTTCTTTTCGGGTGACTCACGGAATTAACAAAGCCTTATGTCCCGGTCTCGTTTACTACAATAGTCACTTGTAATAATTCAATACACTCCTGTGCTTGCCATAGTGTTCTCTTGCGATTTTGCTTAGTTTAACAAAAACGTATTTAAGAAAAAAAGAATGTGTTTTTGAAGCTATCATGTGCGAATAACTCTTTCGGAAGACTGATTTTTCAAATCTTACTATGACCACTTCTATCCAACTCATTAATAGAAGTTTTTTTTATTCGACATTTAATTTCCTCGTGCACGGATGCATGAAAAGGAAAGTCTTCGTGTGACTGTTACATGAAGCTCAAGGATTCTTGAATACTAAATAATAAACCCAAGAAGATTCGTGATAAAGAGAATAAAAATTCTTGTTCAATCCCGACAACATAATATTGTTGTCGTGCCATTTGTAATGATCTAATGTGGAAGAGTCGGTTTCCTGTTATCATCATTTGGCGGTTGCTTCAAAGGCCATACGCACAGACTTAGCGAATGAGTTACAGTTTTAGAAAACCCCAAATCCCAACGATAAACTATTGAATATTATGGTGAGAACTCTGATCTTGATTTGTTTGAATCAATTAATTGAGACTCCTGAAAAATAGTGATTTTTCACATTTGATACTAACAGTTGACACGACTTTGTCAGCATAGCATTATGTTACAATGATGAATAATCGTTAAACATTTTCTTTAAAAAATCTTATTTTATAAAACAAGGAATCCTGTAGAATTAAAGATTCATTTCAATAATGCTTCATTTTTTATCTTTCAAGTTTATACGTTCCTTGCCCGGAAATTCCCAGACCTCGTTTCGGCTGTAAGCGCCCTTTCAACACGTAGCAACGCATTACTGAGCAATGACTAACACTGAGCGATTGCGTGACCGCCAGACATTCACAGCCAGGAGCTTCCCAGGGGCGTGACGATTCATTCATTAGAGTGGCGCGAAGTATGACTCCGTGACAAAAGGGGACCACACCCAGCTCGAAGCCCTGTTCCAACTGACTCTGTGACAGAATTCAAGGTCTGGAGGACGATCCCTATCAAATATTTCTATAGTTCATTGATTTCGAATTGTTACATGGTTTGACATCGGATTGGGTCGTACCTAAATCGATAAGAAAATATACGGTCACAATTGTATATAGGACAACTTTCCGGGTCAAATCCACCGACGTAGTGACTCATCCGAGTCGTGGTTCCAATGACATTTCTTTTCAGTGGTGATTGCATTACATTACACTTCACAATAGTTTAATGTCTACTATTCTTCCTATTTACTAACATCGAAGTCACAAAGATTATTACATATATTGCAATACGCACAACCACATTAACAGATATTGGACGAACAAAACACGACCTTGAGCTACACACCGGCATATTTCGCAAAGAATGTACGTCGTAAGCATCAGTGTCAACGACATCGTGCTCAGAGACTCACCTGAAATCCGGAAGCAGCACGTGTCTGAGCGTCAGTCAGCCTCTTCCTGAATGTGTACGAGTACGCTAGCCGAAGGATTTGCAGCGTGAACACGTCACTAGCATAAATAGACGGGGGAGACGCGAAGCGAGGTCCTACCTACGTCCACTGCGGCTGCGAGGCTGGTGGCTGCCTGCGCGACAGCAGCTGCTCTCTGGTGGGCAACGGCTGAATCACATCTGCCGCTCTTTTCTATTGTTAAGAATATTAGCGAGGTCGCAATTTTCACGCGCGAATTAGATGAAAGCGTGCGTCATCCCAGTACTGCTTCTCCTTTCGCTCAATCTTGATGATGGTTAATACTCTTACGCAATAGGGAAGGAAATAACGTAGTATTTCCGATTCATTTCTTTAAAACAAGGGATACAGACAATTTAGAGCAAACTGTGTTTGAATAATAAGTTTGCATATGTGAAAAAATATAATAAATTATTTAATTCGGAAAATTATTTAAATAGGACAAATTTAATAAATTATTTTTAATGAATTTTAGGCCTATCAATGAACATAGTCGGGATTTAACTCCTGTCTTTGACAAACGCGAGTCTCAACTACATAAATGCAATACATTTTCGGGAGAGAATCCTCATTATTTATCTTAAGAGGCGGATAAAATATTAGGAAGGCATCTAAAGAACGTTACAAGGAGCTAACACGTAACAAGGATCCACACTTCTGGTTGAAATCAGAAATTTATCAAACGAAGATCTTGGAGATTTAAATAAAGGAGGAATTTATTTCCTTTTGTTTCTAGCTTTCAATTTCTATTAGAACGAGAGAGACGAAGTGGATTTTGGAGTACCTCCTTTCCCAAACTATTAAATTATAATATGTGTATGTATATGCTCTAGTTAATGAAAAAAGTTTTGTAAATTGTCTCTTTATCACAAAAGTGTGACATAAATTTATTAAGGTTTGAAATTAAGTTCCAGAGAATGTCTTTGTTGTTGCTATTTGCTCCGAAAGTGTACACTGGCTGCTCTTTTAAATTATATCTTTCGGACAAGGTAATAGTAACACGAAAAGTGTAATATTTCCTCAGAATTAAGGGTGTTGTTGATACTAAAGAACAAAAGTATTGTCAAAGTTTGTTATGCTAAGAACAAAACTTTTTCAAAAAACTTGATATTCCTTAAAATCTCTTCGTTTCCTTTCCTGTTAATTATTTTTAGATGCACCGCGAAATACGCTATTATAATAATTTGTAACCTTTCCTTTTCAAAATCTACCGTCAAGATATGCAGGCTGAAAATGACAATTTTAACGAAACAGGGAACGTTTGTTGGTGCTTTGCCAAGAGACCCTCATTGATCTGTTGACAGGGATCTTCAAGCGGAAGTCTTGTTAGAAGCAGGCAGCTCTTAATATTGACGATGGGTGTTTCTTTCGGAAGCGGAAGTATTAATGTTTCTAATTCTCACATACAATCCATTATTATAACGCGGTGGTATTGGGACAGCTATCGAATTAATGTTGGCATATGCGATAACTGAGATTAATATTTATTTCTCAATTAACATTTCTTTAAATGTCAATCATTGTTCCACATAGTTTTCTATAAATAAAATACTCACAAGAAAAAAAAGCTTACAAGTTATACGGACTAGATTATGTCAGATTATAGCATGACGAATGATAATTGATGAAAAAGTGATTAATATAAACATTTTTCAAAAAGATCTTAACTAAGAAAGCAACAATTTTTAAAAACGAAATAAGATTTTTAGAATGCGTAAATTTCTCGCCCGTTCATTCTGTAAGAATCCAAGAATATCTTTGCAATTAAATCTCGTGGAAGGTACAAGTGAAAAGGCAAAGCATATAAACTGGTCAATGGTCATATATAATTATCTCGAAATATCGAACATTTTTAGTTGGCAATTCCAATATTACATTTCAAAGATAAGGTTATTTAATAGAGGCGTTATTGGTTTGTTTGCAGGTTGTACAATTGCAGCTTTTATTCCTTTCACTGATTCTTAAATTCACCCAATGCCATTTGAAATGGATAGTAAATTATTATTTCTCCACGAGCATTTTTATTCTTTGACCAGCAATTTCATTCAAAACTTCCCGCTACAATTAAATGTTCAAAGAAAGGGATATATCCATCGCAGCATTAGCTCTAAAGAGAAAGAAAGACTAGACAAATCCAATCGAGATGGGGCAGGAATCATTGATCAGTAGCTATTTGCAATATTTGTTTTAGAGAGAAAATCCAGTAAAATAAATTTTATATGGTAGCATAGGGATACATGCTAAATTGTTTAATTTAAAAAAGCTTACTATTGACTTTTTGTTGGGTTAGTTCCCTCTCCTAATGGTACACAAATGTTTCACAACAGAAAAAGCTGTACTATACTTATTGCTTTGAAAGGATTAATTCCCGTTAGAACTACTCCACCTCCAAATGACATACTATTCGTCAGGTCGACTTTAAAAACTTAGCTCTTCTTTCAAAGTAAAGCTTCACCGCCAAAAGGCGATAAACATTCCAGATAAATGCAATTATTCCATCACTTCAGGCGGATTCGAGCCTTCTCCCACTCAAAAACAATATCTCTTGCTAAATATAATTGGTATACATTAATAAATACATCGGACTACATACGGTCTTTTAGCTCTGGAATCTTTACATCTTCTATTTTATGAGTCATACTTGAATTGTTAATAACAGATGCCGACCGGTGTTGTTAGCAATATTTAGAGTCCTAATGTTTCTCATCCATGTAATAAAAAATATTTGCTAAACACCTGATTTACTAAATTTTAACGTCCGACGAAATACGAACTAAATCCTCCATTCATCCTGAATCTACCAGAATGAGCGCTGAAGAAAACTTGAACAAAATAAACATGAGCATGGTGTTTATTGGACCAATATTCTGTTTACAAACTTGAACCTTCTTGAGAACATTCGATTTTTTCTGCGATGCAATTTTTTCAATCAAAAACTTTATCGGCTTCGCCTCGCTTTTACTCAGCTCACCCACGTAATGGTAAACGAAATTGTAGAACGAGGTATTACAAAATCACTTGATGCGAGACCTCCTGACAATATGTATTTATATTGCTATGAATGTGTTGATATGATGAGCTACTTGACATGTTCATCGTCAAGGAGTCGCCTCTTCAAGCTCATTATTGCAAATAAACTCGTGGTGACGAAATTCAGATGATTTTATTTTTCTTCTGAAGAAATCTTGCAGTCGGAATTTGAATATCCACAGTATGGTTCAGTTATTTCTCTGAACTGTAGAACTATTAGTACCCAGCTGTCCTTTTTCTGCCACTTTCCTCTGGAAGAACAAATGGTACATCATTTCAGGGTTGCCAGATGCTTCGTACAAACATCCGCCGTAAATCCTCCCAAATCCGCCGAAGAAGAAAAATTCGCCGGCCTGGTGGCCGGAGATCGCTAAAATAGTAGTGCTTGTAGCGATCTCGGACCGAAGGATCGCTGATACGAGTCCTGCCTCGGCATGGTTGAATATGTTCGTCCTTTCATCCCTATCATCATATCGTTTCATCAAAAATATCATAACGTTAAATTCCAATAGCGGTCGCTAATGGCCTAGAAAGTTGATGCGACGTTATATAATACATAAAAAAATAAATTTTTCTAACGGAAAATTGAATTGACATTAAAATAATTGTATTTGTTTTCTTTGAGGTAGTGACCCTATGAAATGCTTGATTAGTTTCATTTTTGTTTGTTCATACTGTAATTAATAATTTATGTTAAAGCTTATACATTTATTATAATAATAAATTCTATTTAAAAATTAGTTACGACTATTCTTACGACTACAGCAGATGGGAGGGAATACTTTAAGGGATAAACTTTTTTTTTTTCAAATGAGATCATTTTATTTATTACATCATATCATATTGAATTGTTTGTTTGGATGATTGTAGCTAAACTTAATTTTAAATGGTGTGATCTAAATTAACTGCAAGTACTGCCAATGCGATGTATTATATACTGATGTGCACGACAAAGACGCTATGGCTTTAGAACACGTCCTTTACTAGAGATCTAACAACTAATCTCTCAAAGTAAATTTGAAACGAATTAACAAATGATTAATGAAAAATCATGCATAAAGTAAAAAAGCTAAAAAATCAAACTCAATCTCAACGTCTTTGCGTTTTTTTGTTGAAAATTTTATCGTAATCTGAAAACCCGCCCACAACCGCACAGGTTTTGATGCGTTTGTCGTCCATTGGGCGGTATTCTGCGAAGTCAATTTTTGTCCCGCGAGAGAGACACCGTTTTTCACCCGAAAAGCGGAATTCCGCCCAATATGGTAACCCTGCATTACTTCGTTTCTTCTTAATGATGTAATATAAATTCTTAAAAAAGCAATAAAGAGTTCCTTCCCAGCGAGTGAGTTCTGGCTCACTGAAGTGGAGTTCCATCTACAGTATTATAGAATACTACAATAAATAAGTATTTGTTTGATAGTAGGGAATCCTTTTCCGATTATCCAACCCCATTCCGACGCCTAAGGAACTTCCGGAGCCTCCGTGGCAATCCTTGCGAATACCTCGTGAGTTCCCGAACCTCACATCGAAGTAGCTCTCGAGCGCATCTCGGTACTTACTAAAATGTTGCCCGAGATAGCTCTTTGGCCCATTCTCGGCCGTTGAACCTTCCAAGGCCTGTGCCACACGAGCGTCGTGTTGACGTGCGTTTGACGCACGCAGTAACGCGCGTTATAAATTAACACGGTATCTTATGCGGAACCGGCGAAAACGCTCGTGTGCGCTCGTTTCACTTAAGATACTCATACATTCTACGACGCGCGTTAGTTATCGCAAATACAGGTTACAGGTAAAGTCTAGAGATTTTAGGAAGGATTAAGATTTCGAGGTGATATGAAGGCCTGTGAATGATCATGGGCACAATAAGCATACACACCTTACGCGGGATTCGAACTCAGCTCTGGTGTCCATGTACTTACCACGCCTGCCCCAAGCCCCAGCGCCACCGAGCCGACCGTTTCGACTACAGTACTATGCCCGTAAATTAAATCGTGTTACCAAGGCAGATTCAGAAAGTGCGAGGGACGCAGCCGACAGGTTTAGCGCAGAGCAGATCGCACTAATATTGGCTTTCATCCGCACTCAAGCACCACATTTTGACATCACGTCCTCCTTATTGGATCAAAAATACATTAATGACTTGTTCAGAGGCGCCTCCAGGATTTTCCTGGAGGAGTGGGGCTACTGCTCTGGTGTTCACAAGACCTGATGTTTTCTTATAAATAATTTTTCATTTACGCTGAAAATGAAATTATTTTTATTATTGACTTACTTTTTATAAAGTAAAAGATTTACTGAATGACTTTTGTTAGTTTAGAAAATTAGTGAAAGCTATTGTTTTAATATATATCATTGGCTTCTGGGCAAAGGGCTGAAGCCCAATGAGCTCCCTCCTCTGTTTTGATGCACCCTTTTTAATGCCATTTGGCAGTGAAGTAGTACCTATGCAGGTTTACTTGTGAAAGAATGTAATGGCTTAGATTTCAATGTCAACTGACGACTAATAAAGCATTGTCTGCAAAATGTCCCACAAGTTGAATTGAAGGGGAAAAAAGGAGAATTATGATCTCCTTTTTCTCTTTTCCTAAGAACAAATTTGGTATTGGCATTTTAATGAAACTAAATCAAGTTTGAATATATGTAACTTAAGAGTTTTATTTCCTTTAACAATTAAGCTCAAGGAAACTTTTCCATTGAGTTAAAAAGGTTAGATAGTTACTACTATACCCGCCAGACAATTACAGCTTTGTGATCAGACCAACTTGAATATGCCACAAGGAAAGCTCTCTTTAAATTCTCTAGGACAACTTTTAAGCAAATTTACCTGTTTAAATTGCTTTGAATTGATCCACAATATTATATACTTAATCTAATGTTGAAGTTGATTGCTAAAGGACACACAAAAAAGGAAAATAAGTAATTAAACTGTTATTTACAACTTTTTTAATACTGTTTTTTAATACAAAAGGCACACCAATTCTTAATGGAACTTTAAATATTAAAGATAGAAGGCAAATTTACTTTTTAAATTCACACAATACAAAATATTTTAATAGTCATTAGTAATTAAAGACAAAAATCTTCATTAAATTTGCAATTTGTCATCACAATGTATGTTTCAATTGAATGTGCCAAAAGGCTGAAGGAGCTAAGAACTTCATTAAAACTTTCTTTGACAGTTTTTACATTTAATAATGTATCAAAGTTTTTCATTATTCATTAATTCCTTTGAAGTAATTTAACAATATGAGCAAACAACAATAAAATGGCAATGATGAATCTTTTTCACAAAACATTGCCATTAAAATGCATTTTATATTGTTTTTTGACATTTTACACAACTGAACTGAACACCAACAGGCACATGAAATAATTTAAAAATTGTCACATAATACAATATTGATCTGACAATTTTTTCATTCATTTCTACATTTCCCCCAAATCACTGAGAATATTTTAAAATGTGATTTTTCTCAAGGTCCCCAATCAAAGCAACCAAAGCTCTCTTTATCACCTCAGATGTCTCTCCCTGAAGCAAAAATTATCACCACTGAATATGACATTTTGTTTAACAATCATAATAATCACGTCATCACATCATCATATCAATCATAATAATAACATAACTCTCACTCATTAATATGATATCAGCTATCTTACCTTCACAACACTTTCCAAAGTTTTATCATACAGTCTTTCAAATTCTCTTTTTATATACCGAGTCAATTTCACTTCGACTTACAATAATTCTGATCAATGTTTTGTCATCTGTTCCAAACAACAAGCCTGAATTCTTTTAGCAAAAAATGTTGGTGGATGGTACATTTTTACTGGAAATGTGTATCATTTTCAACTGAAAATGTATTTAAAATATTAATAACTATTAACCCAAAAGTTAATAATAAATAATGATTATTTTCACAAACCTATGGCCAACATAGCATCCAACAATTCTCCAGACAATTCATTCTGAAGTGCCTGCTCAATAGTACGGCCAGAAATTTTCTTTATAGGCTTCAAATATCAGTTTGAGCTGTGGAAAACTCTCATGAGCCATAATTTATATTGAACACTTCTTCATCAGTTCCAAACTTAAGTTCTCCTGAAATTTCAATGTCACAAGAATTTTCACAATTGAAATAAATTATTAATTTAATTATCTATCATGTTTTTTAAATGTACTTTTATACGTTTCTTTGAGATCACTTTTCAACTGGGTAAATGAAACATGCTCTTTTTAATTTTTTTAACATCAACAGATGTGTATTTGCTTTAAAGGATTTTTTTTTTTTTCAGCAATTAAAATCTACCTGCCTGCGTCACGAAGGCATTTTGCATAGTTAGAGCATAGGCAGGGCTAGGTGGATAGCTGTCATCTCTGTCTTCCTGCAAGAATTGGAAAGCACTGATTTGATAGAAATGCAAAGTATAATTTCTTCAAGACGGGAATAAAACTTTTGTTCTAATAAAGTTGTTCATGCTACTTATATTTCAAGCATTATTTAATAATTATTACAGCAAATGATGTAGCAAGGAAAAGATAGTACCCCAAAAGGAAAAAGAAATTAGCAAATATCAGTTTCATTCACCCAGCCAAAAAGAACTGATCAACAAATGACTTGCATTAACAAGCTTGTTGCATGCCTAGATCAAAGTAATTGTGTTTTCCATCTTAAAAGGAAATTAGAAAGTTAAAATTTTGTTATTGTAAGAGCTTGATTCTCAGTTTACTAACAGAAAAATACATGCTGTAATGTGTCTTCTTTACATGACAAATTTTGAATGTATGCATTCTCATTCACATTCATGAAGTAACAAAATGATACAAAATATTTCTTAGGTACCTCATTTTTAGGCAAAAAGTATAGAAACTAAATGATGTCATTCAAACCAATTCTTTTTTTACATTTGAGGAAAATAAGAAATGTAATTGTCATAATTGCATAGGAGATATATATTTAATCAAGAACCTGCTTTATTCATATCTTTAATAAAAGTTATTGTAATTGTTCATTTTTCATCAAATTTTTTTTATCAAGACACAGAATTAATTTTTTTAAAATCCTATTCTTTGACAAGCTTTGTGGTAAAAAATATTATACTTTTGAAACAATAAATAGAAAGTAGTAACAAAGTAAGTTTTAGTCAAAGATATAAAAAAGGAATATGAACACTACATCATCGTCAACTTGGCATATAAATCAATAGAACTTCTAATACGTGGTTAAGGATGTTTTCAGAGACTAAATTAGTTAACATTCAGAACATTTAACAAAACTCTTAGTGTATGAAAGGTTATTCTACAAATCTATTAAAGGTAGGTTAAAGTTCATTAATATTTTTGTTTACTGAAGGTTTATAAAAATATTTAAATAAGAATTAGTATGCAATAATTTGTCTGCAACAAATTTCTAGTATTAAACTTGTTGAATAAATAATTTGAATTATTTTCTCTGGAAATACCAAGAAGAAATTGGGCATTCTCAAGACCAGGCTAGTGAGACAGTAGGCATAAGTAAAAGCCATCTAGGAGGCACGTTGGGTCTTCTGTTATTCAAAACGATAGAGGCAACCTATTGCTATTTCACCCTTTTAGTGTCGTGCTCAGAAAATAACTTGTGGGAACAAAGATAGGTGATTATGGTGATTATGGAAACAGTGACTTAGTGTTTTCAAGACCTTCTTAAACAATTATAGTACATGACTGAAATATTATGAGAACACAAAAGTATTTTCTTTACAAAAGAGGTACTTTCCAACATCAATTCAGCATCACTAGAACAATTAAATTTAAAGACCGAAATTGACAATCATGATACCCCAGGCCAGTTCACCCCCCCTCTCCAGCCCCATCCACTTTGTCTCTTAACTATGCTACTGCTAGTGAGAATTGTCAAGCATTTACTGCAGGTTATTAACCTACCTGCAGCATACAGTTGCTCAGCAGCCTCTCGGGCCCTGTCCCGATCCACAGATAAGTCATTCCTCACACCCTACAAGGAATAGTCAGCAGCATCTTACACAAGCATTTATTACACATGCAGCCCTCATGCACCTCTTTCCGTGAAGCTCAGCATGTTAAAACAAAGCTTGTTGAAGTAAATGTGATTAAGTTGCATAGAATAGCAAAGGGAGCATAAGAATTATTTATATAATAGTGAAATTGTAGTGTTTTATCAACTTTAACTCAGGTAATTCATTTTGTTTTTAGTGAAGAAAAACATTAACCATATCTTCATATAGTACAAGGTCTGTCTTGCCTTGTGCCATTATCTTGCCTGGATTAGAAGCTAGGAATTAAAATGTCTAGGAAGATAATATCCTAAAATATGAAAAGCCACTCAATTCATCAAATTTAATTTCTTTATCATCAATTTATTAAATTCATATTCTGTTGTTCATTCATAAGTACTTCAAAAATAATTTATTGTAAATTGTAATTATGGTAAATTTATTTCAAATTGGAATTGTGATATGGAAATTATTTTCCTAATACTTGAATCATGCAAAAAGTAAGTTCTGGACTAGTGTCATGTGCCTGGGTGTTAAAAAAAATTACATCTTGACCAGAGATGAATTGTGTAATTACGTTTCATTTGTGAAGTGTATACTCAGATTTTGATGAAGGAATTCCTAGGCAATGCAGTAGTGACACTACCCGTTATGATAAGAGCTAAGCAAACGTCTGAAATTCACTTGATGTTTCGCTGCAAACATGCTCTGCCAGTGGGCATATATACTGAAACATTTTGATTATAATGTACCATATTAATACTTACCTTGTTTGTTAATCGCTTATTCACAATCGTAACCTGCAATAACTTCACAAAACAAGAGGTGGAGATCATCTTTTCGTTAAAGAACGAGTCAGATAACAGGAGATACAGGTCCAACAATTGGATTGGTTGGATTGAATTCCGACAGCTTGACAGCTCCACCCAACAATCAAATAAGCTTACCAGAATTTGACCATCTGTTTGTTGGTTGCCAGTACCGACGCAAGTCACGCCACCGGAACCTGTATCAATGGAATAGGGAGATATAGCGAAAATGGCGCCTGAAGGGCAGGCAATTTGCCATACGCGAGTGCCAAGGGTGATGCTCGAGTAGGCGCCAACATTTTGCTTACTCTCTCGCAAAACTTTGTTTTTCCGTCAAAGAATGATCAGCTAGTGGCGCTCTATTTAATTTTTATGGGTGAGTTATTTCAGAAAAAATAAGAATGCGTACTGTTGTATTCCAAGGCGTTTAACTTTTTTTAAAAGTAATAATCACCTAATTATAGTAACAAAATTTAAGGTGGTTCACAGAGTTCACTTCACTGAGCATAATATTGACATTTTCAGTATGAAAATGAAGTCATCCACAATATTTAATACAAATTAAACATTTTTCATATTAATAAGTTGCAATCTTATAATAAGTTGCCATTGTATGATGATTTAAAAAAATTCTTACAACGCTCATATGCATCAACGATTTGTTTATTTCTTGATTATTTTTACTGCAAAGAATTTCTATGAGCGTATTTTCATTTGTTCCTGCTCCAACCATTGCTTTATTGAGCTGTTGCATAAATAATTCAACATGGGGAATACCATCATGCCACAATAACATCTTCAAATGGACCTCCCAATTCACTTTTCAAATCATCGATAAGATTCTGGAAAGAAAAAAAAGATATAAAAGAATTGTAAAATTAAACTTTGTTATCATTATTACGCAAATACATAGGTTCACCCAAAATATATTAACAAAGTAATTAAGTGAAAAGCTTTATTTTTTGATACCTAAAAAAATATAGATCAACTTACCCTTCCGTACTCTCAGTGAAAAATTTTGCAATCTCTTGGCGCTGACTATTAGAACGGTGAGTCAGAATATCAATGATTGTCTGCTCGTCAGTTCCAAAGCCTTTCATAGCAGTTCTTAAGGCCATTCGTCCTCTGCAGCATTGAAGCCAGATGCGGGGAACACAGTAGGTTCAGGCTAAAGGCAGAAGCACACAGAAGAATGTGTTATATGGAAAAGGAAATTTTATTTACTGGGATGCGCTTAGTTCTTAAATGATCTCCTCTCATATCCCGACAAATTAAGTATATTTTTGTAATGGTACTGCTGTTCAAAAGTCTGGGAAAAATTGCAATAACTGACAATATATTTTCAAAACGTAACGAGGGGCAAAACTACTAGTTTGTTCGTATAATCTAAGCGTAGACAAAATCGATTGTGCCACACCCGTACGTTTATCATGTTTCTCATATAACCATTCATTATCGATTAATTTCAATTTACCATGACTTCTGTTTTATATAGTTTTATTCTAGTTTTAAAGAATTATACTCTAATTTTTCGACACAAAATCTGAATGCAATACTTCTTGCTCTTGTCTTATTATAATCGAATCACCATTTCTATTATCCAGTTATTATTACGATTATTATTATTATTATTATTATTATTATTATTATTAATATCATTAATATTATTATTATTATTTATTTTAATATAATATTAAAATAAGTTTCCACTGGACGTTTCCATTAAAACATGATACATCGTTCAAATGGGTTTTATATTACAATAAGAATATTCATTTCCAAACTACTTCTCTAATAACTTCGCTTGACCTACAACGGATCCCGATTTCTGATGCTCCTTTTTAAGGGCTTACAATAATAGCACTGCAGAGGCTCCTGAAATGGACGAGTTGCTGCAGAAATAAACTCCGATGTGCGCTTCCGCACCACGTGCTACCCTGGAAAGTCTTGAACGTCTCTCTCCCAAGACTTCGGAAAACCCACACGAGATTTCAGAAGCTGTCATATGTATTGGAATTACAATAATAAAATAATTATACACTTGCAGATAAACTTAAGAGCTGGGAATTTAAAGAAATAGTTTGTAGAGAGAATGATAAGACATGTTGTATTATAATTGTTGCAGTTATTAAATAACGGTTTTTTCTTATTTTAAACATTTTAAAAATTTTACATTATTCTTTTGGTTGAGGATTTGATGATGTTATGGCTTTTTTATTGATGTTATGACATTTTTTTAAAAACTGTTGATTTGAGAAACTGTTGATTGATGAAGGTCATGTTTCAATTCCTGTAGTACTGAAAACACTAATATACTGAAATGGTTCAAACTACCGTTTACATTGCAATTTTTTTTCTTGTGAAAAACCCTACTGTAAACGGTTACTAGTACAGATTCGATTTTAAATGGAAGTAAGTAGCAAAGTGTTCTTTAGGATTTTAAGCGAGGATTGCCGATTATGAGTTATTATTTTGAAATATTTTTTTCGAGGGACTCGTTTCTGATATTTACTTCAACATCACGCGTCAAACCGTGAGTAATATTTGCGCCGGCACTATCAGAAACGGCACTACCAGAAGTCAAGAATCTTTACAGATTATTATCACTCTGTATTCTCAATAGATGATAAACAATTACATCGCGTACTAGTGGTAAGATGTCACTCGCAGTTCAAGTTCGAGTTAAGAGAAAAATGTCCAATTTGGAATACACTGAAAATAGCATAATAGGAAAAAGCCACCGTTTGCTTTTTATGTTAAAGTACTTTTCTGAATTCAATTATCAATGTAATTTGGAATACTTTTCACTTCATTATTTGAATTACAATTAACCTCAATTCTATATTTTTAATAATAATATTTCAAATACAACTCTTCAAGATTTTCTTCTTACTCATTTACTGCTGCTGTGAGATCGTGTAAAACTTACCGTGTAGTAGTCACCCATGTTTTAATATGGACGATGTCTTAATATTGCTGGGAATGTAAAAATCCTTTTGTACCTAAAACAAAACAATTGGTTTTTCTGAATACTTAACAAATTATCACACCTTAGCCAGTACATATCACCTATTGTAATTTCATGTCATACATATTATATCAATATCCTTGCACTATCAAATAAATTTCTTTCGTATTTTCACTACGCCTGAAACTTTTCACCTACCTAAAACCCCTAATTCGAAATCCAATATCCCACAATCTGGGAGCAAAATATTCGATTCCACAGTGAACTATGGCACAGAATGAATTATCCATCGTTTTTTTGTTCAGTTTTCCTTGATCAATTGAGCGATGACCCATTTTTTGGATTTTGGACATAAATGTAGGTCTTCTATGCGCACGTTTAATTTAGCTCTCGTTTTGTTGGTTGTGATAGGAGTAGAATAGTTGGGGGTGGCTTATTATTTTCTTACCATACTTTAAAATATCTCTAGTTTTCAAATGTTGATAACCACAATTTGTACTATGTGTTATTCATCATTAAACTATCTGAAGTAAAATATTCATGTAGGGATTTTGATGCTCAAGAAAAAGTTCGCAGATAATACTGCTCGCCCAGACGTCACATATTGCTTTTACTGTTTTTGATGATAAATATATCATATGAAAACAACGACTGCTCAAACAGACTCTAATCGGCATGGAAAGATGCAGGCCATCAAGGAAGACGCGGACCTGTAGTAAAAGGGTGATCTATTAGGGATTTTGGGTGCTCAAGAAAAAGTACGCAGAAAATACCTCTCGCCCATACGTTACCTATTGTTTTCACTTTTTGTGACGATAAATATATCATATAAACCATCGTCTGTCCAAACTGAGGCTAATCTGCATGCGAAGATGCAGGTCATCAAGGAAGACGCAGGAGGCAGGACGTCGTGCGCATGCGCGAGGCGACCCGACTGTCTTTTACGGCGCGCCATAAAACGCCATCATAAATGCGCTGCTCCTAACGCGAACCGGAGCGAGCGGGAAAGAAGCGGCCCCCACGTAACACCTTATTGCTTGATGCTCAGATACGCGGGAGACAGCTTTCCGGCAACACGATACTTAATCTCAATCTGTATTACACAAGTGCAGATTTAAAACTAGGACGTGGTTCTTACCTTTAATTACTCGCGCTGGTGCAGTGAGTGCGCCAGTCGCATTCTTTTGTTCCTGACGACAATACATGCATAATAATACATTATCTCTTCTGCTAACCTTTCTTCTGAGTTTATTTAACTGTTTGAATTCCTGTTTCAACTGCTCCGTTGCAAGCCGCGGGAGTAAGCCAGCTGAATTCTGTCTGTGAAACGTTTTCGGCGCACTGTGTGCGCCGCGCGAGTAATAATGTAAATACATAAAAGATATCAATTATTACGTATGATAGCAAAAATATATTATTATAAAATAATATGTATTTTTATAATCACTCGTGAATGTAAAAAATTATTACAAAATAGAAAAATTAGAGCGATATATTTTCTTGTATTTACTACCATTACAAATATCTCATAGAGTCAGCTCTACGAGTGTTATTTTGTATTAAGTTATTTATATATGTTAATTTTTTATTATAAATATATAACTTTTTCTATTAAATTAGTAATTAATTGGGGCACGTCGTTCCGGACCTAAAACTTTACAATAGACCTTATGCAACTGTTGTTTGCCTTATTCCAGGCATACAATATATTTCGTATTGTAAATTTCATATATACCAAATAATAACACAAAATATTATTGTATGCAATAAATCATAATTTTTCTTAATAAATAACACTAGTTTATCGCAATTAATGTTTTTGTTATTGCATAAACAATATTTTCTTTGATGGCGCACTCCACGCACCGCGCGTAATTACGTGTCAGAAAGAAACGCGAGTAATTAAAGGTTAATGTGATTTAATCTTTATTTTGCTAGGTCATACTGCCATAATTTAATTTCAGTCGTTTCTGTATGAGGGAATCTTTTACATCAGAAATTTACGCCCGTTTTTAAACTCTGACATCTAGCACTTTGTTGCTAATAGACCAACCACATCATTATGTTTTGAACAAATAAGTTGAAGTAAAATGTTTATTAGAACTTATTTTTCTGAATATAAACAGTAAAGAAGACTATCTCATTATCACAAATTCATTATTCATATTAGCTCTTCATTCGCTTATCCTGTTACAGTATTTATCTTCATTATCTTTATCAGATTAACCCATAACCATTTAAATAGCAACATCTTCAGCGACATTCACTTCAGACTACATTTCTTTAGTCGTGTTCCAGTAATACATCGGGCCGTGGCGAATCCAAAGAGGAACATGTGTTTCCCCTAAAGCTGACATTTTTGTAATTAATTTAATCAAAACATACAACCAATTCATCGCACCACTTTAATATCTGTTAACCGTTCAACTAACAATTAATTGTTTTTCAGATATTTGTGAAAGAAGGGGAGCGAACTGAAGTTTTTCTCAATTTGAAATACTATCTGGATTCAACCCAGATACCTGGTTTAAACGTAGAGCCAGATATTTTACCCTCTGACACATACTGAAAGTCTCATTCAGTACGTTATTTGCAATCATGGCTACAGCATTGCATCCATTTGTTCCACTTATCTCGTGCTAGTTTATTTGCTAGCTCTCCAAATAACACGTTCAATTGAATCTGAAGTTTTTCAGGATTCATGTTGATATAAGTTGGGAACTGACTGAATTAAACACTACGAGATAAATTTTTAAATGCCTTCAGGTTGCGAAGTCCCATACATTATCAAATTACACTTCTCATCTTGATTCGTCCATCCGTAAGACAGGTCAGAAACAAAAATACCTTTTGGAATCAACTGTATTCGTTTTTCTTGGTATAAGAAGTTTTGTTCCACCAGCGTAGCATGTCAGTACTGCTGAATCTGCAACTTCTCAATGCGTATTTTCCTCACAGCTACTGTCTTGACTTGTAAATGTTCAACACTTTACAAAATAACATAAAAATAATTCTAAACTACTCACGATATTCATATAAGACGTTATAATGAATTCCAGCTGGACCAGTCATGGTCCGAATGTTAACGACGAGACCATGACTGACGAGAGCCAATTTGTAGCCTTGCGACTAAGGAACAATCCACCAGGAATATACAATGCGTTGCAACTGCTAGAGTTATTTAGCAAGCACATTTTTATGAAATTGCGCACCGTACTTTTCACCCAGCAAGAAATCCGGCGAGAAAGTTCATGAATGTATGGTCGAACATATGCATTTTTCATTATCGGACAGGAGCTCAGATAGTTTGATTCGGTGCGTAATAAAACAGAATATTACACATGGAGCACTAAAGCATGTACGTACTCTTGTTTTAAGAACTACATTCATATAGAATAGATACCATCCGTATTCACCGTAATAGCTGTAAAATAGTTTGAGAGCATTTCTTTAAGGTAATAAATGCCAGAATATTGTTTAAAAGATAAACATTTATTAACAGGGAATATTATATTAACGGCAAAAAGAGTTTTGCTTCGTATTTCCTTTTAATAGCGGTGGTAGTCATACCACTAATAAGTACATCGAAGGAAATATAACGAATTTTCCGTCGATAAATACAGAGGTTAAACTGTTTAAATCGACCATTTTATAGCGTCATCTACTACAATGGCAGGTTAGAATGTAGTGCACGAGGCACCACACATCTAGTGCCCACTAAATGTACTAATTGCCTTTTTCCGCCTCTTGAAGCGTCAATTGATGACGACCGGATGCCAACATTCCAAGAGGCTGCACACTTGTTGCAGCGCACGCGAGTCAAAATGCAACAGCGATGTCGGTAACACTCGCTATATCAGCGACCACAGCTGCAGCGGTTTCATCTGCGTTGGTATCCGTGTCATTCTCCACCCTCAATTCCGGCGTTTGTCTGTAGGAGAATTGTAGCGGGCGGTTGCTATGATTAATACAAAATCTATTCTACGGCGATTCTCCAATAAATACAAGGCGAATGCCGGAGCCGTACAATAACAAACGGGTCACAGCCCGTCCGCGATATTTCCTTCCTTATCTTCGTTCCTTCTCCCCTTACATGCACACACGTACACGTATACGCACTCTCCTACCACACATGTAGGGAGATTGTCGTGCTCTTAGAGCTTGTTCCGGCTGGAGCGGTGCCCGCTGGCGGAGATATCTGGAGAGGGAGACCTCGCCATGGCGACATGTAGATCAGCGCCGGATTTCCCGTTCCATCGAGGAAGGAACACCACTACTCTCGGGCTATAAAGTGCTCTACATTTACGGGACAAATTATCATAGCAAGTCACGTGCCCGGAAACACACAATAATCAATCACCCTCTCTAACAAGAGGTTCTAATAAAAATGTTTTCGGATATTCATCTCACTTCTTTTAGTTAGACAGAATCGTCAACGTTGTCAATATGTTACAAAGTACCTAAATATTAGTTCGGAAAAGTTCAGTTTTGTTTTCTATTAGTAGTTGGTTACCTGTAAATCCTCCTCTCCCACTCTTATCAATTTCCATTGCATCGCCATGTGATCTACTCACGCAACTACAAGATCTCTTTACAGCTCGGCTACGCAGAACAGTAAACAGACACAGTCGAACACTGGTATTAACTGAGTTGACACGCTGGGACCTATGGACTTTTCCTCTTGTCGACAAGGACACTGCTGGAGAAACTGCAGTTTTCGGACCTCGTCACTTTCGTAAACAAGACGTCATGACGCGTCATCTGAAGAAATGTCTTCCAGGAAACTGTTTTTTTCCTTTTCTGTGTTTTTATTGAAGCTATTAAGATAAGTTCGACTAACATTACAATAGGTTTAGAAAAGTTAGGATTTAAATGAAGTTTTGGGAGTAATTATGTATTAGTTTAGATTTCATGCATACAGTTTACGGTTGAAATAACGTATTTTTATACAATCTTGAAGGTAAGAGTCCCAAACATTTTTAAAGATAGACATTTTGCTTCATAACTTTCTTTATTTTTCGGGTTTAAACATGATTTGCAACATGTTTCAGGATATATTGTCCTCTATCATCAAGCAAACGTAGCAAAGCCTAAAATAAAAGTTTTCATCAAACATTGGGAAAAGGCCGTGTCAAATGGCCAACGTAGTAGAGTAGTGAATGTTGTCGGTGACACGCTCGAGCTCTGTCCGTCGGTCTGCGTGCCGTCGGAAGAACTCTGGTATGCACAGGTGTATACCAGTTCTTCCGACGGCACGCAGACGGACGGAAAGGAAAATAAGAATTATTTTGCCTTTTCGTAAGGATGTAGTCAATTTTTATGAAATTTGAAATCGCACATCGGTGGGTTTTATTAAAAATTATTTCAAAGCGCTTTCATAATTTTTGAAGGAGGATATAAGGAGACCCCCCCCATCCGCACCCCTCCCTCCTTCACTTTCCTCCCCTTCCTTCTCCTTCCCGTCCCTCCTTCTCTTCCCGTTTCGTCTACCTCACTTGTCTTTGCTTCCGTGATGGTGTATGTGTTCTCTATTTTAACCTTCAAATTTTACTTCTAAAAGATTATTCCTGAAATGTTTGGAAACCACCTATATACTCGTATATTCACGTCTCTCCGTCGTATTCTTAAAACTTTGAACGCAAATATCATCTTTAATAAATCTCAAATATGTAGTATTAGAAATGGAGGGTTGAAGACAGTGCTAAACATTCAATTAAAGGGTTCACATTGACACAAAAAAATACCAGCAGCAAATAAATGCCTGAATATTGTGTGCATTCACCAACGCAAAATTTCTCTATAAAACCACATTACTTGGCAGTTATCTTAAATGCCGGTAAAGGCAAAACAGCAAGTATTCATCCCGAATGGATCGACGATTGTTTACTAATACATATTCGAGAAAATGTATTTCTGCTTGTTCATCGAATAGAGAACAATGAAGTTATTTTAAAACAAAACACACAAAAAAGTTTAAGGCCGTTTTTAGTAAGGCTAAAATATAGCGCTCTGATATCCAGGCGTACACTTTACAAAATCAGTAGGCCACTACTTCAAAATTTTCTGATTTAAATTGAAGTTTTCTCAGGACAGAAATTTTTTTGTTGTAATAGGTATGTGAAAATGTATACATATTACGTAAACACTACCAGTAAAACGAATTCCTTTTTCTCTCTAATTTTACAAAGTCAAAATCTTGCAGAAATAGAAGAATTTTATTTCATTTTTTAAAATATTTGATACAATGAAAACGGAATCTATATTAATTTTGTTTCTGGAAAACTGAAGATTCTTGTGAAGAGACTCGCAGACGTCATGGAATAAATATTTACTCTGGAACGCCATGCTCCAAGTAACGAGTACCCTATTGTTTCTCACTTCCTCGACAATAACGTAATCAGCCAGCGCTCATGAAACACTATCACATCTTACGATGCATCGACTGAAATCTAAATGAACATGAAATCCGTCAATCAACAACGGTTTGGATTTGTCATTTGCATGATAACCAAGTATAATGTCATTCGAGATACGAGTTCATCAACCCGACTCTAATCACTTTGTCGAAGATGTTACGAACCTTTAATGTGCCCCTGGCCGCCAACTATTCGGCGCATGTCGCACTCTATAAAGGAAACGTAACGAGGTCGTACGGGCAGTGAAAAAGCACTCAGCGATAACGATTGCGAGCCCAGTCTAGCCGGGCAGCAAAAAGGCCGGTCAGCGTGTTCGGCGCGGCATGGGGCGGCGTGTGGGGTGGCAGTAAATCTATTCGCGCTGCGCCAACGCAGACTCCTTGACAGGCGCCAGAGGCCACGCCCAGAGACCTTGAAAAGGCGGTGGCGACGTTTATATAATCGGTCCTCACGGGTTCAGTCCCCCTTTCAGAAAATCCCGATTTGATCAATACAGTGAGAAACAAGAGAAGAGGAACCCTCTAGAAGTGGGGGACACTCGTTGGCCAATCACGAGACATGAATCATACAACACGTGCGAGGGAAATTGCAATAAGCTTGAGCCCCAAAACCATGTGTCAAGTACCCTGTTGTGTTTTTGTCAACAATTAGATTCCTTATCTTGCGTAGAAATTACTGAATACATCTTTAAATGTACTCATTAGATTGTGTAATAAGCACAATACTTATAGGAGAAGTAATTCTCATCTGTTTCTTAACGCTTTAAGTAGTAAACAACACAGAAAATCGCACATTCTAATATCACGAAATGACAAACTCTCCATCTACATTGCATTCCGTGTATTCCAACAAGTCATTCACTCGGTATTTAACATGTACTTACCTTCACACACTCGCCGGCCGGTTCGCGCCCGAAATAACTGCGGGCACCGCACTTCGCCCGAGAAGAATGCGCTACGAGAAGAGCGTCAGAATTAAAAATAAACAGCCGGCGCGGGAGACGGCGAGCTGCTGCCTGCCGCCCCGTCAGTGCACCAGCTGAGCTGGCGCCGCCGCCCGTTGCCTTCTGGTGGTGCTGTTTCTCTAGCGGCGGCGCTCCGAACTACGTCGCTAGTCGACATTGTTGCGGCGGCGATTTGAAGTGAGGATTCTCTAAAGCGAGAGGGAAAATTTGAATGGTGAAAGTGAGGTACTCAAAATGAGGATCAACGTAATGAAGCAGAATGTCGTTCTGTCTTCCCTGAACGTTTTTCATAGATTTAGAACATACG
>JAHLJT010004567.1:42788995-42838212 GCA_031308135.1 Acheta domesticus | reverse complement strand
AATCACTTGATGTTTCGCTGCAAACATGCTCTGCAGTGGGCGATCATATACTGAAATTTTGATATAATGTACATATTACTACTTCACCTTGTTTGTAATGCTTATTCACAAATCGTACCTGCAATAACTTCACAAAACAAGCGTGGAGATCATTTTTCGTTAAAGACAGTCAGATAAAGGAGATACATGCCAACAATTGGATTGGTTGGATTGAATTCCGAAAGCTGACAGCTCCACCCAACAATCAAATAACTTACCCATATTTGACCATTGTTTGGTTTTGGTTTGCCAGTACCGAGCATCACGCACCGAAGTACTAATGGAATAGGGAGATATACGAAAATGGCGCCTAAGGGCAGGCAATTGCCATACGCGAGTGCCAAGGGTGATGCAAAGTGTAGGCGCCAACATTTTGCTTACTCTCTCGCAAAACTTTGTTTTTCCGTCAAAGAATGATCAGCTAGTGGCGCTCTATTTAATTTTTTATGGGTGAGTTTTTTCAGAAAAATAAGCATGCGTTACTGTTGTATACCAGGCGTTTAACTTTTTTTAAAAAGAAAATCACCTATTATAGTAACAAAAATTAAGGTGTTCACAGAGTTCACTTCACTGAGCATAATATTTGACATTTTCAGATAAAAATGAAGTCATCCACAATATTTATACAAATTACATTTTTCATATTAATAAGTGCAATTCTTATAATAAGTTGCATGTATGATGATTTAAAAATTCCTTACAACGCTCATATGCATCAACGATTTGTTTTATTTCTTGATTATTTTTACTGCAAAGAAATTTCTATGAGCGTATTTCATTTGTTCCTGCTCCAACCATTGCTTTATTGAGCTGTTGCATAAATAATCAACATGGGGAACCATCAATGCCACAATAACATCTTCAAAATGACCCTCCCAATTCACTTTTCAAATCATCGATAAGATTCTGGAAAGAAAAAAAGAATTAAAAGATTGTTAAATTAAACTTTGTTTATCATTATTACGCAAATACACAGGTTCCCCAAAATATATAACAAAGTAATTAAGTGAAAAGCTTTATTTTTTGATACCTAAAAAAAATAATCAACTTACCCTTCCGTACTCTTCAGTGAAAATTTTGCATCTCTTGGCGCTGACTATTAGAACGGTGAGTCAGAATATCAATGATTGTCTGCTCGTCATTTCCAAAGCCTTTCATAGCAGTTCTTAGGCCATTCCGTCCTCTGCAGCATTGAAGCCAGATGCGGGGAACACAGTAGGTTCAGGCTAAAGGCAGAAGCACACAGAAGAATGTGTTATATGGAAAAGGAAATTTTATTTACTGGGATGCGCTTAGTTCTTAAATGATCTCCTCTCATATCCCGACAAATTAAGTATATTTTTGTAAATGGTACTGCTGTTCAAAAGTCTGGGAAAAATTGCAATAACTGACAATATATTTTCAAAACGTAACGAGGGGCAAAACTACTAGTTTGTTCGTATAATCTAAGCGTAGACAAAATCGATTGTGCCACACCCGTACGTTTATCATGTTTCTCATATAACCATTCATTATCGATTAATTTCAATTTACCAATGACTTCTGTTTTATATAGTTTTATTCTAGTTTTAAAGAATTATACTCTAATTTTTCGACACAAAATCTGAATGCAATACTTCTTGCTCTTGTCTTATTATAATCGAATCACCATTTCTATTATCCAGTTATTATTACGATTATTATTATTATTATTATTATTATTATTATTATTAATATCATTAATATTATTATTATTATTTATTTTAATATAATATTAAAATTAAGTTTCCACTGGACGTTTCCATTAAAACATGATACATCGTTCAAATGGGTTTTATATTACAATAAGAATATTCATTTCCAAACTACTTCTCTAATAACTTCGCTTGACCTACAACGGATCCCGATTTCTGATGCTCCTTTTTAAGGGCTTACAATAATAGCACTGCAGAGGCTCCTGAAATGGACGAGTTGCTGCAGAAATAAACTCCGGATGTGCGCTTCCGCCACCACGTGCTACCCTGGAAAGTCTTGAACGTCTCTCTCCCAAGACTTCGGAAAACCCCACACGAGATTTCAGAAGCTGTCATATGTATTGGAATTACAATAATAAAATAATTATACACTTGCAGAATAAACTTAAGAGCTGGGAATTTTAAAGAAATAGTTTGTAGAGAGAATGATAAGACATGTTGTATTATAATTGTTGCAGTTATTAAATAACGGTTCTTTTCTTATTTTAAACATTTTAAAAATTTTACATTATTCTTTTGGTTGAGGATTTGATGATGTTATGGCTTTTTTATTGATGTTATGACATTTTTTTAAAACTGTTGATTTGAGAAACTGTTGATTGATGAAGGTCATGTTCAATTCCTGTAGTACTGAAACACTAAGTACTGAAATGGTTCAAACTACCGTTTACATTGCAATTTTTTTTCCTTGTGAAAAACCCTACTGTAAACGGTTACTAGTACAGATTCGATTTTAAATGGAAGTAAGTAGCAAAGTGTTCTTTAGGATTTTAAGCGAGGATTGCCGATTATGAGTTATTATTTTGAAATATTTTGTTCGAGGGACTCGTTTCTGATATTTACTTCAACATCACGCGTCAAACCGTGAGTAATATTTGCGCCGGCACTATCAGAAACGGCACTACCAGAAGTCAAGAATCTTTACAGATTATTATCACTCTGTATTCTCAATAGATGATAAACAATTACATCGCGTACTAGTGTAAGATGTCACTCGCAGTTCAAGTTCGAGTTAAGAGAAAAATGTCCAATTTGGAATACACTGAAAATAGCATAATAGGAAAAAGCCACCGTTTGCTTTTATGTTAAAGTACTTTTCTGAATTCGATTATCAATGTAATTTGGAATATTTTTCACTTCATTATTTGAATTACAATTAACCTCAATTCTATATTTTTAATAATAATTATTTCAAATACAACTCTTCAAGATTTTCTTCTTACTCATTTACTGCTGCTGTGAGATCGTGTAAAACTTACCGTGTAGTAGTCACCCATGTTTTAATATGGACGATGTCTTAATATTGCTGGGAATGTAAAAATCCTTTTGTACCTAAAACAAAACAAATTGGTTTTCTGAATACTTAACAAATTATCAACACCTTAGCCAGTACATATCACCTATTGTAATTTCATGTCATACATATTATATCAATATCCTTGCACTATCAAATAAATTTTCTTTCGTATTTTCACTACGCCTGAAACTTTTCACCTACCTAAAACCCCTAATTCGAAATCCAATATCCCACAATCTGGGAGCAAAATATTCGATTCCACAGTGAACTATGGCACAGAATGAATTATCCATCGTTTTTTTGTTCAGTTTCCTTGATCAATTGAGCGATGACCCATTTTTTGGATTTTGGACATAAATGTAGGTCTTCTATGCGCACGTTTAATTGAGCTCTCGTTTTGTTGGTTGTGATAGGAGTAGAATAGTTGGGTGTGGCTTATTATTTTCTTACCAATACTTTAAAATATCTCTAGTTTTCAAATGTTGATAACCACAATTTGTACCTATGTTTATTCATCATTAAACTATCTGAAGTTAAATATTCATGTAGGGATTTTGATGCTCAAGAAAAAGTTCGCAGATAATACTGCTCGCCCAGACGTCACATATTGCTTTTACTGTTTTTGATGATAAATATATCATATGAAAACAACGACTGCTCAAACAGACTCTAATCGGCATGGAAAGATGCAGGCCATCAAGGAAGACGCGGACCTGTAGTAAAAGGGTGATCTATTAGGGATTTTGGTGCTCAAGAAAAAGTACGCAGAAAATACCTCTCGCCCATACGTTACCTATTGTTTTCACTTTTTGTGACGATAAATATATCATATGAAACCATCGTCTGTCCAAACTGAGGCTAATCTGCATGCGAAGATGCAGGTCATCAAGGAAGACGCAGGAGGCAGGACGTCGTGCGCATGCGCGAGGCGACCCGACTGTCTTTTACGGCGCGCCATAAAACGCCATCATAAATGCGCTGCTCCTAACGCGAACCGGAGCGAGCGGGAAAGAAGCGGCCCCCACGTAACACCTTATTGCTTGATGCTCAGATACGCGGGAGACAGCTTTCCGGCAACACGACTTAATCTCAATCTGTATTACACAAGTGCAGATTTAAAACTAGGACGTGGTTCTTAACCTTTAATTACTCGCGCTGGTGCAGTGAGTGCGCCAGTCGCATTCTTTTGGTTCCTGACGACAATACATGCATAATAATACATTATCTCTTCTGCTAACCTTTCTTCTGAGTTTATTTAACTGTTTGAATTCCTGTTTCAACTGCTCTGTTGCAAGCCGCGGGAGTAAGCCAGCTGAATTCTGTCTGAAACGTTTTCGGCGCACTGTGTGCGCCGCGCGAGTAATAATGTAAATACATAAAAGATATCAATTATTACGTATGATAGCATAAAATATATTATGTAAAATAATATGTATTTTTATAATCACTCGTGAATGTAATAAAATTATTACAAAATAGAAAAATTAGAGCGATATATTTTCTTGTATTTACTACCATTACAATAATCTCATAGAGTCAGCTCTACGAGTGTTATTGTTATTAAGTTATTTATATATGTTAATTTTTATTATAAATATATAACTTTTTCTATTAAATTAGTAATTAATTTGGGGCACGTTCCGGGACCTAAAACTTTACAATAGACCTTATGCAACTGTTTGCCTTATTCCAGGCATACAATATATTTCGTATTGTAAATTTCATATATACCAAATAATTAACACAAAATATTATTGTATGCAATAAATCATAATTTTTCTTAATAAATAACACTAGTTTATCGCAATTAATGGTTTTGTTATTGCATAAACAATATTTTCTTTGATGGCGCACTCCATGCACCGCGCGTAATTACGTGTCAGAAAGAAACGCGAGTAATTAAAGGTTAATGTGATTTAATCTTTATTTTGCTAGGTCATACTGCCATAATTTAATTTCAGTCGTTTCTGTATGAGGGAATCTTTTACATCAGAAATTTACGGCCCGTTTTTAAACTCTGACATCTAGCACTTTGTTGCTAATAGACCAACCACATCTTATGTTTTGAACAAATAAGTTGAAATAAAATGTTTATTAGAACTTATTTTTCTGAATATAAACAGTAAAGAAGTCTATCTCATTATCACAAATTCATTATTCATATTAGCTCTTCATTCGCTTATCCTGTTACAGTATTTATCTTCATTATCTTTATCAGATTAACCATAACCATTTAAATAGCAACATCTTCAGCGACATTCACTTCAGACTACATTTCTTTAGTCGTGTTCCAGTAATACATCTGGCCGTGGCGAATCCAAAGAGGAACATGTGTTTCCCCTAAAGCTGACATTTTTGTAATTAATTTAATCAAAACATACAACCAATTCATCGCACCACTTTAATATCCTGTTAACCGTTCAACTAACAATTAATTGTTTTTCAGAAATATTTGTGAAAGAAGGGGAGCGAACTGAAGTTTTTCTCAATTTGAAATACTATCTGGATTCAACCCAGATACCTGGTTTAACGTAGAGCCAAGATATTTTACCCTCTGACACATACTGAAAGTCTCATTCAGTACGTTATTGCAATCATGGCTACAGCATTGCATCCATTTGTTCCACTTATCTCGTGCTAGTTTATTTGCTAGCTCTCCAAATAACACGTTCAATTGAATCTGAAGTTTTTCAGGATTCATGTTGATATAAGTTGGGAACTGACTGAATTAAACACTACGAGATAAATTTTTAAATGCCTTCAGGTTTGCGAAGTCCCATACATTATCAAATTACACTTCTCATCTTGATTCGTCCATCCGTAAGACAGGTCAGAAACAAAAATACCTTTTGGAATCAACTGTATTCGTTTTCTTGGTATAAGAAGTTTTGTTCCACCAGCGTAGCATGTCAGTACTGCTGAATAATGCAACTTCTCAATGCGTATTTTCCTCACAGCTACTGTCTTGACTTGTAAATGTTCAACACTTTACAAATATAATTCTAAAACTAATCCACTGATATTCATATAAGGGACGTTATAATGAATTCCAGCTGGACCAGTCATGGTCCGAATGTTAACGACGAGACCATGACTGACGAGAGCCAAGTTGTAGCCTTGCGACTAAGGAACAATCCACCAGGAATATACAATGCGTTGCAACTGCTAGAGTTATTTAGCAAGCACATTTTTATGAAATTGCGCACCGTACTTTTCACCCAGCAAGAAATCCGGCGAGAAAGTTCATGAATGTATGGTCGAACATATGCATTTTTCATTATCGACAGGAGCTCAGATAGTTTGATTCGGTGCGTAATAAAACAGAATATTACACATGAGCACTAAAGCATGTACGTACTCTTGTTTTAAGAACTACATTCATATAGTATAGATACCATCCGTATTCACCGTAATAGCTGTAAAATAGTTTGAGAGCATTTCTTTAAGGTAATAAATGCCAGAATATTGTTAAAAGATGAAAATTTATTAACAGGGAATATTATATTAACGGCAAAAAGAGTTTTGCTTCGTATTTCCTTTTAATAGCGGTGGTAGTCATACCACTAATAAGTACATCGAAGGAAATATAACGAATTTCCCGTCGATAAATACAGAGGTTAAACTGTTTAATCGACCATTTTATAGCGTCATCTACTACAATGGCAGGTTAGAATGTAGTGCACGAGGCACCACACATCTAGTGCCAACTAAATGTACTAATTGCCTTTTTCCGCCTCTTGAAGCGTCAATTGATGACGACCGGATGCCAACATTCCAAGAGGCTGCACACTTGCTGCAGCGCACGCGAGTCAAAATGCAACAGCGATGTCGGTAACACTCGCTATATCAGCGACCACAGCTGCAGCGGTTTCATCTGCGTTGGTATCCCGTGTCATTCTCCCACCCTCAATTCCGGCGTTGTCTGTAGGAGAATTGTAGCGGACGGTTGCTATGATCGGTAATCTACGGCGATTTCTCCGATAAATACAAGGCGAATGCCGGAGCCGTACAATAACAAACGGGTCACAGCCCGTCCGCGATATTTCCTTCCTTATCTTCGTTCCTTCTCCTCTTACATGCACACACGTACACCTATACGCACTCTCCTACCACACATGTAGGGAGATTGTCGTGCTCTTAGAGCTTGTTCCGGCTGGAGCGGTGCCCGCTGGCGGAGATATCTGGAGAGGGAGACCTCGCATGGCGACATGTAGATCAGCGCCGGATTTCCCGTTCCATCGAGGAAGGAACACCACTACTCCCGGGCTATAAAGTGCTCTACATTTACGGGACAAATTATCATAACAGGTCACGTGCCCGGAAACGCACAATAATCAATCACCCTCTCTTAACAAGAGGTTCAAACAAAAATGATTTCGGATATTCATCTCACTTCTTTTAGTTAGACTGAATCGTCAACTTCTGTCAAGATGTTACAATGTACCTACATATTTAGTTCGGAAAAGTTCAGTTTTGTTTTCTATTGGTAGTTGGTACAACTGTAAATCCTCCTCCCCTACTCGTATCAATTTCCATTGCATCCCCATGTGATCTACTCACCAACTACAAGATCTCTTTGCAGCTCGGCTACGCGGGAACAGTAAACAGACACAGTCAAACACTTGTATTAAACTGAGTTGACACGCTGGGACCTATGGACTTTTCCTCTTGTCGACAAGGACACTGCTGGAGAAACTGCAGTTTTCGGGCCTCGTCACTTTCGTAAACAAGACGTCATGACGCGTCATCTGAAGAAATGTCTTCCAGGAAACTCTGTTTTTTTCCTTTTCTATATTTTTCTTGAAGCTATCAAGATAAGTTCGACTAACATTACAATATGTTTAGAAAAGTTAGGATATAAACGAAGTTTTGGGAGTAATTATGTATTAGTTTAGACTTCATGGATAACATTTATCGTTGAAATAACATATTTTTAAACAATCTTGAAAGTAGGGAGTCCCAAACAATTTTAAAGACAGACAATTTGCTGTATAACTTTCTTTATTTTTCGGGTTTAAACATGATTTGCAACATGTTACAGGGATATATTGTCTCTATCATCAAGCAAACATAGCAAAGCCCATAAAATAAAAGTTTTCGTCAAACATTGGGAAAAGGTCGTGTCAAATGGTCATCGTAGTAGAGTAGTGAATGTTGTCGGTGACACGCTCGCGCTCTGTCCGTCGGTGTGCGTGCCGTCGGAAGATCTGGTATGCACAGGTGTATACCAGTTCTTCCGACGGCACGCAGACGGACGGAAAGGAAAATAAGAAATATATTTGCCTTTTCTTAAGGATGTAATCAATTTTTATGAAATTTGAAATCGCATATCGGTAGGTTTTATTAAAATTATTTCAAAGCGCTTTTCATAATTTTTGAGGGAGGATACAAGGAGACCCCCCCCATCCGCACCCCTCCCTCCTTCTCCTTCCCGTCCCCTTCCTTCTCCTTCCCGTCCCTTCCTTCTCCTTCCCGTCCCCTTCCTCTACCCATCACCAACTTTCTTTGCTTCCGTGATTATGGGTGTACTGTGTTCTCTATTTTAACCTTCAAATTTTACTTCTAAAAGATTATTTCCTGAAATCTTTGGAAACCACCTATATACTCGTATATTTCACGTCTCTCCGTCGTATTCTTAAAACTTTGAACGCAAATACCATCTTTAATAAATCTCAAATATGTAGTATTAGAAATGGAGGGTTGAAGGGAGTGCTAAACATTCAATTAAAGGGTTCACATTAACAAAAAATACCAGCAGCAAATAAATGCCTGAATATTGTGCATTCACCAACGCAAAATTTCTCTATATAAACCACATTAACTTGGCAGTTATCTTAAATGCCGGTAAAGGCAAAACAGCAAGTATTCAGCCCGAATAGATCGACGATTGTTTACAAATACATATTCGAGAAAATGTATTTCTGCTTGTTCATCGAATAGAGAACAATGAAGTTATTTTAAAACAAAACACACAAAAAAGTTTAAGGCCGTTTTTAGTAAGGCTAAAATAGCGCTCTGATATCCACGGCGTACACTTTACAAAATCAGTAGGCCACTACTTCAAAATTTTATGATTTAAATTGAAGTTTTCTCAGGACAGACAATTTTTTTGTTGTAATAAGTATGTGAAAATTTCTACATATTACGTAAACACTACCAGTAAACGAATTCTCTTTTCTCTCTAATTTTACAAAATCAAAATCTTGCAGAAATAGAAGAATTTTATTTCATTTTTTAAAATATTTCATACAATGAAGAACGGAATCTATATTAATTTCTGGTTTCTGGAAACTGAAGATTCTTGTGAAGAGACTCGCAGACGTCATAGAATAAATATTTACTCTGGAACGCCATGCCTCCAAGTAACGAGTACCCTATTGTTTGCTCGCTTCCTCGACAATAACGTAATCAGCCAGCGCTCATGAAACACTATCACATGCTTACGATGCATCGACTGAAATCTAAATGAACATGAAATCCGTCAATCAACAACGGTTTGGATTTTGTCATTTGCATGATAACCAAGAATAATGTCAGTTCGAGATACGAGTTCATCAACCCGACTCTAATCACTTGGTCGAAGATGTTACGAACCTTTAATGTGCCCCTGGCCGCCAACTATTCGGCGCATGTCGCACTCTATAAAGGCAACGTAACGAGGTCGTACGGGCAGTGAAAAAGCACTAGCGATAACGATTGCGAGCCCAGTCTAGCCGGGCAGCAAAAAGGCCGGTCAGCGTGTTCGGCGCGGCATGGGGCGGCGTGTAGGGTGGCAGTAAATCTATTCGCGCTGCGCCAACGCAGACTCCTTGACAGGCGCCAGAGGGCCACGCCCAGAGACCTTGAAAAGGCGGTGGCGACGTTTATATAATCGGTCCTCACGGGTTCAGTCCCCTTTCAGAAAATCCCGATTTGATCAATACAGTGAGAAACAAGAGAAGAGGAACCCCTCTAGAAGTGGGGGACACTCGTTGGCCAATCACGAGACATGAATCATACAGCACGTGCGAGGGAAATTGCAATAAACTTGAGCCCCAAAACATGTGTCAAGTACCCTGTTGTGTTTTTGTCAACAATTAGATTCCTTATCTTGCGTAGAAATTACTGAATACATCTTTAAATGTACTCATTAGATTGTGTAATAAGCACAATACTTTATAGGAGAAGTAATTCTCATCTGTTTCTTAACGCTTTAAGTAGTAAACAACACAGAAAATCGCACATTCTAAATTATCACGAAATGACAAACTCTCCATCTACATTGCATTCCGTGTATTCAACAAGTCATTCACTCGGTATTTAACATGTACTTACCTTCACACACTCGCCGGCCGGTTCGCGCCCGAAATAACTGCGGGCACCGCACTTCGCGCCGAGAAGAATGCGCTACGAGAAGAGCGTCAGAATTAAAAATAAACAGCCGGCGCGGGAGGACGGCGAGCTGCTGCCTGCCGCCCACGTCAGTGCACCAGCTGAGCTGGCGCCGCCGCCGGTGCCTCTGGGTGGTGCTGTTCTCTAGCGGCGGCGCTCCGAACTACGTCGCTAGTCGACATTGTTGCGGCGGCGATTTGAAGTGAGGATTCTCTAAAAGCGAGAGGGAAAATTTGAATGGTGAAAGTGAGGTACTCAAAATGAGGATCAACGTAATGAAGCAGAATGTCGTTCTGTCTTCCCTGAACGTTTTCGTCATAGATTTAGAACATACGAAAAAACAAAAATATTCATTTTCAATTTATAATGATTTTGATTTTTTCTTGCCCGTAATGACAAACATTTTTATTCCATTAATACGATAATGGTCAATCGTTTTTGTTGGTCGAATCCCTATATAGTATTTGAGAAAACTTATGTGCGTGCATATGGATTTGCGGTTCCGTCTCTCACGGTCAGACCACTTTTCGCGCGCCAATCGAAACGTGTCCATTCATACGTGTTTCGGTCTCTGAAGGGGAACTGATAATGTGTTCAGATTCGGCTGTAAAATTCTAGGAAATTTTCAAAAACGTGTTTTTTCGTGTTTTGGCGCTGTCACCTTGGTGAATATGCCGGGAACTAAACCAATGCCACCTAAAGTAACCTAAATCTATGTAGGTGGGGTCGATTAAACTCCAGTACCGATGCCGACGTAAATGAAGGCAACAGTGTTACAATTTAAGTGTAACAAGTAAAGCAGTGTTGCCAAGGTCGATGTCACGAGGGGAGTCCATGGCACGAGTGCCACGACGAAATCACTCCTCCACAAGAGACAACGCCAACACTATTGTATACGGCGGGGTTACTCTTAATAGTTTCCTTTCCCGATGCTAGTGGCGCAGAGAAGCTCGTGGCATGCTACGGTGCTTCCGGATTGAGATAAGTTTGATCCGGATCTCCCAGTCCATTCAATTGTGAAGTTGACTCACAGTTAATGTTACAGTCTCCTGATTCCACAAGTGCTGCCTCGTGTGGAGCCAGTATAAAAGGGTTTCAGCTGAAAACTGACCCTAGATATTCAGGGCCGCTCTAGCAGAGCAAATCGGCAGCGCGGAGCCGTGTTTTCAGCCGAGAGCGGGACACCGGAGCCCGAGCGTTGCGCGCCTTGTGATAACCTCTGATACAGTGTCCCGGTAACTCCAGTCGCGGAAACATGGAAGTCGACGCGAGCACTTCACAGACCAGAGCATCTACATTCTACACCGACAATTTTCAATGCAGTATTGGAAGAAAAGTATCTTTTCGCTGACTACGGCAGCTATGCCAAATGTTTAGTTTACATAAAGGGTTCAATCACGTGAAGAAGTTTAATTTGCAACGACATTATATATTATCTTGCTGATGAAAATGACGCTGAAGAAGAACAAAAGGAAGTTTTCAGTGTTCTGAAAAACAATGCCTCACTAGAAGTAAGTTTTGGATGTATTTTGACGTTCTTATGTTGTTTTGGCAGTAAAATAACACAATACAAAAGAATTTAATTTTATTGCATACCGATACTACAACGTGAGCATTTTGGAAAAGAACTTCATACAAAACCGTTTTCCAAAACTGCATCGGAATGCTGCTCGATTGTTAAGTACGTTCGGATCAACATACAACTGTGAGCAATTTTTTGCTTGTTTGAAAATTTGTAAATCTCGAATGGAAGTACAATTACAGATCACAATCAGAAATGCATGTTACGGCTCAATAGCACCATGTCATCTCTTCCAAATATAGAAAGTATATTACTAGAAAAAACATTTAAAAGGTGTAATTAGAGTATTTGATTTTGCAATCAACTTCATTTTTTTATTTTAATTTCTTTTACTTTTAGTATTTTTATTACTAGTTTATTTAATAACATTTTTGTGCAACCTTTATAATACTTTTCATATTCAGCAGCATGATAAACTGTGTAATGTCCCCGCTATTAAATTTCTTTATGTTATTGAGCACTTGGTTTGCAACTAAACATTTGGCATTGCCGGTGCAATCTGCAAAAAGATACTTTTCTTTCCATGCTGCATTGCAAATTGTCGTGTTTTCAATTTCCAAATCACACTAATATGTTTATATCTAGTAACTGTTCCAATAAATGTAACAAAAGTATTTTACTGTTTTTTCTGTCGTAATATCCTTTCCCAGAGCAGTGAGACTTTTTCATTCCGAACAACGTAAAATATCCCATAGAAATACGACGCGACCCACTGTGCCACACGCCACCGATCGATATTTGATGACGTCATTTTCTCTTTCTGCGGTGAAAGAGGAGAGAGCAACCGACGGCTCCTCCTCGGAGCAAATGGTTGAGCGGCCCTGATGTATACGAATAGTAAAATTATTAGAGTTGCCGCTGAGGCCATTCGAAATATTTCAAACTCATTTCTGAGAAAATGAAGCTTCTTAGAGGAGCCATCGTTTATCGAACGTGATGCCCTTGTCTCAAACTCAGTGGCGGCTGGTGCTCCAACTAGAAGCAAAATCGTCTCATGCAGGACACTTATCACCCATGGTAGCCAGCCCCATTGGGCGCGCGGGGGGAACGGACGTAGCGTTATGAGTGAGACGAACTTTTAGTGCAATTTTTATAACATTGCCTCTCAAGTCCGTATGGCCACGATGGAATATCACACGGCATTTCGTGTCTTTCTCGATCCTGCTACTAGATGTCGCATGTTCACAAGCACGCTTGATGTGGTCGCGATGATGCAATATCTAGCGACACGATTGAGAAAGACGCGAAATACCCTGACATATTCCATCATGAAGACAGGCCTTGAGAGGCAAAGTTATAAAAATCGCACTAAATAGAGCGGAATAGGGTGCTAGGCTGGATGGGGGGTGTTTGCAGAGCGGATATGGCATTCCAGATAGTTAGGTTGCTGATCATGGACGTGTCATTTTTCAACTGTTATTAATAACCGTTATTACGAGACCACTGTTATTCCGATAACAGTTATTGAAGAAAAGCTGTTAAGCACATCTCTACTCCCGACTAGTCTCCCGGCCTGTGTGGTATTGTGGTGCATGACAGTAAAGGATGAGGATAGGACAAGGAAGTGGAAGAAACGATAGCGCCCGGTCCGTGGCATGTTTGTTAGAGTACTGCTCCGGCATTCCCCTGGTATTGATCAGAGAAACTACCGATCAGAGCAGCCGGTCGCTAGAATTCTTCTTCAGATAGCGACTGAATTCGACCTAGCAATCTAGCGAATCCGCCGAAAATCCTGCCACCGTCGGGACTCAAACATAGAACGTCCCGGAAGGGCGGGACAAGGGGTGTGAGCAGAACAGCCATGGTAGTCCTATAGGGCATGCGGAGGCACAGATGTATTTATTACCCGCGCAACTTTTCTTGACCGAAGGTTTTGCATCCCCTCCCTTGAGCAATAAACAGTTGAAGGTAAAAGCTCGCAGGGAGCACTGATGACAACATTCCAAACACATCTTCATTGGCGCGATATAAAGCATATTTACTGTTAAAACCGAAAAACTTCTGGTCGTATTTTTATAAACAAAATCTAAAGAAATGGCCAAAGCAGATTCATTACAGGAGGTACTTTCAACTCCTGAGAAAGTTAGAACTCAAATTATTGAGAGAGTTGCGAAGCCATGACTGATATTCTCGAGATTGGCATTGCTTCTTGAAAGCTAGTGGCCGATGTCGTAACTAATACCCCCACTCTACTGCATTTCTCCAGTTCATCGGTCAAGAAGAGTTGCGCGGTAATACATCCGTGCATATTATGAGCGAGAGGAACATATAGAGTGGAATAGGCTGGATGAAAGGAACGAGAGCTGTAAAGAGTTTGATTCTTACGATGGATACTGGGAGAGGTGGCTCAGTGCATCAACTGATGTCACTGTAGGGCCTCTGACCGAGGAGGTCCTAGGTTCGAGTCCCGACGGCGACAGGATTTGCGTCACTAGCCTGTCATCTAGGTCGAATTCAGTCGCTGTGTGGAGGGAAACTTGCGGCCGCTTGCTCTGATAGTTTTCAATGGTCACTCCGATCAACATCAGGCGAATGCCGGAACAGTAACAAACAGGCCACAGATCGCACGTGATCTTTCTTTCCTCTTCTTTGTCTTATCCTCACCCCTTACATACACACACACACACTAATGCACTACACTACCACATGCCGGGAGACCGCTTGGAGGCTTAGAGCTCGTCCCGGCTAAGGTGGTGCCTCGTTAGTGGAAGATGCACGGTTGGTGAAAATCCCCGCTAGTCGACGGTAGGTCGGCGCCGGATTTCGCCATCCAGCGGGTGAAGATCACTACCACCGTTCGATGAAACACATGCACTACACTTACGGGACTAATTACCTCTGTAGATGACGCGTTCGTAATCATTAACAATCAATCAATATTATGATGGATATTATATAATGATACGTAGTTCCGTACACGGTTTGAATGTATATTCCACAAACCGCACACATTGAGACGATGATCAAATGTTGAATTTGTGTTGATGTATACTTTAAATGAATTTCGTACAAATATTTCTATTGTGTTCCAGGTATATTTAAATGACAAAAGGCTATATATTTGTAACCTTATTTTTATGCACTCGTAAAGTGATTTCTTGGATGGCCTTGAGAACTGAATGTTTAATTTATACTCTTCCTTTACTTCTAAGGGAAGAGGTTCATCTTTGAAGTTAAAAAAATTCAATTTTTAATTAATTTTTCTGCATAAAATAAAGGTATCTCTTCATTTGATGGAAGATTTTTTAAATTGTTTCAATCCCCCGATCTTGAGATATGTTCGTAAATATCGAAGCTTGTCCCTTTAAATTCAGATCTGCCATGCCCATTGCAATACGTTTCTTCTCGTGATATACTTTTCTCGTATTGAAGTTTTGCACTGTTCTGAATAGAAATTCCGCGCATAAGGAGTTTGCAATGTACTAAACTATGTGTTCTCTGATAAGTTATCGAATATGCAAAGTTTTGTTTTGTTTATTATTTCAAATGTTGGTGAGTAAATTGAATAAATGGTTTCTTTTTTGTTGTTGTCTTATACGTAGATATGTTGTGATTACTGCAGAATACTTGAAATGGCAAAGCGCAAAGTTATGTATTGATCTGAAGTCTGCATTTCATGGGAAAAAGTATACAAAGAAATCTAATTTTCTAACAGTACACTTGAGAATGCTTCATAAAAATATTAACAAGTGATACAGATTTCGGTTCCAGCACTGATGCTGGTAACATTTATTTAATCTAATATTCTATTTAGAGAATTAGAAAAATGTCTCCGCTGTGTGTATCAACTGTAAATATAAGAGTAAATAAATCTGTAGGTTTAGGTTGTAATGGGCAAGTGCTCAACTTTAACACATATTCTAATTTAAACTTCGTTTCCCGTAAGTTTGATTTTTCGAAATGATTTATCTGATAATGCAAGAAATAATTAAGTTGTATAAATGAAATTTTGCATACCGATGCAATTCTATTATACGAACATTATTACTAGAATCGTTGTTCTGTCATTAAAATTACAAAAAAAGTATATGAATATTTTTGTAAAATGTGTTAATGGAAATAATTAATAAAGAAATATTTTCTCTCTACAGAATTTAAACATTTCAGTGAATGTTGTAAATCTAAGTTTTGACAACAAACAAATGTAAAAATCAAGTTGTAATTCAACAATTGAAGCAAGTTATCATGTTAACCCTTTCCAGCGACAAAGGGCATAATATAATGTTTAACATTTTTTCTATAATTCTTTCAATAATTTTGTATGCTGTGGTAGATTATAAGAAACAATGAATCAATATTAAACACAAAAAATATTGTTTCAAAAGAATTTATAGATTTCAAGATGAAAAATGTTGAATTTTACTAAAAGTACAGTAGACAAAATATGTAGTACCTCCCCCCTTAAAAATTCTAGACCTCTGATTACGATATAATTATTCAAAAATTGGAAGTTCAGTCGATGAAATCAAGGCAACTTCTGTGAAATTGTCGTTGCTTGTTTGTACTGCAAATACTGTAACAGTTGAGATTTATTCATGTTTGTTTCTTTTACAGAAGTAAGAAAAGACTACGGTTGGTGGTTATGGAAATAATTGCAGATATGCACTGCACGTGCTTCGTTTGAATTGTTTTGAACTTTTGTATATGAAGGCTGAAGTGTTAGAAGACAGAAATTTGCAATAAAAATTATACTCACTCTGAGTAAAATTGTTTTTGAGATATGTGTACCTAAAAATCATAAAATTAACATGGGCAAGATAAGGATGTCCTTCTCCCCTTAAATGCGTTATTTAAGTTAGAATCGCATTCGGCTTGTATTATATTTTATTTATTTCCTACTAAAATATGCCATAAATGGAAAAGGGGGCCCAAAGCTTTCCAAAAACGTAGTTGCCCCCCTCTCATTTTAGGCTTTGCGCACCGATGCCAATCCATTTTGCCAATCGACCTCTTCACGGGGAAAATTGTCGCAGGTACAGGTTTATTAGAAAATTTTCGCATGCGTAGATTTTTGATAAATTTTTGAGCCGCGAATATGGAGTGAATTTATTTGGACGTTTCCAATGCACGAGTACTTACAATACACGAAGTATTTATTAAGACTTCAACGAATGAGTTTATGCCCGACAAATTTTCAGCATGCGTTATTATTAACCCTAAACTTGTAAGATGGGGTCTATGAGACACTCGCGATTATTTTTCTTTCACAGAACTGTTATCTTCAGAACACTCACAGAAGCGTTATCATCGAAACTGAGATGAATAATTTCCTATACCTTTAAGTTGAGTGGCTATCAATGTTCGTAGGAAGTGGCACATCAGAGGCCCTCACCATCACCGATTGGCAATCGAATATACTTGTATTTCCGGAAGGGTCTCATAGGCGTATCATACGAGTTGCGTTAGTGATCTTGCTCTCGGTGATTCGTGAACTTATGATGCCTCGCGTGCCATGTTTTCTTTTGAGACTTTGTGAATTGGAAGCGTTACATGAAACATAATTTTAAAAGAATTTGATTACTGATATAGTCGTTTTTGCGATGAAACCGGATTGTCAAAAGCCGTTGTTAGTGGAGATAAGAATTTCCAGAAGTTCAATGGTCTTGTGAATCATTGTATTTCATTAAAGTTACTAACAGGGGTGATATTGAACCACTTATAAAACAAATAATATATTACCTAAATTTCTCTGCCAGTTCCTAATAAACCTTCTTTCAAATTTGCACATAAAATAATAAATTACTACAATCACATTTGTTTTGCTTAGGTCCTTCAACGTATAAAAATTACAGATAATAATGTATCAATTTTTATGTAGAAATTCTCTTGTTAATTTCAAATGTATTGAAGAGCTTCCTAAGGGCAAAAAGATTATAGTTTCCTTAAGCAAAACTAATTCGGTGCTTCGTGGATTACAATAAACTTACATTGGGAAAAAAACAACAAGATACATATGATTTCACGGTATTTGATCTGAAAATTTAACGTTTCCCAATTTTGCAAAATGAAACTTAAAACCAATGTACGCTGATGTGGCAACTGAATGATCCAAATTAATATAGAAGATGAATGGAGGATATTAAGAGGATGGGGAGAGACGAAAAAAAGTGGATCGAATCTATTAAACACTCAGTATTCATTGTCTTACATTTTCTCTTTTTACGAGTAGTTTCTCCCCTTATGAAGTACTTCGTAAGAAGAGAAAGTATTGTAGTCGTGCGCCAGAAAACGGCAATTTTTTAAAATTCTCATCTACGTACTACTTTGGGCGGCGATGGATGGAAACCGGCAAGAGGATGGGGCAAGACGGTAAAGCTAGCCCATACCAAAGAGCTCAGTACAAAAAAATCCACATACAATAGGATGTACGTTTCTTTACAACGCATTGCCAGATGACATTAAACAATTAAAGTCGGTACACAAATTTAAGCTAAAAGTAAAATCTTTTCTGCTGCATAATTTTTTCTATACAATTAGGGACTATACTGATCGTCAAAAGAAATATAATGTTTATTTTAACAAAATGATATATAATGATTTAGTTTACATTTGTATTGTATACATTAAAAAAAGAATTAATACGCCTGTAACAAGTAATGTACTTCAGCTTCCGGGTCAATGACCCCATCTCGATCAGGATTTTGTCCAGTTTCCCTGATCCACTGAGCAAATGCTGAGATGGCCCTTTGTTTTGCTTCTGAACGTAAATGTAGCTTCACTGTGCGCACCTTTTGTTGAGCACTCCTTTTGCTTGTAGTGGTAGGAGTAAAACTAATGTTCGATACAATTTTGTTAGCAACGCAGAAAAATTAAATCAGCCGTTCATTTATCGTTGAATTTTCTATAACTCGGGAACAAACACATTTCTAATTTCTATTTTTGTAAAATAATAATTCTTCTAAATTCTTTTTCTAGTTTTTTAAATCTTGCTAATTTCGCGAATTTTTTTTAAAATTTTGGGCCTCAAGAAAATGTGCGCATATAATCTCTTCCCCCATACGTCATATACAGTTTTTACTGTTTTTTACCAAATAAATAAATAAAAGAAATTAGAAAAGTAGGTAACTAGTACGAGAAAGTCTGTGTCATCCTGTAACACCATTAGTTAATAATATATTTGCATAAACCTAAGTACAGTATTTCCTTGGAACTTATTATATAGGAAGAACTTCAAGTGAATAACGAGAAAATTGAGTTAGATAACCTAAGATATCGACAAACAAATCAATTTAAACACGACATATTGAACGACATCTCGACATCGCGCATCTTTCCTTCAAACTTCTTTCTGCACTACGTGCTCGTATGGAGAAGTGCTACCCATCGAGAAGTCGTATAATTTCGACTTCGTGGCAGCAGGTTGGCTAAAACCCCCAAATCTCCCTGGGGCACGCAGCGCCACTTGGTCCTTCGCCAGGAGCCGCATCGATCTGTTGTTAAACGTTTTGAAGCCGATGGCCTCGTCGATAGATTCGCATTTTAATATTTGTTTTCAACATTCTGTGGTTTTCTTTTATCTAACAATGATTTAAAAAGATAGGTATTCTGGGCACGAGTTGAAAGTAAGTCAACGATTATAGTTATCTGTTGGAATTAGTGATGATTAACAATAGTTGTTTTCTTATGATTGTGGTCACAAAACACGTGGTATGCAGGGATGGTTTAATATTGTGTCGCGCACTACGTGTCCCATTTGAGCTGATTTTGAAACAGTTATTTGTAAACTAAGAGCGTATAATGATTGCTTTTGCATTGAAGATTATATTATCTACCTGTTGATCACGCCATATTATTTTATTTTGAGTTCAACAGCAGTAAACTAGTGCTAAACAGCACAGACTTTCCCATATTATTTCTAACTTTTGTAATTTTTGAAAATTTATCGAGTTCAACGAAAATGTGACCTACACAATTTTTAAGCGTTCTTTTCTGTATCCGTAGCACAAAAAAAAATAAAGAAAAAACTGGAGCTTTTTTAATCTATTTTAAAATTTGCATTTGCTTCAAGCAGAGATTACGTGAAAAATATTAGTTTCAAAAAATCGTACACGAGCTTGTTAAAGTTCTTTTTTTAGAACAGATTTCAACTAACACAAACATCTAGAGTTCTACAACTAACACTCATTAAGAGTTCCCTACGCTACCCGAGGACATAGTATAATAAAAAAATTGGGAGCCATTTTTGAGAACATTTTGAAAAATATAGTTGAAGCTCCGTGTAATTTACCCCCAAAAATGAAAAAATCCGTCTCATACTCGCGGGCTCTAGGGCTCGTTCAGACAATCAGCGAATATCAATTTTGGAGAAAGTAGTCCGAGCGGTTGAGGTGCTAGGCCGCGGACAGGCAGACGGACAGGCAGATGGGCAGGCAGACGGGTAGGCAGAAGGACAGGCAGACAGACAGACAAACAGGCAGACAGTCAGACAGACAGGTAGGCAGACAGACGGGCAGGGAGGCAGACAGACCGGCGGACAGGCAGTCAGATAGACGGACAGGCAGGTATGCAGGCAGACAGGCAGGCAGACGGGTAGACATACAAACAGGCAGACACAGACAGGCAGGCAGACAGGCAGACATAAAGACGGACAGGCAGAGAGACAGTCAGGCAGACGGACAGATACACGAACAGGCAGACGAATAGGCAGTCGGACAGGCAGGCGGACAGGCAAACGGACGGACAGGCAGGTGGACGGACAGACGGACGGACGGACAGAAGGATAGACAAACGGACGGACTGACGAACGGGCAGCCAGACGGACAGACGGGCAACCAGACGGACAGCCACACGGTCAGCCAGACGGACAGCCTATCGGACAGTCTGACGGATAGCCAGACGAACAACCAGACGGACAGCCAGACGGACAGCCAGACGACAGTCAGACGGACAGCCAGACGGACAGCCGGACGGACAGCCAGACAGACAGCCGGACAGACAAATAAACAGGCAGCCAGACAAACAGATAGCCAGACAAGCAGCCAGACAAACGGACAGAGGGGCAGGCAGACGGGTAGGCAGATAGACATAGATAGGGAGGCAGCTGGGCAGACAGACAGGCAGGCGGTTAGGCAGGCAGCCGGGTAGACAGACTGGCAGACGTTTTGCCAATCGAATTTTCAGATCAAGTATCCACAAAAAGTGGATTCCGATGACGTAGAGGAAGTAATTTAAAACATATAAGAAGACGATGAAAACACCTTTTCGTTATCAAGGCCCGATGATAAGAGTTTTTCTGTCGAGAATTCGCTGATTTCGGACACACGACAACAATATTGTCTCTTCGTACGAAGTAAGGCGAGAAATTAAAATGAGATCGTATAACGAAATGTCACACGAAATGAAAACACTTTGTCTACAACTTTAGAGATATTTCTATTACAAATCGTGATTTGTTTCATTTTTAACCTGGATTGTTCATCAAAATAATGGGACAATGATTTGGAAACGTGTATGGGTGTAAAGCGTTATTGGCGGGATGAAGTCCTAGTCTGTACTTCTGCCTCTCTCTTTCAATTCCTTCTATTTAAAATGAATGAAAAATGGATGATGATAGTGTGATTGATTGACAAACCACCGGCGTTTCTTTAGACTGTGCGGATGCTGTCTTATATCGTAGCTCAGTTGCAACCCAGGTACCTGTCGGGCGAATGGAGCTGACGAATGGGAAGGAGCGTGTAAGATGCGCAGAGACAACAGATGACTGATGATCTGTGCAGTGTTGTACACAGCCATCCCCGTGGGGTGTGGGACCTTATCCATTTTTTCCTCAACCCCAGAAATGTTTAGGATACCACACCTCATGGGGTGAGGTCATATGATAACAAAACACAAATAATAGTTTTTTTTTTTAATTTATTTTAAATAGGATTATTATACAAAGTTCAGTTTTTACAACTCTCCATTTGCTTTGTTGACTTACATCTAATACTATAAACTAAATCTATTGAACACTACAATTGACGAGGGGACTCACCGAGCACCTCTAAGAAGCATTAATATTTGCAAAAATGTTTAGGAATGAGTGGATAGGATATCTATTTTTTATTCTTGTTCGGGTTTCATTAAATTTACCTATGCTGATGTGTCTATCTTGGTTGATGAGGGTTAGGTTGGAATAGAAGTTATTGGCCAGGAATGCTATGTGGTGTGCGATGGGATTAAGGTTAAATTCGTGGTGTAACTGCTTATTGGAAATAAACCAAGGGGCTTGAGTGATGGTTCTTAGAAATTTATTTTGAATTATCTGTATTTTGTTGATGTTATATTTTGCTGCATTTGTCCAAATTGGGACAAGCGTACAGAAGAAGAGGTCTTATGATGGTTTTATACAAGATGATGCTATTGCTTAGTGAGAGTTTCCTGTGATTTAAGAGTGGTTTTAACTGTATTAATTTTGCTTTGGCTTGCTGAACTTTGGTGTCTATGTGTATTTTCCAATTTAATGTGGTGTCCATATGGAGGCCAAGGTATTTAACGGCATTGTTATGGGGAGTCCAAGGGATTATGTTGTTGTTCATTTTAAACGGCGTAGGGAAGGAATATGGTCTGAAAGTGAAGACTTTAGCTGTAGATTTCGAGGGATTGATTTTGATTTTCCATTTCGTTGCCCAGGTTTCTATTTCATTTAAATGGGATTGAATTTCGTTGGCTATGTAATTAATTGAGGAGTGGGACATGTAGATTACCGTATCGTCTGCAAACTGGGCTATGTGAGTGAATCTTGATGTAGGCATATCTGCTGTATATAAGTTGTAGAGTAATGGAGAGAGAGGTGATCCTTGAGGTAGTCCTGCTGTAATGGGTCGGGGGTTAGAATTATGATTTTCTATTGCAACTGAGAAGGTTCTATTGGTTAGGAAGCTTTTGATTATTTTGAAGAGGTACGTAGGGGTGCCTATTGATAAGAGTTTATAGTTTAGTCCTTCATGCCATACCCTGTCAAATGCTTTAGCGATGTCCATGAAAACTGCTATTGAAAATTGTTTTTTTTTGGAAGGAGGAGTGGAAATGTTCAGATATGCACAAAAGTTGATGTGCTGTGGATAGTTTATTTGTGAACCCAAATTGATAGAATGGTATGAGGTGTATTTTTTTCAGGTATTGGTTTAATCTTGTTAGAATTAATTTCTCAAAAATTTTTGCTAATGTGGGGAGGAGACTTATGGGCCTATAGTTGTCAGGGATGCTATGATTTTTATTGGGTTTGGGGATAGGGAGGATGATAGAATGTTTCCAGGTATTAGGGTAGTAGCCAGTTCTTAAAGATGAGTTATATATGTTTACAATGAAAGCTATGGCAGAATTGGGTAGGTTTTTGAGAATTACATTGTTTATTTTATCGTGACCGGGGGCTTTTTTATTTGGAAGGGATTTGATAACTTTTAGAGTTTCTTGTGGAGTGATGTACTTAATTTGTTGTGGAACGTTAAAATTAGGGGAATTCGCGACGAGTTGAATTTGAGTGTGATCTGGGTGGGGAGATGTGAGGTTTGGTGTGAAAGTTGATGCGAAATGGTCGGCTAATACTTCCGTTTTATCAGCAGTTGCGTGTGTTTTCCCATTTGAAGTTGTTAGTGGGGGGATTATAGTTTTTTTTCTGAGTATTCTTTTCGTGAAGTTCCAGAGTGAGTTATTACTTGTATTTAATGAATGAATGATATTATTGTATTTAGTTTGTTTATAGTGTTCAAGTGCTTTTCTACTGATTTTGGTTAGAGTATTGAGTTCTTTTTTTAATGAAGGGATTCTAAGTGCCATCCATAGTCTCCTGGTTTTATTTTTAGTTTCTATGATTTTGATAATGCTTTGTGGTAGTTTGTCTGCTGTGTGTTTCCGAAGAGTGGTCGGTCGTACGGGGTTGAGTTTGCCTATTGTGTTAATTATTATGTTATTTAGTTGACTTATTGTCTGGTCTATTTCCGCTGGGGAGTTAAGTATTTTAAAATTGGGTATTTGTTTTTGGATTAAATTTTTGAATTTTGTCCAGTTTAAATTGTAAGTATTTAAAGCAGGAGTGGGTGAATGGGGAGGGGGAATTTGATCTGTAGAAATTAACACTGGGATGTGATCAGAATCGAGTTCAAAATGCGGGGTTGAATGAAAATTGACATTAATGTTTGTTATTCCTATGTCTAGTATATCAGGAAGCCTGATTGGGTCATAGGGATAATAGGTTGGTTCTGGGGGTGAGATCACTTTAATTCCGTTAGTTACTACATATTTTAAGAGTTGGGCACCTGCTGCATTGGTGACTCTGCAGCCAAATTGTACATGTTTGGCATTTAGATCTCCTAAAAGAATATAAGATGATAAGCGCGAAAGTAAATTATTTAGATCTGTAAAATTTGTTCTTTTGTTGGGGGGTTTATACGCGGCAATGATAGTAAAATTCGGGTAGGTGTTGGTAAGTGAAACTGCTATTGTTTCGATGCCATTGATGGGTGTTGTGTTTTCTTCGAAATAGGCGATAGTGTTTTTGATGAGTATGATCACTCCGCCGCCTGGGGAGTTGGCCCTATCCATTCTTGCTGTATTGTAACCTGGTAGCTTGAAAGTAGCTGGAGGTTTTAAATGAGATTCTGTGATGCAAGCAATGTCAACATTATTGGTTTGGAGAAAATAATGGAGTTCGTTTTTTTTATTACTGATGCCACATGCGTTCCAGTTCATTAGGATTAACCTATGATTTGAATTATTTTGTGCCATTGGGGAAACTAAAATTAGAAGTAATTGCTTGTTGAATGTTTTGAATAATAGTTGGGATGACTGAATTGATGATGTTGATTATATGAGTTATTATTTGATTGATAGTATTATGAATAAAAGGAGTACTCAGAAAGTTTTGGGGGAGCCTGTTTTGTGGGTTGTGAGTTGGGATGTATGTCGGGATGTTATTTGGTGGGCGATTAAAAGCTGATTCATGGGTAAAATTTGGTATGTTAGCAGTTCTATGGAGTCCAGGGAAGTGGTAGGCGTTTTGAGGCGGGGGTGGAGGTGGGGGTGGGGGTGAGGTTGGTTTGCTGGTTCTAATGTTTGAAGTGGAGTTTTGGGAAGTTCTAGTTTTATTTTCTGATAGTTTTCTGAAATACTGACATTCATTGGTACGGATATCAGCACGGTGAGTCCCCTCACAGTTTCTGCATTTCGGGGGGTCATTCTTGCTGGGGCAATTTACTGAGTAATGATTCTCGGCACAATGTATACATGAGATTTTGTTGTAACAATTATTTTTAGTATGTCCAAAGTCTAGGCATCGGAGGCACTGGATTATTCCTTTAGTTTTTCGTCTTCTTTCGACTTTAACTTTTAAGTTGCAGATTTGAGTTGTTCGGAGAATTGATTCAATTGATTGTTGGCCCGAGAACTCAGCAGCTACAACTGGGATGGGCTCATTGTTTTTATGTAACCTAGTGACACTGTTAAGGGAAGAGTATTGTTCCTTTAGGTCATTGTATATTTCCTCTTGCGTGATGGAGGGATGAATGTTTTTAAAAACCACGGAAAACTTTTTGTTGGTTGGGTCCTTATACGTATGAAACTGTTTATTAGCTTTCACGAAATACTGAATTGCTTTTCTGAAGTCTTCTATTTTTTGGAAGTTAACTTTGGCTTTGTTATTATTGAATGTTACGGTGAACTGCGCACTGATTTGGGTTTTAATTTCCTGATTTAGTTCAATAATGTTCGTAATATTGTTAATGTGGATAGGTGGGATTCTAATATTTTCAGGCATAGTGGGGTCGGTGGGATTTGAATCATCATTATCAGGAAGGTTAGCTAGAATGCCGAAACTATTCTGAGTGGGAATAGCATAATTAGTATCCGAATTGGTAATTACTTTTTTAGATTGGTTTGGATTTTGGATAGGATCACTGTTTTCCACGTTTGCCACTGTTCACTTGGGGAACTGGTACAGAGTTTGCATTGACATTGTCACTGCAGCTTGAAGACGAGGTCGCGCCTTCGGCTTGCGCGTAATGACTGACCTGATTTGGTTGAATGTTATTTTGCATAGGCTGCTGCATACTTGTTGTCTGCATTGAATACATTGCCGGTGCTGAATGCTGAGATATCTGCGCTTGTTGTGGTGGAGTTAGCAGATACGCTGGTGCGTATGAAGCTGAAATATCACGGCCGTCGCCTTCCACGACCTCCATTTGGCCGTCAGTTGGATAAACCAAGGCTAAGGCATCGGCGATGCACTGGCTCAGGCCAGCGTTGTTGAATGTTGATGAAGAATTAATAACTAGTTAATCACTGCACTTTAGATTGAGATTGCACTGTGTAGACAACTATTCACTGATACACCTTAACACTTCGAATCGTAAACTGCTACTGACAGTAGCGCTGCGCTCAGAGGTCTGCACTGCTCGACTGCTCGCAGCGGAAAGACAAATAATAGTAATGTGAATTCAAAGATGTGTTAAAATAATCTGTCAGGGTCTATTGACTGTTCTTCATTTAGGCTTAATAATACACACAGTTGTTTTGTTTACATTTCAAATCTAAGATTTACTTAGGTGAAAAATTTTTAAGATTAAAAGTTGAACAGACATCAATTCATGGTATTCATAATGACAATAATACAATCCAAAATTTGACAAATATAAGATCTTTTGACATTGTTACATCTATATAATAAATATCTCAATCATTTACATCTATTTATAACGCGGGTCTGTACATCTATTTTAATAATATTAACTCTTATAAAAATACATCCCATACTACTTAATGTTCTCTTTCTAAAGTAGATGAAGACCTAATAATTCACCCTTAAATGTTCTGATCATATCACATTTGAAAATTCTTTTGTAAAATTGTAGATGTGTGATGAAGGGGAAGGAAGATATGTCTGTCTTACTGAGCGCTCGTACATTGAAACTAGTATTTACCTTCAATGCTCATTGATTAGAAATTTTTACTTCGAGATACGCGTTTGGCGAAGTAGTCTTTGCTGAACGGGTACCGCAAAGAAGAAATGGCCATACAAAGCAACTGGGTACTGGAAAGTAAAGAAATCACTGAGACGATATTAAACAACAAGGTTGCCGCGTCGAATATTGAGAATGATCCCTATTTTTAAGAAAGGCTCAGACTTTTAAATAAATACGTATATTCCTCTTTAATCTTGAGCGTTGAAATTCAAGTAGCGCCCCGTAGTTTCCATATACAAAATTGCATATCACCTAAAAATAAGTATTTTAAATAAGTTGCATTTTTTGTCGAAACAAATATTGTTACATATTTCGTTCAATTTTGTATGAATTAATTAATATTTTGAGTATTTTCAAGTTTAATCCCGTCGAGTTTTTGGATGTATGGGAAAAGACGTGCGAATTTGGATAATAATGATTGTTCACTTTCCAGTAGAGGTCTGCATTCTCCGCGATTTTTACCGACCAGCGCTCGCTCGCCTCTCTTCTCTCGAGACCACGCCGCTCGACTTGCCTTTCGCAGCCCGGTTGCGGACTCCCGGGAGCCGGCGCCCGACCGAGACTCGGCCTCCAGCCGACGAGACTCGACAACCGGCGGACCCCGTTCAGGCGAACTGCGCCACGTAAACAATCGGCCGACACGTCGGAGTAAATATCTAATGGCACGTTTCAGGAAAAGGAAGGAGTATTGAATGGTTTTTAAAATAAATGACCAATCATTTCGTTTTTTCAAAATTTAAAATATAGAGGAATTTTAATATTAATTTTCAAATAATAAATTTTAATAAAATAATTTTAATAAATTGTAATAAATAATTTTAATAAATTGTAATAAATAATTTTAATAAATAATTTTAATTTTAATTGTAATAAATAATTTTAATAAATTGTATAAAAAAAGAATAAAAAGCTTTAAAAATCGACTCCTCGGACGCACGGGAGAACCTCAAGTGGATCTATTGCAGTTCTGCCTGTGACTTCAAAGAAAAGGCACTCAAAAGTTTTAGAGATAAATTCCGTTCTTGTAATGACTAGGTATCGGATGCTTCGGAAATTGCCTATTTTATTCTAATGAACATAAAATTATTAATTTTCCTTCATTTTATATGGTGCAATATGGAGCAAATACAAATGCTCTGCTAAATTTAGATTCAAGTGCTATGAAATATATTAGTACCTTTCCCTTCCAATTTTGTATTTTTGCCGTCTTTTTCCAAATATTTTTGTTGTTGGTGTTGTTGTAATTTTCAGGCATCTGAAAGGCAGGTCTTGGTTTCTTAACCCGGCAGTAGGCGTGCGGGGTGCCTCAGTCACCTCAGCATTATTTTGAGCTCATTGTACTTTTAGTTTTATTTATAATCTTGCGAGTTTCTCAATATCTTTCGAGGAAAACTTTGTGCACATATCTCGACCCTTCTCTTTCAACTGCTTCCTGTCCTTTCCTGGAAATTTCGTCGCAACGGCGATGGCGCGCTGCGTGGGAGCCACCGAGTCACCTCGCACAACCTTTGTTATCGCTTCCTGACACGCTGTTCTCAGTAGTTCACCCAAAGGAAGGGTGTCTCGTGGAGCTTCAATACTACTCCACAGAAGTCAATGATTCACAAATTCAGCTTTTACGATAGCTTTTTAATTACAATTAATCGCTTATCTTGTATTGAAACGAAAAATAATGGAATAATTGAAAAACATTGTACTCGTACATATAAAACTTTATATGCATCATTTCATGTATACATACTTTTGACGAATTTTAAATAATGTTAAACGTGTGTATATAATAGTAAATAATGTATTTTGAATTATTGAGTTGAATAGGCTGATGTGCCGTGACCGCTGTTGTTTGGCCGCCGACTGAGTCGACAAATACAAAGGCCATGTCGGCTTACATAAACTATTTCACTATAAATTACTACGTCCAATGACAAGACGTTTTTGATGCAAGGAAAATAGTACCCACCTCATTTTTGTTTAGCATATGCTTTTTTCTTATATACTCGTGAAATTATGACCAAATATTCATTGTATTTAATAAATATGCCTTATATTCGGGTTTGTAAGAAACTTCAATGACATTACAATTGGTACGCAACGAATTATCTTCCCTCAAGCACTATAAATATAGAAAAACAATAAAAATTTATTTTCAGAGTCTTTGTTTGCCTTAATTCTTTCAAAAAATGTATTGTTTGTCTCTATAAAATTATTTCCAGTCAATCGATAAATTGTTACTTTTCAACAAATTAATCGTTTAATTGAAATTGTATTTTCTTTCGATTACAATGAATTGAAAGTGTTGCGATCACTACATGCGGCGACTTTATATCCCGTACATGCATTGAGGGGCGAAGCTACTGTGCAGTCCGGCGCTTGGCCGAGCGGCCGAGCGCTCGAGCGCTCGAGACGCTCGAGCGCTCGAGCGCCCGGGCGCTCGGCGACTCCCGCGTCTCGGCGGGAGCCGCAAGGCGGCCGGTCGAAATGTCCGTTAAACAGCTATCTCTTCCCCCCCCAAGCAAGGTCCCCCACCCTTCGCCGAGCGTCGGCGCGGAGCCCGAGAGTCTCGAGCGGTTGTTTTCGCCTGATTGCAGAGCTCTACTTTCCAGGATTGAGTGGAGTCGGTCTGGTTCACGACCTGTCAAAACGTCTGAGAGCATTTCTGTCGGTTCAGGCAATGACACTGAGCAATAACATACTACTCACAACATGAGCAGCTCCCAAACGTCCTAAGATTACCCTGACGAAATGTACCGAGTGTTAAAAAGGATGACGTCCCGCTTTACATCGAGACGTCTCGATTTTGGTTACTGGTTTTCATATGTGTAATAAATAAATATTTTCGTCGTTTTAACACATTTTTTTTCGCTTTTTTAAGCACATACCGATATTTTCGTTTTTTAGCATATATATGTCGGAACCCTACTTTTATGATTCCATGATTTCGTTCTAAAATGCCTAAGCAACTCGTACGATCGTATATTTTGCGTTCTCCATTGAAAATGCCGAACTTGGCTCCTATCGTCACGTCGCCTCATCCGCCTACATTTCATTCATCCGCCAAAGACTCATTTTTTTAGTTACGTAAATAAATGTCATTGCAGGTCTCGTCATTTTTTCCAGATGTCATATTAAAAGACAAATTTTATGCACGTTTAGTGGTGTCTTCTATCGCTCATTTCTATACGAACCGTAGAAAAAATGAATGTAACTTTTTTCTCGCTTACCTTACATAGTAAAGTTAAACTATTGTAACGCTACGGCAAAAATGGGCGATTTTCCTCATAAAAATCTCGGGTTATGCGGTCCTGGAATTGAAGAAATGGATAAATCTTGATATTTTTGATGGATGAAATGAATCTTCTTATCTGTACGTATAGAATCGTGTAAGAATAACAATGGTGTACGGTATTCTTTCCATTGGATGGAAACGTTTCTAAAATATTGTTTCCAAGAAGAGAGTTCTTACTTGCACTGAGCTTTTGAAAGCCTTGCATGCCCACTACAATCGTTAATTCTGTGACTTAACATCTTCTTTCATAAAAAAATGTTAATACGAGTATTTTGTAGGTCTGTTAGAAGGAAAAGTTTAGTAGATACACCGATAAGACTAGACTGTAGAAGGAAAGAACATACGAAATTGCAGATGTTTAAGAATCAAAAAAATTCTCGACAAATTCACAAAACGTGTTGGTGGTTATTAGCTTCTTTCGTAATTTTAAGAGTTCCGAACTTGGACTAAGCTCTTCAGTTACTCTCGGCAAAGACTCTGTTTTTTGTAGTGCTATGTGCTCCACGTATTATTCATCTAACTCAGGGTATATGAAGATAATGTACCAAAGTAGTGAATGTGTTTTCAAGAAGACATGTGATGTCTTCTGTATGCGTTGAATCTCAAGGCAAATTTAAATAAATGTAGTGCTCAATGAATAGTCTTTTTTTCAGTTATGTTTTCGTTTTCAACTAAAATGATCTCAAACGGTTTCTTCTACAATTAGGGAAGCTATAGACTTTCTCGTCTTTCTAGTCTGGGCTAACTGTTCTATCTTCCTCACCCTCTTCTCAGCTGGTATCTATCGCCAGCTAAAAGACCTACCAGAGCCTCCGCTTGAGATATTCCCAGCGAAGAGCATCTACGCGCATCCCGATCGCATAGGCCCATCACTGCCCTTTACCTTTGTATCAGATTTTACAACTTTCCACAATAGTAATCACGTAATTGTATTTCGTTCACATATTAAGAATCAAACAAATTTTCGACAAATTCGCAAAACGTGTTGGTGGTTATTAGCTTCTTTGGTAGCTTTAAGACTTCCGAACTTGCACTAACCTCTTCAGTTACTCTCGATAAAGACTGCTTTTTCTAGTGCTACGTGCTCCACGTATTATTCACCTAACTCCTCCTGTAGTAGTAGATTTACTTTCTGCCTTTTTTTGCTTCTGATGTCTACTTTTGGCATTTTGCCTTATTTGTACCGTTTCTGCCTTTTTCGTCATTATTTTCGCTCTTTCCCCCTCTTGACACCTATTTCTATCTGAATGGAAACATCCCTGCAAGGCCGGACAACATGAAGGCGCGGTCGTGTATTGTCATTCTGTGGACATCGAGGCTCCAGTATCAGGTTGTGTTAAAAAACTAAAAGGAAAAGGAAAACGATGCCAGTGAAGATTTAATATTTTTCATTGATGCTTACAGATACTTATTCACTCAAAAGAAACATGATCCTATGTTTGTAAATGGTTTCAGATTCCTTTTGAAGACAGAGCTGTCTGTCCGTGATATATCCTTCTGAGTTTCTTATTGTTCGCTCTTCACTTCGTCACGAGTAAAATAAATTTGTACTCGTGATACCGGATGGTCATGGGCAATTTTTTAAGATTACAAAGAAAAGGTAATTTCCTTCCACGTGAGTGCTAAAATAAGTTTTAGAGTTAGAATAAAAATGTGAATAATTTTAATTAATAATTTTTACATTAATTACTTTTAAAGGGCAATTTTAAATGTTTCCTGTGATTTTACCCCCTACTTTAACCAGAATAAATGCAGTTTTGCCTACCTATTTTCGGTAAAATAAATGCCTGAAGTTCCGGGCTCTGATTGTCACATATAACGAGCGATCAGTAGGGAAGTCAGAGCTTGTCCCATGTGCAGCGGTGCCCCGGTGGTGGGAAATACCAGGTAGAGGGAAAACCTGCAAGCTGTCATGTAGGTCGGCGCCCTCACACCATCAAGCAGGGGAAGATCACCGTCACCTCTCGTGTTAAAAAATATACACTACACCGGTGTTGTCAAGGTCGATGCCACGAGTGGGAGTCCGTGACAGCTATAAGCTATAAGATGACCTTAACCCGCCCGCAAATGTAGTATTGTTCGTTCGCTTTGCAGTTTTCATATTTTATCATAACGTTAAGGATCCCTAGTTTTGAGACAGTTTTTACTGTATTTGTTTTAGAAACACATAAGAATCATAATTTCGTGTTTCATATTTTATTTTTGTGTCGTTCGACGTTTCGACGAGGTTTTCCCGTCATCTTCAGGTTCACAAATTATCAAATTGCAGTTTTCATATCCCTGACGGAGATATTTTGATAAAGTGATCTCCACTCGATCCCAGGCTGGTAGTGTGAAAGAGTCCAACTGCGCAACGAGTCAGTCCCGTACTTTGAATAAATCCAATTTGAACATTGTCGGTTGCTCGCACGGTGAGTTATTGGAAGGCCCGGAGAAGGGAAGAAGCCGGATCGGGTTATGACGGCTGTTTCAGGGTCCGCGCAAAACTAGTGGTGCGTGGAGTAAATTCCGGGATGGTGTGCCGTTGTGGGGACACCAACGGGTCGGTGCCGGATGTTTGAGGCGGACGTTGTCGAGACCGATGGTGCTGCCGATTCCCTACCGCGTTGCGACAGGTTTGTGCACTTCGCGGCGCCGCGTTTCCTAATCATATTTCGAGACGCGACAGCTCACAGCGATGTGTCTGGCACGACTGCCCGCCCCTCGTATTACGTATGAAAATGTTTTTTTCACGCACATGGACCTTGTGAGACATCTTGCATTAATCTCGAGATCCCTCGACTCTATTTGCTTACAATTATTGGTTACTCTATTTGCTTTTGTTGAGAACAAAAAAAATTGCTTCATATTTCCTCGAGGTACTGGTTTCACCGGTGTCCATTCTATTTGTCTATATATTTGTCTACACTGTGGTAATAGATATGCAGGAAGCCCAGATTCAGTGGAATATATGGAACAGTCACTGCATTACTGCGTTTTCAACTCACTATTATCGTTAGGGTTAGTTAGTTCCGCTGTAAGGCGGAAGAATAGATCTTGAATCCAAGCGCGGATCCAAGGGGGGGTCACGTGGGTCATGACCCCCCCCAAATGATGAACCGTCAAAATTTTGTGAGAAACTTCAACATATCTAAAAAAACTGAGAAACTGATAACCTTTCCAGTGTCCCATCAGAATTGGGGCTGGCCGAGACATTTTCAGATATTTTCAAACAATTCTAGAAATTCCTAAAAATTTAGCAGTGCTAAAACTAATGAATTTATACAGAAATTGGAATTTAATTTGTATAAAAATATACTTCACCAAGATCATACAAGATCACTTTCAAAATATTTTAATACAAAAAAATATATCTAAACAAGTAAAAGATCTAAAGTCGGAATCAAATACACTGCGCGTTACTAATGTTGCTAACTTGATGTGAATATTTGTCACTAATTGAACGAGAGAATTGTGGGAAAATGGACGTCAACACATGGACTCATCTTAAAAGTCACAATTGTTGTTCAAAGGGAATAGAACTAGCTAAATTTCGTAATAATAATGGTATGTATATAAAATTTTCAACAATCTTGCTTTCAGGTGTTTATTATAGAATTCAGTTTCGATGATACAATCCAATTCAGTATCGGAACTCCTATCGAACTCAATGTTTATTTAACCTAAAAATGCTTAATGTAATCTGTAACGGCGAACCTAATTTGATCATTTAAGTCTGATGCCAGTTCTGGTTTTGTAAGAACGTAAGTTAAGGCTATCAACAGGGTTTAGTGGTAAAGATTAGTCCAAAAGATTTAGAGTTAGAGGATTTTAGTTTGGCTGATGAGAGAGGATAGTGTCTGACGCCTAAAATACAGTGGCGAAGCTAGAGTCATGCAGTTGGGTATTCTGAAATCTTATCTTACATTTTTTGTAAATTAGCTCCATTCATCGTTTTTCTTCAACAAAAACGTGGATAATGTGTTCTTTAAAGCTTTCGTTTCTGCACAGTTATTTTCCCACGGAATTTCTCAGGAATGTCTAAACTCTTTAATGTAATCGTATTCCTTTCACATAATGCTATATATAAAGGGAAAGTTAGTCTGAGTTGTATCAACCGAACCGTCTCTTGATATTTTTTCTATACCAATTTGTCTAACATATACTTCAGCAAAAAACTGCAGGCATGTATTTTGCATTATTAGTGTAAACATTTTTCAATTCATTTAGAGGGTGCTCACTGTCAAGGAATCGATATTGTTTTATTAGGAAAGAAAACTTTTCTGAACGAAAGGACGCTTGTAGGTGGAAAACTGCTTTTCGTCCAAAAATGCAATAAATGAAAGTTGTCAAAATCTTGAAACATGTAGTCCATCTGAATCACTACTGTAGGTATCAATAATATAAAAAATATACAATTTTGTATCTTTCAAATAATTCTCATCTTGAAAGTTCATTCATAGTCATCTCTGCACTGATGCATATTTCAATAGTTTCTTCATATCTAACACTATATATTAGTACGTATCGCTACTATTTCTGTCACTACGGCGTAGTACTTAACTCGTGATTCCGCATTGTTGAGCGAAAAGTGCATTTCGATATCATGAATCGTTTAGAAGTTATGAGACTGGCGCAAAGTCAGTGGGACATTGTCTGTAACACTATCTTTAGCTTCATTAATTGTTTAGTAAAGAAAACTAACAAAAATCATACAAACGGCACATAAACAACTCTATTTTCCCACAACGTCAGGTGATGAGGTGAATTTGTCTCTGAGACGTGGGTGTGCATCGCTGTACAAGTCCGTGCCTACCGAGAGCCTAGGCTGCTGCTGGGGTCTCTGCCCAGTGAATGCAAGTGAAAGAGAGAGAGAGAGAGCGTACGCTCTCTTTTGCGCATGCGCGGCAGAGCCAGCCGATGTCTATCCACTGGCAGGCTCCTCGCTCAGCTACCGGCCCCAAAATGTATATTTCTGCAGCCCTGCTAATTGCCACGCGCGTAAACGGAAAAAAGGAGTCGAACACATTTAATTTTCTTCAACGATTCAGTAACAAAAATATTGAAAAATGGTACACAACGACAGATTTTAATGAAAAATAATTTGTGTATTATAGGGCTCCCAGATTACCCTTCAGCTTCGCCACTGCTAAAAGACCTTATTTGAATATATTGCTGTCGCTAAGTCCGAATCCGGTTAGAGAATTTTAGTTCGGCTATTAAGCGAGGATAGAGTCTGACGGCTAAAACGTTTGCATGTCTCGGTGTACTTGTCGCCAAAATTATAATGAACTTTCCAACATTGTTATAGAAGAATCACTATTGAAGGAGATTCAAATATGGTGCAAATTTATTAATATACAAAAGAGCAATATAAACGAAAAAAATGTAAAAAAGGAAAAAATTAAAATGAGAAAAATAATTGTTATAAAAAATAAAAGTATAATTTTATTTATTTATTATATGCATGTATATATTAATTATAATAATTTATTAATTTGTTTTCATTACACACATTTACATGTTTCTCTCATATACGTTTTCTTCACAAATTGTTTCACATTATATCAAATGAATGTAATTTTTGCTAACTTGAAATTTATTGTTAATAATTTTATACATTTTCATTATTTAAAAAACAAATGTACCGAATAAAATTGACATATTTTTGTGGGCAGAATTCGAATCTGCAACAAAATTGGGGGTTACCAGTTAAAATTGCAAAGTTACCCCCGCTTCACCCCCAGCGGATGGGATGAGGATGGTAACATATTGTAACCTGATTGATACCTGATATGTGATTATAGGTATATTGAATTTCTGATATAACATACGTCAAATTTGTTATTACATTCTGTACCCTCCCCCCTTTCCGAAATTAATGCATTTGAGTCTTAACCTGACCCCTCCCAAAAGAGAAGTCTGGATCCGCGCCTGCTTGAATCCAGTCGCAAATAGACATTAATAATAATAATAATAATAATAATAACAATAATAATAGTAATAATAATAATAATAATAACCATATCTAAATCTAATATCACCATATCTAAAAAGAATGGACAAAGTGCAGATCAATAAAGATCAATCATTTATGTGGCTTAAAAGGGGAAGAATGAAGCCAGAATCGGAAGCACTTGTAATAGCTGCCCAAGATCAGGCCTTGAGAACACGACATTATGATAAAGCGGTTCTCAAAATTTCCCAAGATGACAAATGCCACATTTGCCAGGAACACGTAGAAACCATTGATCATATTGTCTCAGCTTGTCCAATCCTAGCAAAGACCGAATACTTGAAAAGACGATAGGGTATGTAGCTACCTCCACTGGCAGATCTGTACTGCCCTCGAAGTTCCGAATACATGCCCCAAGTGGTACGAACACTCACCAAAACCGGTGACGTCTGTTGGATTGTGTACGATCTTGTACGACCAACAAATTCAAACTGATCGCACGATAGCGGCAAACAAACCGGATATAGTCATCCGGGATTTGGAGAACAAATCGTGTTTACTTATCGATGTTGCTGTACCTTGCGATCAAAACGTCGTTACCAAGGAGGCAGAGAAACGTCTTAAATACAAGAGTTTGGAAATCGAGATCAGCCGAATGTGGGGCGTAAAAGCACAGGTCGTACTGATAGTTATCGGAGCTCTGGGATTTGTTCCGCAAAATTTGTGTAAGAACTTGTCTAAACTCCCAGGTAATTCAAAAGACTGGGAAGTGCAAGAAATCGCTTTATTTGGAACAGCCCACATTTTGCGTAAAGTATTGTAGAGGCACTGACAGTCCCTAGATCTACTCCTTAGGTAGCTGGCTGCAACCTGGAGTAGATTTTATATTCAGCCGACACATAACATCTTTAGTCGTGATTTAGAGGAATAATAATAATAATAATAATAATAATAATAATAATAATAATAATAATATCACTACTACCTTCAACTTCAGAACTCAGAGGAAATAAAAGTACACGATACTGTAGAAATAATTGATGGAGCGTTTGTTTTTCGGAGCCAACTGCCTCCACCTACTATTTACCGGCGGCGGTCTCTCAGATCTGCCCGTGTGCGCGGGCGTAACCCGGCAGCGGGCAGGTGAGAGGGCGCGGTTCGAACACCGCCGCGCGACCGTCGCTTGTCACGCAGCGTCCCAACAAACAGCCGACGCGTCCGCGTGTTGACTCAGGCGTCTGCGCAAACACGAGACGACAACGGCGCGCAGCAGCAGCAGCCGGCGTCTCATCTGTTCCCACTTTCTTCGTCTGCGCAGCGCAGCACCGCCCCGCCCCCCGCCCCACGCGGTGGGACTCTCTCTGGTTAGCGGCAGCCGCGCGGAGTGGGCTACTGGAACAGGAAGACGGAGCCGGGGGAGGGGCGGGATGACGCTGGAGGGGGAGGAAGAGGAGAGGCTGAGGAGGGTGAGAGATGACGATGGGAGGCGGAGGAGGAAAAGGGACGAGGGGAAGAAGGCGGCGGGTGAGGTGAAGGCGGAGTGACGAGGCTCGCGAGATAATTGCAGGGACAAAGAGGGTGGCGAGGGTTGAGGAGGGGCCTCCGCGAGCTGGGAAGGAAATGAAAAGGATGTGGTAGTTATAGAGGGGAAGTAGACATTAGAACCTGTCTATCGTAGGTATCTGTCTGTCTTTCGGCGTAACAATCTCTGACGAAACCTGGGCCTACCAGCAGCGTCCCAGGTCATGTTGCCATGGGTTGCGGGGTACGTGTGGTTACCACGAAGACGTTATAATAGGTGTGCATGTGATAAATAACTTGCTCTTAATAGTAGTTATATGAAGGCGGCTCTTCTTCCCTTTTAATGACTTTCTAGAATCAGATTATTCTGAAAGTTTACTCCAATATTTTATTATAAGCTCTTTTATAATAAATATACAATAATAATAACAATAAGACGAGTAATAATAATGATCACAGAGATGAAAATAAAAAATAAGGAAGTAGAGGTGAAAGTGGTTGACGGAAAAGAGAAAATAATGTAGTAGGTCCGACCATGGGCTTTAGGCGTGTCTAATGTAGGTGTACTAATAGTAATCAACTTCTCCTCAATTTTCTCTCCTGTTCGTTCAATACGTTCCTCATAATATTTTAATTACAATCATTGCAATAACGTATTACAACAATAGTACGTCAATAAATTCAGTATAAATTTTCAAAGGTCATGAGAGTGAAAAGGCAGAAATTTAGCCTTGAGACAATGGGGAAGTGAATAGAGGAAGTGAGGGTTGGACCTCTCATTTGGTCTATAGGTGCAAGTATGCTAATTAGAAATAAAGAATTAAATTCTTTCTTAGAGGAAAGAGCTACTGCTTTATTTCGCTCTCTTCTATACATTTATTGACTTTCTAACCATTTTGTTGTCCCAGTTTTAAACAACTTTAATAGTTATTATTTTCAAATACTGCACAGGACTAATATTCTTTGATTAGTCGTATGAATTGCACAGGAGAAAGGAAAAGGAATGTTCCCAGCATGTTTGTGAAAGTCTATAACATACTTCAACTCTCTTAAATTCATACGTCAGCTAGATTATTTCATTAAAAACTATTAATCACCAACATAATGGGCTATCCCTAACAAGGTGCTTGGAACGCGAAGCATTTGATGAGTGCAATTTGTCACAGGTGTAGCCTGTTCCAGACGGAACGACGGAAGTGAGCACAGTAAGACGATAAACGACACGGACAAGTGTGTCAATCTTTTATTTCCTATTTCCTTCAACATCTCAAAAATCTTGCGCAAAGTAAATGAAAATTATATAAATAGAACCATACAAATTCCTACGAGTTATAAATTGCATCTATTTTACTTTCTCGTATACGTAGTAGAGAGAAAGTTGTGTAATGCTGCATGATAAATCCCCTTTTGACACAAAAATACGTTTAGTGTTTCGGATATCAAGAAAGTGGAATTTTATTTTTCCTATACATAGTTCATCATAGTTTCTCTTAGAATTTAAAGAATATTTAGTATATAAAAATCCGTGAGAAAACGTGGAGCTATTTTTTAGAACGTTGTGAAGTACTCCCAAAAACCCATTTAAAATTCTAGGACATTATACAGATCGATCGGGGAATATGAGTTTTTGTGAAAATGCTCTGAAATTTGTCGCTATATTAATAACAGGCAGACAGAGGAACAGACGTTTTGTGAACAAAGCTTTCCGATAACAAATGTTTATTTGCTTCAAAATACGGATACTGATTTTCATGCAACATTACATAACTTCCTCTTTAACACGCTCTAAACGAGAAAGTAAAAATTGATGCAACAGGTTTGTCGAAAATCGACTTCAGGAGCGGCGGAGCTGCGAAAGGCCGTGTAAAAGACGGCATCGGGCGCGACATCCTCGAGGACGCCTCCGCCGTTGGGGGCGGGGGAGGGGGCGGGGGCGAGAGGGCGGCGGGTCGCACCTCGCATTAGAATGTGCCGTACCCGCGCGCTATCCGCAGACGACCACTTTCACATCTGGCGGCGCAGCTCTTCCGCTCGGGCCGCGCGCACGCGCAAAGAAGCCGCGAAGAAGAGAACGAGACGACGGAGGAGAAGGAGGAGGAGGAGAATAATAGCGCGCCGCGGCGCCGCCGCTGCCCTCGCGGCCCCGGGGTCGAGGCCCGCCGGGGCCCGACCGACCGGCCGGCCGGCTCGGCCCTTCCTCGTCGCTTTCATTTCTCCGCTTTAATCTCGTGCATTACGAGATAATTTGCGGGCTCCCTGGTGAGGGAACAGCCCTCCCCGCGCTCGGGATCGCTGTTGCGTAACACGTCCCGGCTCGCGGACGAGGTGGCGGAGGACGTCGGCGGACGAGACACCCGTCAACGTCCGCGGCGGGAGGCGCGGAGGAGCGGAGGGGCCAAACTGCTCGCCAGAGGGACGCATGCGGCCGCCGACGGGCAGTCGCCCACAAACAGTCATTAATATTCAAGTGCTGAAAGTTTCCTCTGCGCTTTCCTGGGAATCATTAAAAGTTATTGTTAGCGAAGAGTCATCCCTTTCGTAGAACCTATAAAATTCTGAATTTTAGTAATGATTCATCGCCATCTGATTTTGGAATTGAATTATTGTCGAAGATAGAACTTATTAACAGTTTTTTGATGTGAAAATGGTATTTTTGCTATTTTGTCGTCAATAACTTCAAACTTTAAGACAGAGTTTCCATTCTGGATCGGAAAGAAGTGGTTAAGAAATAACACAAATGAAAGATTTTGAATAATTACATTCGTATTTTGAAATTATTTGGAAAAAGTATTTTATTGTTTTGGAGTGCAATAATGGAGCAGTGTTATTCATTGTGATTGCTAACAACAAAACTACGAAAATGACTGCATATTGCTGAAGAAAGTTGGTAATATCTTATTATATTCATTTTATTTCATTAATTACGAGTACATTCATTAGTCAATTATACTCAACTCAGTATGTAACATATACTTTCAAGTTTTGTGTGATCGTCAAATAACTGATTCTGTGGTTATGATCTAGTTAATATTCGAGCTGGAGAAGCGGGTCCTTTCAAATGTTTTGTATGACATTTAGCGCATCAACATGTCAGTCTCACGGTGTCCGGTGCTGTCATGCGCTTGAGAGCCGGAATCCTCCCCCTGGCATTTAACAGTCATTTGCAAGTAAAAAAAGTTTTTAAAACACTTTCATTAAAGTATTGATGAAGTTCCATTAAGTAATTTTCATGTTTGTGAAAGTTGACAAAGGATGACCAAAATTACAAATGTATATAAATACATCAATATTTCATTGTGGAAGAATGGCAAAATATATTTATTAGTATTTGTCTCGTCCGATATTCTTTATGGTTGGATCACTAGACAGAAAAGAAAAATTGTCAAAATTTCCAGAATATTATTACGAAAGACACGTATCTGATATCGAAGCTTCCAGCTTGAAAACAAATGTGGGAATAAAGATAAGGATTGAAATTAAAGAACTTGCTAACTTTATATTATAATGGTGGGATATATTTAATTGAACGTTCATGAATACAGAAAAGTAAACTTAGACGATATTCTGTTATAAAAAGCAAAAAATATTGTATATCAATGTACTTAACTACAGAACAGAGCACTGATGTTTCTCTTATTCTAGAATAATTAACTTCACGTTGCTCGGGCATTTATCACAGTCATTTATTAGACAGGGAAAGGAATGATATGCAGGTTTCGCAGAATAAATCTTAGTAACTTCTAGGGCAAGCAAAAGGGTTGAAAATAAGCACCCACCAACGAATATATGGCGGGAAATCACATAAAAAAGACTTATATGCATTTATAAATATGACATTTCCCCTTATTTTTAGGCATCCGCGTATGCACAAATGTTCGGCGGGTTTATGAATTTCCCCTTGTCTGCGTTGCAACATGACTTGTTGAACGTCTGTGCATGTGGAGTTGTCAACATTCACGAGAAAATACTAAAAAAGAGATTAAATGAATAGAACTCTCCTACATACATTCATATGCTCCATTTCATGTTCACTGGCAAAAAAGTGAACCTTTTTGCCCCCTCTACATACCCTAGAAGTTTCTCTCATGCATTCTGAGTCATTTTGTACTTTGTCATAGTGAAAAGCGAAAACTATTTCCTTTACATTCCCCTACCGCTTCTCTCCACTACACCCCGTCCAATCCCTCCCTTCTCTTCCCCAATCTCTCCAGCCTGCTCCAGCCCGTTCCTCCCACCATCCGCCGAGCTCCGCACTCCCTGCTTCGCTCCGCCCGCTTTCCCCACCTACTCCCTGTGGCGACACGTCCATCCAAAGCATCGACGGGATATTGTGGAGATACGCCCTCGACGACAAGTGCGATGACGACGTTGTTGCCGGGGAGAATAATATCAAGAAATAATAAGCTGAGATTAGTGACAGACAGGGAAACTCCTTCGGACGATTAATGTATTAATCCTATGTATGTAATTCAAGAGTTAAATATATTCATTTACAGTTATATTTTGAATATTAATTTTTTTCTCTGCAAGAAAGAAACATTTGAATTACGAAGCGAAGCAGCAACGACATAAAGGTAACGCTTGCCTCACTCCCGGACTGTCATTTATCACAATTAATTTTCCATTTTGTCGTATCGGAAGCAGTCAAAATGCATATAGTAGGAACTTTAATGGCTCTCAGAAACTTCTTATCGACTTTGATGGATTTTCTTCTCTCTTTTAGATACTTCGTTTAACACAGAAGGTGCCCTTAAATTTTGTCTTATGCGGTAGGATATGGAGATGATATCGAAGTCTCATTTAGTCACGTTTCCCTTTTTTGAAGGTAAATTGTACAAAATTGTAATAGGAATTTAACTGCAGATTTGTATAGAAAATAAACTTACTTTCTTAAACAGTATAAATAGTAGTCTATGTTTTTCCCAACGAAATAATCCATCTTACGAAGAAAACTTACTGAAAAAATTGTATCTATTTCCGAGATTCTCCTAAAAAAAAACAGTCAGAAAGACAGACAAAAAACATAAAACCAATTGAATGGGGTTTTGTCATGTGAACAACCATATGCGAAAATAAAAATAGAAATAATTTTTTGTGTCAAATTCTTATCTTTGTCACTAAATAATTATATAACCTAGAATTAACTTATTATTAATTAATACGTTTATGAAAATAAAGTTTTAATTTTCAAATTGTTCAAAGAATTTGTCAGTACGACCAGGAATCGAACTCGGGTTTCCTACCTAATCCATAAGACGACAGAATGATAATTGAAAAAAAAAACGACAGTTGTTTTCAACCGTAGAGTTTTATTAATACATCGCTACTGTTCATCAATATCTTAGTCGAGAAATACCGACGTGCGCTCACTGCAAGTGGACATCATTAGCACTAAATTATTGAGAGTATTCAATAGTAAAGGTACAGATTACATGCGAGTCCGTCCAATATATCCCATATACCTATAATAAGAATATAGGGGGAAGTCGTCTCAATAGATAAGGTACAGGTGTCTGACGCATCATTACAGATTACCGGCGAGTCCTCTCCAATATTCCCTATTCACCAACTAATAAAAAAATGTTCAGATTATCGGCGGAATGCGTCAATAGATAAGGTACAGATTACCACCGAATCCTCTCCAACATTCCCTATTCACCAACTAATAAAAAAATAGTTCACAGATTATCGGCCGGATGCGTCAATAGATAAGGTACAGATTATCGGCGAGTCCCCATTCACCAACTAATAAAAAAATAGTTCACAGATTATCGGTGGGATGCGTCAATGGATAAGGTACAGATTACCGGCGAGTCCTCTCCAATATTCCCTATTCACCAACTAATAAAAAAAATAGTTCACAGATTATCGGCGGGATGCGTCAATAGATAAGGTACAGATTATCGGCGAGTCCCTATTCACCAACTAATAAAAAAATAGTTCACAGATTATCGGCGGGATGCGTCAATGGATAAGGTACAGATTATCGGCGAGTCCCTATTCACCAACTAATAAAAAAATAGTTCACAGATTATCGGCGGGATGCGTCAATGGATAAGGTACAGATTATCGGCGAGTCTCTATTCACCAACTAATAAAAAATAGTTCACAGATTATCGGCCGGATGCGTCAATAGATAAGGTACAGATTACCGGCGAGTCTCTATTCACCAACTAATAAAAAAATAGTTCACAGATTATCGGCGGGATGCGTCAATAGATAAGGTACAGATTATCGGCGAGTCCCTATTCACCAACTAATAAAAAAAATAGTTCACAGATTATCGGCGGGATGCGTCAATAGATAAGGTACAGATTATCGGCGAGTCTCTATTCACCAACTAATAAAAAAATGTTCAGATTATCGGCGGAATGCGTCAATAGATAAGGTACAGATTATCGGCGAGTCTCTATTCACCAACTAATAAAAAAAATAGTTCACAGATTATCGGCGGGATGCGTCAATAGATAAGGTACAGATTATCGGCGAGTCCCTATTCACCAACTAATAAAAAAATAGTTCACAGATTATCGGCGGGATGCGTCAGTGGATAAGGTACAGATTATCGGCGAGTCCCTATTCACCAACTAATAAAAAAATAGTTCACAGATTATCGGCCGGATGCGTCAATAGATAAGGTACAGATTACCGGCGAGTCCCCATTCACCAACTAATAAAAAAATAGTTCACAGATTATCGGTGGGATGCGTCAATGGATAAGGTACAGATTACCGGCGAGTCCTCTCCAATATTCCCTATTCACCAACTAATAAAAAAAATAGTTCACAGATTATCGGCGGGATGCGTCAATAGATAAGGTACAGATTATCGGCGAGTCTCTATTCACCAACTAATAAAAAAAATAGTTCACAGATTATCGGCGGGATGCGTCAATGGATAAGGTACAGATTACCGGCGAGTCCTCTCCAATATTCCCTATTCACCAACTAATAAAAAAATAGTTCACAGATTATCGGCGGGATGCGTCAATAGATAAGGTACAGATTATCGGCGAGTCCCTATTCACCAACTAATAAAAAAATTAATTCACAGATCATCGGCGGGATGCGTCAATGGATAAGGTACAGATTACCGGCGAGTCCTCTCCAATATTCCCTATTCACCAACTAATAAAAAAAATAGTTCACAAATTATCGGCGGGATGCGTCAATAGATAAGGTACAGATTACCGGCGAGTCTCCCCAACGGTGACGCCAGTGTGACGCTGCGTGTGCCACCCCTAGGCGCGCGGACGCGCTTCGCGGCGGCGCTGCGTCGCGTCGGGAGGCGAAGGCGAGGGCGAGTGGCGAGTGGCGAGCTTCCTCGTCCGCCGCCGCGCCGCGCCGCTTCAAGCCGTCGCTTCCTGATGCGAGGAGCGTGGGAGTGCAGCGCGGGTCAGCGGCGCTCGGCGGCGCTCTCCGGATTTACAGTCTCGCACTCACTCGCTTTCTTTCGCTTAATGCACCCCGGACGGGTTTTTCTGCTTGGGAATGCGCACCGTCAATGAGCCGGATTCAATCTCTATCGCTGGCGCGTTCGCCACGAGGGGAGAGGAAGAGTACTGGTGGATTCATCGCTTTCTGTCACGGTAGGTGTACGCACTCGATAATTGAAGGGCTGTTCGAAAATAATTTTTTGTCATGAAGATCGAACCACTCGGTGGGTTACTGTTTGTGGTTGTAGAGTGTAGCTGTGTGTAGTACGTGCTCTTAACAGAAGCTTTGTCTACCGAGGGATCTGTAGTTCGAGTCTCATCAGTAGCACTTAGAAGATGGCTCAATAAATCAATTAACCGTGCCTTATTACGTCCTATGTACGTGGCGAGACACAGGCTATCAGGCTCGCTCTACCGTCTGACCACCCAAATTTCACTACGCTTCTTTCTCCTTCTAGCGGAGAAAGAAACATTCGAGTGACGAAACAAACGATTCAAATTTTGTTCAGAGATTTCTTTAAGGCTTGAGGATATTTTACATGCAGTAAACATTGTTCAGCAAGCATATACAAAGGAAGGCGTACGAAGAATGTTTTCGCATACGAAGTATTTTTTTGCATAATAAAGTCACCAGCTACCAGCTAAATATCTGGGCCCAAGCCGACCAATGCCTGAATGGAGAATTCTAGAATCTGGCTACTCTGATGTATCATATACATGCTGTCCCCCTTTCGATTCCAGTACGATACCAGAGCAGTACCGGGAGAGATGGCTCAGTGCATGAACTAATGTCACTACAGTCCCTCTGACTGGGAGGTCTTAGGCTCGAGTCCCGACGGCAGCAGGATTTTCAACACTAGCTTGTCAGCTAGGTCGAATTCAGTCGCTGTCTGGAGGAGAATTCTAGCGGCCGGCTGCTCTGATCGATAGTTTTCCGTTTCTCCGGTGAACACGAGGCGAATGCCCAGCAGTACCCCTAACGAACGGGCCACGGACCGTGCGCGATCTTACCTTCTTCTACCTTGTCCTACCCCCACCACACACACGCACATTTAAACTAACGTGCACTTCACTATCAGACATGCCGGGAGTCCAGGCGGGAGCTTACAGCTTGTCCCGGCTGGGGTGGTGCCCCGCGGGTGGGAGATACCTGGTTAAGGGGAAACCCCGCTATTCGACGGTAGGTCGGCACCGGATCTCACCATCTAGCGGGCAAATATCACTGCCGAGGAAAACAAGCACTACACCTACGGGACTAATGACCTGTGTAGTTGGCGCGCCCGGCTTGGTGATGGCTCGTGGACCGCGCAGACTTCTTCTCCTTGACCGCACTCCCACCGGCTGAGGTAATTCAGTGGTAACACCGCAGCATCCTTGAACGGGAGGGCGACAATCTCAACGGTGAAGGAATTTGGTTATTAGCTATATACTAAATAATAGCCAGGTCAAATTCAGCCGTCGTCCGAAGGAGAATTCTAGCGAACTGCTGCTCTGATTAGTAGCAGTATTCCATGGTTTCTCCGAACAATACCTGACGAATATCAGAGCCCTACCGTAACAGGCATTCATTTAAGTGCAAATAATGTGGCAATAAGTGTAATAATTGAACCATGTGCTCAACGTTTGTTGTTACGCTGCTTCATATCACAGTTATCAGTTTGAACAACACTACATTTGTAGTAGATTTAATAGAACGAATGAATAGCACATATATGACGTAAATATTGTTACAGTTTTTTAGTGTGTGGTTCGAGGCGTTCCTTTCAAGATCCAACAGTTCCACCGATATCACAGAATGTGGTATCATTCATCGCGGCTGCCGATTTGGATTCCGCGCTTGGAACTGTCATTGAATCTAATTTTCTGGAAGACAAGTTTTCCTTAACCACTGAATCCGCTACTCTTCATGAAATTCTACACAGAATCTGGTATATTTTTTGTCACGGGAGCTTCCGAACTCTCCATTTAATAAACAAATATCATCTTAAATCTATGTATTATTGTGATCTTATGATCTTGGTGTACTGTACTGCCAGTCGCCAATATGACATATGTAACAAACGAAATGTATCTTACCTGACAACGTTGGATACAATGACCGCCTCTTCGTGAATTTTTTTCATCCTTGCTTTTTCCCATTTCTATGGGATCGGTGCTATGTTGATTTTTTATTGATTTTTTAGCACACTTTATTTTTATACTGATTTGGCGATGATTTTACGGACGGATGACCTTCCTGACGTCAACCACAGGGAACACACAAACACTTTACTCGGAGACCAAACATCCACACACAAACATGCCTGAAGCGGGATTCGATCCCACGATCACTCGGACCGAGATCGTCACGGCACTACTACTTAGCGATCTCGCCTTCCCGTATCGGCCGCCGTCTCTTCCGGAATCTTTCGGACTAATTGCGAATATTCTCCGTTGCATGCATCGCAGTCATTTCATTCCGTTCCAAGGGTCGCCTGACAAGACGCACCCGCTGTTCGGCACAGCTTTTTCGGCGCGGACAGACTTTCTCGCTAAATAAATTCCCCGATATCGCATCGGAAGATGGCGCGTGAGACTGTGAAACCGCAAGTAAAAGTGACCCGACCCGACCGACCCAGCCGCTGTAAGCAGCTGCCGTCGCTCTCCCCCTTCTCCTAGCTGAGGAAAAGCTCAGCGCCTCCCGACATTTCCTCAATCGAACTCAAGACACGCCAGCGGCGGAGGAAGCAACTGATCGTTTTCGAGGAAGACGGACTAAATTGGCTTCAGCGGAGATCAGTTGAAAGTTTACTGCTGTTATGAAGACCTCGGTGTCTTGATATAGAGATTGATTAGTGATTCCGAGCGCGTCAACTGCTAAGGTCATTAGTCACGTACGTGCAGTGCATATATTAATTGCGAGAGGGGGCGGTGATCTTCCTGCGCTACCTGGTGAGATCCGGTGTCGACCCACATCGGTTTGCGGGATTTTTCCAACCATGCATGCCTGCGAGACACCGCCCTAGCCGGGTAAGCGGTGATATCAGTTGATGTCCTGAGCCACCCTTACCGGTTTCATATAGAGAGGAATGTAGGGTAAGGCTTACGCAGGGGTAGATCAGTACCTAAGAAGGCCAAGTATGTGCTTAAGACGCCTGATAGATGTATTATAATATAGAATAATATGGAATAATTTTAAACAAAGATGTTTAGTAATTTCATAATTCCATAAAAATAATCAGAGCATTTTGATAACGCTATATCAAAGCCGTTTGTTAACAACATAACAAAAATACATGTAAGTAACAAAATTGATAGCAATTTTGAAAATAAAATATGGTACGAAATATGGACGATAGTTATTTTAACAGTCGCGTACCAATAAGGCGGGGTCAACGACGGACTCCAACGTCGTTTTCCCCCTTTCTTTTCGTTTAAGTAAAGAGATACTGACTCATCATTTAGGGATTTTATCATTCCAATCTTTCTGAACCTTAGTAATAGTTTCGTCTTTTAATGCTTATCGGATGTTTAGAAAAAACATGCTCTGCTACTACAAAATGTACTTTCTCGCAACGATAACGATTACGTAAAATTATAATTACGCCATTTCTGTTCATTTTAAGACATCTCAGCTAAAACTTGTGACACTCATTACCAATCACAATGCATTAAGCGCGAAAATTTAATTGATTTATAGGTATCAACACAAATACGCTTAACCAAAACTTCGTTCCATACACCTAGAATTTGAAACTGAGAATTTCAAACTGCCGTGTCATGGAGTTCACGTTGTATTGCAGCGTGATAACTCCTGAAAAATCCTAGCAAAAGAAGTGGGCGAAATGCGAATTGCAAGATCGAAAATATAACACACAAATAAAAAAATGTAATACATGACCTTAAAAAACGGATTTTTAGAGCTGACTTTATTCAACAAGAAATCTCTCTATCATCAATCATCTACTTTTCCAATCGAAAATACAGGGAGTTCTTTGAACATGACGCAAAATTCATTTTCTACCATTTTCGAAAATAAACAACTTTGCAACTTTGAAAATAGGATCATCACCAATTTTTCAATCGTTCTGGATACATACAAA
>JAHLJT010004567.1:42423820-42788895 GCA_031308135.1 Acheta domesticus | reverse complement strand
ATGGAAATTATTTTCCTAATTACTTTGAAGTCATGACAAAAAGTAAGTTTCTTGACTATGTGTCATGTGCCTGGGTGTTATAAAAAAATTACATCTTGACCAGAGATGAATGTGTGTATTACGTTTCATTTGTGAGTGTAACTCAGATTTTGATGAAGGAATTCCTAGGCAATGCTGTGTGACATACCGTTATGATAAGAGTAAGCAAAACGTCTGAAATCACTTGATGTTTCGCTGCAAACATGCTCTGCCAGTGGACGATCATATACTGAAACATTTTGTATAATGTACCATATTAATACTTCACCTTTGTTGTATATGCTTATTCACAATCGTAACCTGCAATAACTTCACAAAACAAGAGGTGGAGATCATTTTTCGTTAAAGACAGTCAGAAATAAGGAGATACAGCCCAACAATTGGATTGGTTGGATTGAATTCCGAAAGCTTGACAGCTCCACCCAACAATCAAATACTTACCAGAATTTCCATTGTTTTGTTTGGTTGCCAGTCCCGAGCAATCACGCCCGGAGTAGCTAATGGAATAGGGAGATATAGCGAAAATGGCGCCTGAAGGGCAGGCAATTGCCATACGCGAGTGCCAAGGGTGATGCAAGTGTAGGCGCCAACATTTTGCTTACTCTCTCCTCAAAACTTTGTTTTTCCGTCAAAGAATGATCACTAGTGGCGCTCTATTTAATTTTTTATGGGTGAGTTATTTCAGAAAAATAAGCATGCGTTACTGTTGTATACCAAGGCGTTTAAACTTTTTTTAAAAAGAAAATCACCTAATTATAGTAACAAAAATTTAAGGTGGTTCACAGAGTTCACTTCACTGAGCATAATATTGACATTTTCAGATAAAAATGAAGTCATCCACAATATTTATACAAATTAACATTTTTCATATTAATAAGTGCAATTCTTATAATAAGTTGCATGTATGATGATTTAAAAATTCCTTACAACGCTCATATGCATCAACGATTTGTTTTATTTCTTGATTATTTTTACTGCAAAGAATTTCTATGAGCGTATTTCTTTGTTCCTGCTCCAACCATTGCTTTATTGAGCTGTTTGCATAAATAATCAACATGGGGAACCATCAATCCACAATAACATCTTCTTCAAATGACCTCCCAATTCACTTTTCAAATCATCGATAAGATTCTGGAAAGAAAAAAAGAATTAAAAGAATTGTAAAATTAAACTTTGTTTTCATTATTACGCAAATACACAGGTTCACCCAAAATATTTAACAAAGTAATTAAGTGAAAAGCTTTATTTTTTTGAGACCTAAAATAAGATCAACTTACCCTTCCGTACTCTTCAGTGAAAAATTTTGCAATCTCTTGGCGCTGACTATTAGAACGGTGAGTCAGAATATCAATGATGTGTCTGCTCGTCAGTTCCAAAGCCTTTCATAGCAGTTCTTAAGGCCATTCGTCCTCTGCAGCATTGACCAGATGCGGGGAACACAGTAGGTTCAGGCTAAAGGCAGAAGCACACAGAAGAATGTGTTATATGGAAAAGGAAATTTTATTTACTGGGATGCGCTTATTTCTTAAATGATCTCCTCTCATATCCCGACAAATTAAGTATATTTTTGTAATGGTACTGCTGTTCAAAAGTCTGGGAAAAATTGCAATAACTGACAATATATTTTCAAAACGTAACGAGGGCAAAACTACTAGTTTGTTCGTATAATCTAAGCGTAGACAAAATCGATTGTGTCACACCCGTACGTTTATCATGTTTCTCATATAACCATTCATTATCGATTAATTTCAATTTACCAATGACTTCTGTTTTATATAGTTTTATTCTAGTTTTAAAGAATTATACTCTAATTTTTCGACACAAAATCTGAATGCAATACTTCTTGCTCTTGTCTTATTATAATCGAATCACCATTTCTATTATCCAGTTATTATTACGATTATTATTATTATTATTATTATTATTATTATTATTATTATTATTATTATTATTAATATCATTAATATTATTATTATTATTTATTTTAATATAATATTAAAATTAAGTTTCCACTGGACGTTTCCATTAAAACATGATACATCGTTCAAATGGGTTTTATATTTCAATAAGAATATTCATTTCCAAACTACTTCTCTAATAACTTCGCTTGACCTACAACGGATCCCGATTTCTGATGCTCCTTTTTAAGGACTTACAATAATAGCACTGCAGAGGCTCCTGAAATGACGAGTTGCTGCAGAAATAAACTCCGGATGTGCGCTTCCGCACCACGTGCTACCCTGGAAAGTCTTGAACGTCTCTCTCCCAAGACTTCGGAAAACCCACACGAGATTTCAGAAGCTGTCATATGTATTGGAATTACAATAATAAATAATTATACACTTGCAGATAAACTTAAGAGCTGGGAATTTTAAAGAAATAGTTTGTAGAGAGAATGATAAGACATGTTGTATTATAATTGTTGCAGTTATTAATAACGGTTCTTTTCTTATTTTAAACATTTTAAAAATTTTACATTATTCTTTTGGTTGAGGATTTGATGATGTTATGGCTTTTTTATTGATGTTATGACATTTTTTAAAAACTGTTGATTGAGAAACTGTTGATTGATGAAGGTCATGTTTCAATTCCTGTAGTACTGAAACACTAATACTGAAATGGTTCAAACTACCGTTTACATTGCAATTTTTTTTCCTTGTGAAAAACCCTACTGTAAACGGTTACTAGTACAGATTCGATTTTAAATGGAAGTAGTAGCAAAGTGTTCTTTAGGATTTTAAGCGAGGATTGCCGATTATGAGTCATTATTTTGAAATATTTTGTTCGAGGGACTCGTTTCTGATATTTACTTCAACATCACGCGTCAAACCGTGAGTAATATTTGCGCCGGCACTATCAGAAACGGCACTACCAGAAGTCAAGAATCTTTACAGATTATTATCACTCTGTATTCTCAATAGATGATAAACAATTACATCGCGTACTAGGGTAAGATGTCCTCGCAGTTCAAGTTCGAGTTAAGAGAAAAATGTCCAATTGGAATACACTGAAAATAGCATAATAGGAAAAAGCCACCGTTTGCTTTTTATGTTAAGTACTTTTCTGAATTCAATTATCAATGTAATTTGGAATACTTTTCACTTCATTATTTGAATTACAATTAACCTCAATTCTATATTTTTAATAATAATTATTTCAAATACAACTCTTCAATTTTCTTCTTACTCATTTACTGCTGCTGTGAGATCGTGTAAAACTTACCGTGTAGTAGTCACCCATGTTTTAATATGGACGATGTCTTAATATTGCTGGGAATGTAAAAATCCTTTTGTACCTAAAACAAAACAAATTGGTTTTCTGAATACTTAACAAATTATCAACACCTTAGCCAGTACATATCACCTATTGTAATTTCATGTCATACATATTAGATCAATATCCTTGCACTATCAAATAAATTTCTTTCGTATTTTCACTACGCCTGAAACTTTTCACCTACCTAAAACCCCTAATTCGAAATCCAATATCCCACAATCTGGGAGCAAAATATTCGATTCCACAGTGAACTATGGCACAGAATGAATTATCCATCGTTTTTTTGTTCAGTTTCCTTGATCAATTGAGCGATGACCCATTTTTTGGATTTTGGACATAAATGTAGGTCTTCTATGCGCACGTTTAATTTAGCTCTCGTTTTGTTGGTTGTGATAGGAGTAGAATAGTTGGGTGTGGCTTATTATTTTTCTTACCATACTTTAAAATATCTCTAGTTTTCAAATGTTGATAACCACAATTTGTTACCTAGTGTTATTTCATCATTAAACTATCTGAAGTAAAATATTCATGTAGGGATTTTGATGCTCAAGAAAAAGTTCGCAGAATACTGCTCGCCGCCCAGACGTCACATATTGCTTTTACTGTTTTTGATGATAAATATATCATATGAAAACAACGACTGCTCAAAAGACTCTAATCGGCATGGAAAGATGCAGGCCATCAAGGAAGACGCGGACCTGTAGTAAAAGGTGTGATCTATTAGGGATTTTGGTGCTCAAGAAAAAGTACGCAGAAAAAATACCTCTCGCCATACGTTACCTATATTGTTTTCACTTTTTGTGACGATAAATATATCATATAAAACCATCGTCTGTCCAAACTGAGGCTAATCTGCATGCGAAGATGCAGGTCATCAAGGAAGACGCAGGAGGCAGGACGTCGTGCGCATGGCGCGAGGCGACCCGACTGTCTTTTACGCGCGCCATAAAACGCCATCATAAATGCGCTGCTCCTAACGCGAACCGGAGCGAGCGGGAAAGAAGCGGCCCCCACGTAACACCTTATTGCTTGATGCTCAGATACGCGGGAGACAGCTTTCCGGCAACACGACTTAATCTCAATCTGTATTACACAAGTGCAGATTTAAAACTAGGACGTGGTTCTTAACCTTTAATTACTCGCGCTGGTGCAGTGAGTGCGCCAGTCGCATTCTTTTGGTTCCTGACGACAATACATGCATAATAATACATTATCTCTTCTGCTAACCTTTCTTCTGAGTTTATTTAACTGTTTGAATTCCTGTTTCAACTGCTCCGTTGCAAGCCGCGGGAGTAAGCCAGCTGAATTCTGTCTGAAACGTTTTCGGCGCACTGTGTGCGCCGCGCGAGTAATAATGTAAATACATAAAAGATATCAATTATTACGTATGATAGCATGAAATATGGATAAAATATTTATGTAAAATAATATGTATTTTTATAATCACTCGTGAATGTAATAAAATTATTACAAAATAGAAAAATTAGAGCGATATTTTTCTTGTATTTACTACCATTACAATATCTCATAGAGTCAGCTCTACAGTGTTTATTGTTATTAAGTTATTTATATATGTTAATTTTTATTATAAATATATAACTTTTTCTATTAAATTAGTAATTAATTTGGGGCACGTTCCGGGACCTAAAACTTTACAATAGACCTTATGCAACTGTTTGCCTTATTCCAGGCATAACAATATATTTCGTATTGTAAATTTCATATATACCAAATAATTAACACAAAATATTATTGTATGCAATAAATCATAATTTTTCTTAATAAATAACACTAGTTTATCGCAATTAATGGTTTTGTTATTGCATAAACAATATTTTCTTTGATGGCGCACTCCACGCACCGCGCGTAATTACGTGTCAGAAAGAAACGCGAGTAATTAAAGGTTAATGTGATTTAATCTTTATTTTGCTAGGTCATACTGCCATAATTTAATTTCAGTCGTTTCTGTATGAGGGAATCTTTTACATCAGAAATTTACGCCCGTTTTTAAACTCTGACATCTAGCACTTTGTTGCTAATAGACCAACCACACATCTTATTTTTGAACAAATAAGTTGAAGTAAAATGTTTATTAGAATTATTTTTCTGAATATAAACAGTAAAGAAGTCTATCTCATTATCACAAATTCATTATTCATATTAGCTCTTCATTCGCTTATCCTGTTACAGTATTTATCTTCATTATCTTTATCAGATTAACCATAACCATTTAAATAGCAACATCTTCAGCGACATTCACTTCAGACTACATTTCTTTAGTCGTGTTCCAGTAATACATCTGGCCGTGGCGAATCCAAAGAGGAACATGTGTTTCCCCTAAAGCTGACATTTTTGTAATTAATTTAATCAAAACATACAACCAATTCATCGCACCACTTTAATACCTGTTAACCGTTCAACTAACAATTAATTGTTTTTCAGAAATATTTGTGAAAGAAGGGGAGCGAACTGAAGTTTTTCTCAATTTGAAATACTATCTGGATTCAACCCAGATACCTGGTTTTAACGTAGAGCCAAGATATTTTTACCCTCTGACACATACTGAAAGTCTCATTCAGTACGTTATTGCAATCATGGCTACAGCATTGCATCCATTTGTTCCACTTATCTCGTGCTAGTTTATTTGCTAGCTCTCCAAATAACCGTTCAATTGAATCTGAAGTTTTTCAGGATTCATGTTGATATAAGTTGGGAACTGACTGAATTAAACACTACGAGATAATTTTTAAATGCCTTCAGGTTTGCGAAGTCCCATACATTATCAAATTACACTTCTCATCTTGATTCGTCCATCCGTAAGACAGGTCAGAAACAAAAATACCTTTTGGAATCAACTGTATTCGTTTTCTTGGTATAAGAAGTTTTGTTCCACCAGCGTAGCATGTCAGTACTGCTGAATAATGCACAACTTCTCAATGCGTATTTTCCTCACAGCTACTGTCTTGACTTGTAAATGTTCAACACTTCACACAAATATAATTCTAAAAACTAATCCACTGATATTCTATAAGGGACGTTATAATGAATTCCAGCTGGACCAGTCATGGTCCGAATGTTAACGACGAGACCATGACTGACGAGAGCCAATTTGTAGCCTTGCGACTAAGGAACAATCCACCAGGAATATACAATGCGTTGCAACTGCTAGAGTTATTTAGCAAGCACATTTTTATGAAATTGCGCACCGTACTTTTCACCCAGCAAGAAATCCGGCGAGAAAGTTCATGAATGTATGGTCGAACATATGCATTTTTCATTATCGACAGGAGCTCAGATAGTTTGATTCGGTGCGTAATAAAACAGAATATTACACATGAAGCACTAAAGCATGTACGTACTCTTGTTTTAAGAACTACATTCATATAGAATAGATACCATCCGTATTCACCGTAATAGCTGTAAAATAGTTTGAGAGCATTTCTTTAAGGTAATAGTGCCAGAATATTGTTTAAAAGATAAACATTTATTAACAGCGAATATTATATTAACGGCAAAAAGAGTTTTGCTTCGTATTTCCTTTTAATAGCGGTGGTAGTCATACCACTAATAAGTACATCGAAGGAAATATAACGAATTTTCCGTCGATAAATACAGAGGTTAAACTGTTTAATCGACCATTTTATAGCGTCATCTACTACAATGGCAGGTTAGAATGTAGTGCACGAGGCACACACACATCTAGTGCCAACTAAATGTACTAATTGCCTTTTTCCGCCTCTTGAAGCGTCAATGATGACGACCGGATGCCAACATTCCAAGAGGCTGCACACTTGTTGCAGCGCACGCGAGTCAAAATGCAACAGCGATGTCGGGTAACACTCGCTATATCAGCGACCACAGCTGCAGCGGTTTCATCTGCGTTGGTATCCCGTGTCATTCTCTCCACCCTCAATTCCGGCGTTGTCTGTAGGAGAATTGTAGCGGGGGCGGTTGCTATGATTAAAATACTACACTACCCATCTACGGCGATTTCTCCAATAAATACAAGGCGAATGCCGGAGCCGTACAATAACAAACGGGTCACAGCCCGTCCGCGATATTTCTTTCCTTTATCTTCGTTCCTTCTCCCCTTACATGCACACACGTACACGTATACGCACTCTCCTACCACACATGTAGGGAGATTGTCGTGCTCTTAGAGCTTGTTCCGGCTGGAGCGGTGCCCGCTGGCGGAGATATCTGGAGAGGGGAGACCTCGGCATGGGCGACATGTAGATCAGCGCCGGATTTCCCGTTCCATCGAGGAAAGAACACCACTACTCTCGGGTTATAAAGTGCTCTACATTTACGGGACAAATTATCATAGCAAGTCACGTGCCCGGAAACACACAATAATCAATCACCCTCTCTTAACAAGAGGTTCTAATAAAAATGTTTTCGGATATTCATTTCACTTCTTTTAGTTAGACAGAATCGTCAACGTTTGTCAACATGTTACAAAGTACCTAAATATTTAGTACGGAAAAGTTCAGTTTTGTTTTCCTATTAGTAAACTGTTTAGTTGGTACAACCGTAAATCCTCCTCTCCCACTCTTATCAATTTCCATTGCATCGCCATGTGATCTACTCACCAACTACAAGATCTCTTTACAGCTCGGCTTACGCAGAACAGTAAACAGACACAGTCGAAACACTGGTATTAAACTGAGTTGACACGCTGGGACCTATGGACTTTTCCTCTTGTCGACAAGGACACTGCTGGAGAAACTGCAGTTTTCGGACCTCGTCACTTTCGTAAACAAGACGTCATGACGCGTCATCTCAAGAATTGTCTTCCAGTAAACTGTTTTTTTCCTTTTCTGTGTTATTATTGAAGCTATTAAGATACGTTCGATTGTAACATTAGGATAGGTTTAGAAAAGTTAGGATTTAAATGAAGTTTTGGGAGTAATTATGTATTAGTTTAGATTTCATGCAAGACAGTTACGGTTGAAATAAACGTATTTCTATACAATCTTGAAGGTGAAGAGTCCCAAAATAATTTTAAAGATAGACATTTTGTTTCATAACTCTCTTTATTTTTCGGGTTTCAACATGATTTGCAACATGTTTCGGAGATAGGTTGTCCTCATGATCAGGCAAACGTAGCAAAACCCATAAAAATAAATTTTTCATCAAACATTGGGCAAAAGGCCGTGTCAAATGGCCACCGTAGTAGAGTAGTGAATGTCGTCGGTGACACGCTCGAGCTCTGTCCGTCGGTCTGCGTGGCCGTCGGAAGAACTTGTATGCACAGGTGTATACCAGTTTCTTCCGACGGCACGCAGACGGACGGAAAGGAAAATAACTAAGAGATACATTTGCCTTTCCGTAAGGATGTAGTCAACTTTTATGAAATTTGAAATTGCACATCGGTGGGTTTTATTAAAATTATTTCAAAGCGCTTTACATAATTTTCGAAGGAGGATATAAGGAGACCCCCCATCCGCACCCCTTCCTCCTTCACTTTCCTCCCTTCCTTCTCCTTCCCCTCCCCAACCTTGTTCGTTTACTTGCTTATGGATGTTATGTGTTCTCTATTTTAACCTTCAAATTTTACTTCTAAAAAGATTATTTCGTGAAATGTTTGGAAACCACCTCTATATATTTTACGTCCCTCCGTCGTATTCTTAAAACTTTGAAACGCAAATATCATCTTTAATAAATCTCAAATATGTAGTATTAGAGATGGAGGGTTGGAAGACAGTGCTAAACATTCAATTAAAGGGTTCACATTGACACAAAAAAAATACCAGCAGCAAATAAATGCCTAAATATTGTGCATTCACCAACGCAAAATTTCTCTATATAAACAACATTAACTTGGCAGTAGCTCTCTGTGTGTGGGCATTATTTTCGGTGACAATTATTGAATATTGCTTAACCATTTTATTTGGTTATCTTAAATGCCGGTAAAGGCAAAACGGCAAGTATTCAGCCCGAATGGATCGACGATTGTTTACTAATACATATTCAAAGAAATTGTATTTCTGCCTTCTTCATCGAACAGAGAACAATGAAGTTATTTTGAAACAAAACACACAAAAAAAGTTTAAGGCCGTTTTTAGTATGGCTAAAATAGCGCTCTGATATCCAGGCGTACATTTTACAAAATCAGTAGGCCACTACTTCAAAAATTTTCTGATTTAAATTGAAGTTTCTTCAGGACAGAATTTTTTTTGTTGTAATAGGTATGTGAAAATGTATACCCATTACGTAAACACTGTACCAGTAAACGAAATTCTCTTTTCTCTCTAATTTTACAAAGTCGAAATCTTGCAGAAATAGGAAGAATTTTATTTCATTTTTTAAAATATTTGATACAATGAAGAACGGAATCTATATTAATTTTGGCTTCTGGAAACTGAAGATTCTTGTGAAGAGACTCGCAGACGTCATGGGATAAATATTTACTCTGGAACGCCATGCTTCCAAGTAACGAGTACCCTATTGTTTCTTCACTACCTCGACAATAACGTAATCAGCCAGCGCTCATGAAACACTATCACATGCTTACGAGCATCGACTGAAATCTAAATGAACATGAAATCCGTCAATCAACAACGGTTTGGATTTTGTCATTTGCATGATAACCAAGTATAATGTCAGTACGAGATACGAGTTCATCAACCCGACTCTAATCACTTGGTCGAAGATGTTACGAACCTTTAATGTGCCCCTGGCCGCCAACTATTCGGCGCATGTCGCACTCTATAAAGGAAACGTAACGAGGTCGTACGGGCAGTGAAAAAGCATCAGCGATAACGATTGCGAGCCCAGTCTAGCCGGGCAGCAAAAAGGCCGGTCAGCGTGTTCGGCGCGGCAAGGGGCGGCGTGTGGGGTGGCAGTAAATCTATTCGCGCTGCGCCAACGCAGACTCCTTGACAGGCGCCAGAGGGCCACGCCCAGGGACCTTGAAAAGGCGGTGGCGACGTTTATATAATCGGTCCTCACGGGTTCAGTCCCCTTTCAGAAAATCCCGATTTGATCAATACAGTGAGAAACAAGAGAAGAGGAACCCCTCTAGAAGTGGGGGACACTCGTTGGCCAATCACGAGACATGAATCATACAACACGTGCGAGGGAAAATTGCAATAAGCTTGAGCCCCAACACGTGTCAAGTAGCCTGTTGTGTTTTTGTTAACAATTAGATTCCTTATCTTGCGAGGAAATTACTGAATACATCTTTAAATGTACTCATTAGATTGTGTAATAAGCACAATACTTTATAGGAGAAGTAATTCTCATCTGTTTCTTAACGCTTTAAGTAGTAAACAACACAGAAAATCGCACATTCTAAATTATCACGAAATGACAAACTCTCCATCTACATTGCATTCCTTGCATTCAACAAGAGTCATTCACTCGGTATTTAACATGCACTTACCTTCACACACTCGCCGGCCGGTTCGCGCCTGAAATAACTGCGGGCACCGCACTTCGCGCCGAGAAGAATGCGCTACGAGAAGAGCGTCAGAATTAAAAATAAACAGCCGGCGCGGGAGACGGCGAGCTGCTGCCTGCCGCCCACGTCAGTGCACCAGCTGAGCTGGCGCCGCCGCCGGTGCCTCTGAGTGGTGCTGTTCTCTAGCGGCGGCGATCCAAACTACGTCGCTAGTCGACATTGTTGCGGCGGTGCGATTTGAAGTGAGGATCCTCTAAAAGCGAGAGGGAAAATTTGAATGGTGAAAGTGAGGTACCCAAAATGAGGATCAACGTAATGAAGCAGAATGTCGTTCTGTCTTCCCTGAACGTTTTCGTCATAGATTTAGAACATACGAAAAAACAAAAATATTCATTTTCAATTTTATAATGATTTTGATTTTTTCTTGTCCGTAATGACAAACATTTTTATTCCATTAATACGATAATGGTCAATCGTTTTTGTTGGTCGAATCCCTATATAGTATTTGAGAAAACTCATGTGCGTGCGTATGGATTTGCGGTTCCGTCTCTCACGGTTAGATCACTTTCCGCGCGCCAATCGAAACGTGTCATTCTACGTGTTTCGGTCTCTTGAAGGGGAACTGATAATGTTTTCAGATTTGGCTGTAAAATTCTAGGAAATTTTCAAAAAAACGTGTTTTTTCGTGTTTTGGCCCTGTCACCATGGTAAATATGCCGGAAACTAAACCAATGCCACCTAAAGTAACCTAAATCTATGTAGGTGGGGTCGATTAAACTCCATTACCGATGCCGACGTAGATGAAGGCAACAGTGTTACAATTTAAGCGTAACGAGTAAAGCTGTGCTGTCAAGGTCGATGCCACGAGCGGGAGTCCGTGGCACGAGTGCCACGACGAAATCACTCCTCCACAAGAGACAACGCCATCACTATTGTAAAACGGCGGGGTTACTCCTAATAGTTTCCTTTCCCGATGCTAGTTGCGCAGAGAAGCTCGTGGGATGCTACGGTGCTACGGTGTGAGATCAGTTTGATCCGGGTCTCCCAGTCCACTGAAGTTGACTCACAGTTAATGTTACAATCTCTGATTCGAGAAGTGCTGCTTCGTATGTAGCCAGTATAAATGGTTTTCAGCAGCCTTCTGAAAACTGACCTTAGATATTGAGGACCGTCGCTGGTGTTAATGTATACGAATAGTAAAATTACTAGAGTTGCCGCTGAGGCTATTCGAAATACTTCAAACTCATTTCTGAGAAAATTAAGCTTCTTAGAGGAGAGCGCCACCGTTTATCGAACGCGATGCCCTTGTCTCAAACTCAGTGGCGACTGGTGCTCCAACTAGAAGCAAAATCGGCTCATGCAGGACTCTTATCACCCATGGTAGCCAGCCCCATTGGGCGCGCGGGGGGAACGGACATAGCGTTATTAGTGAGACGAACTTATAGCGCAATTTTTATAACTTTGCCTCTGAAGCCCGTATGGCCAGGATGGAATATCACACGCATTTCATGTCTTTCTCGATCCAGCCTCTAGATGTCGCATGATCACAAGCACTGCTTGATGCGGACGCATGATCACAAGCACTGCTTGATGCGGTCGCATGATCACAAGCACTGCTTGATGCGGTCGCGATCATGCGATATCTAGCGGCACGACTGAGAAAGACGCAAAATACTGTGACAAATTCCATCATGAAGACAGGCCTTGAGAGGCAAAGTTATAAAAATCGCTCTAAATAGAGCTGAATAGGGTGCTGGGTGGGGTGGCGGGTGTTTGCAGGACGAACATGGCATTCCAGATAGGTCATGCGGGAGTGATGGGACGAAGCCTGACGAGCGGGAGGAACAGAAAGAATGTGTTTTTTATTGATTGGTGATTCCGGGCGCGTCAACTGCTACGGTCATTAGTACCGTACTTGTAGTGAATGTTCTCCTCGGGAGGTGGTGGTGATCTTCCCCCGTTGGATGGTGGGATCCGAGGCCGACATACCTGCATAACTGCATTCTTTAGGCCGACATAATTGCATTTTTAACATTTTCGACGTGGAATAACGTAATAGCTTCTAAATGTTTTTCTCGCATTCTCGTCAGTCAAAACCACAATTCTTTATTTATTGATAACTTGGGTTTCCGTGATCGGATTCACGTGAAACCTACACTAAAATGTTTCAAATTATGGGCACTTTCGGGTTCTAACTCACTATATTGTCCCCGGTTAGTATTTCGAAACCACAAAATTAATTACTAATGCAATGCAGCTCGTTTCAACTATTTACTGCAACGCTGCTTCTTGACACATTTCGCCTTTGCGCACACCCTAGACAGTCACATTGTAAGCTTCTTACTGCAATTGGGGGTATTTGGGAGTTGCAGTCTTGTAAACTATTACATAATCTATGTATTCTCTGATACGTTGTGATGTATGCAATAGTTTTTTTTGTTTATTATTTCAAATGTTGTGAGTGAATTGAATGGATGTTTTTTTTGTTGTTTTCTTATACGTAGACATCAGTTGTGTTTACTACAGAATAATTGAAATGGCAAAGCACAGAATTGTGTACTGATCTAAGAAGGCTACATTTCGTGGGAAAAGGTATACAAAGAAAACTAATTTTCTAACAGTACACCTGAGAGGGCTTCATAAAAAATTAAGAAGTGATACAGATTTCGGTTCCGGCATTGATGATGTTAACATTTATTTAATCTAAATATTCTATTTAGAGAATTAGAAAAATGTCTTCGCTTTGTGTGTATCAACTGTAAATATAAGTGTAAATAAATTAATAGGTTTAGGCTGTAATGGACAAGTGCTCAACTTTAACACATATTCTACTTTAAACTTCCTTTCCCGTAAGTTTGATTTTTTGAAAAAAATTATCTGATAACTCAAGAAATAATTAAGTTACATAAATGAAATTTTGCATACCGATGCAATTCTATTAGATGAAATAATTACGAGAATCGTTGTTTTGTCATCATTATAATTAAACAAATATTATATGATATTTTTTGCAAAATTTGTTAATGGAAATAATTAATAAAGAAATATTTTCTCTCTACAGAATTTAAACATTTCAGTTGTAATTCAACAATTGAAGAAAGTTATCATGTTAACCCTTTCCAGTGACAAAGGGCACAATATAATGTTTAATATTTTTTTCTATAATTCTTTCAATAATTATGTATGCTGTGGTAGATTACAATAAACAATGAATCAACATCAAACACAAAAAATATTGTTTCAAAAGAATTTATAGATTTCAAGATCAAAAATGTTGAATTTTACTAAAAGTAAACAAGTAGACAAAATGTGTACCTCCCCTCTTAAAAATTCTTGACCTCTGATTATGGTATAATTATTCAAAAATTGGAAGTTCAGTCGATGAAATCAAGGCAACTTCTGTGAAATTGCCATTGCTTGTTTATACTGCAAATACTGTAACAGCTGAGATTTATTCATGATTGTTTCTTTTACAAAAGTAAGAAATGACCACGATTGCTGGTTATGGAAATAATTCCAGATTTTCACTGCACTTGCTTCGTTTGAATTGTTTTGAAATTTTTTAGATGAAGGTTGAAGTGTTAGTAGACAGAAATTGCAATAAAATAATATCACGGAGCAGTTACCAATAAAGAGAGAAAATACCTGCGGTTTAGTACCACTTGTTTTTTAATCAGAATAATTGTTGAGCAATAACCCTAAGAGAAGGAAACTTTTCTGTGTAGCGCGTATTCCCACTAGTATTTTAGTGGGTAGATCTCTACATTTTTGTCGCATCAAACCAGCGAAGCACCGGCGACGCTTAAACAAATAGCTTGACATGTCCTCGCTACAGGACAAAGTAGACAAGCACTCCCCTCGGATATTTTGAGGGCGTAGTGCAACACACACCATAACATAACTTAGTCATAAACACGACTAAACACAAAAGCCGATTTGGCTACTGACTGGTCCGACACGAACCTACACCAGCCTCTTACACATAGAAGTAAAACGCGAAATGCGTGCGAACTGCCTAACACAAAAATCACACCAACCTTCGGCTAAGCCGAAAAAAATGTTGTGGAAATTGTTGCTCTCCAACAAGGGAGGGGTACATAGGTGTCTCTGGGGTTAATCCTCTACATAGTGCTCCCCGGGCGCAGACACGCTAATACGTCCCTCTTGAAAACAGAACTTTCAATGCACTATTTGAAACCTATTTCGACATTGAAAATGAAATATGAAAAATAAATTAACGGAATTTTAAGTCAACTGTTTAGAAAGTGTCCCCTCTCGTTTTAGACTTTTCGGACCGATGCCAATATATTTTGCCAATCGACCCCTTCAAGGGGGAAAATTGTCGCAGGTAGAGGTTTATTAGAAAATTATCGCATACGTAGATTTTTGATAAATTTTTGAGCCGCGAATGGTGGAGTGAATTTATCTGGACGTTTCCAATGCACGAGTACTTACAATACACGAAGTGCTTATAAGACTTCAACGAATGAGTTTATGCCCGACAAATTTTCAGTATGCGTTACTATTAACCCTAAACTTGTAAGATGGGGTCTATGAGACACTCGCGATTATTTTTCTTTCAGGGCCGGTTTCACCAACCGGAGTCAAGAAGATGATCCTGAGTTGATCCGAGTCAACTCCAGTTGATCCCGTTGTACGTTTCACCACGCACTTGAAACGAATCAACGTCGATCAAATTTGACTCGCAAATTGATCCGTCGCCGACCGGCGGATCACGACCGGATCAGGAGTTATTTCTCAGCTTGGCCGCACCAAATTCTCGTCCCACTATTTCAGTTTTTCGTGTTTTTTTAATAAATGCCTTCAATTGGACTTATATTCAATTTATAATTATTCGCTAACAGGTAGGGTTGTGCGTAATTGTTTGTTCGGAAAATGTGTTTTTTTAAATGTGTGAATAAAAGTAGAGTTATCACAATTGTAGGTTAGAATACTCGGTATTGGGGAGTAAAATTTAAATATATTTTTGCTTAAAATTAATGTGGATTATAAATGACATTACTAAAGTAGCCTTTGGTTAGTTTTAATCTATTGAATGCGATATTTTTCCGTAATTCTAGCTGATTTTTGTGATATATGGAATGCAATTAGAGTGTGATAATTTTATTGAATAATTTTTTTAGTGCAGTGGTACTTTGAATTTTTTATTCGTGTTAGGTTAATTTTCTTCGTAAGAATGGAGTTTGTTTTCAAAAATCGAATATTTATTGTGGGGAGACATACGTATAGAAATCACGAGTAATTCGCGAAGGAAGCAATTATTTTGAATTGTCGGAACGAGCATAAACATTTCTTTGTATTTGCACATTATAGTTACAAGTAATTCTCTTCCCCTCGGAAAAGAATTTACCGCTCACTTCGCATTCTTTTCAACCTCTGGTGAATCCATTATCGAACAAGAAAACTATCACACACAACCAAACACCACACAACTACGAAAAGAAATGAAATCAAAACAAATCGTTTCCTACAGCTGATCGCGAGATTACTCACAATGCATCGCAAAATTGTTGCCAACCGCGCATGTTCACGTCTGCCCGGGGATCATGTGATCCAGATCAACTTCACGGACTCAAAATGTTGGTGAAACGCACGGGGATCAAGTCGGCATTGATTCTGCGGATCAGGATCACGAAACTCGGATCAACTACGAATATGATCCTGGTTGGTGAAACTGGCCCTCACAGAACTCGCGGTATCTTCGAAACTGAGATGAATCATTTCGTATACCTTTAAGTTGAGTGGCTATCAATGTTCGTAGGAAGTGGCACATCAGAGGCCCTCACCATCTCCGATTGGCAATCAATTATACTCGTATTTCCGGAAGGGTCTCATAGGCGTATCATACCAGTTGCGTTAGTGATCTTGCTCTCGGTGATTCGTGAACTTATGATACCTTACGTGCCATGTTTTCTTTTGAGTCTTTGTGAATTGGACGCGTTACATAAAACATAATTTTAACATAATTCGATGACTGATATAGTCGTTTTTGCGATGAAGCTGGACTGTCAAAAGCCGTTGTTAGTGGAGATAAGAATTTCGATACGTTCAATGGTCTTGTGAATCACTGTATTTCATTAAAGTGACTAACAGGGGTGATATTGAACCACTTATAAAACAAATAACATATTACCTAAATTTCTCTGCCAGTTCCTGATAAACCCTCTTTCAAATTTGCACATAAATAATAAGTTACTACAATCACATTTGATTTGCTTAGGTCCTTAAACGTATAAAAATTACAAATAATAATGTACATATTTTGATGTAGAACTTCTCTTGTTAATTTCAAATGTTTTCAAGGGCTTCCTAAGGGCAAAAAGATTATAGTTTCCTTAAGCAAAACTAATTCGGTGATCCGTGGATTACAATAAACTTACATTGGGGAAAAACAACAAGATACATATGATTTCACGGTATTTGATCTGAAAATTTAACGTTTCCCAATTTTGCAAAAAGAAACTTAAAATCAATGTACGCTGGTGTGGCAGCTGATTGATTCAAATTAATATAGAGGATGAATGGAGGTGGATATTAGGAGGATGGGGAGAAATGAAAAAGAGTGGATCGAACCTATTAAACACTCAGTATTCATTGTCTTACATTTTCTCTTTTTACGAGTACTTTCTCCCCTTATGAAGTACTTTGTAAGAAGAGAAAGTTATGTAGTCGTGCGCCAGAAAACGGCGATTTTTTCAAATGTTTTCGTATTCTCATTTACGTACTACTTTGGGCGGCGATAGATGGAAGCAGGCAAGAGGATAGGGCAAGACCGTAAAGTTAGCCGAGACCAAAGAGCTCAGTACAAGAAATCCACATACAATATATGTACGTTACTTTACAATGCATTGCCAGATGATATTAAACAATTAAAGTCTGTACACAAATTTAAGCTAAAAGTAAAATCTTTTCTGCTGCATAATTGTTTCTATACAATTAGAGACTATACTGATCGTCAAAAAGAAAAATAATGTTTATTTTAACAAAACAATGATATATAATGAATTAGTTTACATTTGTATTGTATACATTAAAAAAAAAAGAATTAATACGCCTGTAACAAGTAGTGTACTTCAGCTTCTGGGTCAATGACCCCCATCTCGATCAGGTTTTTGTCCAGTTTCCCTGATCCATTGAGCAAATGCTGAGATGGCCCCTTGTTTTGATTCTGGACGTAAATGTAGCTTCACTGTGCGGTCTTGCCCCAAGAAAGCTGATGGCCCAGTGTCATCTAAAACAAATATTGATAGAAAACTCATAGAGAAAGCTACTTCAACTAAGGTTCAATCTAATCCTGCTGAAATCAAACAAAAATCAGATATTGAAGCAAACCCTTGCAACTCAAAAATGTACTCAGCAATAACGAGAAAATTGAGTTCCATAATCTAAAATATCGACAAACAAGTAAATTCAAACACGACATATTGAACATCTCGACATCGCGCATCTTTCCTCCAAACTTCTTTCTGCACTACGTGCTACCCATCGAGAAGTCGTATACATTCGACTTCGTGGCAGCAGGTTGGCTAAAACCCCCAAATCTCCCTGGGGCGCGCAGCGCCACTTGGTCCTTCGCCAGGAGCCGCATCGATCTGTTGTTAAACGTCTTGAAGCCGATGGCCTCATCGATAGATTCGCATTTTAATATTTGTTTTCAACATTCTGTGGTTTTCTTTATCTAACAATGATTTAAATAGATAGCTATTCTGGGCACGAGTTGAAAGTAAGTCAACGATTATAGTTATCTGTTGGAATTAGTGCTGATTAACAAAAATTATTTTCTTATGATTGTGGCCACAAAACACGTGGTATGCAGGGATGGTTTAATATTGTGTCGCGTACTACGTGTCCCATTTGATCTGATTTTGAAATAGTTATTTGTAAACTAAGAGCGTATAATGATTGCTTTTGCATTGAAGATTATATTATCTACCTGTTGATCACGCCGTATTATTTTATTTTGAGTTCAAAAGCAGTAAACTAGTGCTACAACAGCACAGACTTTCCCATATTATTTCTAACTTTTGTGATTTTCGAAAATTTATCGAGTTCAACTAAAATGAGACCTACACAATTTTTAAGCGTTCTTTTCTGTATCCGTAGCAAAAAAAAAATAAAGAAAAATTCGAGCTTCTTTTAATTTATTTTAAAATTTGTATTTGCTTCAAGCAGAAATTACGTGAAAAATATTAGTTTCAAAAAACCGTACACGAGCTTGTTAAAGATCTTTTTTTTTAGAACAGATTTCAACTAACACAAACATCTGGAGTTCTACAACTAACACTCATTAAGAGTTCCCTACGCTACCCGAGGACATAGTATAATAAAAAAATTGGGAGCCATTTTTGACAACATTTTGAAAAATATAGTTGAAGCTCCCCAAAAAATGAAAAAATCCGTTTCATACTCGCAGGCTCTCGGGCTCGTTCAGACCAATCAGCGAATATCAATTTTGGAGAAAGTAGTCCGAGCGGTTGAGGTGCTAGGCCGCAGACAGGCAGATGAACAGGCAGACGGGCAGGCAGACGGGCAGGCAGACGGGCAGGCAGAAGGGCAGGCAGGGCGGGCAGGCAGTCGGACAAGCAGACGGACAGGTAGGCAGACAGGCACACAGACAGACAAACAGGCTGACAGGCAGACAGACGGGCAGGGTAGCAGACATGTAGGCAGACAGACGGGCAAGGAGGCAGACAGACCGGCGGACAGACAGGCAGATAGACGGGCAGGCAGAAGGCAGGCAGACAGACAGGCAGACATACGGGTAGATATACAGACAGGCAGGCAGACAGACAGACGGATAGGCAGAGAGACAGGCAGGCAGACGGACAGACACACGAACAAGCAGACAGATAGGCAGTCGGACAGGCAGACGGACAGGCAAATGGACGGACAGACAGACAGGCGGACGGACAGACAGACAGGCGGACGGACAGACAGACAGGTGGACGGACAGACAGGCGGACGGACAGACGGACGGACGGACGGACGGACGGACTGACAGACGGACGGACGGACAGAAGAATAGATGAACGGACGGACAGACGGACAGCCAGACCGACAGACACACGGACAACCAGACGGACAGACACACGGTCAGCCAGACGGACAGCCAGACGGACAGCCTCTCGGACAGTCTGACGGACAACCAGACGGACAGTCAGACGGGCAACCAGACGACAGTCAGACGGACAGCCAGACGGACAGCCGGATGGACAGCAAGAAGGACAGCCGAACGGACAACCAGCCGGACAGCCAAATAAACAGGCAGCCAAATAAACAGGCAGCCAGACATACAGACAGCCAGACAAGCAGCCAGACAAACAGACAGAGGGGCAGGCAGACGGGTAGAGGGTAGACGCAGACAGGGAGGCAGCCGGGCAGACAGACATGCAGGCGGTCGGGTAGGCAGCTGGGTAGACATACTGGCAGACGTTTTGCCAGTCGATTTTTCAGTAACAAGTATCCACAAAAGTGGATTCCGACGACCTAGAGGAAATAATATAAAATGTAAAGGAAGATGATGAAAACACCTTTCCTTTATCAAGGCCCGGTGATAAGAGTTTTTCTGTCGAGAATTCGCTGATTTCGGGCACACGACTACAATATTGTCTCTTCGTACGAAGGCGAGAAATTAAAAATGAGATCGTATAATGAAATGTCACACGAAATGAAAACACTTTGTCTACAACTTTAGAGATATTTCTATTACAAATCGTGATTTGTTTCATTTCTAACCTGGATTGTTCATCAAAATAATGGGACAATGATTTGGAAACGTGTATGGGTGTAAAGCGTTATTGGCGGGATGAAGTCCTAGTCTGTACTTCTGCCTCTCTCTTTCAATTCCTTCTATTTAAAATGAATGAAAAATGGATGATGATAGTGTGATTGATTGACAAACCACCGGCGTTTCTTTAGACTGTGCCGATGCTGTCTTATATCGTAGCTCAGTTGCAACCCAGGTACCTGTCGGGCGAATGGAGCTGACGAATGGGAAGGAGCGTGTAAGATGCGCAGAGACAACAGATGACTGATGATCTGTGCAGTGTTGTACACAGCCATCCCCGTGGGGTGTGGGACCTTATCCATTTTTTCCTCAACCCCAGAAATGTTTAGGATACCACACCTCATGGGGTGAGGTCATATGATAACAAAACACAAATAATAGTAATGTGAATTCAAAGATGTGTTAAAATAATGTCAGGGTCTATTGACTGTTCTTCATTTAGGCTTAATAATACACACAGTTGTTTTGTTTACATTTCAAATCTAAGATTTACTTAGGTGAAAAATTTTAAGATTAAAAGTTGAACAGACATCAATTCATGGTATTCATAATGACAATAATACAATCCAAAATTTGACAAATATAAGATCTTTTGACATTGTTACATCTATATAATAAATATCTCAATCATTTACATCTATTTATAACGCGGGTCTGTACATCTATTTTAATAATATTAACTCTTATAAAAATACATCCCATACTACTTAATGTTCTCTTTCTAAAGTAGATTGAAGACCTAATAATTCACCCTTAAATGTTCTGATCATATCACATTTGAAAATTCTTTTGTAAAATTGTAGATGTGTGATGAAGGGGAAGGAAGATATGTCTGTCTTACTGAGCGCTCGTACATTGAAACTAGTATTTACCTTCAATGCTCATTGATTAGAAATTTTTACTTCGAGATACGCGTTTGGCGAAGTAGTCTTTGCTGAACGGGTACCGCAAAGAAGAAATGGCCATACAAAGCAACTGGGTACTGGAAAGTAAAGAAATCACTGAGACGATATTAAACAACAGGTTGCCGCGTCGAATATTGAGAATGATCCCTATTTTTAAGAAAGGCTCAGACTTTTAAATAAATACGTATATTCCTCTTTAATCTTGAGCGTTGAAATTCAAGTAGCGCCCCGTAGTTTCCATATACAAAATTGCATATCACCTAAAAATAAGTATTTTAAATAAGTTGCATTTTTTGTCGAAACAAATATTGTTACATATTTCGTTCAATTTTGTATGAATTAATTAATATTTTGAGTATTTTCAAGTTTAATCCCGTCGAGTTTTTGGATGTATGGGAAAAGACGTGCGAATTTGGATAATAATGATTGTTCACTTTCCAGGATTGAGTGGAGTCGGTCTGGTTCACGACCTGTCAAAACGTCTGAGAGCATTTCTGTCGGTTCAGGCAATGACACTGAGCAATAACATACTACTCACAACATGAGCAGCTCCCAAACGTCCTAAGATTACCTGACGAAATGTACCGAGTGTTAAAAAAGGATGACGTCCCGCTTTACATCGAGACGTCTCGATTTTGGTTACTGGTTTTCATATGTGTAATAAATAAATATTTTCGTCGTTTTAAAACACATTTTTTTCGCTTTTTTAAGCACATACCGATATTTTCGTTTTTTAGCATATATATGTCGGAACCCTACTTTTATGATTCCATGATTTCGTTCTAAAATGCCTAAGCAACTCGTACGATCGTATATTTTGCGTTCTCCTTTGAAAATGCCGAACTTGGCTCCTATCGTCACGTCGCCTCATCCGCCTACATTTCATTCATCCGCCAAAGACTCATTTTTTTAGTTACGTAAATAAATGTCATTGCAGGTCTCGTCATTTTTCCAGATGTCATATTAAAAGACAAATTTTATGCACGCTAAGTGGTGTCTTCTATCGCTCATTTCTATACGAACCGTAGAAAAAATGAATGTAACTTTTTTCTCGCTTACCTTACATAGTAAAGTTAAACTATTGTAACGCTACGGCAAAAATGGGCGATTTTCCTCATAAAAATCTCGGGTTATGCGGTCCTGGAATTGAAGAAATGGATAAATCTTGATATTTTTGATGGATGAAATGAATCTTCTTATCAGTACGTATAGAATCGTATAAGAATAACAATGGTGTACGGTATTCTTTCCATTGGATGGAAACGTTTCTAAAATATTGTTTCCAAGAAGAGAGTTCTTACTTGCACTGAGCTTTTGAAAGCCTTGCATGCCCACTACAATCGTTAATTCTGTGACTTAACATCTTCTTTCATAAAAAAATTGTTAATACGAGTATTTTGTAGGTCTGTTAGAAGGAAAAGTTTAGTAGATACACCGATAAGACTAGACTGTAGAAGGAAAGAACATACGAAATTGCGGATGTTTAAGAATCAAAAAAATTCTCGACAAATTCACAAAACGTGTTGGTGGTTATTAGCTTCTTTCGTAATTTTAAGAGTTCCGAACTTGCACTAAGCTCTTCAGTTACTCTCGGCAAAGACTCTGTTTTTTCTAGTGCTATGTGCTCCACGTATTATTCATCTAACTCAGGGTATATGAAGATAATGTACCAAAGTAGTGAATGTGTTTTCAAGAAGACATGTGATGTCTTCTGTATGCGTTGAATCTCAAGGCAAATTTAAATAAATGTAGTGCTCAATGAATAGTCTTTTTTTCAGTTATGTTTTCGTTTTCAACTAAAATGATCTCAAACGGTTTCTTCTACAATTAGGGAAGCTATAGACTTTCTCGTCTTTCTAGTCTGGGCTAACTGTTCTATTTTCCTCACCCTCTTCTCAGCTGGTATCTATCGCCAGCTAAAAGACCTACCAGAGCCTCCGCTTGAGATATTCCCAGCGAAGAGCATCTACGCGCATCCCGATCGCATAGGCCCATCTCTGTCTATACCTTTGTATCAGATTTTAACAACTTTCCACAATAGTAATCACGTAATTGTATTTCGTTCACATATTAAGAATCAAACAAATTTTCGACAAATTCGCAAAACGTGTTGGTGGTTATTAGCTTCTTTGGTAGCTTTAAGACTTCCGAACTTGCACTAACCTCTTCAGTTACTCTCGATAAAGACTGCTTTTTCTAGTGCTACGTGCTCCACGTATTATTCACCTAACTCCTCCTGTAGTAGTAGATTTACTTTCTGCCTTTTTTTGCTTCTGATGTCTACTTTTGGCATTTTGCCTTATTTGTACCGTTTTCTGCCTTTTTCGTCATTATTTTCGCTCTTTCCCCTCTTGACACCTATTTCTATCTGAATGGAAACATCCCTGCAAGGCCGGACAACATGAAGGCGCGGTCGTGTATTGTCATTCTGTGGACATCGAGGCTCCAGTATCAGGTTGTGTTAAAAAAACTAAAAGGAAAAGGAAAACGATGCCAGTGAAGATTTAATATTTTTCATTGATGCTTACAGATACTTATTCACTCAAAAGAAACATGATCCTATGTTTGTAAATGGTTTCAGATTCCTTTTGAAGACAGAGCTGTCTGTCCGTGATATATCCTTCTGAGTTTCTTATTGTTCGCTCTTCACTTCGTCACGAGTAAAATAAATTTGTACTCGTGATACCGGATGGTCATGGGCAATTTTTTAAGATTACAAAGAAAAGGTAATTTCCTTCCACGTGAGTGCTAAGATAAGTTTTAGAGTTAGAATAAAAATGTGAATCATTTTAATTAATAATTTTTTACATTAATTACTTTTAAAGGGCAATTTTAAATGTTTCCTGTGATTTTACCCCCTACTTTAACCAGAATAAATGCAGTTTTGCCTACCTATTTTCGGTAAAATAAATGCCTGAAGTTCCGGGCTCTGATTGTCACATATAACGAGCGATCAGTAGGGAAGTCAGAGCTTGTCCCATGTGCAGCGGTGCCCCGGTGGTGGGAAATACCAGGTAGAGGGAAAACCTGCAAGCTGTCATGTAGGTCGGTGCCCTCACACCATCAAGCAGGGGAAGATCACCGTCACCTCTCGTGTTAAAAAATATACACTACACCGGTGTTGTCAAGGTCGATGCCACGAGTGGGAGTCCGTGACAGCTATAAGCTATAAGATGACCTTAACCCGCCCGCAAATGTAGTATTGTTCGTTCGCTTTGCAGTTTTCATATTTTATCATAACGTTAAGGATCCCTAGTTTTGAGACAGTTTTTACTGTATTTGTTTTAGAAACACATGAGAATCATAATTTCGTGTTTCATATTTTATTTTTGTGTCGTACGACGTTTCGACCAGGTTTTCCCGTCATCTTCAGGTTCACAAATTGTCAAATTGCAGTTTTCATTTCCCTGACGGAGATATTTTGATAAAGTGATCTCCACTCGATCCCAGGCTGGTAGTGTGAAAGAGTCCAACTGCGCAACCAGTCAGTCCCGTACTTTGAATAAATCCAATTTGAACATTGTCGGTTGCTCGCACGGTGAGTTATTGGAAGGCCCGGAGAAGGGAAGAAGCCGGATCGGGTTATGACGGCTGTTTCAGGGTTCGCGCAAAACTAGTGGTGCGTGGAGTAAATTCCGGGATGGTGTGCCGTTGTGGGGACACCAACGGGTCGCTGCCGGATGTTGAGGCGGACGTTGTCGAGACCGACGGAGCTGCCGATTCCCTACCGCGTTGCGACAGGTTTGTGCACTTGGCGGCGCCGCGTTTCCTAATCATATTTCGAGACGCGACCACTCACAGCGATGTGTCCGGCACGACTGCCCGCCCCTCGTATTACGTATGAAAATGTTTTTTTTAACGCACGTAGACCTTGTGAGACATTTTGTATTTATCTCGAGATCCCTAGGTACTCGACTCTATTTGCTTACGATTATTGGTTACTCTACTTGCTTTTGTTGAGAACAAAAATAATTTGCTTCATATTTCCTCGAGGTACTGGTTTCACCGGTGTCCATTCTATTGCCTATACTCTGGTAATAGATATACAGGAAGCCCAGATTCAGTGGATTATATGGAACAGTCACTGATATTTAATGCGTTTTCAACTCACTATTATCGTTAGGGTTAGTTAGTTCCGCTGTAAGGCGGAAGAGTAGATCTTGAACCCAGTCGCAAATAGACATTAATAATAATAATAATAATAATAATAATAACAACAACAACAACAACAACAACAACATTTTGCGCAAAGTATTGTAGAGGCACCGACAGTCCCTTGATCTACTCCTTAGGTAGCTGGTTGCAACCTGGAGTAGATTTTATATTCAGCCGACTCATAACATCTTTAGTCGTGATGTAATGGAAAAATAATAATAATAATAATAATAATAATAATAATAATAATACCACTACTACCTTCAACTTCAGAACACAGAGAAAATAAAAGTACACGATACTGTCGAACGAATTGATGGAGCGTTTGTTTCTCGCAGCCAACTGCCTCCACCTACTATTTACCGGCGGCGGTCTCTCAGATCTGCCAGTGTGGCGCGGGCGTAACCCGGCAGCGGGCAGGTGAGAGGGCGCGGTTCGAACACCGCCGCCCGACCGTCGCTTGTCACGCAGCGTCCAACAAACAGCCGACGCGTCCGCGTGTTGACTCAGGCGTCTGCGCAAACACGAGACGACAGCGGCGCGCAGCAGCAGCAGCCGGCGTCTCATCTGTTCCCACTTTCTTCGTCTGCGCAGCGCAGCAGCCGCCCCCGCCCCCCCCCCGCGCCACGCGGTGGGACTCTCTCTGGTTAGCGGCAGCCGCGCGGAGTGGGCTACTGGAACAGGAAGACGGAGCCGGGGGAGGGGCGGGATGACGCTGGAGGGGGAGGAAGAGGAGAGGCTGAGGACGATGGGAGGCGGAGGAGGAAAAGGGAACGAGGGGAAGAAGGCGGCGGGTGAGGTGAAGGCGGAGTGACGAGGCTCGCGAGATAATTGCATGGACAAAGAGGGAGGCGAGGGTTGAGGAGGGGCCTCCGCGAGCTGGGAAGGAAATGAAAAGGATGTGGTAGTTATAGAGGGGAAGTAGACATTAGAAACCTGTCTATCGTAGGTGTCTGTCAGTCTTTCAGCGTAACAATCTCTGACGAAACCTGGGCCTACCAGCGGCGTCCCAGGTCATGTGGCAAGGGTTGCGGGGTACGCGTGGTTACCATGAAGAAACGTACGTGTGGTTACCACGAAGACGTTATCGTAGGTGTGCATGTGATAAATAACTTGCTCTTAATAGTTATTATATGACGGCGGCTCTTCTTCCCTTTTAATGACTTTCTAGAATCAGATTATTCTGAAAGTTAAGTCCAATATTTTATAAGCTCTTTTATAATAAACATACAATAATAATAATAATAATAATAATAATAATAATAATAATAATAACAATAAGACGAGTAATCACAGAGATAAAAAAATAAGGAAGTAGAGGTGAAAGTGGTTGATGAGAAGAGAAAAATTAAGTAGTCGAGCCAACCAAGGGCTTTAGGCGTGTCTTATGTAGGTGTACTAATGGTAACCAACTTCTCATCAATTTTCTATCCTGTTCGTTCAAAACGTTTCCCATAATATTTTAATTACAATCATTGCAATAATTTATTACAACAATAGTACGTCAATAAATTCGGTACAAATTTTCAAAGGTCATGAGAGTGAAAAGGCAGAAATTTAGCCTTGAGACAATGGGGGAAGTGAATAGAGGAAGTGAGGGTTGGACCTCTCTTTTGGTCTATAGGTGCAAGCATGCTAATTAGAAATAAGAATTAAATTCTTTCTTCGAGGAAAGAGCTACTGCTTTGTTTCGCTCTCTTCTATACATTTATTGACTTTCTAACCATTTTGTTGTCCTAGTTTTAAAAAGCTTTAATAGTTATTATTTTTCAAATACTGCACAGGATTAATATTCTTTGATTAGTCGTATGAATTGCACAGGAGAAAGGAAAAGGAATGTTCCCAGCATGTTGTGAAAGTCTATAACATACTTCAACTCTCTTAAATTCATACGTCAGCTTGATTATTTCATTAAAAACTATTAAATCACCAACATAATGTGCTATCCCTAACAAGGTGCCTGGAACGCGAAACATTTGATGAATGCCATTTGTCTCAGGTATAGCCTGTTCCAGACGGAACGACGGAAGTGAGCACAGTAAGACGATAAACAACACGGAGAAGTGTGTCAATCTTTTATTTCCTATTTCCTTCAACATCTCAAAAATCTTGCGCAAAGTAAATGAAAATTGTATAAATAGAACCATACAAATTTCTACAAGTTATAAATTGCATCTATTTTACTTTCTCGTATACGTAGTAGAGAGAAAGTTGTGTAATGCTGCATGAAAAATCCCCTTTTGACACAAAAATACGTTTAGTGTTTCGGATATCAAGAAGTGGAATTTTATTTTTCCTATACATAGTTCATCATAGTTTCTCTTAGAATTTAAAGAATATTTAGTATATAAAAATCCGTGAAAAAACGTGGAGCTATTTTTTAGAACGTTTTAATGTACTCCCAAAAACCCATTTAAAATTCTAGGACATTATACAGATCGATCGGGGAATATGAGTTTTTGTGAAAATGCTCTGCAATTTGTCGCTATATTAATAACAGGCAGACAGAGGAACAGACGTTTTGTGAACAAAGCTTTCCGATAACAAATGTTTATTTGCTTCAAAATACGGATATTGATTTTCATGCAACAATTACATAACTTCCTCTTTAACACGCTCTAACGAGAAAGTAAAAATTGATGCAACAGGTTTGTCGAAAATCGACTTCAGGAGCGGCGGAGCTGCGAAAGGCCGTGTAAAAGACGGCAGCGGGCGCGACATCCGCGAGGACGCCTCCGCCGATGGGAGCGGCGGAGGGGGCGGGGGCGGGAGGGCGCCGGGTCGCACCTCGCATTAGAATGTGCCGTACCCGCGCGCTATCCGCAGACGACCACTTTCACATCTGGCGGCGCAGCTCTTCCGCTCGGGCCGCGCGCACGCGCAAAGAAGCCGCGAAGAAGAGAACGAGACGACGGAGGAGAAGGAGGAGGAGGAGAATAATAGCGCGCCCGCGGCGCCGCCGCTGCCCTCGCGGCCCCGGGTCGAGGCCCGCCGGGGCCCGACCGACCGGCCGGCCGGCTCGGCCCTTCCTCGTCGCTTTCATTTCTCCGCTTTAATCTCGTGCATTACGAGATAATTCGCGGGCTCCCTGGTGAGGGAACAGCCCTCCCCGCGCTCGGGATCACTGTTGCGTAACACGTCCCGGCTCGCGGACGAGGTGGCGGAGGACGTCGGCGGACGAGACACCCGTCAACGTCCGCGGCGGGAGGCGCGGAGGAGCGGAGGGGCCAAACTGGTCGCCAGAGGGACGCATGCGGCAGCCGACGGGCAGTCGCCCACATATAGTCATTAATATTCAAGTGCTGAATGTTTCCTCCGCTTTTTCCTGGGAATCATTAAAAGTTATTGTTAGCGAAGAGTCATCCCTTTCGTAGAACCTATAAAATTCTGAATTTTATTAATGATTCATCGCCATCTGATTTTGGAATTGAATTATTGTCAACGATAGAACTTATTAACAGTTTTTTGATGTGAAGATGGTATTTTTGCTATTTTGTCGTCAATAACTTCAAAATTTAAGACAGATTTTCCATTCGGGGTCGGAAAGAAGTGGTTAAGAAATAACACAAATGAAAGATATTGAATAATTACATTCGTATTTTGAAATTATTTGGAAAAAGGATTTTATTGTTTTGGAGTGCAATAATGGACCAGTGTTATTCATTGTGATTGCTAACAAATAAAACTACGAAAATGACTGCATATTGCTGAATAAAGTTCGTAATATTATTCATTATTGTTGGTTATTTTATTCATTTTAGTTCGTTAATTACGAGTACATTCATTAGTCAATTATACTCAACTCAGTATGTAACATATACTTTCAAGTTTCGTGAGATTGTAAAATAACTGATTCTGTGCTTATGATCTAGTTAATATTGAAGCTGGAGAAGCGGGTCCTCCCAAATGTTTTGTATTACATTTAGCGTATCAACATGGCAGTCTCGCGGTATCCGGTGCTGTCATGCGCCTGAGGGCCGGAACCCTCCCCCTGGCATTTAACAGTCATTTGCAAGTTAAAAAAGGTTTTAAAGCATTTTCATTAAAGTATTGATGAAGTTCCATTAAGTAGTTTTCATGTTTGTGAAAGTTGACAAAGGATGACCAAATTTACAATTGTATATAAAATACATCAATATTTCATTGTGGAAGAATGACAAAATATATTTATTAGTATTTGTTTCGTCCGATATTCTTTATGGTTGGATCACTAGACAGAAAGAAAAATTGTCAAAATTTCCAGAATATTTTTATGAAAGACACGTATCTGATATCGAAGCTTCCAGTTTGAAAACAAATGTGGGAATAAAGATAAGGATTGAAATTAAAGAACTTGCTAACTTTATATTATAATGGTGGGATATATTTAATTGAACGTTCATGAATACAGAAAAGTAAACTTAGACGATATTCTGTAATAAAAAGCAAAAAATATTCTATATCAATGTACTTAACTACAGAACAGAGCACTGATGTTTCTCTTATTCTAGAATAATTAACTTCACGTTGCTCGGGCGTTTATCACAGTCATTTATTAGACAGGGAAAGGAATGATATGCAGGTTTCGCAGAATAAATCTTAGTAACTTCTAGGGCAAGCAAAAGGGTTGAAAATAAGCACCCACCAACAATATATGTTTGGAAATCACATAAAAAGGACTTATATGCATTTATAAATATGACATTTCCCCTTATTTTTAGGCATCCGCGTATGCACAAATGTTCGGCGGGTTTATGAATTTCCTCTTGTCTGCGTTGCAACATGACTTGTTGAATGTCTGTGCATGTGGAGTTGTCAACATTCACGAGAAAATACTAAAAAATATATTAAATGAATAGAACTCTCCTACATACATTCATATGCTCCATTTCATGTTCACTGGCAAAAAAGTGAACCTTTTTGCCCCTCTACATACCCTAGAAGTTTCTCTCGTGCATTCTGAGTCATTTTGTACTTTGTCATAGTGAAAAGCGAAAACTATTTCCTTTACATTCCCCTACCGTTTCTCTCCAGTACATCCCGTCCAATCCCTCCCATCTCTTCCCCAATCTCTCCAGCCTGCTCCAGCCCGTTCCTCCCACCATCCGCCGAGCTCCGCACTCCCTGCTTCGCTCCGCCCGCTTTCCCCACCTACTCCCTGTGGCGACACGTCCATCCAAAGCATCGACGGGATATTGTGGAGATACGCCCTCGACGACAAGTGCGATGACGACGTGTTGCCGGGGAGAATAATATCAAGAAAATAATAAGCTGAGTTAGTGACAGACAGGGAAACTCCTTCGGACGATTATGTATTAATCCTATGTATGTAATTCAAGAGTTAAATATATTCATTTACAGTTATATTTTGAATATTAATTTTTTTCTCTGCAAGAAAGAAACATTTGAATTACGAAGCGAAGCAGCAACGACATAAAGGTAACGCTTGCCTCACTCCCGAGCTGTCCTTTATCACAATTAATTTTCAATTTTGTCGTACCGGAAGCAGTCAAAATGCATATAGTAGGAACTTTAATGGGCTCTCAGAAACTTCTTATCGACTTTGATGGATTTTCTTCTCTCTTTTAGATATTCGTTTAACACAGAAGGTGCCCTTAAATTTTGTCTTATGCGGTAGGATATGGAGATGATATCGAAGTCTCATTTATTCACGTTTCCCTTTTTTGAAGGTAAATTGTACAAAATTGTAATAGGAATTTAACTGCAGATTTGTATAGAAAAATAAACTTACTTACTTAAACAGTATAAAAAAGTAGACTATGTTTTTCCTAACGAAATAATCCATTTTACGAAGAAAACTTACTGAAAAAATTGTATCTATTTCCGAGATTCTCCTAAAAAAACAGTCAGAAAGACACAGACAAAAATCATAAAACCAATTGAATGGGGTTTTTTCATGTGAACAACCATATGCGATAATAAAAATTGAAATAATTTTTTGTGTCAAATTCTTATCTTTGTCACTAAATAATTATATAACCTAGAATTAACTTATTATTAATTAATACGTTTATGAAAATAAAGTTTTAATTTTCAAATTGTACAAAGAATTTGTCAGTACGACCAGGAATCGAACTCGAGTTTCCTACCTAATCCATAAGACGACATAATGATAATTGAAAAAAACGACAGTTGTTTTCAACCGTAGAGTTTCATTAATACATCGCTACTGTTCATCAATATCTTAGACGACAAATACCGACGTGCGCTCACTGCAAGTGGACATCATTAGCACTAAATTATTGAGAGTATTCAATAGTAAAGGTACAGATTACATGCGAGTCCGTTCAAAATATCCCATATACCTATAAATAAGAATATAGGGGGAAGTCGTCTCAATAGATAAGGTACAGGTGTCTGACGCATCATTACAGATTACCGGCGAGTCCTCTCCAATATTCCCTATTCACCAACTAATAAAAAAATGTTCAGATTATCGGCGGAATGCGTCAATAGATAAGGTACAGATTACCACCGAATCCTCTCCAACATTCCCTATTCACCAACTAATAAAAAAAATAGTTCACAGATTATCGGCCGGATGCGTCAATAGCTAAGGTACAGATTACCGGCGAGTCCCCATTCACCAACTAATAAAAAAAATAGTTCACAGATTATCGGTGGGATGCGTCAATGGATAAGGTACAGATTACCGGCGAGTCCTCTCCAATATTCCCTATTCACCAACTAATAAAAAAATAGTTCACAGATTATCGGCGGGATGCGTCAATAGATAAGGTACAGATTATCGGCGAGTCCCTATTCGCCAACTAATAAAAAAAATAATTCACAGATCATCGGCGGGATGCGTCAATGGATAAGGTACAGATTACCGGCGAGTCCTCTCCAATATTCCCTATTCACCAACTAATAAAAAAAAATAGTTCACAGATTATCGGCGGGATGCGTCAATAGATAAGGTACAGATTATCGGCGAGTCTCTATTCACCAACTAATAAAAAAATAGTTCACAGATTATCGGCGGGATGCGTCAACAGATAAGGTACAGATTACCGGCGAGTCTCCCCAACGTTGACGCCAGTGTGACGCTGCGAGTGCCACCCCTGGGCGCGCGGACGCGCTTCGCGGCGGCGCTGCGTCGCGCCGGGAGGCGAAGGCGAGGGCGAGTGGCGAGTGGCGAGTGGCGAGTGGCGAGCTTCCTCGTCCGCCGCCGCGCCGCGCCGCTTCAAGCCGTCGCTTCCTGATGCGAGGAGCGTGGGAGTGCGGCGCGGGTCAGCGGCGCTCGGCGGCGCTCTCCGGATTTACAGTCTCGCACTCACTCGCTTTCTTTCGCTTAATGCACCCCGGACGGGTTTTTTCTGCTTGGGAATGCGCACCGTCAATGAGCCGGATTCAATCTCTATCGCTAGCGCGTTCGCCACGTGGGGAGAGGAAGAGTACTGGTGGATTCATCGCTTTCTGTCACGGTAGGTGTACGCACTCGATAATTGAAGGGCTGTTCGAAAATAATTTTTTGTCATGAAGATCGAACCACTCGGTGGGTTATTGTTTGTTGTTGTAGAGTGTAGCTGTGAGTAGTACGCGCTCTTAACAGAAGCTTTGTCTACCGAGGGATCTGTAGTTCGAGTCTCATCAGTAGCACTTAGAAGATGGCTCAATAAATCAATTAACCGTGCCTTATTACGTCCTATGTACGTGGCGAGACACAGGCTATCAGGACTCGCTCTGCCGTCTGACCACCCAAATTTCACTACGCTTCTTTCTCCTTCTAGCGGAGAAAGAAACATTCGAGTGACGAAACAAACGATTCAAATTTTGTTCAGAGATTTCTTTAAGGCTTGAGGATATTTTACATGCAGTAAACATTGTTCAGCAAGCATATACAAAGGAAGGCGTACGAAGAATGTTTTCGCATAGGAAGTATTTTTTTGCACAATAAAGTCACCAGCTACCAGCTCAATATCTGGGCCCAAGCCGACCAATGCCTGAATGGAGAATTCTAGAATCTGGCTACTCTGATGTATCATATACATGCTGTCCCCCTTTCGATTCCAGTACGATACCAGAGCAGTACCGGGAGAGATGGCTCAGTGCATGAACTAATGTCACTACAGTCCCTCTGACTGGGAGGTCTTAGGCTCGAGTCCCGACGGTAGCAGGATTTTCAACACTAGCTTGTCAGCTAGGTCGAATTCAGTCGCTGTCTGGAAGGAGAATTCTAGCGGCCGGTTGCTCTGATCGGTAGTTTTCCGTGGTTTCTCCGATCAACACCAGGCGAATGCTCAGCAGTACCCTAACAAACGGGTCACGGACCGTACGCGATCTTACCTTCCTCTACCTTGTCCTACCCCCACCACACACACGCACATTTAAATTAACGTGGACTTCACTATCACACATGCCGGGAGTCCAGGCGGGAGCTTAGAACTTGTCCCGGCTAGGGTGGTGCCCCGCGGGTGGGAGATACCTGGTTAAGGGGAATTCCCGCTATTCGACGGTAGGTCGGCACCGGATCTCACCATCTAGCGGGCAAACATCACTGCCGAGGAAAACAAACACTACACTTACGGGACTAATGACCTGTGTAGTTGGCGCGCCCGGCTTGGTGATGGCTCGTGGACCGCGCACACTTCTCCTTGACCGCACTCCCACCGGCTGCGGTAATTCAGTGGTAACACCGCAGCATCCTTGAACGGGAGGGTGCCAATCCCAACGGTGAAGGAATTTGGTTATTAGCTGTATACTAGTTAATATAGTTACTACTAGCTGTATACTAAATAATAGCCAGGTCAAATTCAGCCGTTGTCCGAGGGAGAATTCTAGCGAACTGCTGCTCTGATTAGTAGCAGTATTCCATGGTTTCTTCCGATCAATACTTGACGAATATCAGAGCCCTACCGTAACAGGCATTCATTTAAGTGTAAATAATGTGGCTTTTTAAAACACATTACACTAGTTCACACTTAAAAGTGTTAAAAAAAGTTGGAGCGTTCCAAGAGTTTTGTTAATTTCTATCAGTCTTGAACCATGTGCTCAACGTTTGTTGTTACGCTGCTTCATATCACAGTTATCGGTTTGAACAACACTACATTTGTAGTAGATTTAATAGAACGAATGAATAGCACCCATATGACGTAAATATTGTCACAGTTTTTTAGAGTGTGTTTCGAGGCGTTTCCTTTCAAGATCCAACAGTTCCACCGATATCACATAATGTGGCTTCGAAATCAATATGAGGTGTTGGCTCTCCATCGTAACTATTTATTCTTGCATTAAGATTTTTCGGCCGCATTGCGGCCATCTTCAGTGCCATCATTATGTTCAGTGCCGCAATGCGGCCGAAAAAGCTTTATGCAAGAATAAATAGTTACGATGGAGAGCCAACACCTCATATTGATTTCGATGATAGAAGCATCGTAAACACCACACCATTTCCTACCACGAATGTGGCATCATTCATCGCGGTTGATGACATCACAATGCCTCCAGAGGCTCGGCTGCCGATTTCCGCGCCTGGAACTTCCATTTGAATCTAATGTTCTCGAAGACAAGTTTTTTTAACCTCTGAATCCTCTACTCGTCATGAAATTCTACATAGAATCTGGATATTTTTTGTCACGGGAGCTTCCGAACTCTCTATTTAATTAAGAAATATTATCTTAAATCTATGTATTATTGTAATCTTATGATCTTAATGTTCTGTACTGCCAATCGCCAATACGACATATGTAACAAACGAAATGTATCTTACCTGACAACGTTGGTTACAATGACCGCCTCTTCGTGAATTTTTTTCATCCTAGCTTTTTCCCATTTCTATGGGATCGGTGCTAGGTTGATTTTTTATTGATTTTCAGCACACACTATTTTTATACTGATTTGGCGATGATTTTACGGACGGATGACCTTCCTGACGCCAACCACAGGGAACACACAACCACTTTACTCGGAGACAAAACATCCACACACAACCATGCCTGAAGCGGGATTCGATCCCACGATCACTCGGACCGAGATCGTCACGGCACTACTACTTAGCGATCTCGCCTTGCCGTATCGGCCGCCGTCTCTTCGGAATCTTTCGGACTAATTGCGAATATTCTCCGTTGCATGCATCGCAGTGATTTCATTCCGTTCCAAGCGTCGCCTGACAAGACGCACCCGCTGTTCGGCAAAGCTTTTTCGGCGCGGACAGACTTTCTCGCTAAATAAATTCCCCGATATCGCATCGGAAGATGGCGCGTGAGACTGTGAAACCGCAAGTAAAAGTGACCCGACCCGACCGACCCAGCCGCTGTAAGCAGCTGCCGTCGCTCTCCCCCTTCTCCTAGCTGAGGAAAAGCTCAGCGCCTCCCGACATTTCCTCAATCGAACTCAAGACACGCCAGCGGTGGAGGAAGCAATCTGATCGTTTTCGAGGAAGAACGGACTAAATTGGCTTCAGCGGAGGATCAGTTGAAAGTTTACTGCTGTTTATGAACACCTAGGTGTCTTGATATAGAGATTGATTAGTGATTCCGAGCGCGTCAACTGCTAAGGTCATTAGTCACGTACGGGCAGTGCATATATTAATTGCGAGAGGTGGCGGTGATCTTCCTCGCTACCTGGTGAGATCCGGTGTCCGACCTACATCGGCTTGCGGGATTTTTCCAACCATGTATCTCCCACCTGCGAGACACCGCCCTAGCCGGGTAAGCGGTGATATCAGTTGATGTCCTGAGCCACCCTTACCGGTTTCATATAGAGAGGAATGTAGGGTAAGGCTTACGCAGGGGTAGATCAGTACCTAAGAAGGCCAAGTATGTGCTTAAGACGCCTGATAGATGTATTATAATATAGAATAATATGGAATAATTTTAAACAATGATGTTTAGTATTTCATAATTCCATAAAAATAATCAGAGCATTTTGATAACGATATATCAAAGCCGTTTTGTTAACAACATAACAAAAATACATGTAAGTAACAAAAATTGATAAGCAATTTTGAAAATAAAATATGGTACGAAAATATGGACGATAGTTATTTTAACAGTCGCGTACCAATAAGGCGGGGTCAACGACGGACTCCAACGTCGTTTTCCCCCTTTCTTTTCGTTTAAGTAAAGAGATACTGACTCATCATTTAGGGATTTTATCATTCCAATCTTTCTGAACCTTAGTAATAGTTTCGTCTTTTAATGCTTATCGGATGTTTAGAAAAAACATGCTCTGCTACTACAAAATGTACTTTCTCGCAACGATAACGATTACGTAAAATTATAATTACGCCATTTCTGTTCATTTTAAGACATCTCAGCTAAAACTTGTGACACTCATTACCAATCACAATGCATTAAGCGCGAAAATTTAATTGATTTATAGGTATCAACACAAATACGCTTAACCAAAACTTCGTTCCATACACCTAGAATTTGAAACTGAGAATTTCAAACTGCCGTGTCATGGAGTTTACGTTGTATTGCAGCGTGATAACTCCTGAAAAATCCTAGCAAAAGAAGTGGGTGAAATGCGAATTGCAAGATCGAAAATATAACACACAAATAAAAAAATATAATACATGACCTTAAAAAACGGATTTTTAGAGCTGACTTTATTCAACAAGAAATCTCTCTATCATCAATCATCTACTTTTCCAATCGAAAATACAGGGAGTTCTTTGAACATGACGCAAAATTCATTTTCTACCATTTTCGAAAATACGACTTTGCACTGAAAATAGGATCATCACCAATTTTTCAATCGTTCTTGGATACATACAACAAGAAATTTTTAAAGAAAAAATTACAGCTGTGTTTGAGAAAATTATTGTTTAAAAATTGGATGTATTTCACAAAAAACTTCATACTTCGCGAGAACTACTCATATTATCAAAAAATTGTACATCTTATATCAAGATCTTGTATCATGATGTCTTTGAGCAATAGAAGATGAATTTGAGAAAACTCTCTCTTCAATATTGTAGGTGTGCGAAGGCGCCGTAAAAATGTTCTTTTGGTATTTTCGAACATTCAGAGATTTCAATGAAAATGAGACCAGCGAGTTTTTTTCGAGGCAAAAGCATAATCGAAGAATTTGATGCTATTTTGAGACAATTTCCAAATGTTGAGGCTTCATGTAAAGTGACTGCAAAAATCGAACTCTTAGGTCTTCGAGTTTGTTCAGATCGTCGGGGGAATATCAGTGTTGGAGAAAATCGTTCCGATTTAGGCGCTAGAGTTGACTAGAGACGGACGGACTTTTGCCGTAGATCAAGTTTTGGTTATCCCGTGATTCCCATTAAACATGATTTCGACTACACAACGTGTTAGACAAAGTGTTTTACTACATACAGGGACACGACTGCACTTTTTCGTTACCATGGCCCAGTCATAAGTGTTTTTCTGTCTAATATCGCCGTTTTTCTGCAGCATTACAATTCTTTCTCTATACTTCGTAAGCAGTATGAGAGAAAGTAAAAATCGAAGCTGTTGCCATACGTAATCGTATTGAGCGCCGAGCATTCGTGACTTCAACATCACTTGCTCCGCTTGTTGTACCTTATTGATTATCCAAATTGTATTGATGACTGAAATATTTATCGCGCCATAAATGATCAGACGCTTTACCAGTTATATGGTGAGCTCCCTGAGTCAGCTGCGATCCAGGTAAGGCTCTTCTATATAACAGCCATGGACACTCTCGCCACCAAACCAGGGAATCAATCACATCTTCAACACAGATTCGTCAACTAGTTGAATAGCCACATTCCACTACTCATCACCAGACATACTGACAATGTGCGAGTAACATGCAGATTAAAGCTTGCATCAACGCATGTAATGTAATTGTGAAATTGGATATTTATTCTGAGTTCAAGATCATAACACTAAAAATTGCCCGCATAAAGCAAACACCTTTACACAAAATCTTCAAGACCCAAATAGAATGGACATTTGGTACTGAGAATGTCCGTGATACAAAAAATAACATAAATATCTTGCAATCCAAAATCAAACCAGCAGAAAACCAGACACCATTAGCTCTCACCCAGCCTCAATATCCACAATTTTCCAAACCTCACATCCGACAGAAAAATTCCATATTTTATTTTCCAAGAGAACCCAATTAATCCAACAACGAATCAACAAAATAAACAAAAATTATTCAACTCAATCAACCCAATAACCAAAGACATCAATGTCAACTCTATTGCAAATTTTATAATAAGCGTAATCACTATTACTCGGGCACATTTTCTTGAGACCCGGAATGCCTACCCTCCACTCCTTTACTAACATTAATTGAATTGAAAATAAATGTTAGCGATGAGCGTTGTTCTAACGATGAGAGTAAATCTACCAGAAATTTTCGTTCCCGTATAATAGAAACTATTTGGCATCGAAAAACGAACTACAGATTTGATATAATAGTCCTGTAGTCGAAATAACCAACCTCTTCACTCTTCTCGCATTTAGCGAAATGAGATCTCCAGAAAATATGCGGGGATAGTCTCATCATAGTCTAATCATAAAAAAATAATATCTAAAACTCACAGATTACTTGAGGAACAACTATGGAACCACCACAGAAAAATATTGAAATAAAACAAATCTACTAAATTGGATCGGAAACAGTATTTCAAACAAAAAATTACACTACTTGAAAGATAAAGAAATAAAAATTGCATGTACAAAAGAAATTTTCCTGAAATTAAATGACGCTTTCAACATGCCAGGATACAACGTGCTAAGGAAAGTTAGAACAGAACAAAATAGGAGAGGTTATTAGACTCGTTGAGAAATGAATCCCTTGTTTACAAGTCGCGACACCTTACACCCCAGGTCTCGAAACAATAGCAATAAAATTTCCCGTAAACAATAGAATAACAACCGTAATAACAACCTATAAACCACCCTACTATAAAATTCAAAACACCAACCTAATTTCTCTGCTCCAACACAGCTCACTCTTAATACTACTAGGGGATGTAAATACAAAACACATCTACAGGGCTGTAGACTCTCGGAGGATGCAGGTCGTGAATTACACCAAACAATAACAGATTTGTAGTAAAGTTACTAATACAATAAGAATCCACTCACTATCCACAGGACAACAGTAAATACCTAGGCACTTTATATATAGCAATAACTAATACTTACACAACCCCTATATTTGAAATGGAATCAGTTCTCCCAGTTATGATAACCACACAATTCCCCCTCCACATGCCTACAATACGCAAAACATAAATTGGGCAACATTTTGAAAAGTAGTAACTGAGACACCACTATTCAACACATTAAACTCACCGTTATAAATAGAAAAATCCATTATGTATTTAAACGAAACAAAAATAAAGTTACTCTACAAATTAAATACAATCAGTTAAACATAATCAGAAGGCTATGAGCAAAAATGGAACCCCACCACTGAAAATAGTGGTGCTATGGAATGACACAGACTCTCCAGTATTCGTTTTCTATGTCCTTTGATCTCGGCTAGCTGTTCGACTGGACACATACTCTTGCCAGCTGCCATCTATTCGCCGTCTAAAGTTATTTTTTTTTTACATTTTCTTAATTTTTCTGTTTCCTCATGGTAGAACGGAAATATTATTTTAAGAATATTAAAGAACAGTAAAACCTCGTCCTAAGTGGCAATGTTTTTTGAAAAATTTGCAGCTATTTTTAAGAAAATGTCGTTTCATGCGCTACTGTAAATGCAAAAATTGAATTTCCTTTTCACCGGAAACTTTTGTGAGTTCGAAGAACTTCCTTAGAAGTCAATTTAAGCACATTAACTCACAAATACAATAGTGTTTACAATTGCTGGAAATGTGCATATTAACGATGTGAGAACTATTTCAATAAGATTACATTTGTGTAATTTTAGGAAAAACAAAAATATAGAGTAATATGGCGTTTATAACATCTAATAGAGTATACTTATCGCTATCCCTACCAAAAGTTTAAAGAAAAAAATTGGAGCGGTTTTTGAGAAAATGTTGTTTTTGTAATTTTTTAAAAGTGCACATATTGCACGCAATATTGCGCGATAAGTACTAAAATTTAAAAAAAATCGACGACCGTAATGAAAGAACTTATTACGGAGAACAAATTTTATTTGAAGAAAAAATCTATATCTTTAATTTTGTAGTAGTAGGAAGAGCCCGAAAAAATTCAACCTTTTTTCAATTTTCGAAAATTTAGAGTTAACCGTGAAATTAGGACCTACGCCACCTTAATAAGTGTGTTTTACTCTATTTTTACAAGAAATTTAAAGAAAAAATTTGGAGCGGTTTTTGAGAAAATTTTGAAAGTGTCCGGGGGGATTCATGTAAAGTACTCCCAAATGTTGAAGAACGTTTTTCAAAATCGCGACGCCTCGAGTGGATTCAGATCGATGGAGGAATATTCATTTTGGAAGGAATTGTACATATGGCTTAGGCGCTAGTGTTGTTCACAGACTGGTAGACAGACGGACAGGCGGACGGACGGACGTTTTACTTTCAATTGGTTTTTCGGTATTAAGGACCCACAAAACAGGGATTCTTGCTACACCTCATGTTAGGAGATTTTTTTCTTATTTTAGCAACTAATTTTTTCAACTTATTATCAGGGCCTGACAATTAATTTTTTCTGTTGAAAATTTGCAGTTTTTCGCACTACGTCTATTATTCCGTATATACGTACGTATACGGGAAAGTAAAAATAATCTTTATTCATAATCAAAAATTTACTTACACTTCTTTAAACGAAAATAAAAGAGAGTCTGGTCAAATTCGCAATATAAATAACATCTATGCACTTTCTTCATGGCTGCAATCAACGTAAGTCCTTCATTCAAGCCCATACAGAGGATTCAGTGGGGGTGTGATAAAATTGATAACTCTCACAAATATTTAAGTCCTCATAGTACATCCTCATAGTAAGTAACTTCTCATAGTACTACCATCAATTAATGCTCTGCTAATACAATATGTATTTTACTTCAAATGCTCCATTCAATTATACAAATCTACTTAAAGTGTTCTATTTCATCTCTTCCCATCCAATGCTTGGCCCAACTTTACGTATTCACTGAAGAACCTTAAATTTCTTTCTTTCTCTTGATTTTTGTGCTTTTTCTCAGGTCGACAGTCTCCATAACATCAAGCATTGCCACCATGTCACTTTCTATACTAGATGGCCGTGTTTATACTTGTATTTTTGTTTTGGAGTCAATCATGGACGAAATACAAGAAACACAATTACGACTCATTACAACATTCGTAATTCGACAGCTACGCGCGGTACCGACAACGTCGTCCGTTCTGCTCGCGTGCGCGTTGTCCTTAGTGCGAAGTACTTAACTTCTTCTGGTGACCATCTAATTTACATATATAGTGTAAAATTAAGTGATATTTCATATAAAACTGTGGCTTCGTGTGCCTACTGCCTTTGCAGGCGGTTCTAGCCGAAACCATGACCACCGTAAACAACATCAACTTAACCTCAACTGCTCATATTACATAAATCAAATCTTACGCTGGAGCTGCTACTACTGATGTCGTCCCTACCAAGGACCAAGCAATCATCATCGAGGCGCATGAAGGGTTAACACTGAAGGACTTTGTGAGTAAACTAAATAATATTGTACAAGGAAGTGGTATTCGTTTTGTGTCACGTATCGCCAACAACAGGATTTGTATATTCTTAAGCTCTAAGAAACTTGCTGATTATATTACAGATAAATACAAGTCTCTCACTATTAATGATATTGAAGTAAGTGTCAGACCATTGCTTAGTAAACATGTCAGAGTTATAATTTCTCATGTTTGCCCTGTTATCCCACATGAAGATATCAAAAAAGCTCTTAATCAACTTCATGTTCAAACATCACCCAATATTATTTTTATAAGAGCTGGTATGACTGATTCTATTTTGTCTCACATTTTGAGTTTTAGAAGGCAGGTATTTATTCACCCTGTTAAAATTCATAAATTACCTCCATCTATGTTAATTCAATATCAAGACACATCTTATAGATTATATTTCTCTACTGATAACGTCACTTGCTTTAAATGTAAATTTGAAAACCGTGTCGCTAGTCAATGTCCAAACAAAGAGGACAATTCTACCCTAATTATAAATAATGGCTCAGAAAGTAATGATAACACCTCAAAAGAAAATTGCTCCTTGGATCTTTCAATGTTACAAAATGAAGGCTATATTTCCAGCAAATGTCCAAATAATAACATGTTTGCCTCACCAGTTTTAATTAGAACAACAGATCACAATAATGATAATATTTTAGTAAAGATTCACCCTGAAGAGCAACCATGTGACAATGCATCTATTCAGTTGCTATAGATTATTAAACTTTCCACCCATCAACAAAAGAAATCTCGCATCTGAACCACCCCCGAGAATGTATCAAACAATGATGTAAGATGTAAAGACCATTCCTATAAACCTTCAAAGAAAAAGAGACAAAAAATGCCAATGAAGAACCTGCTTCTCAAGATAATTTAACTAACAAGTAAATAGAAGATTTTTGCTCCCAATCAAAACTAATATAGACAAACCTCCTCTCTCATATAGTCAATTCAAATCATTTCTTTTGGGGTACCTGATCCCATTCCTATTGAGAAAAATTACTCAACTGATTTTATTGCAATAATCAGAATGAAGAAAGAAACATAAAATAATGCCTAAAGAAAAAATTTGGAGCCGTTTCTGAGAAAATCTTGTTTTTGTATATTTTTTAAAAATTGCACATATTGCACGAAATATTCCGCGAAAACTACTAACATTTTCAAAAAAATGTACATAACCTTAAAGAAAAAACTCACTACGAAGATCAAATTTTATTTGAAGGAAAAATCTCTATTTGCAATTTTATTGTTGGAGGAAGACGCCGAATAAAATTGAAACTTTCGCAATTTTCGAACGGAGCCGATTTTGTGAAAATTTTGAAAATGTCTGGAGGGCTTCATGTAAAGTACCCCAGATATTAATGAAAGTTTCTCAGAATCTAAAAGCTGCAACTCAGGCCATATGGACAGCGATTTCTTCAATTTGGAAAACAATTGTATGCATAGTTTACGGACGGACGGACGGACGGACGGACGTTTTGCTTTCAATTAGTTTTTCGGTATCAAGGACTTACAAAACAGGGATTCTGGCTACATCACGTGTTAGGAGATTTTTTTCTTAATTTAGCAACTAGATTTATCCACTTTTTCGTTATCACAGCTCGGCAACGAATTTTTTCTACCGAAAATTCTCCATTTTTTAACGCAGCATTACATAACTTTCCCTATACTACGTTATTACTCCGTCTATACGTACGTATACGGGAAAGTAAAAGAAACATTCATAATGATTGGTTTGACACTTTTTATTATACAAATCAAACTTTTAGATTTACTTATACTCGTCGTTTCTTCAATTAATATAACATTTGCATGTGACATGTATTCACACATGAGGAAAATAAACTTTTTTTCAAATGACTCGGATATGAAATAGTATATGAACCAAAAATAGTTTACTACGTCAAATGCTAACTCTAGATTGCAACGAATGGAAGTAGAATTGTTTGGATTGTTTCTCGCACCGACTAAGGAGAGAAAGTATTGTAATCGTGCACCGGAAAACGGTGAATTTCCGAAACAAAAACTCTTCTTGCCGGACCCTGGTAAGAAAAAAGTGTATGAATCCAGTTACTAAATATCAGTGGCGTAGCGTGACTCACGTGTTTGGGATGCTCAATAATAACGCCAAATGAACACATCATGGTCTTTAATGTTCTCTAGAATCTATGTTATCAAAACAAATGTTACAATATTTCAACATATTTATGTTAGGAGACTTCTTGAAAGTAAATTATGCAATGGCTCAGCTTTAATTCTAATGCGCGATTGGCAATGAGATCACTTGTGAATTTATACACTTCAGATCAAAATAATATTCAATATAGTTAAAGAAGTATTCATCTTCTTCGATATCAATTAAGAATTAGTAGGCAAGCACTATTTTTCCTGTTTGTGCCCACGACCAAGCAGAGAATCCCAAGTGAGAAAGAGAAATATATCATTGACGTCAAGTGTGCTGTGCTCTCGTGCACGAACGAGCAACTCTCATACGCCATTTTGCTCAGTCGTATGCTAGCGTACAAAACTCGCGAATCTCTTGGTGGGGGGGGGAGTGAGGAGGGGAGGGGGGGACCCCGCCGTCTGCGCATGCGTCATTGCCCGTCGCAATCTTGTGGCAGACGCTAGAAGCATTTTATCATCCAAACAATCGGAGGCCAGCTTGTAATAACGCGCCGAATTCAATCTTAGGAAATCACATAAAATTAATACAAAACGTGTTTCGCTCAACGGACTTGTAAGTTTATCGATACAATATTTAGGGTTCTTTGATTGATATTTTACGTGGGAATGCTCAGCATCTTAGCGTCTCCTGACGCTACGCCACTGCTAAATATAGAAAAACCATTCTTCTAACACCTTATGCAGCCAGAATTCATGTTTTATGCGTCCTCCACAATGAAAAATCGATTGACGGCCAAACGTCTTTCTGTCTGTCAGTCCGTCTGTCCGTGGATCTGTGCTCAACGCTAGCGCATAAACCGTTCAGCCAATTTTCTCCAAAATTTATATTCTCTAATCGTTCTAGCTGATGTCGCGGGCCCTGAGGGTTGAAACTGATATTTAAATTTTGGGAGGTACTTTAAATGAAGACCGTCGGACAGTTTCAAAGTTTTCAAAAAAATGGCTCCAAATTTTTTGATTAAATTTTGTTGTTGAATATTACGAAGGACGTTTAAGAGAATGGGTTCTGTCCTCATTTTCGTTAAAATCCACGATTTTTTGAAAATTGCTATTTCGAAAAAAATATTAAAACTAAAAAGTTGAAGATAAAGATTTTTGTGTAAGACAAAATCTGCTTTACAAAATTAACTCTTTAAAAAGGTCATGAACAAGTTTTTTTGAGAAACGAGTAGCTTTTGCGAAATTTCTGCTTGAAATTAATGAAATATGAACAGTTTTCACACCAACTACGGGGTAAGAATTGAATGAAAAATTGATTAAATGATACGAAAAATAATTAATTTAATTTTAATTATAATTTAGTATTGAATATGCTAATATTAATTCTCTTTTTACTTTCTCTATATTTTACTGGTTTTTTAATTTGTATTCTCAATGTATTGATGTATTTCTTTTTGTGTAATACGCAAAACATAATGGAACATAATAGAAATTTCGCAACAATGCCACATCGATATTTGATACGCTAATTGTTGTCGAACGTCGTGAGAAGCTATTTGTCGTCGAACGTCGAGATGGTGATAAGATCCAGCTGTTTTATTTAGTTCAGCTGGTTGTGATGTAACTCCTAGACCGAGAGTCAGTACTTCCGTTTGTGATGACTTTTGCAGCAGTTTTTTTATAAATCACTCCTCAGAATGACCGATATGATACGTTTTATATCATTTAATATCATCTGATACCTAAAAGAAATTACTGCGTATTGAAAAGAAAAATGACGAGACGCTATCGGAACTGTTGTCTTACTACGAAAGGTAACTCATGAGTGAGCCGCCAGAATTTTCGTAATTATTTTGATGCCAATTGCACATATTCCAATTACTGTAATGATATTATTAGCCAAGCGAATTCACATAGTTTTGACAACGCTTCGCTGGCATCAGTGCGTTACTTGCTGCTTGGTTGAATTGGACGTTTTCAAATTATATCTTAGGTGTTAGTAGCTCAGAAAATGCAATATTTCAATATTACGTAGCTGTTTCCAATAACGCGAGAAAGTATGTGCTGTTGTAGCCCCAGTAATGTAATTTTTCACCAGCCGTAATAACCTATATTTTAAATGGAGTTAAAGTGTAAACGAGACTACACAATACATCATTAATCACATCCCCTTCCCTGTCTAGCACGATGAAGGATATTCTCAACCTCCCAGTTTTCTCGAGTATGAATTGGGTTAGAATGAAGTAACCACCGCATATTCATCGCTATTAGCATATTTAATGGAAAATTCATTTGTATGAACTCTGCAACATGTACGCAATCAAATAAGAAAATCTGTTTTTTCTACATTTAATTTACATGTTTTCAGTGTCATTTCATCAATGATTAGATTTCTCATTGTTATAAGTATATTTCCTAGAAAAGAAATTTTCATGTAATCTCTCGATATTTACACGATACTTTTTCATGTTCTTTACAAATAATGTTTGACTCATTAATTTGTGCTGAAAACAAAGTTCTAGTAAGGATATTATGTAAGGCTAGTATGGCGCTTTATGTTCGGTTGGTTAACTTCTTAAAAGTTGTGTTTGTTATTAAATATCACATTAGACACACATTCAGAAAGGAAAGTATTTTATTCCAGGAAATATTATATAGGTAAAATAATAAGTGTAGATAACTATTCACAATACTATTCCTTACTTGACTGATTATATGTGGTACTGAAGGAATTCATCCAGCACTTCAGAGTCCTTTCCTTTTTTGATTGCAACTCATGTATACGTAAAAATACATTGAATTCAGTGTTTTATATCACATACAGACATACAAGAGAATATCATATTGAGAAAATCCAATAAATACTACATATATAAAGCGTCAATCGGCTTCGGACAAGTTACGTAAATAACTGCGATAAAAACCACACACCTTTGCAAAATTATTTTTTCCACAACGAAATTGAATATCGTCAACCAAAGAAACAACTTTCAATGGAGCCTTCTTATGCCGGCAAAAGATCACTACGGGGAAGTTCGACGGAAGTCGTATATTAGCGGCTGATAGACTTTCTTATTATGCAACCAGACCCTACGCGAGAAGCACTCGGCGTTTTTTTGTGCCTAATTGGGTAGTAAAGTCTACGTCATCTCCGCATCTTCGAAAGCAGGTACTCTGGGGATCCGGAAAGGAGTTGGTTTTGAAGGCATGTGCTCTTTACGATTTTTATATTTTATATTTTATATTTTATTTTTATATTTAACAGCCATAATGGGGGTATAGCTGACGGGAACACTTCGATCCATGTAGCATTCTTTCTTGAATACCTAGTTTAGAGAAAATATTGTAATACGGCAAAATATCGATGCCAAAGTTTTGAAGGAAATACGCGATTTTGGTATCTCTATATTATTGGGGTTTCTAGTTTTCATTCCCTTATAAAATAAATTAGTATTTTATGACAATACTACTAGAATTGTTTTGAACTAGTCAGATTTCTAACTCTAAAAAATATTAAATATCACGTATCTACGGAATATTTTATATGCTTTCACAGGAAAATTGGGAAACAATTTAGACAACACCATAAGAAATAATGTCACTAATTCTAACTTAAAACTGCAAAAAATATTTTTAAATGAGTAAACATCGTTAAGAAAATGTACCAAGGCAACTAAGACGTTATAAGTCAATCAACAAATATTGGATAATTGAATGTGACCGCACGTTCATTTGAGAACCTAAAAGGTCAAGAAGGTTGTAATAAGAATTTCTAAAATCTAAAGACATAGGTAAGGTACGTAATACTGTATCTACTCTCGCAACTCTTTTTCAAATAGTATACTTTGCCGAAGACTTGGAAGAATGAAGTGTGAAATGTGAAAATATAAATTGGAGGAACGACGCTATGTATTTTAGTCTTTGCAGATGATCTAGTTGTAATGGCTGAGGATGAAGCTGATCCTAATTAAATGCTTAAAAAATTAAAAAGAATAAATGCTCACCTGTCATTTCAATGCACATCTATCTTTTATACAAATTCATCTGCGATCCATATGGACGTCTTTGATGTTCATCACGAATTAGTAGTATGAAATCACATAATCATCTCTTTACTGTAATATATCGTGAAGCATTCATGAGGATTTCTTCTGTCAAGAGTTCGAGGTCGCTGCTCTGAGTTGCACAAACCGGGACTTGCATTTCGCTTACTTTTGCTACCTCTCTTGTCTGGTCTCCAATAAGCTATAAGTACAGCGGCACGATTCGTACGTGGTGTACTGATGACTAAAGAAGGCTTAACGAGGTGACTGAGGAACCGAAAACGGGAGTCGATTCTCCTCCGGCTGAATCCCTTGCCGGCCAACCGACCCCCTCCATCGCGCGATGACTGGCGTACAGCGCGACCGGTCGCGAAGAAAGAACGAATCATTCATGGAACACGGCAGAGTAAATGCTAAGTAATGTTTTGTAACATAATGTGTGCTGAGCGTAACGATGTTACCCAATGATGGATGCGACGCTGCCGGGGGAGGGGGCGTCGCGGAAAAAGGAGGCCATGCAGACACGGCCCTCTGGCCACTGGACGCGAGACAGCGCTGGCGGCAGATTGTGTTTGGATAGCGAACGCAGAGGTGGCGAAGATGGGCATGTACTAGTCATCAACATAAAATATGAACATTGTCTCATTAACATGATCATATAAGGGTACGACTAATTTCTTTTCATAATTCTACAGAGTTACATAACTTAACTGCCGGCTTACGTGGCTCAGGGCATCAATTGGTTGCTTGGTGGTTGGCTTCAAAGACTTTGGAATATACAACTAGACCCACCCTCCTGCCCTTCAGAGCGCTTCAAATTGAACACTTCGCGATCCGCCATGTTGATGACAACTGTGAAGTAAATAAGGGAAGCCTGTGTGTGGTTATGTGCGTTATCTTTCTATTGAAACGATATGGTTAATTCGTGCGCAGCATTCGGTTGCACGAATCGAAATATGAAGGCCTGTAAAAAATTCTTTAACAAGTAAATATATGTGAGATGCATGTATAATATAAGGTTTCTTATAAAAAACTGTACACATTTTAATTGTTTTTGGCGTTAAATAAATAGAAATAAATTCAACCAATTTATTGAATATATTAATAAAATTTATTCAATACCTAAATCCTTTCCAGAAGAAAATCTTACAGTCATTATTATTACATTTGTTATTGGTAATAATATTTTTAATAATCTTTTATTTTCCATTCCCATGACATCTTCATTTTCTCAATTTTGTACTGAAGAGTTATACTAAAAGGCAAATTGAAATTGTTCTTACTAGTGTCGAAATTTCCATCTTAATCCTATGTATAATCAAGCAAATATTCTTGTAGGAAAATTTGTAATAACTGAAAGATTGTCTCTTCCTTTCCATTAAATCCCATTATGGAAGCTATGTTCTTGTGCCAGTAAATATTTATATAAGTGGAAACCAAAAGAGTTTAATTTTCTTAGAATAGTTTTGCAGTAGAGATTAGTCATAAAAATGTCCTGTTTAAAACAAGAAAATCTGTTCTCTAAACTTTGTGGAAAAATCTCATTAATATAATGAAAAAGGTAATTAATGTAATGTAATAAAATATTATTTCGGATTTTTTTTATTGATACATTTAACTTAGTGTTTATTCTAACTTTCATTTCCGAAACGCCGTATTTATTTGCTCAGCCAATACCATCTATTACTAATGGAAGGTAGCGCGTGCATTTAGCCATCAATATGGCAGAAGGCTCAATTTTTGTCACTCATTGGACCTCCTTAACATTGGCTTGTGGGGCCGTGGTTGGCTTAGGTGTCTGCAGTGCGTCTGACCGGAAGATCCTAGGGTTCGACTCCCGCGGTGGTAGGATTTTCGACACTAGCTACATAGCTTGCTCGAATTCAGCCGCTGTCTGGAGGAGAATTCTAGCGGCCGGCTGCTCTGATCGGTAGTTTTCCTTGGTTTCTCCGATTATCATCAGGCGAATGCCGGAGCAATACCCTAACAAACGGACCACAGATCGCGCGCGATCTTTCCTTCCCCTTCCTTGTTCTAAACTCACCCCTTACTTACACATGCACACAAACTACACCACCAACACATGCTGGGGGACCAGTCGGGTGCTTGGAGCTTATCCCGGCTGGGGCGGTGCCCTGCTGGTGGAAGATACCTGGTTGGGCAAACCCCACAAGCTGTCGGGTAAGTACCCGACAGCTTGTGGGGTTTGCGCCGGATCTCGTCATCTGGTGAGGGAAGATCACCGCCACTTTCCGCGATAAGAACATGCACAACACTTGCGAGACTAACGATCTCATCAGTTCTCGTGCCCAGAATCACTGATCAATCAACTTGACGCCAATAAACAGAGAACGGAAAGGTTCTCCCAATGGCGTTCGTTAAGGATTTCAGCACACCATCATTCGTTAATAACAATCGAAACAAATGATGACACACCTGATGTAAGGAGAGATGGTGTATGAGAACTCCTATTCCAAGAAATGGTATTTCTATTTCATATGATTCCGTCCGATGGAAGACGGTATTCCGAAAAGTTTTGAAACAAACGCCCGATGACACACATGACACTCGGTTAGTTTTCTGCCTAATAACATTAGTTTCTATTGACCCTTCTCCCTTACCTTGCGTGAAGGAATAGACCCACTTCTGAAAGGTCTTGGAAGACGGCAGCACGAACCAGTGAGCGGAGTGGCGTCGTATTTTAACCTAATGAGCACAGTTGACGCCTGTTCACGCGCGTCCATGTGGATGATGAGGTTCTGGACTCCAAACTACGTGTTAACACACATTTTTGAATCTGCCCGTCGCAAATTTCTACCGCATTTTATTCCAAAATACTTTGAGGAGGTGGTGACCCTTGGCGTTTTGGCCACACTACACGCCTTCCGCCGCTGGTGGCCGGGTCCGACCCCAGGCGGTCTCAACTGGAATTTGTGGTGGACAAAGCGAGATCGCGGCATTATTTCTATGGTCACGGCGTAAAAGTTCTTAAGTCAAAAATCTAGTTTGGAGAATACAAGGGTTAAATATTATTGTGCCAACGCTTATTCCTATGATCAACGCTATTTCCCATCGCTTTTTTGTCGTTAAGGAGGCAACATTTGAATTAGGTCGTTTTACAAAAATAAAATATAGATACTTAACTTGTAGTTTCGGTACTTAACCCAATTTTGCCAAAAATTGACTTAAGAACTTTTACAACATGGCCATAGATTTCTAGGTACTCCTGTGTGTCTTGCCAAGATGTATTCCATGTAATTCTCTATCAGCCATTCCCTATCCTAGCCTGTCATAAACCATCATTCCGCTAAGGATCCGAGGATCACAGCGGCGTCTAAGCGATGACCGAAGAAAAAGCTGAGAAGGGCTGTGAGTGCCTCAGTGGTTTTTTGATAGATAGGGACCAGCCTGGCGAACAAGAGAGAGAGGAAATGTTGAAGTAGGGACGCCTCCTCTTAAGAGCCTAATTACAGAGGATACAATAGGGGAGATGAGAAAGATACACTTTTCACAAAAATAGTAAACTGAACTGAGATAATTGTTTGTTGGCCGTGAAGTTAGGCGACATGACCGCGTTTACCTGAATACTACAAGACAAAGATCAAAAGAGCGAAAAAATGCTGAACCTACTTTTCAAGGAAAATAATTTGTTTCACGCCTTTCTGGAATGCAAGAATTGGTGGTCACTGTATTGAAAACAAGATAGTATCTTTCAAAATAAGCACACGTCAAAATACACATAATGGCTATGTTGAAACATCACTTTACATTAATGGTGTAGTTAAATACAACTTCAAAAACAGAACTGAACACTTTGGTGCCCCCGACACTAAAGCATACTCTCCAAAAGAAATGTTCCCATAATAATGGAATAACTGCAAGATTTTCAGAAGGTTTCTTTATATTTATTACATCCCTGGTGGGCAACACCCTTTTTTGAAAAGAGACTTTCCCGGCCACTATAAAACTCAGAAGACGCCAACAACGTTGATAAGATTTTAATGATGAGTAATAATTGGAAAACAAAGAGTTGTAAAAATATAGAACGAGCATGCAACTTTTATGTTGAACATAATGTTGAGCTAATAAAGTACTTTTCTTTGCATAAGCTTCTACAGTTTTGTTTGTAAATCCGTTCTAAGAAATTAGAACATAGCTCTTAACCTAAATACATAAATAAATCTAATATATTTTAACCATATCTAACTAAATATAATTAGGAGGATTATTTTATACGCAATAATAATATTTTAAACAATTTTTTAAATGCATAGAAAAATATTCCACGACAAAATTTTTTACTTTTTATGCCATACTATACAAATATCTCTTATTTAAAAAATTGATTCAACGAACTAAAATATATAAATCATCAATGTAACGTTTTGTTTTAAAATAAATTGTTTAGTTTACAAAATAGTTTTATTTAATTTCCCAAATCTAAAGCAAACGGGAATATGCACCTTTTCTTCTCACCTGGGATGCCAAGCGGCGAGGGGCGAGAACTGCCAACAAACAAAATTGTTTCTTCCCTTAACTGCTTTCCTCTGAGGAAACAAATAGTTTTTTAGGTTTAATTTGTTAACGGACAGTTTGTTACGAAATGAGAATATAATCAATAGAAAATAAATTTAAATTATTTATTTATAAGAAATGACTTATAATCGAAGAAAACATATTTCAGCGATTGTTTCTAAAATAGCTTCATAAGGAATCCTACTGCAATTTCTTGGTTGTTTTATTTTGTATTTATCTTTCGCAAGTTCGCTTTTTCAACTACTAATATCTGCAGCGACTACTGTAATTAAGTATTGTTTTGAAACTTTGGGGGTAACTGTAGCGGAACTCGCCCACAGACTCATAACGTCTATGCCCCGTGCGGGATTCGAACCCACGACCCTTCATGCGCTGGGACAGCGACGACACTTCGGCCTTAGTGACCTCAGTGACCTTAGGGACCTCAGCTACCCGGGCCAGCAATTTATTTGTTTCTTCTAGATATTATCTCTAAAAACGTCTGCACATCCGAACTAATGTGTATAGCTTGGTTATTCTCACACTTTCTTTCTTAGTTCACAAAATTGCGTTATCGCAAGAACTTTAAACCAGTTTTTTCCTCACTGTAACAAACTACACAATCCCACAAAAATCAGAGGCGTCATTGTCATTAAGTTCAACCATGCACCTTTGAACTACGGAACAGAACGCCGCCCTTGTTCTTGTGGATTCACATCAGTCTTCTTAACTTTCATTCATCGATATTGCGACGTTGGGAGTCCGTCTGTGAACGGAGAAGAAAAACTCTCTTTACTTTTTGTACCTTACATGTGTTGCTCAGAAATACAGCAATGTATTTACCACTTCTAAATAGTAAATACTACCTGCCACCTTACTGCAATATGTTACAGAACAATCTGGTAGCAAAACCTAACCTGCCACATACCGGAAGTCACGTTTTGCAAACCTCTCCACGTCTCACCGAACCGTTGACATTGGCTTCCGCCCAATGCCAGCGCGCGTATGCCGCCGGACAAAAACTCTTTAAAATTAGAAGCTTAATCTGTAAATACTTGAGGGTGATATTCAGTAAACAGAATAAGACTTTTAGCTTATAAATCACCATATACAAATTCACAAATAATTTATTATAGGCAATACCACGAGTTCTTTGGATATTGTCGATAAATCCCCAACACGCGAAGCGAGGTGGGGATTTATCTAAGAACATCCAAAGCACCAGAACTAATCCACAAATGAAATTATGTCCAACAGAGTTCAAAATGCGCCAAATACAGTACAGTACATATGCAGTTTATTGGAGATCGACGTAGCGATCGATGTATACCTCCTCCTAAGATAGATGAGTCACAGTTAATGAGTGGCCAGTAGGGTGAAACGGTAAGAAAAATTGGATAGAAAAAGCGATAAACGTTTTGAGAATGCCCTGATTGGAGCATTTTGTATGTGTAGGTTGGTTCTAATTTTACGAATGGAATAGTTATCATAATTGTTTTAGAAGGCTGATTCGGAGTGTGACACATTCACAACTCACATTATCATACTACTTTATAGTAATAACTTTTAGTGTTCCATATCCTTTACGCATTATTTTCTGATGCGAGATTGATTTTTTATCCATTGAAACACTTAACAAGCATTCACTTCATGCTCCTGTAAGATATAATTAGGCTGAGTATTTGTAGGTTTAAAATTGAAGGAAAGTTTGATAAGGACATACATATTTTAAAACATAGTACTTCTTACTATACAGAAAAGCTGTAACAGAAATTGTATACTACTACGGTTAAGAGATGAAAATGTAAGAGTTAAAATGAATTTTTAAAAATTAATTATATATTTACTGTTTCATTTAAGATCATTTGGTAATCAAGAAGTTGACATATACACGGGTAAATAGGAGTGTAATTTGTATAATTCTCTGTTCAATCAACGGATTTCCTTGGCATTAAACATTTCTGAAACTTTTTTTCTGAGAGAGAAAGGACGAACATCATAGACGGTGCTATGTCGTGATTTCAGAATATCTGAAGTAAATCTTGAAGTCAAGGGGCGGTGGTGGCGGGAGCATTGGTATTGGTAAAGGAGCGATAGGAACGATAGCGCGGGTTCATAATTGACTGAGTGGTAGGTATAGCGACGGCGGAGGCGAAACGAAAGACGAAGACGGTAGCAGAGGATGGCCACCAGGAGGGGGAAAGCAGTAAAGATCTTGTCTTAGCACGTCTGGAGCTTCGACAATTTGCCGTTTCAGTGCTTCTCCTGCTTGGCCGAAATCTGGTCTTCTCAATCCTGGAGATTTCATTATGTATGAGGGCTGGAGGTTTCGATATGTATGAGGAAAGTGAGGGGTTGATTCACACAGATCACGATAATTAAAGTCTCAGAATCCTGAACATTTTGAATTTTTTTCATTTTCATAGAAAAAACACGGAACGTGGAAAATATTGAGATATTACATCAATAGTTTCGAGTTAATCTGCTTTAAAATTAGAAATTTTATGAATTTATCTCTGTATTTTGATCAGTACTAATTTTTCAGGTTACAATCAATAAGATTACAAATAGTTAAAAAAACTCAAAGATGCCCATTTGGTGTTGAAATACAAATGAAAGCAAGACATTTTAAAACTCCCCATTTGTAATGTTTGACAAGTAGGTTCATAAGATCACACACTAAATAATTAGACTTACCCTACAAAAGTGGTCTTAGAGTTTGTTACAAAATTGACATTATTTAAATATTTCAAGCCACTTTTAAGAATCAATATTAACGATATAAAATACCTACAAGTTGACATTGTGTAATTTAATATTTGTTTAAGCCACTAATAGTAATCACGCGACAGTAAACATGCTATTTGACTTGGGTATGAAACGCCTTCCACATCGCATTTAATATACTGATGTGGCCACGAACAATATCTAAGACTTTCACTACTTATTAAAAATACACACGAATTGATCACAATGTTTTGCAATTCCATCATCTCGTAGATGAAAGTAATGACTAGATAATCGTCTTTGATGACCTACTCCTCCGGGGAGAAACTTTTGTCATTGCCTATAACTCTCCGGGTGAGAGTTTTTTCTCAATTTCTCAGGAAGCAATAATGAAATATCCAGTGTCACCGCCTTCAGGTCTTGGTACCTTGAAATTCATCTTTTCTTCCGCTGTTAGTAAGGTCGGTCGTGCGCCTCGTTGTCACGATTGCGAATCATTTCTCACGATGCATCGACGGGATGTGAGAGTACCGGTTTCCTCGTGGCATTGACTTCTGCACTCGGGGGACGAAAGAAAGTGGTTTCTGCAAGTTCGTTGCTCTGGCAATGAACTGGGTCAGCCGTCCATTTCCTTTTTTTTTTTTTTCGTTCAGTTCACGGATCACTGCCTTTTCTGCAAACAAACGCTACGGTACTGCGAATATATGCGCATGAGTGATGCAGTGAAAACCAAATACCTGTGTATTTACTCTCATAAGAATTGTTCCTGGTTTTCTCGATATTTCTGATGATTTAATACATAAACTTCCTAAGTAATAAACGATTCTTCGGGGATCTAGCATGGGGGGTCACATAGGAGGAATTCTGATTATCTCCCTATTACGTTTCAAATGCTTTTTCAAATATTCTTGTTTTGTCATCATGTTTTCGCATACTACAATATCGAAAAAATGTTTGTCATGAACTTTACGACACAAAGTAGCATTAATGTTTATTGGCATTAGAGTTTGGTGAAGAAATCTCTTGATGTATTTCTGTTGAAGGAAATGAATTTACAATTTTAATCATATGAATTGTCTAATAATTTTAATGTTATGTGATGATACTTTATTTTTGAAAATAGATTGATGTATAATAGCCTCAGAACCATCAATTTAGTGTAAATACTTACTCGTACGAAAGCGAAGTTTTGGGCGGACCTACCAGGTTCGAGAGCCGACGGTGTTTTTTTTACACCAACTCAGACGTTGTGTCGGACGAGGTCATTTTGAGGAAGAGACCCACTTCTCTGATCAGTCGCTTCCGATCGTTTTTTTTCTCCAAGAAATTCCAGGAAGAAGCCGAAAGAATTATCCTTAAAAACTGGTCTCGAACCGTGCGTGATCTTCCTTCTCCAAACGATCTCCATTCCCACTCTTAAGGCCTGATTTTGTGCAGAGTACGATCGCATTCTACATGAACTAGAGATACTTCAAATCGTGGATATCAGGCCAAGGCTCATATTTATTTTTTAGTGCCATAGGAATTGCACTTATTTTCGCATTCAGACAGAAAACAACATTTCTGGGAATTAAGTAGCAATATTACGATTAGTGTAAACAAATCGTTATCCTAAGTGTCGATGTCACCTACTCTTTTTGAGTAATCATTATGCAGTTTAAGAATAAGTTACGAACTCGTAAACCATTTGCAACGACCGACATTTATAACGAAAGCTGTCGAATGAAGTTTTCCATCCTTGTCAGTAATAAATACAAAGAAAAAAATCTTAAGAAGATTAGGAATGTTGTTTGGAAATGATTTGGAGCGAATGAAAATGATTAAATTATTGGAAATGACGTGCTTTTTATGGTAATTATTTAAAGTCTCAACAAATAGCATTTAACCCTTTTATCACCCGGGCCTTACAGCTCGTGGATGTCGGCCAGTGGAGGAAACGAGCAGCGCTCCTTGCGGGCTATCGCGGCGGCAAAAACAATGAGAGGGAAAGGCGGCGAAGCGGGAGCGGTAATTGCGGGCTACGGCCACCAGATGCCGGCGTCGGCCGCCGCCGCGGCGCTCGCGGCCCAATTAAACGATCATCGCAGCGATGGGCAGCGCGCCGCCGCAGCTGGCGCCCCTGCGGCGGGGGCGCGTGGCGAAACGTGCTCTCCGATTTAATTATGCTGACGCTGAGACGCAGTTATATAATCGGGATATTCAATGCCGAAAATTAAGCTCTCGATGGGATAATCGCGTCCGGATGATCAAATTCAGAAGTCATTGTATTTAAATCGTAGGGAGGCGCTACGGACGGTTGGCGCTATCCAGAGAGACAACATAAAAGATGGCACGATACCTTTAAGAAAAAGTGTGGAAATACCTGGTCGAGAGCAGCTAAAGACAGAGAAATGTGGAGAAAATTATTAGTGTAGTGTATATAATTCAATAGTGCAATGTGATATGAAAACCATGAAACCAAATTTGTACCCTGCTTGCAGGAGGCCTTTGCCCCTAACGGGATTGCTACAGGCTAATAATAATAATAATAATAATAATAATAATAATAATAATAATAATAAAAATCGGATTGTAAAGTCCTTATATATGGAGTGTATCGGAATCTGAGCGGTCGCTATCATTTAACCCGACAGTTCATTCTACCTGTCTGTAATTCAAGTTTTTGACATTTTCAAAGAATTGAAAGGCACGATCTTCTGGGCAGCTGAGATTTCTTATTACCCTCCTAATGTTAGTTTCTGAGTAATCCTGTGTAAGAATTTTATGGTAAGCTGTGAACAAACAAACTTATCGACTAGTGAGATTTGTTGTCAGACTATCGACAGATGACTTGGGCTTGTCGACGAGGTTGCCGAGTCTGCCACACCGTCCCGTGTGGGGTACATATCGTGCTCTCACCTCAGTGGTTAGTAATTGTATTATCTTGCTGAGATACTTCAACAAATGTTTCAATCTGAATATCAAGGAGTAAAAATGAAATAGCATTTGAATGATGAATACCAAGTAATACATTAATCAAGCAATACAAACAATACATGTATCAATTAAAATAAGTAGAAAATATCGATAATAAGCAAAAGATTTTGAGATATCTGTATTGCATTATATTTCATAGCGGGTACTCTCGAGTTAATAATCCTTTCTCCTGATGGCCCCACCTGGCAGCGTTTAATAAATAAGGAGAATCGCTTTACTTTGAAGACATGCCGGTGATTTTTGAACGCATTAATTTTAGATTGATGATTCTCAACACTTACAATATCTCACAATTCGAACTCTCCTGTGATCCGCATACGCAAAATAGAGAAACGAGTGGCCCAAAGGTAAGCACTACACTCAATCAATCAATCAATCAATCAATCATTGTTGCCTTATTTTAGGTGGTGAAGCTCAGATCGTACGTCCTGCTCTTCCGCCTTACCATGCAAATTTCGCTACGCTCTTATTGCCATCTAGCAGAAAAAAAAGGTATTACTCGGGCGATGAAATATACGATTTGAATTTTACCCAAGGGCTTCTTGGGACAGCCAGCTTTGCTTCCTCTGGGAAAGAAGGCGTGCGAGGGATTTTTTACTTTCCCGTATACGTACGTATACACGGAGTGATATACGTAGTATAGGGAAAGTTATGTAATGCTGCGTGAAAAAAATGGCCAATTTTTGCCAGAAAAAAAATCGTTACTGTGCCGTGATGACGAAAATGTGGATAAAACCAGTTGCTAAATTAAGAAAAAAATCCCCTAACACGTGGTGTAGCCAGAACTCCTCTTTTGTCGGTCCTTGATACCGAAAAACCAATTGAAAGGAAAACGTCCGTCTGTCCGTCTGTGAAAACTGATAGCGCCTAAACCATACGTACGATTTCTTTCTAAATGGATATTCCCCGGTAGATCCGTTTTGTTGACATTATATTGACGAGTACATGTGCTTTAAATAATGTCAAGTAAAGTTTCTTTAAAACACAATGGTTTTCTGTGATAAGTTGCTCAAAATTCTGCATTTTCAGAAACGCTCAAACGTCATTTTCCCATATATGGCTGCATTTTTCTTCTTCAAACTTTTGTAACGGATAGTGCTGATTACTCTCTTTAATATGACGTAAAGTTTATTTTGAGTTATTTTTTTGTTTTTTCAAAAATTACATAAATGTATTTTTTTGAAAGATTTCTCACATCTTTAATATGCACATTACCAGCATTTTGTAAACATTATTATATTTGTGAGTGTATGTTTGTCAAATGATTTGAAATAAAGTATTTTGAAAACTTAAAAATTTTCTGTGAGAATGAGCTTTAAATTTCACATTTTTAGTATCGCTAAAACTGCAATTTTCTTTAAAATGGCACATACCTTTTAAAAGAAAATTGCCATTTAGGACTAGGTTTTTGTGTTCTTTAATATTCTAAAATTAATATTTTGGTTCTACTAATAGGAAACCGAAAAATTAAGAAAATGACAAAAAAATGTAGTTTGGACGGCGATAGATGGCAGCTGACACGAGAATATGGCGATTCCAAATAACTAGCGCAGACCCAAGGAAATAAAAAACTAATACGGGAAAGTCTGTGCAATTCTGTTTCACCACTAGTTTATAACTGGATTACTCTTGGAAGCTGGAAACCGCTGATAGTGGTGAAATACAAAAATGCATTTATGGATTCTGCAGATTCTACGTTCGGCATTTAAAAACTAGAAATCACACCGAATCCATGGGCCTTATACACCTCGGATGTTTAAAGAGATATGAATTATCATGTACATGAAATTTGAGAACGCGAAACTCCGCGATTCCTTGACCATTAAATTCTTAGAATATACTGAGTTAAACATTTTTCAATCTACTTATTTTGACTTTTTCTTCAGTTTTTGAGAGAATCAAGAATTTTGTTCTTTAATGTTCATGGATAATTGGACAAAAATTTTTAATTTTGCATCTTTAGTCCTACACAGTGTCACATGGACCGTTAAACATTATTAATCGCCAAATAGTAAAATGCAAAGTTTGTAATTAATATTATTGAGTGTAGAGTTTCTTCAACCGACGAGGATGTGAAATGACAAAAACGTAATTGAATGAATGCATGACCGAAGATATTCGTGGATTCCTTTCACGGCACGAGTAACATCTGTCCATTTTTTTGTGTGTGCAGTAAAGCGGAGGACCGTTAGCAGTTTCGATTCCTCAGGCGAGGATCATGCGTATTAGCATATAACAAGACCAAACGAAGTCACTTCATTTTAGTGATTTCTTTTACGTCTATTTATTGTGTAGATTTCTTTTCATTTTCGATATGGGAAAATAGGGCAAATAAATTGATGATTTTGACAGTGTAATATTCATTCAGATATGAAACACTTATTCTTATTTCATAAAAATGAAATAGCTAGTTAAGTGAATTCCAATTTTTAATAACTAGTTTTTATCGAATTGTAATAGTGTCTGAATTAAAAAAAGAGTCCACTGTAGCATAATTATTATTTACGATGTCAATCCCCTAGCCTTTTTCTTGAGTCATCACAAGAGTTTGAAATAGCTATCCTTCGTTTTAACAGGAAAAGACAATGAATCAATACATTATTGAATGGAGGAAGATTTTAATTAGATTTCTTTTAAGACTAGCAAATGACCTCGTTACCGATTTGTATGTAAACTGATGTTCACATTGAAGCTCCAGGCAAGCAGGGACATTGAATGGAGGAAGATTTTAAATAGATATTTTTAAGAAACTAGCAAATTACCTCGTCGCTGATTTATATGTAAACCGATGTTCTCATTGAAGCTCCAGGCAAGCAGGGAAAGCTTCTGCCAGCCAATATGCCGTAGTTCTTCTCTGTTTATTTGGAATATGCCACCCCGGCGAAAGGCTGGTGCGGGGGAGCTTATTCAATGCGAGACGCGAAACAAGCCGTCTCTGGGAGCAGGCGGCCGTCTGTCACCGCGGGGAGACAGGCGCGTGAACGGGCGAGAGGCAGAAGCGACAAGGCCCCGGGGCGGCGCATCCATGGAGGAGAGAGGGCCGCTCGCGTCAGGCGCTCAGGCGCTCCCTGCCGCCGCTGCAGCCACTCTCACCGAAAGGTCCTAGGGTTCGAGTCCCGACGGTGGCGGATGTTCGACATTAGCTACTTACCTAAGTCGAATTCACCCGCTGTCTGGAGGGGAATCCTATCGGCCGGCTGCCCTGATCTGTAGTTTTCCGTTGTTTCTCCGATAAACACTAGGCGACTGGCGGAGCAGTACCCTAACAAACGGGTGACGGACCGCTCGCGATTTTTCCTTCCTCTTCCTTGTCCTATCCTCTCCCCTTGCACATACACACACTTTCGCGCTTACAGGCATTATACTCTCATGACGGGACATTGACTTAGATGCTTACTTAGTTGTCGCAGATGGGGCGGTGCCCCTCGGGGGAGATGCCTGGAGGAGGGAACACCGCAAGGCGTCGTGTAGGTCGGCGCCAGATCACACCATCCTTCGGGGAAGCAAATACCACCACCTTCCGGATAAAATGTCCCTTATACTAACAGAACTAATGACCACTACAGTTGACGTGCCTGGAAACGTCCGTCAATTTGCCGCCTCCTTCACCTTCTCGGCCCCTGCCTCTGGTTTGCTGAGGCACGTCGTCTACCGCCTTCGCGGGCGCCGCCCCTCCCCCGTGAGAGCGCCTTCGCCGCCACTCAGCTGATGCCCCAGTTTACGCATTGCAGTTTTCACTGCAGACTAGGTTTTACGCAAGCCAGGGGCGGATACAGCCGATCATTTTGGAGAGAGGCATCACAGATTTTTGTTAAATAATAAAAATTACTATATTGTGTATTACACATCATTATTTTTTAAATAATTACATAATTACAATATCAATAAATATTTAAATCAATTTTGCCAAATAAAGGAAGGTAACATACGAAAACTCTAGACCTTTGGGAGGGGGGCATGCCCGTCATTGCCCCCCTCCTAGATCCGCCACTGCCCAAGCGCCTCTGACGGGATGTGGTACCACACTCGAATTTTATTTTCTCGCCCCCTTTTACTTACCACAGCCCCCAAAAAATTTAAGAAACGCACCATATTTGGTGAATTCAGGCAATAAAAATACGAACACTTAAAAATGTGATTGCAAAGAAGTGTTAAAACCATATATAATAGTCTTTTTATAGTTTTTCGAAACCTTTTATATAGATCCAGTACTAAACGCTGTAGTTTTGTTCAAGTTCGAAATCTGAAAAATAAGTTATGAGACTATTTAAAAATGTAATATATTCGTATGCGTGGCGTGCATGAAGCCAATAATATATTAGAAAATGGATAACACTCTGGACCATACATATATTATCATAAACACTGATATTTTACAGAATATTGTGTTGCAGCTGTAAAAAGCTCAAATTAACTATTAACCATTACGTGAGTATCTCTGAGTTTTGAATAAAATATTAATATTTTTAAACTTAACTATTATTTTATAATATAAAAAATAAACATATTTAATGAATTCAAAAAGATATAAAAATTAATAATTGCTATTTATATCTCCAAAACTTTTTACTTCGAGTTTCTAAAAAATGCACTTTAACTCGAAAGGGTAAGAGATTTCAAAAAGAGTAACGGAACATTTCTTAAATAACATACTGTTACTTTTCGTTTACAACAAAAAGCCAAAAGATTAAACCATGGCTTACAGGAATAGTGGTTTCAACAAGATGTTTTCATCCGTAATCGTTAATGGGGGCATAATATAAGTCAGACTCCAACTTTAATTGACTGCCGTTTCATTTATTCTTAAGATGTCATAATTAAGAATTCAAAGAAAAATGAGTTCGAAATGTTTTTTATATTCATACGTTAGTACCTCCAGCTCTAACCTTATTTGGCTCAGCCTCTGGCTACTCCTTCCAAATCGCCTTCATTCCAAACAACACCTTCTCCCTCGCATCCACGTTAACATCTTTCTCCGTTTCACGTTCTCCTAACACGTTTCTCCTCTTTCCCCGTCACCCGTTTGCATTTCTCTCGCTTCTTCACTTGCTCCTCCTCCCCCGTATCCACGCGGGGACCGCCTCTTTTCCTTCCCTAGCTCTGCTCTCGCTTTCGCCCACCTCCACCGTCGCTCCCGTCTCCGCCGTCTTCTTCAGAGGCGTCTCCGATGCAGTTACCGTTTTATGACGGCGCCTCCGCTCTCGCCGAGAGCGTCTACCCTTCACTTCTATCGCATCGGCAGCCCCCCCTCCACCCCCACGCCATCACACGCGCTACTCGTTGCAGCTTCCGCTCGCCGTTGCTGCCACGTAAACATACTTCGGATTTTATTGTCAACTGGCACGGAGTGAATGATCTGTGAAAATCATTTGTGAAGTAAATGAACTTAGGATTTTATTGACGACTGGCACGGAGTGAATGATCTGTGAAAATCATTTGCGCAGCAGACGCTGCTTAAATTATGAGCGGAAGGCCGGAGGCTTTTACTCCGAACGAGCTATTGACGTAGTTTGCATTGGCTCTTCACTCTTACGTGTCGAACACCACATGGCGGTCAATGGCATATTTGTTGATGACATCTTGGTTACAGCTTTTGACTCCGGTGAGATCCGTGTTACTTATGTAGGTCAATCTGCAATACTTACACAAACTCCCAATTTAAAGAAACTGTTTCTAATAACAATTATTTGCAATAGTGAGCTGCTTGCATTGCACTTCTTCTCATATCAGGTTACAGTTTTAATCATTAATTGTTTTTGGCATTAAATGAATAAATTGAGAAAATATTTATGTCAGATGTATTTTAGTGTCAGAAGAGTCAGATGGGTTATGCTCGCGATCTATAAAATCTTATCACACCAGTGGCGTATCAATTTTTAATTTTATTGAACTATTGAACAAACAGTTTTTTTAAATATTTCTAATAAGTAGACGTTTTTACGACTTCATACTTTGTTTGGTTTCTGTTTTTTTAATGTTCTCTCTGTTGAAAGTGTGGTCACAACTGTTTGTTCTTATAACATAAATATATTAGATCGTAATTCATGCTTGTAATCTCACAATAATTTTAAAATCCAAAGCGCCAAAGTTCTACGTAGTAGTTAATATCATATTACCTCAAAAAATTATAAAACTATAATTTTAACTTAGTGTTAATAATAGTGTTAATAAAATTAACACTAAAAATTATAATATTATTTTTGATAGTAATAAACAGCAGAACTATCCTACGTATGTAATAATAGTAATAACTACATAACTAGTATCTTAAATATCCATTTAATTTAATACACACCTACTTTTCATGTATTAATGCTTGAAAAAATATGTTTTTAAAGCTGGGATCAACACATTGTTAAAAAAGCTATAAGTGAAAATTACCAAGCCGATTCCCTAATTATTTTCGCGTTGCTTGAGAAAAAGAAAATATTTAAAGTGGTTTTCAAAACAGATCATTAGCAATGTTTGATAAAACCAATAGTTTGAACGTACAACTTACGCGTGCAAGCATCCTCGAGGGCTGCAGCCACCAGCACATTTCAGACGGCATTGGAAGTTTGCGATTAGATTCGCTGTCGATATTTGTAGTACTGTTTTTAAGATCTTACAATCAGAAACCAAAAATAATTCCGTCCCATACATTTCTAAAAAGATCGTTTTTCTGTGTACCTCTCACATCCTGAGTAGGTAGATACCTTACGGATGTTTTAAGTTTTTGGATTGAATCTCGAGAAGTGGCAACCAGCCTAAGAGCTGAGGAACGCTCTATAATAATGGCGATGTTAACGACGATAGTCGAATGACGATAATAATATTATTAATAATAATACAAATAATGTATGTTAAAGAATTTACTGCCCCAGCTGGGAATCGAACCCAGATCTCCAGCATAAATTCAGTTGCTTTTTTGAACAGCCAACATTGTTTGTTACATTACTTTTGCCAAGCAGCTATGGGATTGCAATGGTAGTTGGTAGTTCCGGACAGGAAATACACTCCCAGGTAATTGCCAAAAGTTAGAACTATGATGAATAACAATAAATGTAAATAATAATAATAACAACGCCGATTTGGATAACCGAGATCGCTAAGTTAGTAGAGCCGGGGCTATCTGGGGCGGAAGGATCGCGGGTTCGAGTTCCGCCTCGGGCATGGGTGAGAATGTCTGTATGTGTGTCATCCCTTCATCATTCCATATGCCAACCCCCAGGACTAGCAACTCTGGGGGATACAAATTGGATTTAGCACAATGCTGATTCCCCAAGAATGAGTCACATACACTTGCCGCGGGTAAATGATGATGATGATGATGATGATAATAATAATAATAATAGTAATAATAATAACAATAATAATTTTTTGCTTGCGAGCATCAGCTACCTATTACTGTTTCCATGAAGAGCATCGGCCAGTGGCATCTCCATTTTGCAGTTTCATGGCGCGGTCCTCGCACCCGCCCTCCGTCGCGGCGGCGCTCGCCATTGGGCAGTGTGCGTCGTGGGTGGGCGTCGGCCGGTGCACGGCCCGCGAGGCAGACTGACGCCCAAGGCCCCTGGCCCGCGCCCGCCGCCCTCGCTCTGCATGAGTCACGAGCTTGCACGCCCGTAAATTACTCGCTTGTTGAAAGGAGGCAGGGGTAACGATTGAAACAGGCAGACCTGTCTGTAGGATGGGAACGTGCGGGCGTCTTTTACCTTCGAATCCAAAAGACTTTTGGAGCCTTCTCCAAATCTGACTGATGGAGACACTTATGTTTGTACCGAGAAAAATAATGTTCCGGTATACATAAACATTAGGTAAAAATAACTTATTTTAAAGAGGCGCACACTTAAATTTAAAGTCTTGCTATCTGTCATGTGAGTCTGCCAATTCCAAAACGTCTCTTGTCCAAGCATACTTTCCCGTATGTATACGGGAAGTAAAAATTACAGCTGAGTGTTTCCACTTTACTGTCAATAAATCAGAGAACTCAAATATTATCAACATCTTCCATGCACTCTCCAAGCTTGGCGATACCTATAGTAATGTGATTCTCATAGAACTGAAGTTTCAATGAAGTTTCTTACAGCTTCTCCCTTTCCAAGCATACTTTCGGACCGGTGGACTCCTCCACGTTTGTCTGAAGCTAAAGATTCTGTTTCATAATGACGTTTGCATACTCTCTGGTCCCTTTTCTCCTTAATCTCTAAAATCTTACAGAATGCCTTCTTGTAGACTTGGATTTTATTTTTTCGTTCCATTTCATGATATTGGAACATAAAAGTTATTTCAAATTTCGGTAACCTATTGGTTACCGAAGTAACCCTACCGGTAAACCGGTAATCCTATCACCTCTTGCACGATATCTCTTAGGAGATTGGCTTGAAGAATACATAATAATCTTATTATTCTGATCAGTTTTTGACTTCGTTTCACAAAATCCTGGATGAAATTTTCGAACGTCTTGCATTTCGTGTTATCAAAGTGTGACTCTTCAAATTTGTATTATTATGCTGACAAGTAGGTAAAGTAGGCTCACCCTTGGAACAATATATGGCTTCCTTAGCCACATTTTTTTTCCATTTTGCCGGATTTATTTTACGTTTCCTTACCTTACCTTCAGCACTCTTCCTGCTTATCGCACCTCATTCTCTTCACATGTTTCCAGTAAGTTGAATCTCCCACAAAAATAACGTTATATGGTATTGTCGGTCCCTTTTACACTACTCGTTCAAAGTTTGCCAAATAATGTTTGAACTCTTAATCATTGTAGGCACAACTTTTATTCGTAGAAACAAGACAATAATAACATACTGTGTAAAGAAAAAATAATATTGAAATAGAGTATAGATGAATTTGGATAAGGGGCATTATGTAACTAGGTGAGTCCTTAAGAAGCAAGTTTCAAACATGCAAAGGGGACGATTTGATTCTGTAAATTGTTGATCTGCCGTGTTGCAAGTTCCTGTAATGGACAAGATACATTCTAGGAACCCACACAATTTTTTCCAACCTATTATACACTGGAAGGAATGACATTTTGGTACTAAAATGTTGTAGATTTTAGATCAGATTTTGTAAAGAAAATAGGATATATTAAAATCACACAATCTAAAACAAAAATGTGGACAAGAGACAGTTTTGGAATTGGAGAACTCAATATGTAGTACAAAACTCCTAAAGAATTGCAATTTCTTACATATATTGTAGACAGTGAAATACATTTTCAAAATGTATTATTGATTATATCTTAGTTGCTTACATCGTTGGATAATACAACAGTGTTCAGTACGGATTTAACGTCAAATAACAAGAATGCTCAAATATATTTTTATACTAAGCAATAGCATAATTCATTACCACATACATTTAAAAAATCAGTTAAATTACCAATGAAATAAGCACACCATGTTCCTTTTTAATCAAAAGAAAACAATATGTTCGCATTAACTGGTATTATGTATTGCAACTTGCAGAACTATCTACATCTTAATTTTTATTTGCCACATTCGGAATGTAGGGAAGAGAATGGTTATTCCTTGAAGTAAAACTCTGCCTTTCACCTTCTTGTCTTTCGTCTTACTCTATGTAAGGAAACTTACTTCCAAGAAAGGCGTTATTACGTGCAACATTACCTACCAGTTCTAGTGTTTTGTAAGAAATGAAATTACAAAATCTGTGGAGTAATGAAATCGTGACTAGGAAAATTAGCAATTTATAAATAATTCCACTTCACTTGAAATTTGAATAGCAACCTACATATGAACATAATGATTGATTCTAGTATGTGATTCATTACGATTATTATTAATATTAACATAATCCAAATTTTATTTCTATAAAAATAATAGAATGAAAAACAATATAATAAATACAAATAACCTTTTTATCAATGAGAAGAGACAGGTTAGAATATAAAAATACTACCAACTGCAAAATAACTTCCAAGGATCAGTGCTATCGTACGCTTAGCAAAGAGAAATCGGTTTGTGGTCATTACGAAGTTCTGAGTGTATTGGAAATTCCTTACATCATTCTGTGCAACCGCTTCAACGAACGCTTCATCTGGACTCGCTCCTTTACAAGGAAAAGTCGATGCACGATCACATCTTTCTTGAGATGGTTGATGGGGAGAAGATTGTCACTTGGCAATTACTTTCCTGAACCATAGTAGAATTTCTTTACCGACCTTCTACAGTGAATACTGACAAAAATGTCTGACATTTCGAATAAAATTGTTTAATACTTGTATTTTTTGTTGACGTGACTTCTTGTATCCAGCTGGCAGTGGGACTAACTATGTATACGAGCCTGACAATAATATACATTACATAATATAATAAGAAATACTAATCATGTATATTACTAATTTTAAATGCACGAATAATTAAAGAAAACTATGTCGCATTCAACCTTTTGAGAGATGTCTATGGTTTTATCAGATACACAGAAATACTGGAAAATCCGTAAATCAATGAAAAGGTTTCGCTTTTAACTAAAAAATGCAAACATTCGATTGGGCTATTCCACCTAACCTCACACTACGCGAACATACTGAATCCATCATACTCTTTGCGTCATTGCTTACGACACAACTGACGTCATTCGAATGCAAGGGTCCAAGGGAGAGGCCGCTCACTATAAAATATTTGGTATTGAGTGGTGTCATGGAAGAGTATCTCTTTTGATATTATTTGCATGACTACAAAGTCGTTTTCTGGCTTCCCAACTTCAGGTACCGGACAATGCTAAGCAACGAAAAACTGTTCTTGCATTAAATAATAATGTTGGCTAAGACTACACCTCTAATTCTTTTATTTGGAATGCCACCAACAACATATTACCAATGAAGCAATGTGTTAGAGGAAGTAATTTATTACACACATATGAGGAAGAGTTATCCACGTTTTGGAAATCACGTTCACATAAAATGAATTTTCTAACGAAAAATCGCCGCTTTCCGCTGCAGCATTACAATACTTTCACTTTACAACGTAAGCACGTAGTAGAAGAGAAAGTAAGTGTTGCACATTCTGAAGGTTGTTTTATGTCAATCGCATGAGCGGAGCACGGATCCTTGCCAGCAACTTGGAAACGGCGGGCGAAGCAAAGCAGTAACACATTGGCTTAACTTGACTGTAAAATTGTATACGTTTATTGCGCAAAGGTCTTAATGATGGCATAATGTGACCAAAATAACTGATTTATATTGCGATTTTCGTAACTTTGTCCCTGACAGAAATCAGCTGTTCACGGTTTCATCGAAACGGGACCTTGAACGTCACCATAGTGACGTCACTGTCGCGAAATGTAAGCTCCTGATTGGATGGCAGCGAAACAGCTGATTCCTGTCAGGGAGAAAGTTATGAAAATCGCAGTATAAAACTTGAAGTTATTTTCCAGGAAGGGAATTGAGGAAAAAATTACAGTATTTCAAGTGTCCTTTCGTGTATTCTTTCTCATGTTCTTTAACGTCATCTTTCGCATGTTTCATGTTCATGTGTTCTGAGTCGTCATTTCATATGTTCACACATGAGTTCAACAAGCATAAAAGAAAATACAATATTAATTGAAAGAAAAATGTTATTCAAACAATTTCATTCAGTTTAGCACAATACTCAAAGTGTTTAACTTTAAAAAGGTTAGTAAACTCACCCATACATTATGTTCCAAGCTAGATGAACGTTTAATCAGGCAAAGGTGAATCTTTCCATACTTCGCAGTAGCGATCACGCGCCGCTAACCACCGATAAGGGCTGCTACGTATGGCAGAGAAACGGCAATTTGCTCAGAATGCCAGAGTTACGTTCGGTAATTATCCCGCACACATTTCTCCACAAACTCCTGTCGTAAGTCGGTGGTTCATGTTTTCCTTGGGCATCCTTGCCCGGAGCAACCACGCACCGCTCATTATCGGATGCCGTTTCCACGGGCGGCCTTCGAAGAGAGCGCTCTAGCTCGGGGAAGAGCGCTCGGGAATGTATGTTCCCTGATCTGTATGTGTTGGCTATATTCGGGGGTCTCATTGCGTAATTATTAACGCATGTGTATGCCAACACTGAGTTATGGGTTCGATCTCTGAGTAGTTCATAGGGAACACGTCCACAAAGCGAAGCGAGCTCTGTTCCGGTTTGCTCGGGGTTCCGTCGTTTAATCTGCCACTCATTCCATCATGTCTCTTTCTTCATTCGTCTCATTATCATGATGCAGTCAACAATAAATAAATCAGTCGGGGACCTCAATGACCTTAGTAGTGGAATTGGCCTCAAAGCCCATATAATAATAATACTAACAGCAACAACAACAACAACAATAATAATATAATAATAATAATAGTTATTCCTCTAATTCATATGTTATGGGTCACTCGATTATAAAGACAGCTCCGGGTTGCCACCAGCTCCCTAAGAAATAGATCTAGGGACTATCGGTGCTTCTACAAAACTTTGCGCCCATTGTGGGCTGCTCCCAATAAAGCAATGCCTTGCACTTCCCAAGCTTCTCAGAGCCTATAACCAAAGTCAGTGTGTGACAACTGCCCAGATAGTGAAATCAAACTAATGCAAAACAACATAGGGGATAGCGAATCTCCTTGGAAAATTCCCCTGTTAATCTGAATACTTCTGGTTTCTACTACTTCCTTTCCGCAGGGTATTAGTAACCTGGTACTCCACCACGACTTCATACTAGCCTTGCAAAACTCAATAAGTTTAAAATTCTCCAGTCAGCGGCTGAACTCGTCTTAACTATCGAGTTGGTGTCGAAAATCCAGCCACTCTCTACGAGGTCGTATCTCTTGAACTTGACGTTCATCTCTAGACAAGGACTAGGTGAATTACTTTGGCGACTCAGTTGCGTCTCTTAAGATATTCTCTGCATCCGAGGCAACCACAGCAAAAATGCCGGAGTTACTCGTTGGTAGATTTACACAGGCGACATCGACTATCAATTTGCTGACCCATAATAATTTTTTTACAAGCTCTGGTTTTAACAACTTGGTTTTGAATGCAGAAAAGAAATCTTTCAATTTCACCGAAGAGGCCTCCCAGTTCGAAACCACTCCACTGAGCTTTTCTTATCATTGTTCTCCGGAGTTAAAGTTGCAAAAAATTTACCACGAAGTTCCTTTCTTTGCCAGTCATTCACGCGGTCTTGATGCTTCAGGTAATCAAAATCTTTTCTTAGTTGTGCCAGACACAGTGAGGTCATCTTTTTTATCTTGATCACAGATAGATTTGTGGACAGACGAGTTAATGGACAGAAAGTACGGACGTAGCTTTCCTTCTTGCTGTCGGCATAGTGCCTCCAAATTAAGGAGTACTCTTTATGCGCTAGCTCGAGGAAAGTATATCCCGTGTGTACTGAGTGTACACACAAAACTCTGAGGATAGTGAAGTCGATGCTATGTAAGCGTAGTTCTGATTTTCCTGTAAAAAGTCTGTAAGAATGTTTCTATCCATTTTATTAAACCAAATGTGTATGTTGCTATGGGAATAGCCCATACAAATATTTTACTTTCTCGCCACCGGTGACGCAGTAGAGAGAATGTTATGTAATGCTAGGGGGAAAAGCGGAAAATGTTTGGCAGAAAAACTCTTATTGCCGGGTCCTGGTAACGAAAATATGGATAATCCAGTTACTAAATTTAGAAAAAAATCCTCTAACACGTGGTGTAGCCATAACCCATTTTTGTAGGTCCTTGATACCGAAAAATCGACTGATGGCCAAATGTCTGTCCGTCTGTGAACAACGCGAGCGGCTAAACCGTTGAGCTGATTTTCTCCAAAAATGACATGCGCTTACATATCCGGCTGATGTAGCGGCCCCTTGAATTCAAAACCAATGTTTTAATTGTAGGGGGTTTTTTACATGAAGCCCCTGGGACATTTTTAAAATTAAAAAAAATGCTCCAAGGTTTTTGATTAACCTTTGTTATTTGATAGTGCGAAGGACGTTGAAGAGAATGGCGCAGGTCTCATGTTCGTTGAAAACTCTGATTTTTCGAAAACTGCAATAGTGTTTTTCGATGTCTTCCGACAACTAAAATATTAAAGATAGACATTTTTCCTTTAATGAAATCTGTTTTTTAAAGAAAGATTTTGAAATAAGATAATATACTTTTCTTCGAAAATTTGAGAATTTTCCCAAAAATTTTGCGTGAAATGTAGGCAATTTCTAATTTTGTTTGAACATTGTTTTCTCAAAACGGTACCAACGATTTTGAATAAATTTTGTCCTCGGATAGCGTGTAGGACGCTTAAGAGAATGGTGCACGTCACATGTTCCTTAGATGATTCTGATTTTTGAAAATTTAAAAATTGCAAAATGTTTTCGGCGTCTTCCTACAACTACAATTGTGAAGATAAAAAAATTCTTAATGAAATGTGTTAGCAAAAGCAGATCTTCAAATAATGTCAAGGTAGTTTTTTTTATTACTATTTCTTGGGAAATTTTGTGTCAAACATAAGCAAATTGTATTCTTTTTGAAACTTTTTTCTTAAAAATAGCACATGATTTGTGGATTAAATTTGGATATAAGATAGCGTAAGGGTCGCTTAAGAGAAAGGTGCAGGTCTCATGTTCGTTGAAATGCCTGATTTTTTGAGTATTCGAAAATAAATTTAAAATATTTCGGCATTGTCCTACAGCTAAAATTGTGAAGATACACTTTTTTTTAATGAAATGTGTTCATCAAGTTCGAATTTGTATATTACTTCATATTTCTTTTTTCGTTCCTTACATTCGAGCTTTTGATATACGTTTACAAATTAATCTTTTAGAAATTATTTGAAACTTCTTTGAAATATATGATAGAAAATTTGGCGATCTTCAGAGAATATCAGACTGGAATGCAAAAATGGCATTCCGCATCGCAACTTGCGAACTTCTGTGAATTACGTCTCATTGTTGTGATATGATTTTGTTGTGTGAAAAGCAGTTATAATTGTCAAATATATGTTGATACTTGCTTGAAAATATTTAGTTTTCTCACCAAATGTTCTACGATTTGTAAAGAGATTTACAAACAATGATGACTGAGATATATTAATTTGGAGATAAATTGTGGTGTTAATAGTATTAAATAACCATTACTAAAGGTGAGAAAGTACGTGCTGTTTTAGCATTACTAGTTGCTTTTTGAATGGATATATATTTTGCAGACTTTATTTACTCTGGATAGCACGTTCTGCACATCTTATTCCTAGCGTCTGAATAAAAAATTCTAAACATCTGTAACATTTTCATATATTTGTAGGATTCTTCAGTGCCGAAATTTTTAATAATCGTGTTACTTTTGCATATCTTGTGACCCGATTAAGCACTTCTCCTTAAAATAAAACGCTGCAGGTTTATGTAATAAGACAATTTTGTAACGTGTTCCCAACGGCAACTCTTCTACTAATATAAGGATCTACCTATCTTTAATTTTTTAATACTTAAGACTCTTGTATGAAATAGTACCTGAGCATCTGCAATAAATCTAACACATAACAACTTCACATTTTTTCAAACGTCACTTTCAAATCAGATCTTCTACTGTCTCTTCAGTGCAATTATCCTATTTGTGATGCATCAATTAAGAATGATTTGATTAATAATGATTTTGATTAATAATTGTCAGTACAGCTCCTACTGATGACCATTCAATAAAATTAACATTGAAAGTGCGTTATAAACTTTACCCTTTGAGAATTTTCAGGTATCAGCGTTAACCTTTCTTCAATGGCATTCCTTCCAACGACTAATTGAAGATATACCTGTAGCATTTTGGCGAAAGCTGGAGATGATCATTATATCGTTATTGATTTAACCAATTATCATTCATGGTATAAACAACTTCTCGAATACACAGAATTATTTTTAGGAGAAACTGACTGACATATAAACATAAAGCAACACACCTACTAAAGTTAAAAATATCAAATGTGGAATGTGGGTTCCTATTACGATGCATGTATCTACTATGAATCGATCAGTAAAATTTCATTCCGTAAAGAGTTAATTAGGGGTTGAAGTGACAATGTGTGTGTGTATGTGTGTGTTTATTTTGATTGAATGCAATTCGCTCTACATTTAGGCAATGCGGATTGCGGGGCAGGGGCACAAGCAGGTCGGGTGAGCAAGGCATAGTCGCAACCTGGGCATAGGTTACCCTCCCTTCCTGAGAATAAAAAATAAATATCCCCTTCATTCATTCTTAAACAGCTTTTCCACGCTTGAGTAGAAATAATTAACTTCAGTAATTAAAATCACTCTAGTGACGTTCTGGCGGTGCTCATTGAGTTTCCCCACGCGTACTTCTTAAGGTTAGTATAAGTCACCTAATCATCTGTAGAGCCGAAAGGCTGATCGATGTAAATTCAGAAAAAAAATAAATGATTGAAATGAAAAAAGGCAGTCGCGGCCTGGGGCGAGCCAAGGGAGATATGAATAAAAATGAGCTATTACCTCTTTCTCGAATTTTCAAAGCAATTGCTTCAAGCAGTATGAATAAAAGACGCTAGTAATTGCTCTTATTTTGAGCAATTTCTTCATTGATGAGTAACTACTCGACCGAGGAGCAATTGCTTATTTTTCGTACTGAATAAAATCGAGAATTTGCTTCTAGTATGGAGCAGTTACTTCGAATTTTCGGAGCAACCTCTGTAGGTGACTCAAATCTTATTGAAAGGATACAAGAGAGGTTATACACGACTGTTGTGAGTTGGTTGTAGGGTTTTAGGTAGTGAGTGATTGAATGATGGAAGATTTCCTAAGATTTCGCCAACTATGCACGGCAACTGTACCACTTAACCTAACACGGTCAATAACATCAGGAACAAGCACGCGTCGCCATGATGGAAAGACCACGCGCGACGCGCAGACAAACAAAACAGACGAAAATCGACCAATCACAACAAATCAGTTAGTGAGCAATTACTTAGATAGAGAATCAAATGCTCCAAGTTTTGCAAAACGTTTTATTCATATGAAAATAAGCGATCGCTTTTGAGAAGTAGTTGTTCCTACCTGTACTCGTGAGCAATTGCTTTCAAGTACTTACTCATTTTTATTCATATCACCCATGGTGTGTCAGGACGAGGGGATCGGGTGGGTGAGGGGGAGTGGGCGGGGCGGAGCGTGGCTGAAATGATAGGGTGTGCGAGCTGGGGTGGGGCGCATCAGAGCGGGGCGGAGCGGGAATGTATTTCATCCATTTCACTCTTTAGTAATAATTCATTTATCTTACTGTGTAATAGTCGGTTGTGATAAATACACTGACAACTCCGGCTGGACTTATTATATAGTTCGTATTCTTGAGCTGATCAAAGAGAGTCATGTATAGAAGGTTATTTAGACATCATTGCCTGTACATACGTATGTTAGATCTCGCAATGCTTCCTCTACCGAAGAACTTTTAGTATCTCCAGAGAACGAGCAACCAAATTAGCTCTGTTCTCGGGATGTGATATCCGCCAGATTCTGTTGACCTCCACTTTTTAATTTGTGTTGATAATGTGGATGTCATTTCTAATATCTGAATTATTTTCGTAGTGCAATTGACTGAAATCTGCTAGGCATACACGGATAATCATGAGCACCATAATGAAATCTAGCTTAATTGGACATGGTCTCAACCATCTCAATCCCCATGTCGATCTGCGCCTCTGCCTCCACTGTCATCGCCATCCCGACTCCACTTCCACTGCTACAGCCATCGTTCCTACCTCCTTCACCTCTACCGCCACCGTCTTCGCCTCGCCCTCCGTCACCGCCACTCTCTCCTGTACCTCCAATCCATTCCATCCTCACCTTCACCGACACCCTTACCTCCACCGCCATTCCAACATCCACTGGCTTCTCCACCTCCACCACACCTCTACCCTACTTCCATCCCAACTCCACCTTCACCACCATTTCTATCGTCTCCTACACCTCCACCAGCATCTCCACCGCCACCCCATCTCCATCGCCACTCCCACCTCCACGGCCATTCTAACCTCTACCACCACTTCCACCTCCACCTCCACCCCCACCTCTACCACACCATCCTACTTACGCCCCATCACCACCCCTACCTCCATCTCCAACATCCCCTCCACCGTCTCTTCCACCTCCACCCTACCTCCTCCCCACCTCACTGCCACTCCCACCTCTACTACTTCCACCTCCACATCTACGACCATCGTTACTCTTGGCCACCCCCACCTCCTCATCCACATCCTCCTGCACCCCACATCCACCACACCTCCACCCAACTTCCGACCCATCTCCACCCCTACCTCCACCTCCAACATCCCCTCCGCCTCCACCGTCTCCTCTACCTCCACCGTCCTCCTCCCTCCACCCTACCCCCACCTCACCCCACCGCCTTTCCCACCTCTACTACCTCCTCCACATCAACCACCATCTCTACTCTTAGCCACCCCATCTCAACCACATCCACGTTAATCACCTCCTCCGCCTCCACCGTCTCCTCCACCCCACCCAACCGCCACTCCCACCTCTACTACCTCCTCCTGCACATCAACCACCATCTCTACTTCTAGCCACCCCCACCTCCTCATCCACATCCACCTTCACCACCACCAGCTCCGCCTCCACCGCCGCCGGAGCTCTCCTGCGCGGTGAGGCAACCTCCTCCCATCCCGGCAGGGAACGCCCGCCCGCGCGGCTCAGCCACCTCCTTTCACCGGTGCGTCGGCGGCGGCGGCGGCGGAGGCGCCGCTGGTGACCCCGCGTCGAGAGATCAGCCGACCCTCCTTCATTGGTTCTCCCCTCACAGGCGGCGGTGGCGGCGGCGGCGGAGGCGTCTTCCCGAGTAACAATCGAGTGAAATGGAAAGTTGGCAGCGCCTCGACGCCGCCGACGCCGCTCTCACGGCGCTCCGCCGGCTCCTGCGCCCGCCAGCCGCCAGGCGCGCGCCGGCGCTCCGTCTGCGCGGACGACGACGCGGCGCGACGCGACGCGCGGCGAAGGGATCGCGTGCGGCGCCGCTCGCGCCCTGGACGACGCAGCACCTCGCGAGCGCCGGCGATGCTCCTCGGGCAAACGGGCTCTCACGATTTACAGTGCGACTTCTCTAACTTTGCCCCTCAAGGCTCCGTCTTCACGATGGAATATGCCGCGGTATTTCGCGTCTTTCTCAGTCGTGCCTCTAAATATTGCATGCTCGCCACCGTGTCAAGCAGTGCCTGCGATCATGCGACATCTAGCGGCACGAGGAAGAAAGGTACGCGAAATGCCGTGTGATATTCCATCGTCGCCATAGGGGCTTGAGGGGTAAAGTTATAAAAGTCGCACTGTATAATAAGTGATATTGCGACCTCGATTATATTAACGATTAGCTAGGGAGTGAATCAGTACATACAACGTTTGTATCCTAATTGCAATGTTTGAATATGTCTCTCTGTCAAGGTCGTTTACCTCCGAATATCTCATGATCTCTCTTTCAGCTGAATTTGCGTATGCTTCTTATTCAGTAGTGATTATTTCACTGGACCGGACTGTCGCCATTTAGAAAGCGAATGGAAGTAAAATTTGGACGATGAACTATTCTAGAAATTAACTGCTAAGCATCATTTTGGCTTTGATTTTTTTTCTTATAGCTTATCTGCGTCATGAGAAGAGTCGCTTTTCCCCTCTTTCCCAAGAAAGGCATACGAAGAATTTTTCGCTTCCCAAAATATTTCACGTGTACGGTTATTATATGTCTTTACGTCGATTTTGTCCTAAACATACAACTTAAAGTATTCGCGGAAATATAAATAAGTATTTTTTGCACTGTTATTTTGCAATCTCCATTTTTGAATTGACTATTAACGTTAAAATGAAACAGAGTAGTAAGGAAAAGGAAGATACATTATAGCGTGTTAAGCTTTGGATTGAGAGATGCCACCTCTATATTGACGCTTAACTTCAACATAACGTTCATAAAACATTTTAAATTAAAAGTTGAGTATATATTTTTGCCGTTTATTTGCCTTAAGTTTTACTAAAATAGATTTTACAAGATGCACCCTGACATTTTAATGTCTGGCTCAATTCCGACACAATGAATTACAAATGGAGAGGCCAAAAGTAGTTTGAAACATAATTCGGTGCCAAAGAAAGTCACGTAAAATATAGAGGGCAAGCAATTCTCTTGACTGAATTTAGTGGGTTTATTGTGCATTTCCCAGAGATCTTCAGCTCCATTTCCTTTACATCCGTGCCAACTATAGACTGTGCCAAAGGAATCCAAGATCGAGGGAGAGTTGCATGGTTTAGAGGCAAATAACGTGTATCCCATGCAGAAGTCATTGTTACTGAGAACACACTCATGCTTACGTCAGTGCATAACATAACTGTGGCTTCATTATTTCACCCGAACAGAAGAAGCGTTGTTAGGTCGAGGGCGATAACATTGTTTCACATTGCACCCTTGTCGTGGCAATCTAGCAACCTGGATGAGTTGGCAAACGAGTTGAAAGTATCAACAATTGCAAGATAGGTGTAACATCACGGATGACTTAAGGAACAGTATCTAAACAATTGGGAATGACAAACTTAAAGCTGCACTTAATTTCTTGTAATCTTTGTAGACTATTTTGCTCTACTCGAGAATAAAGAAATTGACCATTTAACCTTAGTGTTAGATTGATGGAAATGAGATATGGTTCACCGGACATCGAAAAGTGTTGGTGTGCCCTGCCTGAGATTCATTTCGCGTAGCCTGCATTCTTGGTTCATTCAGAACAGAAGGCAGAATTGTCAATGAACGCTATATCATCTCTGAAATATTGACTTCTGAAGCTCTTATTAGTTATTACCTTCCTTTAAGTTATTAATATTAAAAGTAACATGTTCTTGGTTTTATAGGTCTTTAGTAATGATTACTTGAGTTCTTGTAGAAGACATAAAGATTATGCGATAATTTAACAACAGATATTCTTCTTTTGTTTGTCGTTAATGTGAAACACAAGGCGTTTTATATATCAATGTGTTGAAAATGTATTCATGATCTCTTCTATAAAGAAATTCATGAAGCAATTAGTTCAAATAAATATGATAAAACGTGGTAGTAAATACAGTGGTGAAGGGATCTAATGGTCTGTTGAAGATGTGACTGCATAATCATCTACTGTACAAATAGTGCTTGTCATAGAGAGGACGAGAACAGCTGAGGTCGCCGTCCTCTCCTGTCCAACACGTCTGTTGTAATGCTCTCTGACGTAATGCTTAGAACGTCCATATTCTTGTTTCTGACGAGATCGTCCATAGCATCTCTCTTCTTCGTACGGTCAGCTCTCGACAATGTAATATTTCCTAGTAGATACCTATCTTAGGAGCAATCATATATTTTATTATTACGAAACTATATTTATTGCTTCATCTATAAGTAATAAATCGGAGGGCATTTGCCAAATGTTTTACAATTACAAAATTTACAATCGCCATTCCTTTAGTTGGACTCAAATTAAGAATATTTAGTAAAATATTACTCTAGATTTTACTTTATAAATAATGAAAATTTACAATAAATCTTACAAGTCTTATTATTGGAATACTATATATATATATATATATATATATATATATATATATATATTTACTTTAGTTGTCACGTGATCCGTATTGAGCATTTCCAAAGAAATTCCATAAATGAGTAAAATGTAATATTATTTATCCCATATTTAAAAACTCGACAAATATTGATGAAACTAAGTAGGTAACTATTAATTTTTTTTCTTCTTAAAAATAATCCTTGGGCTTGTTTCGCCATGATTTAGTTCCATCGTCGGGCCTACCAACTCTTATAACATATCCTTTTGCTAAGAAATATTATACATAATATATAATCCAACTTTTCAAATTTTCGTGTGCTATCTAAATGATTCAAAAATGTTCTGCTCAACTGTTCTCCACTCTGCAAAGACGAAGTTCGACTCATAATAGATAAATTCGTATTTTACGATTGCTATAATAGTTTATGTGGCTCTATCCGCATACACCGTTTGTCATAATGATATAAATATCTTTGTTCGAAACGAGACATTTTAAACAATAAAAGTCCAGTCTAAGATTTTTTGAACAATTTTGCATATCAGCAACTCGATAGAGATTTGACGAACTTCAATCAGTATTTACGCTACCACGGACCACGTGCCCCTGGATGTATTCCATACTAGCAAATCTTATATAATAGTAATAATTTTGAGTAATATTATATTCCATGCGAGTCACTTTCAACGAGAAATTTGAAAGTTGTTTTTATCCTGCTAGCCGACATGACGAGGAGAAAGACGCGCGCACTCCAAGAGAACGCGCTTGTGTCAACAAGTACCCTTGGAATACCACAGGTAATTTAAAATACGAAGTCGTGTTTTAAGTGCCCAACGGCAGGGGTGTCAAACTGACGTTCGGGCCGCACGCAACCTGCTATGTGTTTTTTAGTTTGAAACATGTACAGCCTGTGCTGCAACTTCTGTGAGTAATAACTTGAGTGCAACTGCAACTTTTGTGAGTAACTTCTGTGGTGCTACAGAATGGCACAGACTTTTTCGTTTTTAGAATCTTATAGAATCTTTTTCAAAATGTTAAAGCTTCGACTCGAGCCAAATAGATAGGGGTTTCTTTAATTTGAACAAAATACTTCGTATGGTTTAGGCGCTACTAGTGTTCACAGACGGACGGAGGGACGGATGGACAGACAGACGGAGACGGACGGATGGACGGTCGTTTTGCTTTCAATTGGTTTTTCGGTACCAAGGACACACAAAACAGGGATTCTGGCTACACCATGTGTGAGGATATTTTTTTTCTTAATTTAGCAACTGGTTTTATCCTCTTTTTCGTCATCAGGGCTCGGCAATGAATTGTTTTCTGCCGAAAATTCTCCGTTTTTTTTTGCGCAGCATTACATAGCTTTCCCTATACTACATATATTACTCCGTATACGGCAAAATAAAAATGAACTTCGGTTCCTCCCCCCAGCAATATCGAAATTGGATATAATTTAACACCACAATCGTGCATGCTCATTCTATAATCTATCTTCAAATTCCCATAAGGTGTCTAGGTGCTAGTGAAAGATTTCATCTCTAACGGATGGCAGTCAGTGACACACCACCACACTCGAATTGAGTATGATGAAGGAATATGTAAAGTCTTGGGCGTTACTCACCCGGGTGACCCGGCGTGAGGAAGTAATTTTTACGTCTTCGGATCGGCCATTGGCATTTTGGCAGGGTTACCTCTTGTGAAGACACTGCCATCCCACCTCTTGTGTGGGACGAACTTGTCTGTGGAGCACGCCCTCCTCCATTGTAACAATTTTGAACGCAGCCGTTGAAGACGTCGTGAAGACATCTCTCTTCGAAAGGTAGTTGGAAACGGCTATCTGTCGCTCTCAAACCATTTAGCCTACTTGCAAGACACCGGATTATATCAGAAGATTTGAGGGAAGATGAACAAGTTTTATCCAGTAAATACCTCACAGTCACAAATATTTTTTTTCAATTTTATACTTTTATATGCACTGGCTGAACCCGTACGAAAATTTTGCCCATTTGTGCACATGAAAGGATACAACTCTGAATTTTAGACCATTCTTGAACAATAGTTTAAAAGTTTAAAAGAAATATTTTGAGCACTCATGACCAGCTTTTTACCTTTTTCTGTATTCTTGTAGCACATTATTTTGCATTAACATCAGTGGTGCACCATCTGAGGGATTATTGGGCGTCTTTCCCCTTTCGCTTGGTTGAGAAATGCAAAGGATCTGATCTCGTGGCCTCAATAGCCAACAGAGCAAAGTCTTTTAGAAGTCAAATGTACTGCCTCTAATACACCAAAGTTTTGGAATAATGTTATGTGTAGTAAAAAATGACATTATCGCTGCAAACGTTTGTAAATATTTATATAGTACACATCCTAAAATTATTTTTATTATTGCTATTAGTAGGGGCGGATTTTGCTGACCTAAAACTTTGCCATAAATGATACACAAAATGCTCTTAAAATGATTTTAAAATACTCTAAAAGCAAAGAAAAATGACGGAAAAATTTCATCAAAACCAACCTTGAGATGAGCATATGAAGCTGTTGGATATGTTACTGAGTAGTTGAGGCTTCTTCATTTCGTTCAAGTGCAGTCAGCTTGCAAACTTCCAAACAGTTATCCCAAAATCGGCTGACCCGACAATGGAGTTAATGGGTGTCTTAGGAACCTTAGATTACATACAACGGTTGACATTACAATTTCTGAGCTAGGAAATCGAATATTCTACTGAGTAAGTCTGTGAAGAACATTTGTTTAATCTTGTATTATTATTTGTAGCAAGTATCATTAAAATGATATTAATATTTATAGATTCAGCAAAATAATCCTTTAAAAAGGACGGGAAAAGGTAAAAATATGACTTCGTTGAAATCGACGAGAAATGCAGAAAAATGCTACATAAAAATGAGTCATTTGCTTTTGTCATAACATCAAAATAAAATCTTTATTAAAAGACATTACTCTAAAGTGAAAAGAAACTAGTGGTGCTATAGAATGGCAGAGACTCTTCCATATTAGTTTTATATTTCCTGTGGTCTTGGCTAGCTATTCGGACTTGCCATTACTTTTTCCAGCTCTCTCTCGCCTCCCAAACTACTTTTTTTGACATTTTCGCAATGTTTCGCTTTTATGGTAGTAGAACAGAAATATCACTTTAAGAATATTAAAAAACAGTAAAATCTCGTCCTAAATGACCATTTTCTTGAAAAAAAATGGAGCCAGTTTTAAGAAAATTACGTTTAAGCGCTACTGTAAATTTGAAATTTGAGGCTATTTTTCACAGAAAATTTTTGAGTTTTCGAAAAACTTTATTACAAGTCATTCGAAGCACTTTCACTCACAAATACAATAGTGTGTACTAATTGCTGGAAATATTTTTATTGACGGTGAGAGAATTCTTTTAAAAAATTACATTTGTGTACATTTTGAAAATTAAAAACAAAATAAGCTTTACGTCATATAAAAGAGTGCAATTGGCACTATCCGTTCAGAAAGTTTGACGAAAAAATTTGGAGCTTTTTATGAGAAAATGGCGTTTGCACGTTTCTGAAAATGAGGAATTTTGAGCTACTTTTCACAGAAAACGGTTGAGTTTTCTGTGAAACTTTTGTAATTTTTGAAAAAACAAAAGAATAGAGCGAAATGGCGTTTATGTCGTCTCAGAGAGTACATTTAGCACTCTCCTCACCAAAAGTTTAAAGAAAAAAATTGGAGCCGAGGGAAAATCGAGAAAATCTTGTTTTTGTAAGTTTTTAAAATTGCACATATTGCACACAATATTGCGCGAAAACTACTACAATTTTCATACAAATGTACGACTTCAATAAAAGAACTCACTCTGGAGAACTAATTTTATTTGAAGGAAAATCTTTATCTTCAATTTTGTAGTTATAGGAAGACGCCGAAAAAAATTTAAACGTTTGCAAATTTCGTAAATTTAAAGTTAACCCTAACCTCGGACCTAAGCCACTTTTAAGAGCATATTTTACTCCATTCTTACAAAACATGTTAAGAAAAATTTGGATCAGTTGAAATGAGAAAATTTTGAAAATGTCCTGAGGGCTTCATGCAAAGTACCCCCAAAAATTAATGAATGTTTTTAAAAATCGCAGAGCTTCCACTCAGACCAGGTGGACAGTGGTTTCTTAAATTTGGAAAAAATCCTACATGATTTTGGCGCTAGTGTTGTTCACATACATCAGACGGATGGACTCAAGTTTTGCCATAAATTGGTTTTTCGGTATCAAGGACTCACAAAACAGGGATTCTGTCTACACCACGTGTTAGTGTTAGAAGATTTCTTTTCTTAATTAAGCAACTGGATTTATCCACTTGTTCGTTATCAGGGCCCAGCAATGATTTTTTCTTCCGAAAATCCGCCGTTTTTTTTGCGCAGCATTTCATTACTTTCTCTATACTACGTGTATTACTCCGTATATACGTCTGTATGCGGGAAAGTAAAAAAATGACTGATTAAAATATACCTCTGATTATTACGATTTTTAATATTCTTTTCACAGACTCAAATGCAAATATGTAGGGGAGTATAATTCTCTTAACTGATAAGCTTGTAATAAAACGTCTACGAGAAACCGAAATTTGTTTTAAAGCAGCGATTCCGAGTTATGCACGATAGTGGTGTGCTATGGTGTGATGCAGGTTGCATCTGCACCCTATGACTATAGTATATTTACTCAATGTAATTTAATAAATTTTAAACATATTTTATATATGTGATGGCGAAAAGTACTATATTATTATACTTCATTTTATATTATATACTATTTTAATAATTTACTCAATTCATAAAATAGTTTGTCATGATCGCAAATGATACAGAATAGAGAATACAATTTTCGTGAGTTGGAAATGTAAAAATAAACTATCGTTTAAAAAAACGAATGTAAAATTTATTATTTGTTAGATTATAAATGATGTAAAAGCAATAATTTGAAATAAACGATTTTGCACTTGTGAAATAATTGGACTATTTATAGCCATTTTTGAAAATCTATTTCACATATTATCTTGAGAAATTTATTTCGGAAAACAAATTTTCTTTCAATATTCTAGAAAATGTAGGTGAGAGAAAAATATATACAATTTCATAATAGTCCAGTTTCACAAGCGCTTTAGAGCAATCTTCATTTTATTATCGCTTTACTTTCTACGTTATTTACTATATTATCGCTTTAATATCGCGAAATTGTATATTAAGCAACTAGTTTATAATGCTAAGCTTTATTGCATTAATACATGTTTTGCAAAGAGCGACGTTAAGAGCAAATCTTCAAATTGTACGATACCAATAAAGCATCATAATAAAGGAGTTGTATATGTAATTTTGTTATATATGTAATTTTTGTTGTATTTGTTGTATTTTGTTGTATATGTAATTTTGTAATAATAAAGGAGTTGTATAACAGCACTTGCAAGAGACTTAAAGTTATGCCCTCCCATTAACAAAATATCTTGTCTATATCCTAGACCTAACAAATTAACCCGTCTTCTCATGTCCAAAGCATCACCCATCATTCACACTTCCTATACGTCATTCTCTCCTATCACCAGTTCATAAGGGGAATGGAGAGCTAGTAAAGATTGTTTTGCTCCACCGTGTTCACATCACACTTAGGCTGAGGAGTACAGTTTATGTACACGCGGCACCACTAATCACACTCATACGCAGAGTTAAGTTTAAGTTTTGGATACAACTATACTATGACGTCACGCGTCCTAGATATTGTGAGAAAAAAAGGTGATCGGCTCTACGGTTACCGCCACACATCACAATTCGCTCGCTGCGATTCTGTCGGCTCTCCGTTTTACCGCCAACCCTTCCCCCGTACGGATTTGCTCGCCGCGATTGCGTGAAGGTGTGATGAGGTAATTATTCGTTCCATAAACGGCTAATATGTCACAATTTGTGGGATAAGATACCGTTTAATACACGATTTCTTGCAACGACAAAGATCGTTTATTACCTTGTTGTACAAAAAAATATTTTTTACTTATACGTTATTGCTTGTTATTGTCTTATGAAGCACAATATAGACTATATAATTTACCTGGATCGAGAGGACCATGGTTACGGGGGAAATATGGCGCTATATTTTCTCTTACGGAGGGAATTATGGGAAGTAAATATGAAAAGACAAACCAAGTGAAGTTAACATCTAGTTAACATGTAAAAATGTTAATTTGAGTCACCCTCCAAGGACGAGTGTGACGTATACGTCACAGCGAACAAGTTGTGGCACGTCTAATTTCCTGTCTCTGCAAGTCGATATTTCTGTGCGTGTCAGGGCATTGTAGTCGCAGAAGGGTCTGGTTCGTCAGTTCATAGTGCGATCTTGTCCGAGGAGGCGTTATAAGAGTTTTTGACGGTGTTTAAAAATTGTGATATATTTTCGATGGACCCAGATGTTAGGTAAGTTGAATTTATAGCTTATATTGTTAGCAATTCAATTTATGTCAATGGTTTATTTATCACAGATAGTATTAAAAGTAATTAAAATGATTTAATTAATTTTATTATTGTTACGGGAAGGTGTGGAGGCGTGAAAATGTCAGTGTGACGTATACGTCACACTCGTCCTTCCCCGTAGCTTTTCACGCGTCTCCACATTTTCCACATTTTTTTCATTTTGTTCCATTTCAAAGTCGAAAATTGAAATGTTTATATACATTTTCATTTATCAGGAATAACGACCGTTTTAGAGACGGACTGACTGTCGCAGAGATAATTCAGTTGCTTGAAGAAGACATTCAAGGCATCGTTGGTAATGATAATGGTGATGATAATATAGAAGTAGAGGATATTTTTATTGCACCACCGCCCGCAAACGAGCTGACTGATGAAGACAGTGGTGATGAGGACACAGGAGGTCTACTGGACAATCTGTGTGGTAATCAATTGGTGAGTGAAGCCGAGGCAGTTTTGTCTAATGGAATTCGCATTGGAGGCCCGGTACACGATTTATCGGGGTATTCCGCAAAAAGGGAACGTGAGTGGATAGATGGAGATCTAGTTGATTCAATAAAAAAAGATGGGATATTTCCAGAAGACTATGCCGACAAATATAAAAATATGACACCCGTTCAAATTTTTGAAATCTTTATAGATGAAGAGGTGATTTCCCTTTTCCTTACGGAGACCAAGAAATATGCTTTGTCAAAAAATGAAAGTAATATGAATGTTACGGCAGAAGAGATAAAGGCTTTTCTGGGTGTACTGATCCTTTCTGGTTATAATGTTTTGCCAGGGAAAAAAAGTTACTGGGATACCAAGCCAGACATGAAGAATATATTAGTATCTGAATGTATGCGGAGGGACAGATTTTTATTCATAGCCAAATACTTTCATGTTGCTGATAATTCTGATATTGACAAATAATGGCAGATTATTCAAGCTCCGCCCACTCATGAATCTTCTCAAGAAACGTTTCATTGATAACTTTCTTGAATGTGAATTTCTTGATTATGACGAATCCATGGTGAAGTACTTTGGCCATATCCTTGCAAGCAGTTCATTCGTGGTAAACCCATAAGGTTTGGGTACAAAATATGGTGTCTGAATACATTCTACGGGTATTTGATAAATTTTGAAGTCTATCAAGGGAAAAATACACCAGTGACAAACTCTGAATATGAAAAGATTTTTGGTAAAGCCACTGCTCCCTTGATTTCATTCTTAGATGAACTGCCAGATCATAAAAGAAGTTATCCTTATCATATAATTACAGACAACTTATTCACCAGCTTCAACCTTCTCAAGCATTTGAAAGAACGCGGATACTCAGGGACTGGAAACCATTAGGAAAAACAGGATTCCTAAAGATTGCCTGTTACCATCGCATGAACAAATGATGAAGATGGATCGTGGGATATTTCGAAGCACAATAGAGAAAAATGATGGAATTCTTGTTGGGAAATGGATGGACAATAATGTGGTTGCTGTTGCATCAAATTCGCTCGGAGAATCTCCAATCAAGCATGTTAAGAGATATTCTTCGAAAGAAAAAAAACATATAAATGTCCCTCAACCAGCTATTATTACCACATACAACAGAAACATGGGTGGTACAGATCGAATGGATCAAGACATCAATCAGTACCGTATATCAATCAGAGGGAAGAAATGGTACTGGGCAATACTGACATGGCTTATAGTTGCAGCTATAAATAATGCTTGGCTGATTTTCAAGAAGACTGGAAAAATATCACTAAGCTGGAATTCAGAAGAGAGATTGCAATCACATACCTCACGAGATACAAAACACCTGTCAAATCTGTGGGTCCAACAGCTCTGTCGTCGAACAGGTCAACGCGAGTTTTAGACGACATTCGCTATGACAGAGCTGACCATCTACTTGGGGAAGTTGAAAATAAAAAGAGAAGAAGGTGTGGCTAATGATGGATGCAAAAGTGTCGTTGCTTCAATGTGCACAAAATGTGACGTAGGTTTATGCTTGAAATACAATGTACCATTTCATACAAAAAAATGAACACTATTTTTCTGCTGTGTAAGAAGTGTAATATGTTTACTAATGATATTGTAGTCATTGACTAGTCATTTAACCGTATGCTTCGAAAATAAATGCTTTCCTCGTTAAATATTTTCTCTCTTTCAACCCAGCACAGTTATCACCCCCAAAGGACGAGTGTGACGTATACGTCACATCCTCCCACGCCTCGCTGAATCATAGAATATTTTTTTTCAATATTTTTTGGAGATTAAACTAAAGTAGTTAAATTAAAAAAATGTAACGAAGTTTAATTTTTTTGATAAAAAATAATTTTCGTCCTTGGAGGGTTAAAATTAAGTAAAAAACAGAATATTACATGTATCACGGGCATAACTGGTTTTTAATGACCAAGCGGTGACAAGAAGCCGGAGGGCTTTTGGCCCTAGGGCCTTACGTCGTCGCTCGATCATTAGAACCCCTGTATTGTCCAGGGTGCATAAATAACTATTTTCATTGATGAATATTTCTCCTTTCTGTGTTTCTTCATCAACTTCCACCAAACCAACGGTTGTATTTATGTATGGCGAAAATGTAATTTTGTAAAAATTTCACATTAGAAATTCTTGAGAATAAAAGTTATGAAAATAATTTAGGTTGTGTTAAAATGTGCTTTTTCACTATTCTGTGTCGGTTTGCATATTCCACTGTGAAGAAACTAGAACCAAATATTTAAATGTTAATGGAATGTTTTATGACCGTTGTTATTTTCTGAACTTGCGTGTACACTTAGATGATACTAGGAAAACCCGGCAGACGTTGTTCTGCTCTTCATCTCCCTCATTCCCCTCCCATCGCTCTTTCTCACTGTCTCTCCCTCCCTCATTCTGTCCCTGTTTGCGTGTCTCTGTCTCCGCCGCATCTCTGTCCCTCTCATTCACATTTAATTGCAGATTCTGCACGTCTCTGAGCAAGTGAGGTAATATCGGGAAGCGCCGGACCAGCAAAAATGTAATAAAATGTTCAAGAACGGCTCATCCTGTAGATTATGTTGTGAGAAACATTTCCTTGAGGCTCTCAGTCTCAAAATTTATTTTTTAAGGCCCTAAAACTAATTATTTAAGTTATTTAACGATATAGATGCAACATCCTGCCGATTGTCTTGCGGGTTGCATTTGACGTAAATATTTAGTTTTGTTCTACAGCTCCGTGAAGTGGAGTTACAACAGAATTAACAGCACATAAGCCTTTTGGGTGAAAAAACTTTCATGTAGATGTAGATCAGGTCGCACGGTCTCGGAGTTTACCTTAGAGAGAGAGAGAGAGAGAGAGAGAGAGGGAGAGAGAGAGAGAGAGAGAGAGAGAGAGAGAGAGAGAGAGAGAGAGAGGATTGTTGTAACATCAATTTTATTTTCTTCGTCGAATTTTTAAAAATCTCTTAGTGGCGTCCAATCTCAACGCTGTACAGCGCACGTGGAGGCCACACACTGGCGTGGGTCATTGACGCAACGCCGCCGCACGGGCTGTCGCCCCGGGCGAGAGCGGAAAGGGCGGCCGCGCGCGGCGTGAAGGGGCGGCTGAGCGGACGACCTTGGGACGTCATGTGGGTCGGCGGCGGCGGCGGGGGCGGGGGACGCTGGTGACCGACTGACGGCAGTCACCTGGCCGCAGGGCGGGCGTCGAACCCACGGATCTGTGACCCGCGCGTCTGGGCCCGGCAGCCACGAGCGCGTTGCAAAACCAGTGCCCCGACGACGCCCTGGCAGCACACCGCGTGCTGATGGATGGGCCAATAAACACCTTCCGAACTGGTTGGGCTTCATGCGGTACTCTAACCCGTTCGTTACCTTCCTTTCTGTTTTGAGGGCTTTTTTTCTTCAGCCCAAGCCGTTACCCTTGGGAGTTTGCTAATACCCCTTAAGAAGTGTTCATCAGAAAGACTTTTGCGCTCTACTCTGTTGTGGGTCCAGCAGCAACAGTGAGGCCATTTCCAACGCAATCACATGCGAACAGTTGGTTAGTAACGTCCATGCCCATTTAGGACAGGCGTCCCTTTGGACAGAGGTCGATTCGTGTTCTGATCGCTTAGGGAATTTGCGCTTCATTCCTGTTACTTGTAAAAGACGACAGACATGAATATTTTCGAAAATGTAGTGTAACTGTTTTGAAAATGATGAAGGACGATTTTATTACGAAATATCTGAAATGAAGTATAAGTTCATTCAACTGCGGATAACCGCTGTTTAAAACTGAAAATACGAAGTTGTAGATGAAACATCAAACGCTTAAATATTTAATATTTTCGACTGTATCCTTCAGCAGGTGACATCTCACCTTTACAAGGTCTACATCTCTCTTACCTCCTCACTACAACATCGTTAACAGAACGGAAATCTCGGTCGGGAGTGGAACAGATGAGCTTCCCCGTGGAGCCAGTAGAGTGGATTACTCCCCCGCCGGTGGCTCATCTGGTTTCAAAAATTGATTCCAGCTGCTCTCCCGTGTCGAAGGTCGGCTCCATCAATCACGCGTGAGCCGCCAGGTCGACGCCGCCCGGCGCGCTCGCCCGGCCACCGCCCACCGCTCGCCGCCCACGCGCCCAAATATAGCGCGTTTATCGCTCGTTAATCACCGTGTCGGTCACCCTCGGCAACGCGCTGGCTTTCTTCGCAGAGGTGTCAGTGGTCAAACTTCGCACTTGAGCATTTTGCTAAACATATTCACGTGGTAAGATGTAATAATAATAATAATAATAATATAACATAGTAATATGTAATAATAATAAAATAATAAAATGTAATAATATAATATGTAATAATAATAAAATAATAAAATGTAATAATATAATATGTAATAATAATAATAATAATAATAATAATAATAATGATAATTTTAAAGAAATGTGATTATTTGTGGCGAGGCTACGGCATAAGACCCACCCTACCGTCTAACAACTTTAATGAATTTACTTTTACAAAAATTACAGTTGAAGCGTTCGGACGAAAATTCAATTTTAGACTGCAGTGTCATGAAATTAGCAATGAAAACCATATCTTACAAGTGATTATTATTGCCGTTTGTTGTTTATTCTTGAAATTTCTTGCAATACACAGACAGAGCCAGGATGCAATGATCATTCTTAGATATGAGATGATAGAGAGCCACTACTGATCACAATGAAAATCAATAATTCTAATTTCACTTAAACTGCCAGTTGTTATTATTTTTACTCGAAGTCCCTCAACTGTGAACAACTAGCAAAAAGTACACGTCAAGTAATTGAGTAAAATAATTCATATTTTTTGGATTTTTGTACTTGAAACATTTCAATCCAGATTTGCAAATTAAGAGAAATATTGTTATAAGATCAACTAATTAATATTATACATCTAATTATTTTCATTATTATCTTTTTTAACAAGATTGAGTCAACAGGATTTCATGTGAACCACCCTATTTGCAACATATCCCCACATTTTCCCTTATCTTATTATCTCAACAATTGCACTCCATCGCATTTGTTATTTCCCTTGCGGGCACACTGCTCAGGCATACCTGCTCATGCATACCTGCTCATGCGTGATCGACCGATGAGGTGAAAGGTTACAGATTATGGTATTCGTGCCGCCTCACTGGGCGTCGCAAAATCTCAACACGAAATAAATCACGGTGCCAGGGACGAGGGTGTCGAAACGTTGTGATTCTGTACTCACGTTCGACATTTAGCCCGATAGTTAACGGCCAAAAACCGAGTAATGAGTGGTTTTCTTGACGAATTAAAATGATTAGGAGCCTTGCAGGACGCCTACACCAAACCGCAGAAAGCACTCATCAGTGCTCTCAATTGCAATTTCATGGATGAGCTAAGTTGAAGCCACAATCTCAACAGTGGGCGAAGGGCTCCCACTTGCCGCTGAAGTTGTTCATGTGAATAATTTCCAAGTTAGCAGATCATGGATGATTACCCCTTCATTTCTGTTGATGGAGAACTCGAAGAAACGGGGATAAAGCCTGGTCCAGTGTGAACCATCTTTGAAAGATGAAAGTAAGACGTATATTGTCTATTTTCATTGTCACATACGTTTTTTTCCGACGCGCGTTGAGTATGTCGTAATACAGTAGACTTTCTGTCTATCTTCTAAGATCAAAATTTTCCGCCAATTTTCAACAATTTTCTTATTGAGATAACTGACAGTTTGCGAATTACAATTTCCTTTCATTAAAGAAAACCCACACAAGACTTAGAAATCTTCTTCTGCACTTTCTCTTCTTCACATTTTACCGTTGTGTAGTTTTCGCATCTCTAAGACAATGCCAGGACTACCATTTTGTGTGTGTGTGTGTGTAATTCACTCTTTTATTTACAATATTGTAGAATATTCAAAATTTTGGTTAATTTGTGGAACTCAACATCAATTAATTAAAATATTCTTCATCCATTTTGAATTTTCTTCTGAGGGAAGAAGAACTTCCAATTTTTATGACAAAGAAACAACACGACTAAAATATTGCAGACAATTCCAGGAGCCTGGGACGACATGTGTCATGTTTCTCCTTTTTGTTTATATAAAATCGAAATCAAAGTATTGCTTATTACTAAAATCAGAACCAAAATGTATTAATTCAGAACACAATTTATCAAAAGGTATTAGGAAATAGAACATTGTTCGGGTATACAATATTAGTAATGCTCAATATAACTTCAGTATAATTATACTAATTATTCCTAAGAATAAATTCGCCCCGAATATTCTAAAAGCTTATTATTTTGAGTTCCACTGAAACCACTATCAGGAAGATTTTAACCGGGCAAGTGGATTAAAATTAGAATAGCGAATTTGAATCTAGAAGAAATGGTGAACACATCACCTTTCACTTTCTCACCGATTTGATTTCACTTGCTCTCACACCATTTGCAAAATGTTTGTGGCTTGTGAATGGCATATTTTTTCTAAGTTGTCTGGACACCAGACGCCTACTAGCTATCTTGTTAGAAAGCAGCGAGCACATGCAGTAGCACGCAGTTGACTCATTCGCATTCTGCATACGTGGACGCTCGATTTATGATGATGATCGAACATAGTGACGATAGAGAATTTATCAGAATATCAAGATGCTGAAATTTGGCCCAAGAAACACGGCGATGGGAATCACGATGCAATGGGCGCATCTCGCTGAATAAAACATCGCGCTTAGTCCTAGGCACGCTCGGGGGCGACGCTACTTTTACACACACGTGCGTGTAATATGGTACATGAAATATCGCGGTTTTTCACGTTTTACTGTCTTGTAGCAATTTGTACCCTCTCCTTGAACTGATTTGAACACATCTTCTACATGTTTTGGTAATTATTTATTACAAGATTTATTCTCATTCAGTTTCGAGCTTGAGCGTAAAATTGCACCTCACAAGGGAATAGCATGGCCGTAGTATGGAGATTTGGTATGCAGCATAGCACCCTGGGTAGAGAATCTTAAACGTTTCAGATATCCGATGTCGATTTGTGCCAAACGGTCTCTGAGCACCCCTTCATCAACTTTAGATTGCGTCAAACCGCATTATGGCACGGAAACTATTTGGGGTGTTGGTAATTACAGAAACACAACTAAATGAGGGTTTATCCACTAGGGATGGCTGTTCGTCATACATCTGAAACGTTTGTTTCTTATAATGCACTATGTCACTTCCCTAAACTTCACAGTATAGTCCCAGTGGAAACACTGGCGGGATTAAGCCCTTCACCCTATGTCACCCTTCCACGCGCACGGATATCGTGTCGCGAAGTGCACGTGACAATGATATCGGTGTCGGTGGTGGCAGCCAGGGATGCCATGCTGGGTGGAATTCCGCCACCTTTTGGACTGAATTTGGACTTTTTTTCTCAACATTTCCTTCATGAGGGACGGTTTTGTCCCTCTAGCGGCGGCTGATTCAAGTTGGGGTAGAGAATCATTTTATCACCTAGAATGAAACTGCGATGAGGCTTCCCACCTTTCTTACATGCACCCCGCGAGCAACAAGGGAAGTGGCAGATCAGTTTGCTCTCTGCTAGGAAGAACAGTCCATCTCTCTCACGATAACACATCCCGGAGTTGTGTTATTTTTGTCGCCCCACAGCGACTAACGTTAACTCTCCAGCGGGCGCGTAGCGGCACTCAGTGCCGCATTCTTACAGTTTTGTTGATTTCATGTAAATAATTGGTGTCGCACTATTGAGCTCATAGTTATTCTTCGTTGATTATATTTTCAACCTGATGACACTCAAATGACGATGTTAAACAGTGCTGATCGACCATTGTTCATTAGTAATCCGAAGCCTCCAACGGTTGCGGCACTCCGTACCGCACGCGCCTTGTCACGAAAGTCATAAAATTTGCTTATTTTATCCATTAGAATTCTTACTGCAGTTTTGTTATTGAGTTTTATGAGACAGAGTTTAGATAACTAATTACTAATTCAAATATAAATGCGTTGTTTCCGAAGAAACGTTACAAGGTACGTTTGCACCATATTCATTCCCCGACATGTAACACATGCCAAGACACGGAGGGAGCGAGTGATGAGTTAGACTCTTATTAATAATATTTCGTTTGGTATTTAGTTTGTTATTATGAAATAAAATGTATAAAAACATAAATAGAGAATATTTCCTTCACAGCCCCTAACAAAAGTGGTAACTATTGTCTCGAAACTCGAAGATGATAAATGCAGTACGGAGCGCGCACGCGACTGCTGGCAGGAAACGTTGCGACGCGCCTGCCGGATGGTTGACAGTGATGACTTCTCACGAGTCGGTCGTCTTTTTTCTCGACAGCTTGGTTGTTGGGCAGAATATTTGTCACTTGGTGGAGGATTTGTTCGTGGCGGATCTGACAACCGTATCGGCAGCCGTGGCGCAGATGGCAGCAGAGGCATCGACGGTTTTAGGAGAGGCGGCTGCGGCGGCGGTGGAGATTGTGGTGGATGCACCCACAACGGCGAAGAGCCTTCTTTCCTCCCGCAACGAAAGCCTTCTTTCCTCTCGCAACAGGAAAATGTGCGGGGCAACTTTATAAACATTTTATTTATTTAAAAGTAATATTGTCGCATTAACCACTCCTAGTCATAAGCGACCCCAGGGCAAGTTACAAAAAAACACATTTTTTACGTTACTTGTAGTTACAAGGATTCAACAGCCAAGAAGACACATTTACTTACAGTAATATATACAAAACATTTCGTTCATTATACCGTTGCAATATGCAGCAATACATTAGTGTACTTTGTGCATGCAATTACAGATTCAATAAACCTTAAAAAAATAATAGCAACATCGAGTAATTAAGTAAGTGCCCTTTACAGGGCATTTAATAATTTTATACCCTATTAAATAATCTGATCGTTCCAAAGATTTATCGCATTGGTGTCCGCGGCGACCCGTTTGGCAGCGGCGACGTCACGGCCTTGGAGGTAATGGTGGAGGTTCCCGCAACAGCGAAAATGCTCTTTCCCCCATGAACAGGAAAAAACGCCCGAAGACTTTTTAATAAGTTTATTTACTTCAAAATATGTATGATCATTTTAAACGCTCCTGATCATAAGCAACCCTAGTGTAATTAACAAAAGAAGCACATTTCACGTTATTTTAAACTAGCGGAGCCCGGCAGATGTAATTCTGCCCTTTATCGCTCACTTTCTCCTTCCCTCTCCCTTACTCTCTCCGTCTCTCCTTCTCTCTCCGTTACTCTCTTCGTCTCTCACTGTCCCTGTCTCAGTCTACCTGTTTCTGTGCGTATCTCTCTCTGTAGATCTGGTTCTGCCTCTCTCTGTCCCTCTCGTTCACATTTAGTTGCAGATTCTGCACGTTTTTGAGTAGGTGCGAAATATTGAGAAGCGCAGGACGAAATATTAAGAAGCGCAGAAACGGAATAGAATGTTTAAGAAGATCTCATTCTGTAGATTACGATGTGAAAAACGCTTCTTTGAACTTTAGTTTTTAATACCCTAGAACGCATCGTTTAGGAGTTATTTAATGATAAACATTCAAAAAACCCTACCGAGTGTAGCGGGTTGCATTTGACATGAATATTTAGCTTTTTTTATTCTACAGCGCCGTCTAGCGCCATTTTTACGATATTTTAATAGTTATTCTTCTATTCGGGGCAGAAATGAATCCAAAAAGAGAGAGATAATAAAAATTAGTCTAGTCGTTCTTGAATTATAAATGGTGTAACTATTCCCACACTGTTTTATATACATAGATTACAAAGCTCCAAAACACAATACACATTTAGTTACAGTAATATAAACAAACGTCTGCAGTCATTATAATATTGTAATAGGCAGCAGTACATCAGTGCGATTAGTGCATGCAATTACAGATTTCAAAAAATTTGAAAAATCAAACAAAATAATAGCCATATCGAGTAATTGAGTAAGTCACATTTTCGTTACTTTTAGCAATTTTATAACCTGTTAATTAAATTGATCGTTTTAAAGATTTATCGCGTTGGTGTCGGCGGCCGGCAGCGGTGGCGCATTTGGCAGTGGTGACGTGGTGGCATGGGAGGTGATGGTAGAGGCTCCTGCAACAGCGAAAATCCTCTTACTTTCCGCAACAGGAAAAAATGCGCGAAGACTAAAAAAAAAGTTTATTTACTTAAAAGTACCTATGGTCGCTTTAAACGCTCTTGGTTATAAACAACCCTAGTGATATTTACAAAAAAGCACATTTCACGATATTTTAAATTACAACGCTCCAAGACACAAAAATACATATTTAGTTACAGTAACATATACAAACGTCTGCAGTCATAACGTAGTAATTGGCAGTAGTACATCAGCCCAACTGGTGCATGCAATTCAAGAAAACATTTGAAAAATCAAACAAAATAATAGCAAAATAATCAAACAAAATAATAGCCAACACCTCATATTGATTTCGATGATTTCGAAAATAATAGCCGTATCGAGTAATTGAGTAAGTCACCTTTACATTAATTTTAGCAATTTTATAACCTGTTAATTAAATTGATCGTTTTAAAGATTTATCGCGTTGATGTCGGCGGTTGGCAGCGGTGGCGTCGACGGCGTTGGCGGAGGCCGCGGACGGGGGGGGGGGCTGCGTCTGCGCCGCTCTTCCTCCCGCGACAGCAAAAAGCGCGCGGCGCGGCGCGGCATCGTTCATTACTATAGTTATGTGAAAGCGATTGAAAGAACTTTCTCGGCGCAGGAACAGCGCCGCCGCCACCGCGCACCACGCGCCTTCGCGGCTCCGCGAGGAGATGAGTTACACAACGCTCTCTGGGGGAGAGATGGAAAATGTGCTTTGCACGGAATAATTTCAAATAAAACTATTTGACGACTCCCCTTTTTTCAATGTGATTTTTAATTTCTTGGAAGGTCCTTTAACTTTTTAGGCGGACACACAATATAACAGCATTTATTGAACAATCTTTATAACATTAACTACAATAATGCCATTATTTGGTCAAATAATTATTATGTGTCATTATGGTATAATTATTGTGTCATTATGTGGTATTATAATGTCATTGTTTGGTCAAATAAGGTTATAAATATTGTTTAATAAATGTTGTTATGTTGTGTGTCCGCCTAAAAAGTTAAGGGACCTTCCAAGAAATTGAAGATTGAAAATAGTGTTGCTGCTGGGGGTGGCTCAGGGCATCAACGGCAGTGCCTCCCATTGGGAGATCCTAGGGTTCGAGACCTGACGGGGGCAGGATTTTCGACAGTAGCTACATAGGTATATCGAGCTCAGACGCTGTCTGGAGGAGAATTACAGCCGCTGGTTGCTGTGATCGGGAGTTTTCTGTTTCACCGATCAACACAATGCGGATGCCGGTACAATACCGTAAGGAACGGACCACAGACCACGCACGATCATTCCTTTCTCTTTCTTGTCATATCATATCATATTACTTTCTCTTTCTTACACTTACATATACTTACACTTAGATGCATCCACCACACTATCACACATGCCTGGATACCAGTCGAGAGCTTAAAGATTGTCCTTGTTGCGGCGGTACCCCGCTGGTACCTGGGGAAAACTCTCCAAAATAACAAGCAATTCGGTGTCCGATCTCACCTTCCGGTGGGAGGAGAACACGGCCACCCCGTGATAAAACATACACTACACTTACGGCACTAATGATCATAGCCATCGACGCGCTCGGAAACAGGATATAATCAATCTGGGAGAGCATGGTCATAAAATCAGTGGCGAAGTCAAAAGAGAAGTGATGGGGACGTGTTCCACTTAAGAAATGCAGTTTACAAAGTATGCGATGCCGGGGTAAAGAAACATGTTTTTTTGTTATAATGTTGAAACTGTTCGAATATTAATGGAAATTCGTGATGTGAGCACAAATTCGAATTATCGTAGAACCATTTTCAAATAATTTGTGTCTCATTCTATCACTAAAGATGTGCCTCATTCCGTCAATTTCATTTCGTCAATTTGCTCCTATCTGCTGTCACTGAAGATTGATTATATTCATTGTAGTATTTGAAGCACTTAATGTCCACGCAGGTATGTACTTCATATTCACAGATGTTTCTCTTATTTTTGGTCATTAACTTCTAATAATTGTATTGATGTTATTGTACTGTATTGATTGAAATTTGACATCACATTTAAAAACCGGCACTTTACACGGCAATGTTGAGTGGAAATGTAGTAATGAAAAATGCGACTAAAAATAATATATCAGGATTCCTAAAGTGGGTATTGTCGGTCTCTATGAACCCATTTATAATTCAGTATCTCAGAGCCTTGTTCCACCTTTCCGTATTTTTACTTATAGTAAGCTGAAAATTACTGTTTTGCATACTACAATTTGCAAAAAAAATGTTATTTTAATGCATAATTGGAAGTTTGCTAAAAATTGTTAAATGTAATAATTCTTACGTTTTCTTGGAACGGAGAAGAGAATTTACGTGACGAGCATTGGTCGATAGGCAAAAAAAGTTTGAGAATCCCTTGCGAAGATGATCGAGGAAATAATGATATAACACTGAACTTTACAGGATAAAGGCGAAGGCGGTGGCGACGGCGGCAGCGGGCCAAACCGGCTCTCAGAACGCGGAAGGAAGGCGGCAGCTGCAGCGGAAAGAGAAGCGATTCCGAGAAGCCCTGCGCGGTTGGCACTTGTGCAGGTATTGCTGCCTGAGGCCTTCGTTTCAAGAAACGTACCCTGTGATATGCGATTTGGGACTTAAGGTAGGGTAGAAAAAAAATAGTGGTGAACATAGACTGGAGAGTGAATCAAGTAGTCAGAATTACATAACGTTTCTTTATTATGGATATTTCAAAAAATGTCTTAGATATTATTTTATGTATACTCGGTTCAAGCCAGCTGACGATTGTTTTGACTGGATTTAAAAAGTTGAGCATGGTTGATTACAACATTGCTCCTCCATTGTCCCGAAAGCGCCATTATGCAGTGAATACAGGAACAGATAGTTTTCACTAGAGATTTAGTTCTTTCCGACTGTCATCTATAAAAATATTTTTTAAGAATTTATACAAATTAAGTCGAAAATCATGTGAGAACATGAATATATTTTTTTTGGGGGGGGGGAAGAATTCCAGAGTGAGGCCGTGCACATCGAAGTCAAATGAACAATTATCGAATCATCATCACAATCACAATCAAGGTACCCGTGACGTAGTGTTCAGACGGCACGCCATTCACCGCTAATGCACGGGTTCGATTCCAGGTGGTTCCAAGTGAACATTTTTGTGGTGGACAAAGCGGGTTTGTGGCAGGTTTTCTCGGAGTACTCCCTCTTCTTCTGCCAATATGCATTTCCACCGGATCGCTCCATCAATCAGTCCATCCCATACTCTCCCTATTATCTGTCATTAACTCTCATTCCGCAAAGAATCTACGGATCACAGCGGCGTAAAGGCGATAAGCGAGGAACAAGCTGAGAAGGGCCGAGGCTTCCTTAGCGGCTTTATCGATAGGTAGAGTTACGGCCTGACGAACTAGCGAGAGGGGAAATGGTGAGGGAGTGGGGGACGCCACTTCCCAAGACACTTGCACACGGATGGTTTAGAGTGGATGTAGTGCCAGCAGGGCGAGGAGTACCGCTTGAAGCTGGCCCCTGAGAGGAAAAAAACAAAATTTAGTTTAGTTTTATCGCAATCATGGAATATCAAAGAGCCCACGCTTTTCACTTCTTCTCGGTTCAACTATACCCGGAATTTCCGGACTTTAATGAAGGGATAATTAATTAATTTTAATAATGTATGTATGTATTTGGCATTTTAGGTTGATTGCCTAACTTTGCCGGCTAGCTAACGGTGTCCCCTTTGCCCGTGTCTGGTTTAATTCCCTGGCTTGGGGGATAAGAGCGACATGACGTATTCCCTTCAATGTAATTAGCACACTCTGCCAGCCTGAGCTTTTCCCCGACAAATAGTTATAGAAACTGAGACGATTTTAAAAGAAAGCTACCACTCTATTTTTGGCTCGACCGGGAATCGAATCATACTACGGGAAGCTGGTATGCTGCGTATGAGCCATCCTGGAGACCCATTTCAATAATATTTCATTAAATATATATATTTTTAAGTGCTATGCAATTGTAGCGCCGTTTTTTTCAGCTGGCGGAATTTAATAAATAATAGGGAGTACCTCATCTACAACAGAAGCTAGTCAATGTTCCTGATACGCCCTCAATTTAGTTGACCCACCGACCACGCCCCCAATCCTGGCAAAAATGACTGTCAAAATAATTGCTTACATGACTTAACCAACCATATTCTTCGTGCATATTTCTACAGAATGATTCAAAGGAATAATTAACTGGCGTTTTCCGGGTAAGAAAACTGACTTAATCGTTATTCCTGATAGTGTAATGAATGAATAGTGTAGTGTAATGTCCCGGTAAGTGGCATGTGATCTTTCAGCGCTGGGTGGTTTGATCTGGTACCAACCTACACGTCGACTTGTGGAGGATGTCTGCGGAGGACATTTGTGGGAGCACGTAAGGGAGAGGATAGTACGAGAAGAGGAGGGAAAAATCGCGCACGATCGGCGGCACGTTTGTTAGGGTTCTGCCCTAGTATTTATCTTATAATAATACGGTAAACCAAGGAAAATATCGATCAGAGCAGTCGGGCGATATCGTCTCAAGACAAAGGCTGAACTCGAACTAGATATATGGCTAGGGTCGAAAATCCACCACGGTCGGGATTCGAACCCGTAGACCTTCCTGTGAGAGTCGCTGCAGAGTTAGCGGCAATGCTGGTTTTGAGTTAAATTCAGAATGTGATTAAAGGGAAATTGATACGACTTTCCCTATCATTATACGTCAAAATTACGCTCTCTCAAACCTACCGGGCTTCGCAGAAATGCCACCCGGACCTAAGTTGTGATGCTCATCTTAAGCAGGATTTACTTCTTGGCCCTATCCATTTTGAGGATTTTACTTAAAATTTTGAAATTGAGAAGAAAGTAAATGCAATTTTGCCATTCCCTTGTGTCTATTTTTGGTTATGCTTAACTTTTCGTTCGTGTTCCTGGGGACCGTGGTGATTTTAAATTGTATTCTTGTCGCAAATCAATTCATCGCATTCTCCGCTCCATGTTTGGCAAACACTTCATCTCCATGCAAGGATTTTCGAAAAGATGTTGTGTATTCTGAAAAGACGTTGTATATTCAGAAAGTTCAGTCAAGAATTAGCGGTTGAGGACGCATTGTGGGCTCGTATTGGGATGAAAATAGCTAGAGCTATTTTTGTCTGCAGCAGTCTTCACCCCCGTACGGGATATACTAGGAAAGACAAAGATGGTATATCAAAATTCCCAAAGGGTTTTTCTTAAAAAAAACTCAGGTATCCGACATGTTAACAATTAAAATACGGTGCTTCTAATAATATATTTATACGACATATTAATAGGTAACTAGCGCGACGAGATATTGAAGAAGTTCTGATATCTACCCGAGGTAATTTTGATAAGGTCAATAAATGGAAATATTAATGTATAAATTTGAGTTATATGCATATCATCTGTAATATTTGATTAGTTACGATATTTTAAATGTTAAGCGTCTCCTAATAGTGATTGTTTAGGTGCCATATCAAGGGTTTCGCCAGTATCCATGAAGAAAATGATTCCCGCATCATCCCAATATTCAAACCGACCAACTTCTAGGCAACGTGAAGCAGTGCATAATCTCAAACCAACAAAGTTGCTTGAGAAAGTGCGGTATTACAGAAGTAATTGCGAGTGAGTAATACACCGTCAACATTGAGTGTAAACACCAGAAGCAAACTAGCTGAGAATGATTGAAACCAATGGATGAATGTTTAAGCAACACGATGTAAATATGACTTAATACTCCAATCGTAAACTAGTTATTTAGATACTATGTATTACGTACATAAGGCATGAGACTTAATACATGAATATGTTATTTTAATTTTATTTTTTATTTTCTTGAAGTGACCCAAAGCAAAGCCTCCAACACTAGTTTTGCTCCTTTATGGTACCGAGGTTCAAATCCTGATTGCGGAATGTGGTTGTGGAATTCGTGTAGAATTTCTGGTAGGTAAAGCGGGTTCGCAACAGGTTTTCTCACTTCTCCCTTTCTCCTGCGACTCATTCTATCTCAGAATCTGGCGGCAAAATTGCAGATATTCAGCCATCACCCAGCATTTCACGCCAGAAGAATATTTATTTATCTTACAAGTGTCTTAAAGAGACCATCATGTTTGTTGATTATTCGCGAGCGCGGTAGTGCAAGTGTATAATTACTTCTGAGTAAACTATATTATTTTTTTGCCAGAGTAATAAAGAACGTATCCGAACGTCATTTTGACATATTTTCTAAGCTTTCATGATTAATAGTGTAACATTAACTTCAGAAGTAATCTTTATTGCATGGGATATTATTATGAGTATTTTTCTGCTACAGGAAGCTCTCTTTTATTGGATGTAATAATGAGCCATTTAATCTACTCCGAACACATAAATAAACAGCGTGTAAAGGCGATTGATTAATATCAGTGGCGCACACAAGGGAGGGAGGAGCTTATGATTCTACCTCCCGTGTTACGAGCCGATACCATTTACAGATACCAACGTCAAAAGCCGATGAAATGCCCTGTTGTTTTTTTTAAATTGCTATAGCATCAAGCTATTCAAAATATCAATTGAATATATTCTAAACAACTATCAATTTAAAATTCAGTATCAATTGAAAAATGATAAATAAGAAAACACTACGTAAGTCGAATGGACCCGACAACTACCTCGAAAGAAACATCCTGGTTGCTCCGCAAGGTAAAATAAATAATATCGCTAAGAGTTTTCCTCTCGAGTTCTTGTTTCGTCCGGGCTCTGCCGAGAAGAGCCAATGCGGCAACCAGTAGAAATCGCGCAGCTGCCGCCGCGACGCCATAAAGCACGCGCCGCATGCGCCTGATTTAACTGCGCCCTTTTAATGACCTGGCTACTGCACCGCGCTACCTTAACAATACCCGCCCGCCGTAATATACTCTCTACCGTGAACGAGGAAGTCTGGTTGTAGTTAGGGGCAACGAAATGATGACGTTCTGAAAAGTAATGAAATAAACTATCCATAAACGTGGCTAATTTGTTTTACACTCTTTCGATGAAACATCAGATTGAAATGTCTGCGACGTAATTGGTGGTATCTACGGTTCATTTACTAGTGAAACTTATATTCTGAACTTTATCCTTCGGGTTTGTTATTGGCTCCGACGACGTCTTTGATGTTTGCTATAAAGGTGAAATATGTTTCCTTTTGTCGTTTGTCAGATCAGTACCTCAGCAGTTGTAGTTAGCCACAAATGAAATCCTGACGAGCGTTATTACTAAGCTGCGGATTTAAAGGCACGAACAACTGTAAAAATAGACAGGAAAAACAGGCATTTAAAAACGTAAAATAGGCATTTAAATAGGCACTAAAATTTTTCTTATCCTTATTAATATTCTTGGGTATAAAGTTTCTGAAGGAAACGTAATACCTTATCTTCATGAAATGTTTGCTTTCATCATTATTTTGGTAAATCCTTGTAGAAATACTTTCTTGTCAGGTATATTTGGACCAAAAAGAGTGAATCAAAATTGTTGCCTTTTCGCTTTCCATTAAATGAAAAACTGATGCTACAAATATCTTTCTTCTCGCCTTTGAAATATAATTGAAAACATTATATATTTTTTTATATCGCCGTGCATAACACAAATGTAACTAGTGGTGCTACAAAAGTACATATTTTCTTGCATTATTTCTAAAAATATTTCAAAATTTGCAATATTCAAAAATTCAGAGACATCAATGAAATGAGACCGGCGCCTTTCTTTTTTGCGACACTTGTTCTATTCACGAAAAAAATCGAAGAATATTGTAGCGATTTTTGAGATTTTTTATATCTTGCATTATTTTCAAACAGAAATTACGCAAAACACACTCGTTTTTTTTAAAATTATACATAATATTTTTTTAAGATCTGATTTTTTAGAAAAGATTTCATTTAAAAGAAAATTCTTTGTATTCAACATTGTACTTTTGCAGTGTACTTTTCTCAATTTTTGAATATACATAGAGTTCGCACCAGAATAGGACCGGCACCAATTTTTATACTGATCTTTGATTCATTTTTACTTTCCCGTATACGTACGTATACACGGAGTGATATACGTAGTATAGGGAAAGTTATGTAATGCTGCGCGAAAAAATGGCCAATTTTCGGCGGAAAAAAATTAATTGCCGGGCCGTGAAAACGAATAAGTGGATAAAACCAGTTGCTAAATTAAGAAAAAAATCCTCTATCTCGTGGTGTGGTCAAAATCCATGATTTGTTGCTTCTTTACACTTAAAAATCGATTGACGGCATTCCGTCCGTCTGTCCGTCTGTGGTCAACGCTAGCGCCTAAACCGTTCTGTCGATTTTCTTCAAAATTGATATTCCCCAGTCGATCTGATTCTAGTCGAAGCTTTGTGATTTTGAAAAAGATTCTTTAAAATTTGGGGGTACTTTATATGAAGCCCCCCGGGATTTTCAACATTTTCTCAAAAACGGCTCCAAATTTTTTCTTTAAATTTCTTGTATGAATAGAGGAAAATACACTTTTTAACATGGCATAGGTCCGATTTTCACGTACAGCTCTGAATTTTCGAAAATTGTGAAAGTTTGAAATTTTTTTCGGCGTCTTTCTCCAACTACAAAATTGAAGATAGAGATTTTTTCTTCAAATAAAATTTGTTCTGCATATTGAGTTCTTTAATAAAGGTCATGTAAATATTTTTCACAATTTTGGTAGTTTTCGTGCAATATTGCGTGCAATATGTGCAATTTTAAAAAATTACAAAAACAAAATTTTCTCAAAAACGGCTCCAAATTTTTTCTTTAAACTTTTGGTAGGGATAGTGGTAAATGTACTCTAGCAATGACATAAAATCCATTTTGGTCTATCGGTTGGTTTTTTCAAAAATTACAAAAATGTAAATTTTTTTACTTGTCTCTCACGTCGTTAATATTTACATTATCGGCGATTTTTTACATTATTATATTTACGAGTATATATGCTTTAAATAATGTCAAGTAAAGTTTCTCGAAAACACTACCGTTTTCTGTGAAAAGTAGCTCAAATTTCGGCATTTTCAGAAATGCTCAAACGTCATTTTCTCGTATATGGCTGCAATTTTTTTCTTGAAACTTTTGTAACGGATAGTGCTAATTACACTCATTAGTATAGCGTGAAGTTTATTTTGAGTTTTTTTGTTTTTTTCAAAAATTATATAAATGTAAATTTTTTGAAAGATCTCTCACATCTTTAATATGCACATTATCCGCAATTTGTAAAGATGATTATATTTGTGAGTGTAAGTGCTTCAAATAACTTCCAATACAGTATTTTGAAAACTCAAAAATTTTTTGTGAAAATGAGCTTCAAATTTCGCATTTTTAGTAGTGCTAAAACGCCATTTTCTCTTAAACGGCACATAATTTTTAAAAGAAAATTGCCATTTACGGCTAGGTTTTTGTGTTCTTTAATATTCTAAAATTAATGTTTCTGTTCTACCAATAGGAAACCGAAAAATTAAGAAAATGACAAAAAAATGTACTTTTGGCGATGATAGATGGTAGCTGGCAAGAAAGAGTATGTGGCAATTCCGAATAGCTAGCGAAGACCCAGGAAAATAGAAAACTAATACGGGAAAGTCTGTGCCATTCTGTTTCTGTTTTTTGACAAATAAATAAATAAAATAAATACGGTCATGCTTAATTTTTTCAAAATACGAGTAGTTTTTCTTTAATTTTGTGACAAACGTAATAGGCCGCTGTAAATTTACTGCGCTTCGGACAGCTGGATGCGTCGTAAATTAGAATGTGCAATTTTGTATATTATTTCTTTCTTCGTTTCTTACATTCGAACTTTGTTATAGACTTACACATTAATATTTTAGAATTTGTTTATTTTGAAATATTTGAAATAAGTAAAAAGAATTAATAGCTCTCAGAATAGCGACAATGCAGGGTCTGCAACAATGGAATTCACTTTGCGCTCGCGAATATCTGTGAATTAGTGTCATTGTTGTGACCTAATGGAGCTGTATGAAAAGGAGTTATAATTGTCTAATTTATGTTGATATTTGCAGGCAAATATTTAGTTTTGCACCAAATGCTGTACCATTTGTAGTGAGTAGAGAATTTGTTGCATGGTCTTAAAATACTCTTCTCTAATCATGGCCCAATGGAAGGCATTTCTATATTTCCAGGGTATCAGGCTTCTTTTTCCAATACAGGGTTACAAAACTTTTGCATTCTATTTTTGTGAAGTTGTAGAATTCACATAGTTCTGACAACACTGCAATGGAAATAGTGAGTTCCAAGCGAAGATGTTAGTAGTGCATAAAGTGCAATATTACAGTACTACTTAGCTGTTTCCTCTAATACGGGAAAGTAAGTGCTGTTCTAGCACCACTAGTTTTTATTTAGTATTCTGCTTGTTCGGCATTACTGCCTTCCAAGGAAGTGTACTATAATGGGTACATAAGAACTTTTCGAGTCCGTCACTCATTGCGTAACTGCCTTGTTTGGCTAACGATATTAATGCATTTGTAGCTTTTGTTATCTTTTGTTTGAAAATAGCAAATATAGTAATGAAATTTATTATTTATTTAAAATAATCTAAATCTTTCTTAATTACGGAGGATTAAATATGTCTTTAGGGAAATGAGATTTAATTCTATTTGGTGCATAATAAGATTGGCCTAAATTAAAAAGTGAAGAACAAGGAGCTACCGGAAGAAATTTAAAAAATTTGAATTTTGTTTTTCTAAATGTTTTCTAATTGGTTCTAATTTGAATTCTCTGCGTAATTGTGCGTTGCTAATAAACCATGGGGCTTTGGTAATTTTTCTTAAAAATGTATTTTGTACTATTTGTAATTTTGTTAAATGAGTGGAGGCTACATTACACCAAACTGGACTTGCATATGAAATTGTAGGTTTTATAATAGATGAATATATTAATAATCCACATTCTTTGATTCATACGAGAAGAAAATTTCAAGAAAGTGTTTTGGATCCCTTATTGAGAAAAACATTGTTATAATTCGAAGTAAAAAATAATTCTACTACCAGTGATTTGCACCTGTTTCGTGATTCGAAGTACCCGCGCTGTGGTGACTGTAAAACGGAACATTGATGTATTCGATTTCTCGATACTCTACAGAAATAAAGCAAAACAACGTATAATTTTTTTATACATTTTTGATTAAGGATGATTGCATTTTGGTCAATAAATACGAGAATAGGCACTAGGCACTTAAACACAAAATAGGCATTTACTAGTGAAATAGGCACTTAGAGGAACTATACAATTCACATATAATGCCTCGAAATGAATAAGTAAAACAAAATATAACGTTTTCCATTGAAGGAAAAAAATAAGCAAATAGGCAAAACTCCGCATCTTAGTTATTACTACACATTTTTAGTTTTAATGTCGTGTTTTTAGCGTTATTACTACAGTTTTAAGTTCTAATGTGTTTTAAATTACTATCATTAATATGACTGTGGATTTGCGAACGTAGTTTGTAACAAAACATAACAAAGATTGATTGATCAGGGAAAACTTTTTCTGTTCATGACATAATCTCCCTGTCAATGTGCAAAGGGCATTCAACTCCTAAGTGCTTTTTCTTGTTTGTGATTAGATGTAGGTATGTGGGAGGTAAGATTGTGGAGAGAGTGGTCGCTTTCTATGAAAAATGTGACGCGCCTTTCACAACTAATACCACACCACACATGGTTCGAGGGCGAAAGATAGATGTGAAGAACATATCAAGATCGGATGTCCCTCTCTTTCACAAGTGACTTTTTATTCTTCTAAGCTTACCTTCTTTTCTCGTCTGTCGCCACCTTTGTATTGGAGAATGTCTCCATAGGATCGGTAGAACCGCGAAAGACCCTGAAAAGTCTTTTAGACACCTACAGATGGTAGCTGGGAATATAATGAGGTAAAACCGAAAAGCTAGTTCATACTCAAAAGAATAGGAAATTAACTAGAAATAGAACTTCTGCACCAACCATTCTATAGCAACATGAGCGTTCTGTTTTTAATTATACAAATAAATAAAAAATAGTTAAAATTTTTAAAACATTAGAATTTTTTTCTCTCAGTATTTGTTCGCCCAATGCGAGAAACTAAAACTTTCTTTAAAGCACATTTTGGAAGCGAAACAAAATCTTTAGCAGGTTGAAAACACTAAAAAAATATTTCTGGACAAGGAAGTCAGAGGAATATCTCTATCTTCCAAGCATTGATACATTTATTATACAATACCAATACTTTTCATATTTTGTCTAGGCAGGTACAGTTTCAATACGTATCTCAATACAAATAAAAATATTAATTTTAAATTATTTTTTAAATTTATTAAAACACAAATAAATTTCTAAAATAGATTATACAACAATATACTTCTATTATAACAATAAAATTATAAATAACAATGTTAGAAAACCACACAAACTCTTACAATCCTCTATCATATGAGACTGTAAAGACCCAGAGAACACTGAATTCGGATTTAGACGACATTCAGAAATAGGTGACATTCAGATATAGGAAATCTTATTCTTTGTCATTAAACTTTAAACTAAATACTCTTTAATGACAAATAATGTTTTTTCTCTTATGTTATACGGAATAGAAATATCAAACTATCTAGGGATTGCGTTATTAGTTTTATTATTATCAATATTCTGTTTTTATAGTTTAAATAATATTTTTGTAACAAAATTAAACAAATCTTAGGAGGGATTTCAAATTTGTTCAATAATGTTTATGTATGAATACGCTTATTAAGAAAACATCAAATTCAGTGCATAATACACATGCTCAATGCTATAAATAAATAAAAACTAGTTGGATTGCCTGGGTGTCGAATCTTTTTCTCCTTTATGTGTTATTGCTCAACAATTACTCAGAAAAAGTGCATGACTTCATGTAAAGATGTACAACTGAATGAAGTTACGTAGAAAACATCTAAGCCAAAATAATCAATAATCCTAGTATGAATGGATTTCTTTCATATACCAAGACTTGTTCATCGATTGGAAAATATGACGAAGAAATACTGCTGTGCACCTTGCCTTAAAAACCTATTGCTCCAGAAAATTACTTGTAACTAAACTCCGACACCGTTGGACCGATCTCCATGAAAGTTGGCACTTCTACTTGCTTTTTCACCCAAAAGGTTTATGTGCTGTTAATTCCGTTGTACCTTCACTACATGGCGCTGTAGAAAAACCGTAATATTCACGTTAAATCAACCCGCAATACACTCGCCAGCATTTTGAATCTATATCATTAATAAATGCCCTAAACAAGGCGTTCTAGGTCCTTAAAAACTAAAAATTTGAGACCAAAGTCCTCAAAGAAACATTTCTCTCACCGTAAACTACAGAATAAGCTCTTCTTGAGCTTTCTATTACATTTTTGCTGGTCCGGCGCTTCCCGATATTACATCACCTGCTCAGAGACATGCAGAATCTGCAAGTAAATATCAATGAGAGGGACAGAAAGCAGCAGAGACAGACACACAGAGACAGACAGTGGACAAGGTGAGGGAGGGAGGAAGAGACAGTGAGAATGGGAGATAGGAGGGGAAAGAGGGAAATGAAGGGCAGAACAACGTCTGCCGGGTTTTCCTAGTATTCATATATTTTTTCAAGGAGTATATGTCGAATGCTTTCAATAGATCGATTAAAATTCACACAATGAAATAATAAACAAATGGAGGTAGAGAAGCGTCCATTTTATTAATTGTATGATTTTATTAAAATTAAATGTTAACATTATAAAACCGGTTGATAATAGCAAGTGATAAATCATCTAGAGACCAAGGGAAATTTGGTTGACTGGATAGCTAAAACTTCTTTCTAAATGTGTTTTATATATAAGGAATTTTGCAAATTTCTAAATGTCGGAGGATTTAACGAGAATCATAACTATACCATACATAAATTCACTGTCTTCTATATGAGCAAAAAGGTTCAAGAAAAAAATTTCAGCCTATTTTTCAAGAAATATTGAAAATGTTATAGAAGCTCAAGAACTAGATCTTACTCCTGATATATTTACCAAGCTTCAGTTTAAAAGCTTCTACAGAGTTATAAGTGACACATCCATTCAACTGGAATACATATATATATATATATATATATATATATATATATATATATATATATATATACACAAGTCGATTTTCGGGTACAAAATTGCATGTCTCTCTTCTCCACCTTCACTCATTTTAACTATTGAGAAACAGCAGTAAAATGTCTTAATTCTGACGTATGTACGAAGTTACAACTGAAAAGAATCTTAAACAAGAATATTACGACCGATACAAGAGATTATATTGTTGAGGTCAATACTTTTCCTTCCTGTACTACAGTACAGAGGGGAAAAGTAAAAATATTTCAAATTGAAATATTTATGCACCAAGGGTGTTACAAGTGTGCAAGATCGGGCGGCGACAAAATTGCCGGAGTGCTATTTGTCGCTCGAGTTCATTAGAACCAGTTAACGCCCCAGGTACATACATAATTTTCTTTTTATCCATTTTTATTGATTCATATTACTTATTTACTAATTAGCTAGATGTTAACTTGACTTGATTTGTCTTTTCATATTTCTCTCTCATAATTCCTTCCATAAGAGAACATGTTGCATCATTCAACAGTTTTCAAATGTCCTTCGTAACCACAATCCTTTTGATCCAAGTACGTTATGTAGTGTATATCGAGCTCCGTATCGATAGCTCCGTATCGACGCTATAAAAAATAAAGGTATATTTTAATACTTTCTACTTTTCGTGCGTCGCGGCTTTCCTTGCAGTAGTCAACTCCACCTGTGCACTTAACCTTAGGTTTAGCTTAGGTTCGTTTTCCTCACACAGTTGACCTGACTCCACCAACCGCAGGTTGAACTCAACTTTCTCGCAATTGCGAGAATCGAAGGACAGAGTGGTAGCTAGGGTGGGAAAGGAATTAAGGAAATACAAGCGGCACCGACCAAAGCAGGCAACATCAATGAACCTCGAAGCATACTTCCAAACCCAGGTTGGTTCAGTCTTCGCCCTCTGCTGAGTGTGTTGTCGCGATTTTTTTATAGAGCGCAGGTTTCGAAAATTTGTCGAAACGTTTTAAGGTGTTCCTTACTTAAAAATAAAAACAAAACATAATTAAGAAAAATACTCGTTACGAGCATTTTATTAAGAACTATTTCATAATTAAAGAACGTAATTTATTATAATAAAAAAGCAAAATACGTACATACATACACTATACATTTAGCTTTTTCAAAATATGTAAGGAAAATAGAATATAAGTAAAATAGAAAATCATTATAGTGTTCAAATTTGCTCTGTATATCCATTTGGTCTTCACCAAACAAGAGTTTTATTGGAAATATAAAATACGTTCGTAGGATATACAAAGTTGTTTACGAGGCGTCAGTGCTCAAGTGAATAGAAGTAACGTGTAGCCAATGCTGAATCCCGATGAGGGGGCGGGAGGTTAAGGGGAACATACCACCTCAAATCGAACAATGTGAAGAGAGAATTATCTCTAAAAAATATTTGTTAACTTTTGATCGAGTGCTTTTTGTTACTTTAAGCACGTGGTTGAAATTTCTTCTGCTTCACAAACATCCGCTCATCTTTGACTCCGATTATGCAGTTTCTAAGAAGTAGGGGGAGAGTAAATGTGACAGTTCATGGCATTACATTACGTGCTAAGAAAGATGATTCTGTAATACTATTGCAATCGCCCATCTAAACTGTTCCGTATCGACCTATAAAGATATTAAAGCGTAACGAAATGCGTATGAAATATGAAGTAATAGGTAAAATATGTAAAAATATGTTAACATGTTAAACTATGTAAAAACATGCAAAATAAAAATGGCTCTAATTAATTCAGAATGCCTTGCAAACTCTAATAAATATTATTGAATGCAAGTATAATGTTCCTGTAGAAACATGTAATTACATGAAAATCCGTCCCCTTACTCATAATTATTTCATGTCCTATTTTTTCTTAATGTTTAAGTTTTGTTCTTTTAAAAATGGTGACAATGTTTTGAACTCATCGAACCATTACCCCTTCACGACAGTAAACTATCATTCAGAAGGCAAATGGTACTTTGGTGGGCCAGGAAAAAGATAGTGAGACAGGCCTCAATCACGACAGAAGCAAGCACGAGGAGATGGATCCCCCAACCTCCACGATCTCCAGCCGCAACCGACCAAACCTCACGCGACGTCCAGCTCCACCCGGAAGCATCCCACATCTGGGACCAGCGGTTGCCACACCCGCGCGCAGCCCGGCCCTTGCATCAACGCACCCAGCCGAGTGCAGAGCCGCGGCCAACAACCACCAGTTCCACGGCAACGAGTTCGCCTCGCATTGCCTCGCCTCCACACGCGGTGCTCCACATGTCGAAAGCAAGGGGCCGCAAGAGCGCGGCGCGGGCAGGAAAGCGTTCTCGGACAATGGGCCGCGCTGCCAAGCGTTCATTTGCAAGGGAAATACACGGCGGCGCCGGCGCCCGCCCGCCCGTGCGCACTGCTCGGGATTTCTCTGCGCCGCACACTGGGGTGGCAGAGGCCGTTGCGCGGCCAAAATTAACTTCAAGTAACTTGCACGTCGTACATTTTCTTTTTTTATGTCATGACTGTCTTATTATTAAGTATACAGGACCATATTTTGATAATTGTACAGAATATTTACATAATTGTGGCAGAACCAGTGAAAAACAATAAGTGATTAACAAAAGTGTGAATGTCAAACAAAATGCATAATTATAGGTATCAATTACAGTTTATGTAGCTACACAAATGACAATTGTCAATAACAAGCTTAGTCAGAATAGTGAACTAAGTCAGTTAATGAAGTTGAAAATAAGTATATTTACCTGACAGAGAACTAGTTATGTATAAGACCACAAGTCGCTGACGGCACAAATCTTTCCTGAGAAATCATTCCTGAGGCCTTAGCCCTACATTATATAGGCTAAATAATAATAATAACATATTTTTCTTTGTACTTGACATCGGTAGAGACACTGCTGCCGCGCTTTACTGCCATTTCCATGAAGTACTGCATCCCAAATTTCAGTCCTGTACATTTGGTATTTTCAGTTCGAACTTTCTGGATACTTTCAATGTGTTGTTTTGTTATTAGAAGTCATACAATCGTGACAGAAGTGCTTAGCTGATATGACGCTCTATCCCTACATTTTTATCATTCCAAGTTGTTGGAAACAACTATAGATTCTTTGGTAAAGCTCCTAGCAGATATTGCATGCCACTAGGAAACCACTGTCGGCGGCATCACGAAACTCTCAAACGACAATCACAATGAAATTTCTTACAACGTATAATTGCTATCTGCCAATTTTTTTGATGGTCGTTTCGGTTGATTAAATGTTTAATTGATGTTTTCGGCACGACAACTGCTATGGTCATTAGTCCCATTGATGTAGTGAAGGTTTTTATCCGGGAGGGGGCAGTGATTCCGTCTCCGCTGGGTAACACCTTCATGGCTTGCGGGGGATTCCCCCGCCGGGTGGCACCGCCCCAGCCAGGACAAGCTCTAAGCTCCCCACTGGCCTCCCGACGTATGCTGTAGTGGAATGCATGTAAGCGTAAGGATGCGTAAGTTAAGGGTGAGGTTGGACAAAGAAGAGGAAGGAAAGATCGTGCGTTGTCTGTAACTCTTTTCTTAGGGTACTGCTTTTGCCTGGCAATGATAAGAGAAACCTCGGAAAACTACCGGAGCCGGTCGCTAAAATTCTTCTCCAGACAAAGGATGAATTCGTCCCGTGTGGAATGCAGTAAAATTAGTATTTGTGGTGGCGATGACTCACGCAAAATAATTCACAATCAACAATCCTAACATTTTTAAAGAGTGAGTCAAGAACTATGTTAGTGATGAAATTTTACCCCAATTTGCTTTCTATCGTTCTGAGGGTTAATCTTTTTAAGAGGTAACCTTTTTGAGGGTGAATTGATTTGGCGAAGATCATTACATATCGGTGAACGTTTAGATTTTATCCACGTATCGGTGAAATTTTAGATTTCTTCTGACAAAATAATTCTTTAAACAAAAATAATCATTAAAACTCTAGGAAACAAGACAAATTTCCAACGAAACATATTAAAATGCATTGTAATTTAATAAAGCTCCTATTTTGATTTGTTTTTTCCATTTTTTGTTTGCAGCTAAGCTTTCAGATTACAAACGACTTACGGAGACGAGAAATGTATTGAAACGATAATGACGATCATGTAGCCACGATGAAAATTAACGCGGAGAATCCGGAATTTAAAACCCGAGAATACACCCAACCCGTTACAATAAAGACAAATATTTTATCAATTTTTTATTGAATCTGTCAGATTACGACGACATATTCAAAACTGACCTGTAATACATTTCGGTATCCAATTAAATTGTCGCTGGCAAGAGGTCGTGATTTTCGCCCGCGCAAACCGTCCGCCGGGCGCAGTGCGCGTCCGCACGCGCGTTGTCGCATGCGAAAGGGCGCGCGGCTGCACCGCGACGCGCCCACGCGCCTGCGTCTGGCTGCGTGAGCGCCCGCCGCGCCGGCCAATGGCCGCGCCACCGCGCCGTCGCGCTTCGCGGCCTTGCCGCCCGCCCGCACGCCCGCCAGCGGCGCAGCACGCCCTGGCGAAGGTTGCGGCGACACGCCCACCCCCGCCACACGCAAACCTCGCTTACGTGAGAAACGTTGAGGACGTAAATGAACTGCGTTCTATCAATGTGTTGCGGTTTTTTCAATCGTTTATGTCGGTGCATGGAGGCCAAAAAACTACACTGAACTAATTTTATATTATATAATAATTCACCTGTTGTAAAATATTATTAATTGTTCATTCTTTTAATTAGGAAGTATATCATTAATTCACGTTCAGGTGGTTAGTAATAAACTGGCTTAGCCTGGCGTATGGAATTTTTTCTAATCAAGTTTATATTAAACATGATTTTTTTTAATCTTCAGAAACAGAGCGTTCCATGAACAAGAATCCATACAACTACTGTTTTAAAATTCCATGTTTAATTACATTAGTAGATTTAACTAACATTAGCGTAAAGAAAATACCGCTTTAAGTGGCTCAGTGCATCAATTGTCACTGCAGTGCCGCTGACCGAGATCGTAGGTTTCCAACCCCCACGGTTGCAGGATTTACGACCCTAGCTGCAAAGCGACGTCGAGGTCGGCCGCTGTGTGGAAATTCTAGAGGTCGATTCCTCTGATAGGTAGTTTTTCTGTGATTTCTCTGGTCAACACCAGGAAAATGCCGGAGCAGTATCCTAACGAGCGAGACACCGACTGGGCGTAATCTTTCCTTCCCCTTCCTTGTCCTATTCTCGCCCCCTTGCTTACACACACACACACACACACACACACACACACAAACACTTACACTACTCTACCACACAAGTTGGGAAACCAGTCAGGAGCATAGAGATTTACCTGATTGGGGAGGTGTCCCGCTGCTGGGAGATACCTGGCTGGCGAAAAAAACAAGCCGATAGGTCGGTGCCGGATCTCGACATTCAGCGGGGAAAGATTAGTTTCCTCCCGCAATAAAAACATACACTACACTGACGGGACTAATACTCTTAGCAGTTGACGCGCCTGGAATCACTAATCAATCAATCAATAATGAAAATATATTGACAATGTAATGAATCATGTCCTAAGGATTCAGGCTCAGCCGGAAAAGTAGTACAGCAACTACAGCTTTTCAGCACTATATGTGCCTTACCTCCCCCCTCCCCGAATATATTATTTTTAGATTCTTCCAGAATATTCCGGAAAGACCCCTTTAGAAGTGAAGCCAATTAATTTATCTTGACAGCAATCAAATGTGACCACCTCCGTAAGTGGCTTAAACCCCCCCCCCCGCTCAAGATGAGTTGTATGTGCGCCACACCCTCTCAACACTTCTCCTCGATAATTCATTTCAAAATTAGGTTTAATTATTGTCAGTCTAATGGATCAAGTTGTATCAATTCATACTCCAAAGTCTGATAGACTAAAGTAATTCATAGAGTTTCACCATTTTTGTCGTAATTGCTTTGAAACCATTAAAAACACGTGTTTTTTCTAGAATTCTTCCATTCTCCTATAAAGATACGGATAACAACTGTGCCAATCATTGTACATTATCGAGAGAAATTGTGTGTGTTTTTGAATGCCTCTGAAGATGTTGTAAGTCATTCAAAAAGCTTTTTAGTGGGTAAAATATCAAAAATTGCGTTTTTTAGACAAGCGACTTGCAATCTTTTGGAATGATCCGAAACAATATCATTTCCTGATTCGTGATCGAGGCGGGTTGAATTATACCGCATTTGTTTTGATTAGTGGCTCGGAAGAGGTCTAAATGTGAGTGAATATCACGCTTTGAAAAATGCACATTGCATCTTAAGAGAGGAGTGTACCGTAATTCTTTCCACTTGCGAAAATGTTTCCACGCGAGGTAGCTGACAGTAGTACTGGAAGGGCACATTCGGAAGTGAATAGTCTATTGTAAACTACTCGTTGCTAATCAAGTAATCATGTCCAAAGGTATTGCTGACTTTGTTCATTATTGACCAGGAAATGCTGTTTAATCATTGGGCAGAAATGGAATGCAGTTGTTACTTATCACTCTCAAGCTCAGTTGCCTACATGTACGCATAAGAACATTTATAACAGTAGTTCACTCTGGAGCGCAGCAAACGTTTGTTGGTAACTGGAGTGTTCTGAAATATTTTGGCTTGTCTTTCCGGCTCCAGTCGAAAGGAATTAAATTAGTCCATTTGAAGAAAAGACAGGAGAACGATGGGTTGCGATATAATTCTTAACTTTGTTAAATGATGAAAATTCCGAGGTAATTTTTCGTCGATTTTTATTTTACTAAGACCATCAAATACTTAATACTAAAACGATATTGCAAACCGTTAGAGATCGTATTTATTACATTGAGTAAGCACTAGAGCATGCGAATTCAAGGCAATAACAAACACATTCAGGAAAAAAGATTTAGTATCCTTCGAAATGTTTCCAGTTCATCATAATTGATTAATCTGTTGTAAATAACTTATTATTTTCGAACAATGAATATTAGGAAAGAATATAATGATCTATTTCTACTGAGAACAGTAATTATTTCTCCAACATGTTATATAAATGCACGGAAATTAAGTTAATGCTTTTATAATGGATTACAGTCTTATATAGGAAGAAGTGCTTACGAACCTAAACTTATATACTAAACTAGGCGATATGCACAATTTAAATAGATTCTTCGCTTCAACGTTCCTGCTTAAATGCTCTGCAGCTGTGAGCACATAAAAATAAAAACAAATGTGTACCTTTATTATGCAAAACATATGTTGCAGTTCAACTTGCAACCTGACCATCTGCGAGCTGAATGGATTCTGCATCCTTACATTCATCATCCAGTTCTAAAGAGTTCATGCACCGTGTCACAGACGACACTGGGAGGTCCGGGCTGAAATAACTTTCGACTTTTCCAGCACAACTACAGTGACAGCACTGCACTTTCTCATAGCTTACATGCGGTGAAGTGCATTACGTGAGGAGAATGTCTACGTGTTGTGCGTGTTTGTGGACAGAAAAGCACACACAGTAACCCGTTGCCAAGATGCGAGTCTCCGTGCGGGTGAAGTAGGGCACCAAGGATCGTGAACACGAAATCTGAATAAATATACAAAAATGAAGCAATGTGAACGCAGGGCAAGAATTTGAATGTAACGGAATTTTGAAAGAGAAGAAATTTCGCTGTTCTTTTTGGCTGACAGCCATTGATGTTTGTGCTTTCGTGGCATCATTTTTTATGTTCTCTCTATGTGCAGCCCAGCTTGGGCTGTCGAGAAATGCGTGTGTCCTCCTTTGTATTTCTGCCAAACAAAATCATCAGAATAGTTCAATAATGAGTTTTAGTTGTGATGAGAAGAGTTTCAAGATATGTATGTTATAGAAAAAATTAAACACAGTTACATCTTTGCACATATGCTTGACAGTTGCATTCAAATTGAAACTATAAAAAGACACAGTAGTGAGGACGCAACACTGGGAATAACTGTCATGTTTATTTATTTAATTTCTTTTAATAACACTGTCGTAAATGATCGACGTATTACTGAAACAACTAGCATCATTATTCATTCCCCAAACAAATGTCTTAGCATTACACTTCAGTTAATATGTACATTAAAAAATGAACTCTTAAAATTTATAAATAATAAATGTACATATTCTCTACGCTGTCACCTTATTTCATTTTAAGATTGACGTGGGTTACATATTAAAAATATCGTATCGTCTGATATTAGAAAATGAGGCCAACTCACTTCGTTCCTGGTTCCTCCAGGTGAACGTCGAGGTATTTTTAATGAAACCAAATACGAAGCTCTGTTCACTTTCTTTTCATTTCTCCGTCTTCCACACTGACCTTTGTGAACTTAGCAGTTCCAACGATCTTTTACAAACCTCCACTAGTAATGCAAGCACTAGCAATTGAAAGGTTCTGCATCAGTCTCTATGAATCAACAGACGTGTATAGTGAACTGCACACACTCGGTTACAATACAGGCAATGATCAAGCGCTCTCCAGAGCAGGGGTGCCCATGGTACTTAGAGTAGATAGCTACTTTAGGGCCATCCATAAATTACGTAAGGCCTTTAGGGGGGAGGGGGTCAAGCGAATCTCACCTAATCTTACATGGGGAGAGAAAGGGGTCTCGACAAATATCACGTATTTGTTTCGCTAAAAGCAGTGCTAAATAGTCTATTTTTCATCCATCACAAGAGCTGCAGAGCAGCGACGTGCGGTTCACAGTGCACCAGCTGCACGCAAAGTGCGACCCTCACGGATATTTAATATTTATTTATTTACGTCAAAAAACAGTTAAAAACTGCGTATGACGAGCTATGGGGAGAAGTGATTTTTGTGCACGTTTTCATAATTCTGTGGTCTCTATCCTAAACCATAGTTTAGTCGAATTTTGAATACAGAAAAGAGAGGTTTTTTCGAGTTTTGTTGACACAATATTATAAATTAGCTATAAATTCCTGCCCTGAACCCTCATGTTCTTCATGAAAGAATAATACACGTAACACGTCGGGCGTTACGTGTCGGATCGTAACACGTCGAGCTACTCATTTTCTGTTCGCTAGCGACAACGATTTAGAGTGGTTAAATCACAGCGAAGTTGAAGGAACAGATGAATATATGAAAAATCATATGTACTTGTTGGTTCCAACTCTTGAGACCGCACATGAGTCTGAATTGTCCGTGGACTGAATTAGTACAATGAATTATTGCGGTTTTCAGAAGTGCAATAATATTCATTGTAATTCAGTCACTCTATTTTCAAAATACTATTCATATCTTGTCTTAAATATAATTAAACAAATTATGTTATTTAAATAAATCCCGATGCAATCAATCACAAATTAACATATTTACATTAAAATGCGCATTTTAAAAACTCTCACGGAGATTAGAAGGGGGAGGGGGTTCAGTCAAATCTCACGGTATCTCATGAAGGGGGGGTGGGAGTCGAAAAATCGTCAAAATCGCCTAATATATAATTTGTGGACGGCCCCTTTTCAGTTAAGAAGGTATAGGTTTTACCTTCATAAAATAATAACACTAAAAGTACATTTAGAACACAAAAGTTTCAATTACGTGATAATGAAACTACTTCTTCGTCAGAATAATTAGTTAAACATTTTCAAGAAATGCTAAATATGTTTAGAAACGTATTAATATAATATTAACAAACCCAAACCAAAACACTGAAGCAATGTTGCAAATCTCATCAAAGAATACTAATAGGAGGAGCGGGTTACAGAGTGTAATAAATCCATATACATGTTTCAATATAAATATGTTAATTTTTTAAATAACAATAATGAAGTGCAATACATGTATTTTCATGACGCAAAAATGTATGTTTTATTTCACTTTTTTACAGGAATAAAATTTCTACAATATAGAAATGTAATTAAACAGACTGGTACTATTCAAATCAATTAATCAATTCTTTTAATCCTGCATTACAAAATTATTAATCAATAAATTATGACTTCCTCTGGGAGTTATAGCATTTTCTGTAAAGGAAATATCCTAACACAGAACCCGAGATGTTTGTGAGGTAGTCGATGAAATGAGTAGATTGTGAGTGAGGAGATGCATTATGGTGATGCGAGGGTGGAGTGAGACGCAGGAGAAGCAAGAGGGCTCTGAGAACATTACTGGGAAACCCTTACACATTCACACAGCATGGTCCAATTGAACGTCCTAACTCAGAGGTGACAAGATACAGATTTGGTCGCTATAGGTTTTCTTAACTCCAACAATGAGTTTTTTATTAACTCGTATACAATATTTTCACGCAGAAAACCATTCACAACTTGGGGAACAACATTCTATATAACGATTCTCAGTATCTAGTTTGCAGAGACCTCAGGAAGAATAGTTTTGATGGAAGAATAGACGAAAAGTTCATGATGTTATTTGAATAATGGATGAAGAAATCGTAGAAGGAGAGACAGAGTAAAAGAAAGCACTTCGAAAAAAACCTGCAACGAACCTGCTTTGTTTAACACCATTTCAACATGCATGGACAGGAATTTGAACACGGTACCCAGTGGGGGAAGTGTACGAAGTCTGATTTCTACACAACGGGTCTCAAATGTATTTGAAAATTGATTCGTGTTCTGCTGAAAACTTGTATTGTAATCAGACACTCCCTTGGAGGTGGCACCTTACTCCAGATTTTAACTACACTATCCCATGAAAAGTTTAGAATACCACTTTACATACGTTGAGGTGAGCTATACTCCTTGTAGCCCGAGAAATAGCGTTACGAAAATGTCAGTAATTTAGCTATGTTTCATAATTCATACATGTAATCTGTGGTATAAACCAAAATTAATGCTGTTAGTCTGTCAGTCGTACATTATGATAGGGAGCCCCTGAACCTTGTAATGTAGAATTTGGTGATGTCGCTACGCCTGAAAGTGAATCTGTATATAAAACAAAGTCGGGTTATTTGCACCATTTATAACTCAAGAACGGCTGGACCAATTTTAATTATCTGTTTTTTGGATTCATCTTCACCCATAATAGTAGAATAACTATTAAAATATCGAAAAAATGACGCTAGATGGCGCTGTAGAATAACAAAAATAAATATTTTGTCAAATGCAGCATGCGACACTGGGTAGAATTTTTTGAATCTATATCGTTAAATAACTCCTAAACGAAGCGTTCTAGGGCATTAAAAATTAAAATGTTTGTGGCCCTCAAAGAAACGTATATCACACCGTAATCTACATAATGAGATCTTCTTGAACATTCTATTACACTTTTGTTGGCCCGGCGCTTCTCAATATTACCCCACCTGCTCAAAGACGTGAAGAATCTGCAACTAAATGTGAATGAGAGGGACAGAGAGACGCAGAGAGAGAGAGAGTCAGACAGACTGAGACAGGGACAAAGAGAGAGGGGGACGGAGAGAGAAACGAAGAGAGTGAAAGTGAGACGGAGAGAGAAAGGGAGAGGGAAAGGAGTAAGAAGGAGATAAAATCCAGAACAACGTCTGCCGGGCTCCGCTAGGTATCTCTTAAACAAGTGAGAACAATGGTCGGACTGATGAGGGATGCTGAGAGTATGTGGAAAAATTTATAAAAGCGTGATAACATATGACGTCAATAAAGATGACCTCGGGGACTAAACGTGTATTCTACTTATTTGAAGTGTTATGGTTGAAGTGCATTAAGTCAAAAAATTACCAAACACTCAAGTTTTCTAAGCACATCCCAGCTGAAAATTCTGAGTAAAATAACCTGCGAGGTCCTAGTGTTCGAGAAGAGATGGCTGAGGACGAACCACAGTTGGAAAGAGAGTTTAGGGCGACCGGCTGTTCGGTTCGGTAGTTTTTCCTTGGTTTCTCCACTCAATACCAAGACAAAGCCGAAGCAGTGCCTTAACAACAGGCCACGACCCGCGTTCTGTCGTTTCCTCATCCCTCTCCAATACACATAAACACACACACACACACACACCTACACACACACTTACAGGCACTCCACTACCACACATGTCGAGGGAATACTCGGGGGCTTAAAGTTTGTCTCGACTTGTATGTTGCTCCGCGATGGTGATACCTGGAGGTGGAAAACCCCACAAATTGACGTGTAGGTCGTCACTGTAAATCATGTTCCGAGGAGGAGGAGGAGGAGGAGGAAGAGGAACGTCGCCACCCTCCACAATGTAACATGCAATACACTTATGAGGCTAATGGCCATAGTAGTTGACGCGCTCAGAAACACTAATAGTACATTATGAAACTATGATGTAATGATGGGTATTGATACACGAGTGTGATATTACGATACGAGCGAGGAACGAGCGAGTTTCATACGGTACTTTTTCTACGTCTTTTATAAGTTAAACTTTTACAATGAATAATTTCGTGGCAGTTGATTCAGCCAAGGCCACCTAACAGACAGCTACCTAAATCTACCCTCGCATGCTGCCGTAAGTGGCTGTGGTTACCTGTCCGCCTGCTAGGGGAGAACTGCGTTAGTCAGATAGGATCAAAGTAAAATTATGATCCACTTTATTTTAAATAATATACTATGAAAAATACTGCTAATAAAAGAAATTAAAACTATTGAGCATAATATAATATCAATACAATATTAATGTACACAATTGTACGAAACATTTGCTAAAAGATTCTCAATGATTAATTGTGTCAATACTTGATTTGTAAACTTCTCTGTGATTTGTCAAGAATCTATATCATAAATGAAATTTCTATTGTAATGAGTATCATTATGCAACTAGTTGCAGCCATCAAATGACAGCATTATACAATTGGGAGTAGAAAAATAATCAAATCAAGTCCTGCAGCGAGCGTGTTGGCCATCCCTGCCGGAGACTGCAGAGCCGGTCGCAGGTCGCACAAAAGCGTCGCCGCCGCCGCCGCGCCGTGCCACGAAGCGCCGGGGGTCGCTAGAAAGCGCCGCTCTTTGTGCGGGCGCGGAGCGTGTGCGCGGGCGCGGTCTCGTCTGGCACGCATCACGCGCAAAGTGCGAGACCAGTGGTTAGCCCGGCACAATGAGCATGCGCCGCGCACGCGCGCCGACAAGCACGACCCGCCCGGGCGGAAGAGACCGGAAGATGCGCGAGAGGAGGGTCTTTGAATAAATCGGACACTGGAATGGCGATCAGATGGGTTTTAGAGCACGGTAAGATGATGGTCGTGAACTTATAGCTCAGCGGGCATGGGTAGAGCTGGCAGGACGAACACGCCTCCCCCCACATACACAATATTTTCGAATGCATCTAGAAGTTTTATTTTAATTCAATTGTTTGTTATGAAAGTAATCGTAGCCAACCCGGATGGCCGAGGAGGCTAACAGTACAGATCCAGCGTTTTGGTCCGAAGGGCCTTGTGCCCTGTTTGTTCCTTGTCTTTCATGTATGTGTAGTCACGGAAGGCTTTGCGTTCTGCTGACCCCAGATCAAATAAGCCCGCCAGCGTGTTGGTGTCGAAGTGTTTGCTCGAATATGCGTCCCATCGGGACATAAAGGGTAACAGGCTGTCAGCAGGATGCAACTCCTAGAAAAAGTAAACGTTGTGTTCTCTAGACTGTATCTACCACTCATCACCAGTTTGTTTCGCCCCAGAGTTATAATGCGCTGCCAGCGTAGCCTTAGCTACTTTCGAAGATTGAAAACGATCTTAATAAAAAGCATCATACAGAAATGATTGAATAATTTACCATCTGCATTACATATATTAAATTTGCTGGACCTTCTCAATCTTAGTAATCTGTCAAATTTACTGCAACCACTGACTTTCACTGGGCAATCTTTTGTTCAATACGTTACAAATTGATGGTATGTAACGAGTACACCTCCAGGCAACTTAATTTATCTTGAATACATTTCTAAAATTGTCAGATTATTTTATTGAATTAATGAATAGATGCGACGTATAATCTTCCACAAGCACCTTTTTAACTTCAATAAAAAGTACTGGCTTGAATTAAATTCCGCGGAGATGAAACATTTAAATCCCTTCCTTTGATTACCTCACCCACATTTGCCGTGACAGACAGCCCACATTAAGTAGAGTAGAAGAGGAATTATCTAGTATTTTTTTCTTTTCAACAGCATAATTACACGATCAAATGATTACACGTAAATATAATTTTAATTCCAGATCCAAAGTAAATAACATGCTATCTATTGGATCAATGTGAGAAATATGACAAGATTTTCTTCACCGTTCCGTATATCTTGGTTTCCTTGACCGATTTTTGCTACCATTAAATTCATATAATTGTCTAGTTGCCTTACTCATACTAGAACACCAACATAAATCCATAGAGATGTCACTTGGAATTGATTCCCAGATCAGAGATCGTGATACGAATGTAGGATGTTGTAATTTATTTCTTTTCTTGCACTATTACTTCTTCTAGAGTGCATTTCATGTTAGTTACCAGGGTCATAGAAATGATTCTTAGATTATAGGCAATGGCAAATTGATACTTGGATTATTACAGGTAAAATTATAGGCAAGAACACGAACAATGATTTAGGAAACTGTATGGCGCTCATGTTGATTTGCCTTTGCTCTTCACGGACTCAGCGATGAAGTGAAAATATTGGTACCCTAACCCTGGATTCGAACCCATAACCGCAGTGGAAAGCTATTGCTAAGAATTTAAAATTGGCAGAAATGTTTCGAAATCATATTACAATCTTTGAACTTTTCCCGTTCAGTTCCTCAGAAAAGTCTACGTATTTAAACTTAATTTTAAACACCTGTTTGCAATAATAACTTACGCCTTAAGGAATATTTTTATTTAATATATATTTTTAAAAAGTTGGTATGATTTGTTTCCAATTTAACCGTTTAGAAGACACTGAATATCCTTTATTACTACTACACCATTAATCCTGCAGTGGTAACGTGACTTTTTGAAACAAAAGTACTAACGTGGGGTGTCTCCAGACCCCAAATACTTTTCATGATGTATGCTAAATTATTAAAAAATAAATTAATATAATATTCTTCTTCTATTATAAACAATTTTTTGCGTGTCATTAAACAATTTACTAAGAATTTAGTTGTTTTCTCTGAGAATTCATCAGGAAAGTATATAATATTTGGAGTTAATTTTTCTACAGGTCTGCGCGTGTTGTCACATCTAAGCCCATGTTTCGTAGCAGAAATGAAATATTTTCAAATTCAAAGTACAATGGAAAATTTCAATACCCACGTTATCCACATTCCACAATTCAGCAAGATTTTGGTGCCCTGATTTCACAGACCCAACCAAAATACGTAGCACATTTACTGCCTTCATTTCCCCTTTGTTACTCTTATAGGTACTACGATCATTTTTATTCCTCTCTAAATCCATTTCATTTTTGATGTTGGTGGTTTCTGTAATTCTCTCAATCATATCGAAATCAATAACAAAGAAAACATTATCCTGGTATTTTGGAATTGCGTACAGACTGCTTTCTCCAGGGCGGTGAGTAACGATATTCTGTTCCGGCTTTCAGCAAAGTAGGCGTATTCTTCTACTCCTTTCTTAACATATCAAGTGACCTAAAATGTTCGAAGTACTTCAGTATTAATTTTGCAGGGGAAACCTTACGTAAAAATACAGCATACAATCACCCCAAACCAATAGAATGTATGAGACTGAAGACACCTTTGCTAACGTAGAAGGTAACGCGGGGATCTCTGGACACCCCAAACAAAACAATAGATTGCTACACGTATTAAACTCACTAAATTGACAATTGACTGAGAGCACACTAAATATCATGATACAAAAGGAGAAAGGTACTAAAGCAATGGTCTGGGTAGCCAACAGGGGAAATACAACAAGCGGGAAGAAAGGATCGTGGGGGTCCCACAGACCCCCGCGTTACCACTCCCGGGCTAAGCCATGCAAGTATCAACGACATTGTAATGTCTACTTACAAATGGAATACAATCTTTCGATTCAATGTGTATTTGAACATACTCTGAAATAATTATTTTGAGTAATTTTGTTTTGTATTTGTCCGGATTCGAATAAAATCAACTCTAATATAAACTCTCACAAATGAAAAACATATTTTCGACCACAAATATAACGAAACTTGCTGAACAATTAAGTCAAAGAGCTCTGTGGTACTATATGACACTGAAAGTAAATCTTTCGCAACACGCGGAAGTTCATGTGATTCATCCAGTGGCAAAGAGTACTTAACTACTCACGGTATCATGACACCGCTCCTGACACGCGCTGTAGGAAATTACTAGAGAGAGCGTTCCTCTCGCAAAAACAATAGGGCAGGCGCCGCTGCCGCTCTCCCGCAGAGCTCGCGTTCTTGCGCCCTTCAATCACCTCGAGTTCAAAGGGCATGCTGCGTCACCGAGGACCTGTGGAGCAGCATTCCGTCATTGCCTTGCAGTGGGTCGTGGCCAGTCTCGAAAGTAACGGCCAGGTGTTGCGCAGATGGCCCTTTTAGTGTCCTGGGAGGTGGACGCTGGTGGACGCTTTAATTACCAGGAACTTCATGAGATGGTCGCAGATAACATACCTGGAGAGATCGCTCAGGACATCAACTGATATCACTGCAGTGCCTCTGACCGAGAGTGCCCAGATTCGAGTCCCGATGGTGGCAGGATTTTCGACACTAGCTTGTCAGCTACGTCGAATTCAATTGCTGCCTGGAGGAGGATTCTACCGACCGGCTGCTCTGATCGGTAGTTCTCATTGGTTTCTCCGATCAATTCCAGGCGAATGCCGAAGCAGAACCCTAACAAACTGACCACGGACCGCCCGCGATCTTCCCTTCCTCTTTCTTGTCCTACCCTCACCCCGTAAGTTACACACACACCACACTCACACACACTACACACACTTACACGTACTACACTACCGCACTCCGAGAGACCAATCAGGAGCTAAGAGCTTGTCCCTGGTTGGAAATGTGCCTCGCTGGTGGGAGATAACTGGTTCGGAAAAAAAACCAGCTAGCCTGACAGTAGCTCGGCGCCGGATTTCGCCTTCTAGCGGGAGAAGATTGCCGCCGCCTCCCGAGATAAAACATACACTACGCTTACTGGAATAATCATCTTAGTAGCCGCCGGGATCAACCGGGAGGTAGATTCGAGTTTCGACGAATGGATTTCACCTGCTACATAGTTCCAAATCAATCACTGTCTAGAGGAGAATTCTAGCGAACTCTATTAGGCGGTTGCATGGAGCAGAACGGACTACGAACTGCTCCAATCTTCCCCTCTTCATCATTGTTCCCTCCACTCCCCTACCCCCAAGCCCTTGTGTAGACCGGTGCCAGATCTCATGTTCCAGCGGAGGAGGAGCACACCACTTCGCATTACACTTACGGAGTTAATTGCCGTTGTAGTTGATGAGTTCGGAATCACTTATTACTCGGTCTTTAATGCCTAATCACTAGTATCATATTTTTATTAAAATATTATTTGAAATGTGACGAGTCGGAAAATAACTCCATGTCATTTCTTGTCATTTAAATGATACGGAGAAAATGTGAGTAAAAAATTCATAGTCGTTATTAAGATAGGCGAACTATGTATGGAATATCTCCAAAGCATCAAACTATTGATGATATTCTAACTCGATGTTGTCTCTTTTCAGTAAATGCATTGGATGGAATTAAAATAGTCACATATTCTGAATGGCTTTACGGCCATGTATTAGGCTTATAGTTAACGCAATTAAACAACACTAATTACAAAGAGTACATAGTTTTCTAGTAGAAATAACATACAATATTACTATCTCAAAACCTTCTGCGTTTACGTATACTGTAAACAACAAAAAATCACTCATTATTTGTGTTCAATAATATTGTCAAGTTCCATTTTCTTTAATTGTTCTTATTTTGTAATAATGAAAGTCATAATGTTGTTGCATGATTGACAGTATCATAAGATGGCGCGGTCGAAATTTTATTTCAAAAGTAGAAGTCGACATTTTCGTCACAGGTCAGGCAAACATGAATCGCGAAATGTAAATGCAAATACCGATGAGTAGAATGTAAATAAGCTTATATCATCTCAGACTGCTGTGAGCGGAGACGACTCTGATGACAGAAGACCAGTGACTTATGCGGAAAATGACAAGTTAAATCAGAATGAAGAATACTTTATGATGAGTATTTGCCAGAGCATTGCCCGACGTAAAATACAAAATCAATTCCAGAATCATTGGATCTTGTTTGGTACAAAGTGTCGCAGGCAGGTCTTTAATTTTATTACAGTTCGGCAACTGTCAACAGATGAATTGATTAAGTTTACTCACATGATAATACATATTTATAGTGTTATAAAAAATTCGAGGGATTTCGTTTCTTTGTATTTAGACTAAAATACACCTCCTCCAAAGCCATTAAACTTAATTTATAAGTATAGACTTCTAGAAAGTGTACGAGGAAAGGAAAATATACTTTACTCTGAAATAACACCACAACAATACCGAAGAAGAAGCAAAAATACGTGAATAGTATAACATTCCCGTTTTCATCGAATGAAAACTGCGATTTATGATCAAAACAATTGTATCGATATATACTTTTGTTCTGGTGTGCTACCACATAATTTTCACCAAATTCTGCAAAGGTAGTTTTATGAATAAATTTTGTGCATACGAATTACGTCGAATTACATACGTGGTTATGACACTTTTGATATCTACAGAAATAATTCTTGATCTATATTAGAGAATATAATTTAATTATGTATTATGTGTTTATTCTTAAAAGTGTAAAGAAAAAGATACCCATTGAAATTCATATAAGTTTTCCTATCTAATCATTTACGTTTTCTGTGTAATAGGCAGCTGCTATGAGACAAACGTTAACAATGAAATACACCCGTATCTGCAATAACTTTCTTAAATGCACATTATTACTGACTCGTAAAAGCCGCTTTGGTCGTAGTGGAACAATAAAGTCTTTATGAAACACGTCAAGTAACTTCGCCTCAAAGGGGACATGTGTTACTCTCATCGTCGACATACCCGGAAACGACAGGTCGTAAGCTTGTGAAACCTCTGCTCCATACAACCCCCGCGGCGATGTAACAATCCGCTTCCTTTCGAAGCGAAAAGCGTTTCTTGACATTCTCATCTCGCTAAATCTCCCGGCCCATCTCCATTTGCGGAGGTTTGTTTAACTCGGCGAGAACGTACATACTCTCCACATCCATATGCCCACATTGTGTGTGTTGCTCTCAAGAACAGCTTGGGAGCGAAACGAGAACAGCACTTGACTTCCTGTAGGGCTCTTTGCTGTGGGGTTAAAGAAGGGCTTCGCTCAATGGCTAACTGTTCTGTTCGTATTTTAAGATCAATATGAATGTTAAACATTTTGGTAAAATGCTTTTCTTATTAGGATAAAAAGCAACATCCAATATACATGATAACTTTACATTTCGTATTTATGCTTCTGAGGTAAATGTGATATAAAAGCTGTGACGTTTGCTCTGATAACGTATATAAATGTAAGTCTTATCGATATAGATAAAGGTTTATGGAGCTTCATTCCACACAAAATTGTAATTTCAAGTTTCTACGTGAACGTTCGATATCTGTTGTCTAGTTTAATTCAGCAGGACTATTTGCTTGCCTATTGTCATGGAGTTGTCTGTGTTTCTTTCATAATTCCATGAGATGTAACTCTTAGACAGCCGGATGTCCTGTCCGACAGCAATTTCTTTGGAATACTCGTAAAGCAATTTCATTGTCTTCTGTCATTAGGGTTTTCAACCGTGCTTTCTCTCTTTAATTTACATATTTATTACCGTAATGTTTCTTTCAAAAGATTACACTGTCGTTATTCTTGCAATTTGCGAGACATGTTTTATGCACTGTATATGTAGTACATCATCTCTATATAAAAATATTTTTATTTTTACATTTATGTTTCCGACATCTACCTACACGCAAACGTAAGCACTATTCAGGTTAACATATGAAAAGACTTAGTGGATACTTTGTTTCCAATCCGTCATTAGACTTTAATTGCAGGCTTATCTTGAGTTCAGAATGCTGAGGTGCAGATCAAAGTCTAGATCGTACACTAACAATAGTTACCCGGATATAAAATATTTTCAGTTCCAAGAAAATCAGTCGGTTGTTACGGAAGCAATTTCAAAATTTGTTTGGTCACTTCTAATTCAAGCTGGAATAATGTTCAATTAATTTTCTGTCATGATTTTTTAATAATAAAATCACATATCCTAAATTTGACGACGATTTCTCCATTTGGGTATATTAGAACGGTTTTCATTGCTGTGCGGTAGACTAGATTCATCGTGTTGAGGAGCATCGGTTTTACCAAATTGCGGTTTTCGAAAATTAAAATGTCTCGCATTTCTTTCGTCTACACAGGTTTCTGCTACCTTTAGATTACACCTTGGCAGGTGAACAGATCGGTGCGGTGAGCTCATGACCATAACACGTTAGTTATAGCACCCGCTGTTTAGATGAAAATTTGTGATTTTCTTTTTGTTGTCAATAATGGGGGACGAAACACCTAGAAAAAACTACTCCGAAATTATTTCTTTACCTTCTGCATCTTCTCTGACATTGAGTTCTCAGTACGCAATACTCCGTTCAGGTTTTTTATTTCATCTCATTGGATGATTTTAATCATATATTTAATCTATTGCAAATAGCTTTTTGATAAGTTTACTTTTGTCAGGAATACCAATCATCCATACATCTTTAAAATATCTTTTTAAACCTTAGTTATACTTGCAATGGAAAAGATTGTGAAAGAATACAATTAAACGGTGTAAGACATAGGATTATCAGTTCAAAAGATATTTCTTTCTTCACTTAAATTCAAAATTCTCATAGTGAGCATCCTCACGAGTGTGTTATCACCAATTTAGAAAAAATATTTCCTTTTTAGAAATAACATACAATGCTTTTTCTTTCTCCAGATCATTCCTGCGAGAGTCACTGTATCACAGAATATTGTGAAAGTCTATAAATGATTGTGTGCTTTATTCCTGTTCTTCCTCATGTAATTCATAAAGAATTTCTCACTTTACACTCACGAATAGCTAAGATCCAGAGATGATGAAGACATTCAGAATTCTCAGAAGTGAAAAACGTTCGGTCGACCGAGCGCAAGCACCCGCAACAACACTTACACGCACGCATACGAATTCAAACGCACGCACACGTTCCGAAACACACGAACATACACATGCATACGCGTGCACATACACACATGCACACGCACGTACACACACATTCGCACCAGGACAAACCTCGCGCGCACAAGCACAAACATACGCGTACAGGCACGTATATGCACGTATTGCACGTACAGGCATAACTATATACTTGTAGACCAATTGAAAAATTGAAAAATATATACACATACACATACACGCGCACGCACACTCGCACACTGCCACACGAGCCTCAGAGGCTGCAGCGGCTCTCCGCAAAGGAGGTGCCTCGGGCGACGTCAGATGGCCGCCGCGTCCTCTGACATAGCGTCACCGCGCGCCTGCGTTAGCGAAGAAGGCGCAGTAGCGGGAGGATTGTTAATAAGTAGGTGAAGGAGGACTGGCAAGAGAGTGGAAAGAGGGGAAAGCCTTGGAGGACGTGGGAGAGGGAGAGAAAGGGATGCTGGTGGCACCGTGGTGGAAGAGGGGTAGAAAAATAAAAAGAAGTGGTGATGAAGGAGTAAAGGACAAGGAGAAATAGAAGAAGGGGCGAGAAGCAGGTGTCGGGAAAGAAACGTTGAGCAGGTTAGTGAGTGAAAGGGGTATGGAGTTCGGAGATGGAGGACGGGATGGCGGTTCCTGCAGAAGAGGCAGGTGGCATTCGAGCTGAACTGCAACGGGAGGTGTGGGTAGCAGGTGGGAGGATTCTGAGTTGGCCTGCATTAAAACGAACAGTAGCGACAAGCAGGTGTTGATGGGCGGAAATTAGGTGCTATTTGGGAGGCAAGAAGAAGATGGTACGCGCTGGAGGCGTGAAACGGTGGATAACGGAGCTGGCTTCAAGAGCGATAAATAGCCGAAGGAGGCAGTGAATGCGAGTCTGAAGAAGTAATCGAGAACAAGGAGGCACTCACGTCAGGCAACCAAAGTGTGGGCAGCATAATTTGGACGGTGGCAACAGCGAGCGAGGCATCAGGTAGAATCAACCAAAGTAAGAAACGATCGCCAGAAAAGGTGAAGAAGGAGAGACAGAGAGGGGGAGACTAAGAAGTAAGAGGAGAAAGGCAGATGAGCAAAACAGGTCTAAATGCAGGAGACAAAACAGAAAATTGGCAATTGAGTTTGCCTTAGGAAAAGGAGATAAGAGAGGGCAGGCCGATAGTTTTCTACAAATACTTTAAAACAGGCTAAGAGGATGTACGGTTGTAGTTGGCGGACAGGAGACCGGGCCGAGAAGCAGCCAATTATGTGCTGAAGGCACAAGTTGCACGCATGTTGCTATGCACAGACAGGGACGACGGCGTGGCATGGGCCGTTAGGTATTAAGAAAAGATGACAGGTAAGACGAAGCAGCCGAGTGTTGGCTCCCTGGGAGCAGGTGTAGGTAGAGTGAGAGAGGGAAGGAACTGAGGAGTAAGAGAAGCGGGACAGAGGAGCAGGACAGAGGAGCAGGACAGAGGTCAAAATGGAGAAGGGGAGTGGAAAATACTGCGGTTAAGTTTGCGGTTGGAAATAGAGAAGAGACGAGGGCGGGGCGATATTTTTCTGAGAACATCAGATTGGGCCGACAGAAGGTAGGGTTGTAGACGGGCCCAAGAAACGGTATCGACAGGCGAACAAGAATTTATTGAAGGCACAGGATACCATGTATACTTCGATTTTTCTGTAGTGGCTGATGACATTTAGTCATTGTTACACCTCCTGCCTTATAAAATAATAGTTTTAATTAATTCGCGAACGTCCTTGTCAACGGGGCTCGTGGCGTCAGAAATGTGTTTGCAAGATTCAATTTATAAAGCAGGAGGCGAAACAATGATCTAATGTCGACGGCCATATCGAAAATCCAAGTCCAAGGCTAGGAAAGACAGCGAGGAGTGGAGCTGGGGGCCGTCAGGCTGTGACAAAATTCGGGCGGGCTGCGGTTGGGGCGGTGGCAGGGGCGGGGGAGGGCGGGCTTGGTCGCGGGAAAGCGCGGCCCGTCGCGCCGAGGGGGCGTGGCGCGGAGAGCGCGCTCGGAGCCGCTCGGACGCCGCGCGTTACGTAAATGTCACGGGGTCTTCTCCGATTCCAGCAGCGGCCGCCGAAGGGCGCTCTTGCGGCCGGTCACGGCGAGCGATGGGGCGGCGCGGAACGCCACGGGACCGGTTCTCCGCTCCCTCACGGGATTCACGAGAATCGCTCGGCCAACGCGGACCATCGCGAGATGGCGAATGACACTCGTACATTGATAAAGATCTTTAAAGCTCGCCTACCAAATGGGGAGGGCCAACAGAGGACCCAGAGAAGTTTTTTTGATCTCTATCTTCCTTTAGGCCAGGAGACGAGAGGTGGTTCAAGGTATCATTGCTGTTGTCCCTGCAGAGCACCTAACCGGGAGGGCGTAGGTTCGAGTCCCGACGGTGGTAGGATTTTCGACACTAGCTAGATAGGTAGGTCGAATTCAGTCACTGTCTGGAGGAGAATTCCAGCGGCCGGCTGCTCTGATCGATAGTTTGCCGTGGTTTCTCCGATCAACACCACGCGAATGCCGGGGCAGTATCCTAACAAACGGCCTATGGGCCGCGCGCGATCATTCCTTCTTCATTCCTTGTCCTATCCTCACCCTTACATACATATACTACTTTAATGCACTACAGTGCCAGACATGCCGGGAGTCCGGTCGGGAGGTTAGAGCTTGTCGTAACTAGGACGGTGCCCCACTAGTGGGAGGTACCTAATTGGAGAAAACTCCGCTGGCGGATCAGAAGGTCGGCACCAGATCTCACCATCCAGCGGGGTAAGATCACCGCCACCTTCCGAGGATAAAACATGCATTATAGTTACGGGGCTAATGACCTTAGCAGTTGACACGGAATCATCAATAGATCATTTCTTGAGGCAATACGTTCCCCTTTCATCTTTCTTCTATTAAAAACCTTTCTTAACCCTAAGTGATAGTTCCTAGGCTTATAGAAAGTTTACAAAACAAACCGTCGCCATAAGTAATGGCTTCTTGGAAACGCCGTCATATAGGCAGGCTTGCCAATAAATTCGTACTTTAGTATCAGTCGATGTAGAAAAAGGATGTCCATTTTGAGCAACGTAGTAAATTATGAGCTAGATCTTCACTAAAATGGACATGGAGAAAACAACCGCAAGTACAGAAAATCTTCAAGATATATGTGCCTTTGTCACGCCTCAAAAAACTGAAAAGGTTTTAATACTATCTTGCATAAAAAGGTGTAATATATTTAAACAGACTAATAGCATTATTTATTAAATTCAAAATTTTTTCATTCAATAGTTTGGCAATTTATTCTTGAGTCTACCGTTTACCCATCGCTCTGTTGGTGTTGGTGTTCTCCCATTGGTGTTCACTGAGGGTCGGAATGACATTGGTATGCGACTGTTAAAACTAATTTATTTTGTTTTATCTTCTGACATTTCTCATTGATATATTGACGCTTTATATCTTATTACTTAGCAGTCATACAATTAATTTATGTCAAATTTTTCGGTAATTTATAGACGCCCAGACGATGGTTTTGTTGTGACAATAGGACGTTTTACACAAATGAATGAAATTGATTCAATTACGCTCTCCAGCCTCATCATATTCGTCGACTTGCACATATACAATATTTGAATTTGCAAATATATAAGTATGTATGCAAATAATATATGTATATGCACATATACCTATATTTGCATTTGCAAACATACACAAACACGTTTTTCAAAATAATATTTTTCTATTGGCAACGGGGATCAATGATACCATTATATACCATTCACTATACCATTGGTGTATTTATATATAATCTATATATTTACATGTTATTTTAAGCAGATTTTTCACAACCTTACACAATACAAGCTAAGCAGCGGCGAAGTGTTAAGATCGGAATTCCCAAACCTCCCAAGAGGCTGGCGCTGCCGAACAACAAAGAACGCGCGCTTGCATGACTAGTTGGCAGACGCCTGTCGTTTTCTCTGATTTGTACAGTCATGGAGCACGGTCCTGAGCTTTTGCTATGTAAATAGACAACGTTCCACCCGGAAGCACTTCTACTTCACCTTTGCCCAACTTCTGCCTATTGCAATCTACTGAAGCACACTGCCCTCGAACACGAGACTCCGTATTGCATTTAATGCGGTGAGGAAAAAGAACAACCCAAGTGTGGCGATTTCTCCGTCAACCCCTTTTAGCGAAAAGGTCATGTTATTGCAGAGAGCTCCTTCTACTGGTGATACTAGGTATTGTATCAGGAGACGCACTGTAATGAGCTAAGAATTACTTCATCATAGCCAGCATAAATATTGGTTTTATTGCGAAAGGTATAATGAAATCTCCCTTGTGGACCAAACAAGAAGCATAATTTCAATTCGCAGCAACCAATCCATGTTGATTGGGTGTACATCTGAACACCACATGACGGACCAGCCAAGCGTTCGAAGCCAAGGTACTCGCCAAGTTGGTAGGATTTCTGAACTCTAGAACACAATCAATGACCACCACATCGTGCTTACAACTTTGAGGAAGAACTTCGACAAAAGTAAATTCTACGACAATTTTCTCACTTATTATACCAAACATTTGCAAGCTAGGATCACCTTATCAGGTAGAAAATTGCCGAAGCGGAAGGAGCACATAGATTTTCTGTTGCGAGTATGGTATTCAATGATACCCAGTTACGCACACAGAGTCATAAGAGACACCTTCCATTTTATTACAACAGTCCAGTTTAGAAGAGGACACACGAAAGATGGTACAAGAACATAGGTCCACTTTCTAGCGAATATTCATTGCTTTCCCTTGTGCATCGATTTGGATTTACATATGTCACATCGTTTACGGGTGACCTTTCCTTCTGGTTTTCAATCCATCATCTCTAACTTCAGAGCACTTTCTATTAAACCATTTTTGAATTTCATCATTGTTCTCCCGTAACTTTCCTGGAACATCCTACAAAATCGCAGGGGGGGTGGATTAGAGGTGAAAACCATGTCCTTTGTCCCACATTCCTCTAAACAAACATTAAGAAACAATAGTTCACGGCCGCAAGTCTGCATCTGCGGGCGTAGGCCGGCCGAAGAGGGACCTCCGAATGCTGTTCACCTGCCGCGGGGCGGGCGCGCCTTGTTCTCATAGGCGGGCGGGCGGGCGCGGCGTTTGCCTAGGCGAAAGTCCGTCCGCGACCGCCGCGAGGTCTCGCGCGCCGCGCGGTGTCAGGGCCGGCCGGCCGGCGGGCGATGCGCGCGAGCGCCTTCACTTTGTCAGTGCGTTCACTCCGCGCTCCGCATATGGACCCCGGCAGAGCGCTCCACTGCGCCGCGGGGCGATTCACGCCTGCCTTTCACGCGGGCCCTCGTCCGCGATTGCCGACAGGCACTTGCTTCATTGCAGGGGAGTGGACCCGCCACGGATCTCGGAGTTCTCGCGAAAAACGTGATGATGGAAGAAGTAAATAAGACGAACCGTCATTTCATTTCACACGGAAGATTTCTTTTCGTACTTATACATGATGTTGTTTTGTTCGGAAATACGAGTAGACGTGTAGGTTTTTCCATCTAAGTTCACGATTTTCAGGGAGGTTTTTCCCGAGTATTTGGAAATTGTTTTGAAAATGGCACGTTTTGTTTTTCATCTCTTCATATAAAACGTTAGTAAGAAAGATGTAACGCTAATTTCTCCTTGACGGTTCAACCGATATCAGCCATTTCTGAATCATTAGCAGATCATACAGTAACTTAGGATCTTACATTTCTTTGTTTGTCTGTTATCAACGAGCGGTTATATTTATTGATGAATAGATAGACAGATAGATAAATAGATAGATAAACAGACAGATAGATCATACAGAAATTGCAAGTCATCCAAAACAAATTCTTAAGATCCATCACCCAAGCCTCCTGGTTCGTCTCCAACAAGCAACTTCACACCGAATTTAACATCAAACCTATCACTCATCATATTGCCTATCTCGCCAATAACGTTTACTCGAAGTGGCAGTTAATCAACCAAAACTGAAATCTCAAACTAGGTAAATATTCAGGAGGTCAGACTCGAATAAAACACAGATATCCGTTACATGCATTCTTGGACATTTCAACATTATAGAATAAATAATGTGCTCTGCAAGTCCCCTCGTCAGATGTAGTTTAGTGTTAGTTACTAAGTTAAAGTTGGATTGTAAGCCAGCAAATGCAAATGTAAAGTTAAACATACAATAAACTTTGTAATTTCATCCAAAATATACATTTAAAAAAATTAAAATGATAGATAAAGATGATAAAGCAATTAATGTTTGCCTTATCGCCACATCGAATGATCGGTTGCCTTATCGACAACCCGGCAGACATGTGTATGTTAATCTCGGGACGAAACAGAGCCCCTGTCAGAAAGGATTTTCGATTTTGGAATTCCTATTTGGTGTAATTACTAACAAACCTATGTCAGTAAATAAATGTTAAATGATGCCCATTTAAACGTAGATCTCAAGAACCAGAATGATGACGAAAAAGTCTGTAGGATTCACCTGTTTTTAGCTTACGCACATCGAGTGCTCAGATTTGAATTATGCTGAATATATATTATGTTGAATCTCAATTGTTAAATACTCATATGTTTCTTAAAGAGTCATACATAAAAAATCTATCTACGTGACTGATACTATTACAATATGGTTAATTTTATAGTTTTGAAATATGCTTTTATTTATGATTGCACAAAATTTTATTTTCATTTTTCTACCAACTTACTTTTACTCACTCTCTACCCCCAAAACGTCAGTTTTTTTCTTCAATGATTTAATGAGCTCCGCCGTCCATAAATGCTTTACTCTCGTTCTGTTGCAATGATAACTGTTTTTCGACTGAGTAAATTTGAAGAATGAAAATTTATGTAGAAGGTCGTCAAGTAAAACCTCCGCTTTAGTTTTTGACTACGTACTCCCAGTTGCTTCCATCATAACTTTATTTCTTACTTTTTTACTTGCAAATTATAACAGTTATTATAATAACAAGAGTGAGAGACAATCCTTTAAAAATGACGAAATGTAATTTTATGAAATATTTCACGTTTGTCAGGCCCTTTTCATCAACTTTTACCAAAATAATTTTAAAATATTGTTTGTGAAACGCTGTAGTACTGCTTTTTTTATTTATTTTCTTTTGGATAGACAAATACAAAGATCAGTGTTTATGGTACATTATACATTTGATATGATTGCTTATATCTACTTACAATTAACGTACACTAACCTTACTAAAAATCTTAAAATACAACTTACATCACTAATGGGTGGTAGAGGTATCTTTATTTAAAGATTCTTTGGGCCGAGATCTGAGAATTTATTAAGAAATGTATGGAAAGGAAATTTATTTATAAAAATATTTATTTAATTAAATTAAATATTTTATTTATAAAAATATAATGTGGTTGGTTATCGGTTCTAGATGGAATTCTTTATGGAGTTCTGCGTTGGAGATTCCAGGGGGCATTCGTGATGATGCGGAAAAAACTGATTTTGAATTACTTGGATTTTTTTCGTATTAGATTTGGCTGCGCTGATGCATACTGGGTATGCATATAATAGTAGTGGTCGTATGATTATTTTGTATAGCAGTAAGGGAGTATTGTACGGTAGCTTCGCTGATCTATTTATTATTGGCTTTAGTTGGTGTAATTTAATGTTGCTTGTATAACTTTATTGTCAATATGGTTTTTCCAGTTGAGACGGGTGTCTAAAAACGGCTTAGGTATATTATGGGTCTGTTATGAGGATGCCAAAATACCGATTCTGGATTCAATTGTAAGGGAGGTGGGCACATGAAAGATCTTCCCATCTCGATCAGGTTTTTGTCCAGTTTCCCTGATCCATTGAGCAAAGGCTGAGATGGCCCCTTGTTTTGCTTCTGGACGTAAATGTAGCTTCACTGTGCGCACGTTTTCTTGAGCACTCCTTTTGCTTGTAGTTCATTTACTGTTGAAATTGATTTTCTATAACTCGGGAACAAACATTTTTCAAATATTTTTATTTTTCTAAATAATTATTTTAGAAAATTCATTTTTTCGTTTTCTATTTTCATTGTTTCTAAATCTTTTTTTTTCTGGGCCTCAAGAAAATGTGAGCAGATAAATCTATTTCCACACACGTCATATACAGTTTTTAGTGTTTTTTTGACAAATAAATAAATCTTAGGGAAGATAATTTAGCTCGTAGCACTATCGGCTGAGGTCATAAAGATCTATGTATTTTCCTCCACAACTTCAGCGCCTCTCTGCGCTGTGTAAAAGGATAGATGCACGTCGAGGCATTTAGGTCGTAGCTCGCGCACGAATCATCAGCAGCTCGTCTCGTCGAGGCAATTGCATCAAGAGGAGCCTCTTTCCTCTGTGGTTGAATCCTACAGGTGTTGCACAATAATGCGTTGTTGAGAAAAAATAATTTGTATTTCAACCAATTTCAGATGTCTACCTGAAAAAATATCTAATTTTCCCTTCAGCGTAAAGTACTACATGACGGACATGTTTTTCACTTAACAATAAAATTAATAATTAAGGCTATTTTGTGAATGAAATTATTAGACTCTTCTGAGGGGAAAAACGCGTAGTATTATCGTAAATCAATAATTAGCGTTTTGGCGATCAACACTTTTTATCTATAATAGTCTCACATTCTACAAGCTGGTGTCTACGAATAAATCGTTCTTAAATAATTGGACACTCCACCACAACAGTATTGAAACGTCACTTACAAATAAAGCAAAGCCATTCCGCAATAGTACGTTCAGTACGACATCCTGCATTTTGAACCAGATTCAAAGTCATAAGAAAGCACAATTTTCTATAATTTCAACATTTTCTAATTAGTTACTTGAATATTATATTAATATTTGTTTCTTGTAATGGTAAACTTGTCTTTTGTTATTAATAATAAAGTTTACAAACCAAACTAGAATTAATTTCCTCTATGAATATCTTACTTAATTTAATTGTCGTAAATGAAATCATTCCAGGTGGGAATGATATTAAATTTGATCATTTTCTGTATCCCAATTTGACAATATAATTTTTCGACTTGTGTTTCTTTAATAATTATGAGTTTATTATAGTATTTCTTCGCGAAATAGTCACGCTAAATATCAATATTGGTTTAAAAATTTGCTATTAATCTATTAGCGAAATAATGCTTAGTTGATTTATCGGTAACATTCAAATCATCCATGATATTACATATAATTAATCATAATTTCCCTCGAAATATTCACTAGTATTCATTCCTCCAGCTCCGGTTCGCCTATTTGAATAAAATATAATTTTGAAAAAGAAACCACATTTATTGGTTCAACATTCTGAACCGAAATCTCCCCTAGTTTTTTTTCTGGGCCGCTTAGAGTAACCGCGGAAAATTTTGCAGCAATCGCTTTAGTGGTTCAAATGTCTCTGTAGGTCTTACGCAAATGCATTCCTTTTATATACGGAATAAATATTTTCGAACAGGCAGGTATAAACCCAAAAGAAAAATAATGTCACCAATGAATAATGCAAGGAATAATGCTGATAACATTGAAATTCTTAAAACTACTTCCGAAAAACAGTTCAGATGCTCCTGTAAAACTTGAATTATCTCATAAATGTTCATGTACGAAAAAAACAATGAAAACTATATTCTCTGGATTAATACAATGTTATTATGAATCCCAGCTCTCGAAAATCAATTAATGGCAAAAAACAGATTAAAAAATAGAAAAAAAGACCTACGTATTTTCAGCTGGGAAAGAGAACACTGAGTATATTTCAATAAATTTTTTTTGGTTTGAGCTCTTTAGGATACCCATGCTGTAACATGAAGTGACAATCGGCTTGAGATAAGAAAGTAAGAAGATCAAGAGATGGATGAACGCGTGAAATGAAAGTGAAACATGAAATCTTCTCAGAAACTAACTGCTGTGATAAAAAACTTGAAATACACAAGCAAAACCGATATCGGATTCTCAAATCGAATGAACACCTAATGAACCACACAAGAGGGATTGAATTTAATTTCATTTGTATTATACACCCTCCCAAGAAATTACGAAATATCAGAGAATACAAAGTACCAATGAATACAAAGAACCAGGCGTTGCGGGCTTGGACACCGAACACATACATGTAACAAGTTTTGAGGTTACTTCACTGCTCCATCGCGCGTCCTGCGACGGGCGCTTGCTTCACGGGCGACCGCCCAGCTGATGGGCGGCGGCGGCGGCGGCGGCGGCGGCGGCGGCGGCGGCGGAGGCAGCGCGGGCTGTGTGCGTGGCGCAACGTGCGCTCGCCCACGACAGACGGCGCACTCCAGAACTACTAAACCACCCGAAGGGCGTGCAGCAAAATAAATAAATAAAAACAATAAATAAATAAATAAATAATGAAAAGAAAATAATAAATAAATAAATAATAGTGAATACGAAAAGAAATAAATCAATAAATAGTGAAAACAAAAATAAATCAATAAATCATGAAAATAAAATAAATAACATAAGGACCGCCGGTCCACATAGCCGAGATCGCTAAGACAGTAGTGCCCGTGGCGATCTCGTACGGAAGAATCGCGGGTTCGAAGTCCCTTCGGGTATGGATGTGCTTGTGAATGTCTGTATGTGTGTGTCGTCCTTTCACTCCCCATTATCATCATCATTTCATCTTTCATACCGCCAAGGGCTAACAACCCTGGGGGATAAAAATGGGATCCAGCTAAACGCTGATGTCTTGAAAAATTACATGCACCTGCCACCTAGGTAATGTTAATGAGCCCTGTTAAGTGCAGGGTGCATGCACGCGTGGTCCAAGACGACCTGTTCGTGGGCAAAAAAATAAGGTCCTTCTTGAGAAACTTTTGAAAATTCAGTATTGGCTTCAACACAAAATACTCCAAAATAAAGATTCTGTAATTTCCAAGGCTGTAACACTGAGCGTCACAACAACGGAATATTAATTAATAAATTATCTAAAGTGTCTTTTAGGTGTTAGAGATGATCGTAGATGATGTCTTCATGGGCAACTGTACGAGTAAACTGACGCCTTAAAGAAACATCTACATGTACTACATTATAATACCGCTAAGTGGGATAACATTGTGAGAAAGAATATATATATATATATATATATATATATATATATATATATATATATATATAAGGCTGAAAAAGAGCTTTTTCAATTTGTTTTCCACTTATGATTTCGGGAAAGCAAGAAATTACATGAAATTTTTTTTATGGTGGAAAAATTTTTACATGAAAGCAACTTTTAAAAACTAGTTGAATTAACTGCTGGTTCATTACAATGTTTCTTTTCTTTCTTTATTCGGCGCATGAATACTCAGTGCAGTGTAATTCTGTAAGTGGTCAAGTGTCTGATCTATCCAGAAAATTCTTTAACAGGTCACTAATATCTTATTGAAAGGGTAAAACTACTTGTACTTATTGCACTGAGTAATTCAGTATTATGTCACAATTTAATGTGCTTCAAAGATTGCAAAAGTATAGCATTATCTTATCAATTACTACTGTGCATTTTAATGTTGTTTTTCTATTTGATAGAATCATGCTTTATAATATAAGAAAGTATTACTCTGTGGCATGGTCTGCGACATTGATTGCACCATCTAAATCAATGTAGAAAGTCTGGATGTAACTTTTATATCTAAAAATAAATTATGTGTTTAAGGGCGAAACACTTCGGCCCTGCAGGCCATAAAAAATAAAATAATTATTTTATTAGTATTTTATTGTATTCCAAAAGAAGAGAAATTTGTGCTGCTTCAAGTCACTAGTATTTTTTTATTTTTATTTTAGTCACTCGAAGTATTTCCATTGAATCCTTGATATTAATATTTTCGTAATTACGCTTTTCTTGAGACATACATATACAGAAAAAAACTAATATTTAGAGAGTTTAATAAAACAATATCTTAAAATACCCAACGGAGAAAAACTATGACCAATAATTTATCAACAACGGAAATAAAGTTTGCTGTTATGCTATAAAATGCTTTTAGCTAAGCAAAATAAGATTGTACAGATTTGAACTACAGATTGCTAAATCACAGAAAAATTATAAACTTGTAATGGCAACAAGGTATTGAACTTCTTTGTTAAACTACAAACGATTTTGCAAAGAAAGTTAAAATAATTCGTTATGTACTATATTTAAATAAAGAAAATTAAAAATAACTCATTTAATATTTTTTGTAGGGGAGAGGTCGCGGCACGGATTAACAACTCGGCTGCTATAGAGTCGGAGGCCAAACCTAGGTTAAAACGTGGCAACCACTGTATTCCTAGGCTTTATGGTCTTCCTAAGATACATAAGCCCGACGTGCCACTGCGCCCCATTGTGAGCGCTATTAACTCCCCCACCCACCCTCTTGCCCGCTATGTGACCGATAAACTGCAGCCTTTGACTGACGACATCAAGTCAGCTGTCAGGAATTCGGCCCACCTTATTGACATTCTTAAGGAGCTCCGCATAAATGACTCGGACATCCTCGTCAGCTTCGATGTCACGTCTTTGTTCACTATGGTTCCAGTGGACGAGGCGGCCACTGTCATACGCAGAAAACTTTGCTCCCGTGGGCTCACGTCGGAATGGGCCGACTTAGCTGAGTTCTGTCTCACGTCCACTTTCTTCCAATACCGAGAGCAATTATATGCTCAAGTTGAAGGAGCGGCCATGGGTTCTCCCCTCTCTCCAGTTGTGGCTAACCTGTTTATGGAGGCCTTTGAAACGGAGGCCCTGGAGAATGCCCCACTAAAACCAACTGTTTGGCTCCGGTACGTGGACGATACACTAGTAGTGTGGCCCCACGGTCCTCACACCTTAGCTGACTTCCTCCAGCACCTTAACAACACACACCCTAAGATTAAGTTTACGATGGAGGTGGAAAATGAGGGAAAATTACCTTTCCTTGACGTGCTGGTGAGTCGGAAAGCGAACGGTAGACTAGGACACAGTGTTTACCGTAAACCCACTCATACAAACCGTTATTTGCATGCCGGCTCTCACCATCACCCGGCAACTAAACGGGGGGTTTTGAAAACTCTGGCCATCAGAGCAACTAGAGTGTGTGATAAGGAATCGTTGGACTCTGAAATGGAGCTCCTAAAGACCACATTTCGAGCTAACGGATACAGCGCTAGCGCTGCCAACCAAGCGGTACGGCAGGCTACGACCACTTCCAACACGGTCGATATCACCACACCTAGTGACAATACCAACCAAACTATAGCCACTCTACCGTATATACGAGGTGTCACCGATAAGATTGGCAAGCTATTGAGCCGCTTTGATATAAAGACGGCCTACAAAGCCCAGGAAAAACTTGGGCAAAAGCTTGTACGCGTGAAAGATCGCGTCCCTCCCCTTATGTCATCAGGGGTATACGAGATCCCATGCAGCTGCGGCCATAGTTACATTGGCGAGACGGGACGCACAGTAGATGAACGCCTCCGGGAACATATTCGTCATTATAAATACAATAATACGAATAAATCGGCCATAGCATTGCACGCATGGAAAACTGGCCATGCCATCTTATTTGATGACACCCGCCTCTTAGCCAGAGAAGACCGCTGGGGTACGAGGAGGGTAAAAGAGGCGGTGGAAATAATTAAACACCCGCGTAATCTTAATGCTGACCAAGGCATTCGTCTTCACGATGCCTGGAAACACCTATTTTACCAGGACGTCCGGTCTCGAACGGACGCGGTCCTAGCTGCTCCCCTACGTCCGGTAACGGACGGAGCGCCGTCCGTCAACAGCGCCCCGCGGAGAGCCCGGCCCTGATTGGCCGGTGCACTCTCTCCGCATTGGCCGACCACCCGGCCAACCGGTACACAGGTAGAAGGGGAACGTAGCCCCATATTAACCCGTGCACAGTACAACTCCGTGCGTGTGTGTGAGCAATTTTGCTAGTGAGCTGATTGGAGATAAGCCGATAAGAAGAGAAAGAAGCTGATTGGATAAGCGGCAGCGCTGATTGGTCGAGCGTTGGAGATAGCTGATAAGAAGAGAAAGGAGCTGATTGGTCAGAAGGCTGCGCTGATTGGTCGAGCCTTACGAGGGCGGCGGGCCGAGCGGTGAGCGCCGATTGGTCGAAAGGAAGGGCGCTGATTGGTCAAGTAGTAAGAAGCTGATTTGCTATAGCTGATAAATAGCAATATTCTACCAGAAGAAACAATTAAGTGAGTAACTGAGTTCCGCAAAGAACATACATCTTAAATTGCGCGTAAATCAAGTAGTGGCAATAACATTGAACTGTAAGAGTATTTGATATATTGAACTGAGTTTTCTGAAGACCTATATTTTATTGAAGACCCTGGAAGATTATACTTAGATTAACAGGAAAATTAGTTAACAGAGATAAATTGAAAGTAAAATAAGATCTTGTAAATAATTTGTAAATACTGTAAATATTAGAACTAGAAACACCTCGAGATAACTTTTTCAATTATAATCTGAAACTACAACCAGATTAAACTAAAATTAAAATCATTAATCATTGTCCGAAACTGAGGGAAAAAACACTCCCCCACCAGAAGCAATCCCAAATGCCTTTTGGCAATACGTCATTCATGCAACAAACCAAGTATGAATACCCCGAAATCACATCACTCAAAAAGCATTGACGCTGCATGTAGTAAGCTACCAGCATCTTCATTTTTGCATATCCCTAGGACAAACAGTGAGGATATCTCAATCGGCCCAAAAAACATACAACAATCAACTCATGTAATCTCATCAGATTCAGAGTTAAAAAGCATCAAAAAATCAACTGACACACAAATTAAAAATCTATCAAACCAAGTGAAAATGTCTACTCATAGACAAAAAACGCAAAATCAAGGTCCAGTACATTTAATACCACGAGTCATCATTACAAATAAACAAGATACAGGAGATAGTATCTTTGAACAAAATCACACCAAAAATAGCCCAAATGAACAAACTACATCCAATGTTGACATTGAATCAAGCACAAGCTCTAACTCAAATGGAAATAATTCAAAACATTACTCAATTGAAGAAAACACAACCAACGAGCAAGACAGCTCAAAAGAATCGTGGTCCTGCCCCAAAAAGTTCTTTAGAACTCGACACAAATCACCGACGAAGCAAATCCCGACTGCAAACAAATTTAATATTTTAAATGAAAATCCCGATCTCATCATAGAAGATCCAACTCCACCTGAACAATTACTGCCAGAAGAAATAGACACTACATCATCTAATCAATCTCACAACAATAACGAAGACACTGATGTTCGTAAGCAAACTAACTCCAACAAAAATTCGCAAAATAGTTTAGGAAACAAAAATCCAGATTCCAATCCATTGGAAGCTTCTATATAGATAAAACAACCATCACAAATCCAACTGGGATTATCAAATTTCTACAAGCACATTGTCAAAAACCATTATTTGCCCAGATAACGACACAAGCACTGATCCTCAGACCAGGCAGCATTGATGATCATAACACAATCGAAAAAATGCTGTCAAATACTAGAAACTATACTGAATTAGCTTTCTACTTCCACAGAGCTACACCAGAAAGGAGATACAAACTAATGATCAGAGGATTAGATATAAATATGAACTGTGAAGAGTTACGCGCTGAAATTCAAGCTTCAGGAATCAAAGTCCACCACCTTAGTGAGCTCAAACGAAAAATCTATCGACAACAAATTAGTACCCCTTGGCATCTACGCAATTGAATTTAACCACAACCAAATTACAGAGTTGAAAAATATTAAATATTTAGCACACTATAAAGTACAATTTGAGGAGCCAAAAGACAAACACAGAATACCCTTCTGCGTCTTATGTGCCTCCTGGGGACATACCAAAAATGGTTGTAGAAGACCACCCAGATGCATGGGATGTGCTGGGGATCATTCCTCGATAAATTGCCCAATCACGGATAAACTTAGCACTAAACCGAAATGTGCAAACTGTGCTGGAGACCATCCAGCAAACTACTCTGAATGCCGTTTCCACTTAGAGGCAAAATTGGCCAGGCAACAACAACTTGAAAAACTCAAACAGAGCAGAGAGAGACAGATTATCCAAAACCAACACAACAAAAATATAACTTCAATCACTGATTTTCCCCATCTAACAAAGGCGACAAATACAAATAACCCACCATGGATTAATCAAGATAACAATGATACAAAGAAACAACTCAAAATCCAGAAAATACAGAAAATCTTCAAACATTGAGCAACCAAAGCACAATTGGAGAATTCAAAGAGCTCCTCGACACCATAAAAGGACTCAACCTAAGAAAAATTATAGCAGGCATTAAAACCATAATCAACATATTTAAACAACCAGGAGACATCACTACCAAAGCCTTTACGGCACTTGAAACCATTGCAACTCTTTTCTAAATGGCTCCCATATCAAACAGATTGTATCATATAATATCATGGAACGCGAATGGTACCCTTATAAAAGACAAAGTTCTCATTGATCAATTCTGCGCTGACTACAATGTAGCAATCTTACTACTACAGGAAACCCACCTATCATCAAACAGAAATTTCAATCTAAAAGGATACCATATCTATCGTAATGATAGACAAACTGGTCCAGGAGGAGGCACGGCTATAGCTATAAGAAAATCTTTACCCCATACGAGACTTCCAACACCCCAACTAGATGAAATAGAAGCTACCATAGTAGAACTCGGTACAGTTACGGGGCCAGTTTCCATCATCTCTGCCTATAAAAGCCCCCAAAAACCTCTAACCACAAAAGATCTAAATGCCTTATTTCCAGATGATTCTACAGTCATTATGGGAGGAGATATCAACGCAAAACGTCTTGAATGGGGCTGCCACTGCAATTCCACAGCAGGAGACATTCTGTACCAATATCTAGAATCACATCATTCAATCTCTATTCTTCCACCAACAGGCCCAACCTTTATCTACAGAAACACTCCTTATGAAATATTAGACTTCATTATACACTCTAATTCACTCCTACCCACCACCCCGAGGCCACTCTTTGAACTGCGCTCTGATCATCTACCCATCCTAATAGCTATTTATCTAGAAGCTTTTCCCTACTCCATCCAAACTCCCAACAAAAAGACCCCAGATTGGGCAAAATTTAGAGACAGAATTGCCCACAAAATTAAACTGCAAGAATCTGGACCTCGCACACCTTCGGAAATAGAAACCCAACTTAAAAGTTTAAACTACCATATAAATACTTCCTTTAAAATTGCCTCTAGCCCACAAGCAATTCAAGAAAAAGGAAGCAAATTACCTTCGTATATTCTCCAACAAATTCAACTGAGAAGAAAAGCACAGCGAAAATATTATCGATCGCGAGATCCAGCTGACAAAGCTATTTTCCAAAAAACCAGAAGAGAAGTTTCTAAAATCCTTGCTGAATACAGATCAACAGAATGGGAAAAATTTCTTACTAAGGCAGACGTAAAGGATAGAAAAGATATATGGAAATTGCAGAAAACCCTGAAAAATCCAGCTCCACCAATTACCGCTCTAATCGATCAAAGAAATAATTTAATAACATATGATCCAGAAAGAAAGGCAGAAATCTTTGCTTCAATACTACAAGAGAGATTTACTCCAAATCCAACAAAAACTTATGTAAGAACCAACTATGACTTTGTTCAACTTCCAGATACACTACCCCCTTTCAACGAAATCATCGAAACTCTTCCATTTCAACCATCAGATTCTACTAACGAGGAAGATAATACCATTCAAGAAAATGAACTCATCAATCAAATCAAATCTATTAATCCTAATAAAGCTTGTGGACCAGACTTTATCAGTGGTACAATGATAAAACACCTACCAAAAATAGCTATCAAATCCATTTTACAAATAATGAACGCATGCCTAACCACAGGGTACTACCCACAAATTTGGAAATCAGCATCAATCATCATGATTAATAAACCAAATAAAAATGCTAGAGAGCCAATAAACTACCGACCTATTAGTCTCCTCTCGCACTTATCCAAAATCTTTGAAAGAATTCTACTTCCAAAATTACAAAACATCTAGAAGCCAACAATGTTATACCAGCATCGCAATTTGGTTTTCGAAAGGGCCACTCGTCAGAAATGCAAACGTTTAGACTTGCCTTAGAAATCTCATTTTCACTTTCTCTCCATTGCTCTCTACCAGCCATATTCTTCGACTTCTCACAAGCTTTTGACAAGGTAAATCACAGAATTCTACTAGAAAAATGTATTAAATTCCTTCCTAAACAAATATGCCTTCTTATCCATAGCTACCTCAACAATAGAACTTTCAAAGTTATCTACCAATCACACCGATCCACCTCTAAACCTATCCTAGCTGGTGTACCACAAGGAGCGGTTCTATCTCCTCTACTTTTCTCACTCTATCTCCATGATCTTCCTCAATCCCCTCATGTTACAAACTATCTCTTTGCTGACGATGTGGCCTTCACTTCCAAATTTGCAAGAACAAAAGCCGCAGTTAGAAGACTACAAAACGCTTCCGAAGACTTCCTCAACTGGAGCAAATTAAATGGTCTTTCACTAAATACAACAAAATGTCAAGCAATAATATTCACCTGGAGACATGAAACAACACCGGATCCAATTCAACTTCAAGGAATCACCATACCATGGAGCGACTGCATTACCTATCTTGGCCTCAAATTCGACAACAAACTCACCTGGGCAAATCACTGTAAATATGCTTCACAAAAGATGGGCGCAAATATAGCCCGACTTTATCCTTTACTCAAAGCTTCCTCCATTAAGGAAAAAACTAAATTACTGCTATATACTATGTGCATCCGCAGCGCTGGCACTTACGCCTGCATCTCCTGGGCCACAGCTGCCAAATCAAATACCAACTACTTAAACAGAGCAGAAAACAGATTTATTCGGATTGCATTCAAACCAACTCTCGGCATACCATTCGAAACCTATCTAAAGAAACACAACACCCCAACTATCTCAACCTATATAATCCAAACCGCCTCTAAACAGATAGAAGAAATTTTCAAAAATCCCATACTACAAAACTCTTTCCATAACTATGTTCAATACTTCAATAAAAAACCCTCCCCTGGCCAACTCCCCCTCCCCACTGATGCTCGCTTTCTCATTCCACCTTAATCTACTATAAATTCAACATTATTCTGCAAAAACCCACTTAAAGTCATCTCCTAAATCTTCAATATTATATCCACAAACTCAATAAGCAACTATTCCAAACTTCAACATCAAATCCTATCACACCACGTATCCATACTAACCCAAACAAGAAAAGGGCCGTACTCAAATACTCATCTTTTTATTTATCTCTGTATAAACTGCTAAACATTGAGTTTTCCAGGGCCTCGAACGAGGCAGGACTCACCCAGACGCAGAACCCCTCAACAAAGATCACTGGCGGAAGAGCGCCAATCGGCGTAGGCCGCCTGCACATCAAAATGGCCAACTATGCGAACAACTCCGTGCATTACGCCCTGAGGAAGGTCGCAGAATGGCGACCGAAACGTCGGCACCTTTGCCATGGACGCGGCGTCACCCGGACAGCCAACTTAATATTGACTCCGGCCGCGGAAGCCTACGCTCTCAAAGCTTAACATATTTTTATTTTTTTAATTTATTCATTTAAGGGCGCTTTTAAACAACAGGGTCATAAGCGACCACGAGTATCAATTTACAATTCACATCAGATACATTGATAATTACATAAGATACATACATTTATATAATTATTCTATTATTAATAAAACTTTTGAATGCTTGTACTGGAGGAGATGTAGGTAAAAGGTAAAGGGGGGTCACTATATTAATATGTCAATTTTTAGATAAAGCTTAACATTATAAACTTTTCCAATGTCCATTAAGACGACAGGAAATGCGGACGTGCACTCGTGATGTGGTTGCGGCCCACTGCGCGCCGCGGGCGCTGTCGTCGCGTGGCGGCGGCGGCGGCGCGCGAAAGAGACGCGTGGTGACGCGATGTGACGTTTTTGGCACGCGCCGCCCCGTGAGCGCCGCACCGGAGGACGCCCGGTGAAACCGCGAGGACGAGCGGCGGTGAAGGGTAGAAAGGGACGGCGGAGGTGGCTGTGAAGCAACGTCACACCTTCAGACGACAACAGGTGGTTTGGAATAATGGTTTCAAACTACTAGGAGATGTAGCGGCGTCGAAGATGATCACTTTTTGACAATGTATGTATATATGAAAATGTTTGTACAACGAAGTTACACAATATGACAGTTGCCCCTGATTTGTAGGTACATTTGACGTACAGGTGTTTGGCAGGTACACGTTTGTTTTTGTAGTCGAAGAAGTTTCGTGCGTCTGCCAAACCAGTGCAAAGATGAAATGACTAGCAATCGAATTCGAAATTTTATGAGTAATTTCTTTCGTTATGTGAGATTTCTCAACGCTTGTTAATTGGCAAAAAGTGTCATCGACCGTCCATACATGCCCATTGTAATATAATGAACCAATATGTATATAACTCGACGTACAATATTCACAGCGAAATGGCAATGGCGAATTCACATTCACTTTCAGACCTCTACTCGTAGTACATCAGTAATGATGAAATAAATATCTTCTTTGGTTTTTAACAGTTCGCTTAAAACTCGTTTGACTGGCATTCAGAGAAAGAGAAGACAATTTATGTGAAATATGAACACTTCATTACTCAGGGTGGCTTTGATTTTTTAAATCCTCCTTACAGTCCAAAATTAGTTTCGTTGAGGAAATTATTACTTATTTCTGTGTTACGACAAAATTGATACCATACTCCCTCTTACATCGGGGTGTGTACTATTTCAGCTCTAAAATTAACTTCATATCAGAAAAGTTAAGTTAGCATTATGTTGGAAAATTCTGTAACAATTTGTTAAAATGAACAACTCTGACAATAAAAACATGTGTACGCAAATATTAAGAGGAAAAAATCTGTATATTCCCTATTTCAAGGCTTAACCCTCAAAGGGAATACTTAAATGAGAAGACCGTTGAGAGAGAAGTGAGTATAATATATTTTCTTGATTATTGAATTTCTTTTAAAATTGTACTTCAACTTTCAAATATGTGTAGATGAACATTAATTTCTTGAACGATTATTATAAAAAAATAGAAGCACCGTGTGGTAAGGAACCTTACTGACTGATGTAAGTTGTTTAACTAATCAGAGATGGAAAAAGTACCTCATATTCGATGAGTCGTGAATGCAATAATATACAAAGCGGGGGAAGTTTAAACGAGGCTTAACATTCGAATTTCAATATCTGAAAAGTATGACTTTTCAAAGTAGGAATTATTGCTTATACAGTATGCATTGGCAGTATGTTAGAACAAATGAAATTTACTGTAAATGGATGTTTATTCAATGAAACGCCCGAATTGTAGGAAAACTATCACACCTTCATTAATGACATAATAGGGAGTTGTAGCGCCGCTCGTAAGGTAGCGGACGTTATGCACTAACAGTCACGTGACGGACCTTGAAGTCATAACGTCTTACCTTAGGCCTGAGGTTTGACCTTACACCTTCATAAATAGTACAAGTCTGTAGGAGTCTCTATGGTCACCTTACAAGCGGCAAAATGGCCGCCTAAAAACAGGAAAGGTTGCATTATTCCAACTCTGATAAGCCGATTCTCGCATGTGAGGAAGTTACAATTCTTCCTTACCAACTCCACAACGTTGGCAAGAAATATACGTTGGGAAATATTGGGGAGGAAAGAAATTCGCGAAAAGGAGGTTGAAATCATAATTTCGGTTTAGGTTATGTCTTATGCTTGTAACGAACATTGTTTTAAGATACGTCCTACATTCTCAAGAAAAGCCTATTAAAAATTCCAGACTACTTACCGCGAAGGGCCACAAAATCTGAACCTCCGTGCACAATGTAGATTTGTTACACTCTTGACTCCTATCGTGATTTAAATGTCTCAGCACTAGCCTACTCTTTGATGTATTATGCAGCTTTTTTGTTCAACGCTTGAAATGCTTCATTGGTCATAATGCATAACGCAATGACGCTGTCGCTAAAACTCTTCTGAACATTGTTCATTACGACTGTATAAAGTCGTTAGGCACGTGATCAATAGAGTTTAAGGATGTCTCCTTACGCCTAGCGCTAAAACTCCCTATTGACTTAAGTGTGTTCGTTAAAAGTTGCTTTCCGTGATTCGCAAGGTTGAAATTTTCTGACAGTGAAAGTGTCTGAGGCAAGATGAGTCAGTGGTGCGTCAAATCCGGAGAAACATCACTGGTTTCTGCGCTTGCAAAAGACTACAGTCGCTTGTTTTGCGCATCATTGACCTTCGGCTTGGCAGCGTCCCAGCAGCTGTAGTAACGTGGGCAAGGAGAGGTGACATTGCATTGTTTACATTATACCAACTTGCTGTATGACGATGAAGTTCGCGATAACAAGAGCAGTGTCAGTGCCACAAGTGGGCGTGAAAACTCTCCAAGAATACTTATTTGTCTTCACTTCAGGGGCAAGGCCATTCCTAATTTATGGCTGTTGCAGAAAAGTTTACTAACGTTTGAACTTTAACTTTTTAAATTTTCTACACATATTATAATCACATTCTGTTTTCATTAGACTTTATTTGATTGCGAAGAACGCTAACAATCAGTAACTCCATTTACATCTGTAATGAGAAATCAGAAATATTCCTTATCGACATATTTCATGTAAGAGAGAGATTTACTTTAATTAATTTGTAATATACTTGTTGGTGTTGTGAGTACTTACGTCCAATGTCTGTATGAGGCTATTTTGGGAATTAGCCAATTAATGTTCACATTATCCAAAATGATGGATAAAGTCCATAGTAGAAACAACTTCGAAATGTACTGTGATTTTTAACCGGATGAAGTGCATATTAGCTGAATCTGGTGAGACAAGGGGGTCATTTCATCTTCCACTGTGTCAGTCATTAATTATATTTACATAATACCGCCTAACCTCACAGTAGCTCAGCTGATGGTTTGCTATACACTAACGACATAGCGAGAGCTTTCCGGCTTTCGGCCTTCGTGATGCTAAAAAAAACTGGGAATCTGTTTGACGTGTAATTTCCAACACATTTCACGCCAAAAACATCCTCAGGAAAAATCGGTTCTTTTAGGAGTGTCTCGACAAGAATCGTATCGTTATAGATAGGAAGATGCGCCCAACCTCTTAAAAAAGGTGTACGGTACTACCACGGTCGCGAAAACATCCCGACACAAACCGAACGTCTTTTTTATTATCGATCATGAGAGTGTAAGTTTATTTAATAAGTTAAAAACTTAATGTTTCATTTTCCGTATTGTATTAATATTTTTTGTCGCATTTCCCTTCTTTTACATATAGTGGCATACACAGAGTCTCCGGGGAGGAAACGTCAAAAATTCGAAAATAATCTCTTAAGACAATTCTAAGCATATTTTGTTTAATAAACTACGTGGATATTCCTAATGGTTGAATCGCAATAAGCACTCAAACGTTGGTTTGAAAAATTCATTTCTAGGCAAAAATTTGCATTATAGAAGCACAGAAACATGTAAATTGTTTATTGTTTACAAAATAAATGAATATATTTGTTCAGAAAGAAAAATTAAGCCAGAAATATAAATGCGCCCAATTCACACAATTCGACTTCTTTTTTATTTCTCGCTTAATTTTTCTATTTTACAATTTACAATTTTTACAATTTACATATTACTGGAGCGTTTCTATGCTTCCATAATGCAAATTTTTTCCTAGAAATCATTTTTTCAAACCAAATTTTGAGTGCTTATTGCGGCTCAACCATTAGGAATATCCACGTAGTTTATTAGACAAAATATGCTTAGAATTGTCTTAAGAGCTTATTTTTGAAATTTCGACGTTTCGTCCCCGGACATCCTGTATAATGCTTATAAAAAGTATTGAAATCGTACTGAAGAGCTTTTCTCAAAATCGTCTTATTTGATACTAGATACTAAACTGAACAAGAATTTTTCCCCCTTAATTGATATCCTTTAGCAGCATACCGTCATCTGAGCTTCTGGCCCATTTGAATAGACATTAAATTGATATTAAAGCTACAGGACGGTCACAAAATTACTTTTATTCGTATTTAATCGTTAGAGACTATTCAAGTTATTAATGATGGATTTAATCGCTGGCGTTGTTAGAGACGCGTCTTCTTGTCGTCAGCGACTTGGCCAACCTACATTATTGAATTCACCAGTTATGTCGCAAGCGCTGAGCGAAGCGACGCTTTGCCGTATCGATTGAACCCATACTCTGCCGCGACGTAACAATCTGAAGCCGTTGCGGCTGCGATCCGCGCGCGGAGGTCACGCGCCGCCAGCGCAGCGTCCAGCGCCTTCGGAGACGTTAATGAGCGCGCGGCGCGGCGCGGCGCGGCGCGGCGCGGCGCGAGCGGTCGCGCGGGTTGTATAACGCGGTTGCCGATGGCTTGCGACGGCAGGAGCTATGCAAATGCTGGGGCATCGGCCGTGTGCGGGGGCACTTGTTGCGTCACACGCTCCTTGCTCCGTCGCCATCTCCGCCTCCGCCGCCACCGCCGCCACCGCCGCCGCCACCGCCGCCGCCACCACCGCCGCCACCGCCGCCGCCACCGCCGCCACCGCCGCCACCTCCGCCACCGCCTCCGCCTCCGCCTCCACCTCCGCCAACGCCGTCGCCACCGCCACCGCCACCGCCGCCGCCGCCGCCGCCGCCGCCGCCGCCGCCGCCGCCGCCGCCGCCGCCGCCGCCGCCGCCGCCGCCGCCGCCACCGCCACCGCCACCGCCTCCGCCACCACCACCGCCACCGCCACCGCCACCGCCACCGCCACCACCACCGCCACCGCCTCCGCGGACGAGCGCCGCCTCCGCCGCCGCCACCGCTGCCGCCGCCGCTGGCGGTTCCCACGCGGTCCCGCGGGTTCCTTAGCCAGCAATTACACACGAACAAGTTTGAACATCATAAAGTTAAATAAATCTCCGTATTTGCCCAACGTTCTTCGGGACTGATTCACCTGGACGTAATACTGCTAGAAGTACCTCCACCACCACCACCGCCACCATCTTTCGAGTGGGAAACATTGCCTTGCAATGGAATGTGTAACTATTATAATAATAATAATAATAATAATAATAATAATAATAATAATATATTATATAATAGTAATAATAAATTTTGCCATATGAGAGTTGTCTCTAGTCGATATTTTGACTCATAGTTTTAGCCTTCTTCAGTGTTGGTGCTAACAGCAAACTAATAAAAGAAATTTACAAAAATATGTAATTGATACGACATATGATACATTAACGTGACGTCTAGTTTACGTACCATAAATGTGGGTACACTCCATACATTTTATTAAACCAAATACCCAAGATTTATTTATTAAATGCCAGTGAAACCACGCAAGAATACTTGTAGTTTCAAAATTCGATTCAGGAATTCTCATTATTACTGTGTACTCACGCGAGACTAGACGTTCCGCGTGATTGAGGTCTTTAGGGGCGTATCTCTGTCGTGGTTAAACCACGCCGCGCGGAACTAAGCCGGTTTAAGATCCTGAACGACTCGTAACGTAGGGGCAAAGGCGTTACTTTTTCACCGGCGTCGCGCCCTTCGAATCGTAGCCGTGCCACGTGGAATTGTCGGGCGAGTTATCCCCTTGGGGAGTGATTCCTCGTTTCTCTCGCCGAGAGGGCATTATCCAAGGCCTTTGCCGCGTCAACAGTTTCCAGCACTATAATTCTGGGGTTAATTCGCAGTCTACGGTACTCATATTTGGACTATTCCCGCACGAGAAATGATCTCCCGCCAAATCCTCCAGTCTTCTTTTCTCCTCGCAGTGTCGTTATAGATACATGTCAGAGATAACATCGCAATGGTTGCGGTTCGATACGATGCTATCTAAAACTTGTGGAGCTTTGTGTGCAGTGCGCCCGCTATAAAGCGATGGTATGAAAATTCTTTCCAAATTTTAATGGCACACGTATGTAATCTTGAGACGATTTAAGCAATGTTTGACATCCAAACTGTACTACATATTGATGTGAAAGCAAGACATTATTTCTCACTTAAAATAGTCATTTGGTTCAAAATTTATTTTAATTTCATATCGAAGTATTTTAATACCATAATACTTTTCTCACCTGATCATTTCAGTAATGCAAGTACTTATTCTCACCCTTTATTTTACATACTATACATGACAATAAACGTCATAAAAAATCAAAAAACGACACTTCTTGCAGAGTACGGTTAGTCACAGCCACCTATGTCAATCAAACTTCGTATGATTTTTGTGAAATATTATGTCAAATACTTACTATAAAATTTGTATTTTTTATTTAATAATTTTGTATCATTCAATAAAGAAATTTAAAATCAAATATAAAAATGTCTTTGAATGGAAAACGAAATGTTGCACTATTTTTATGACAATAGGCCATTATATTTGAAAAAAACCTATACTATTTAAAAAATGTAATTAAGGTCGCTCTATAACAATAAGGTCATCACCGACACCTATCATTTGCATAACAGCAATACAAGCAAACAAAGGAATTTTGTAAGAAAATAATTGCCCATTTTCATATTTTTGAACTGGTGTAATAAAAACAGTATTAATTGCAGTGAACAAATATATAAAATAAGGGAAGAGTGCAATATTGGCAAAAACCCCAACAACAAGCAAAGAGAAATTTCAATTACTCCCATGGCAGTAAATAGCAAAACAAATGGCAACAACTAGAGATTTTCCCAGAGGGATTCTGACAAAGCACGTCTCAGCGTCGACCGTGACTATCATAATAAATGAAGCTAAATTTTCCTGTTAGGCACGTCATACGTGTGAAGAGCGGTAGCGTTTTAGTATGAAGGTGTTTGTGAATTGTTTACGTGAGGGTTTATAGCTTCCTTAACTTCGCTGTCTCATAAAATGCCTGCGCGCCTATTTGTTTCTAATTTAATTTGAACTCCAGAGCGTAAGCGCGAGATTAGCATACTATTAATGGGGCAAGATTGTGATTTAGATATTCGTGTTGGCTCTGCCTTACCATTACCTCGTCAGTCCACTACTATTTTGTAGATCACTTGCATGGTGAATAGATAGAAATATCAGATCGTGCTGTATTGTTATTGTGAGAGTGACTAGGCAATAAGAAAACATCTACGAGCTGTTAAACTTTGAAATTGAAAGGATTGTCCTATCAGATTATTTCCTTATTCAGAGCAAATAGAGCATTGCACTTTGTTAGGAATGTGAGTTCGAAAACCCACAACCTACAAGCTGCTTTTACCTAACGATTGTCACAGAAGGCCAAAACCCTACGGATTGCTACGATTATTATAACATGCTTAAATTATTTATCATATCAAAATTTCTCGGTAAACCCACGTTCTCTCAGTCACCAACACCTGTTGCTCAATGCATTATAAGAAAAAAAATGAGATATTCTTTACAATTATATCCAATCCTAATGTGTTTCCGAAGGTTCACACCGGTACATAAATTAATGCATTAGCTATCAATACTCTGTAATGGAATACTCAGTGAAAGCCGACTCCGAACTTGAAACGCTCACGAACATTCAATGGAACGTGACTCCCGCATTTTCTATTGGACGCGTGCCCGCTTTCCGCTGCTCCATTGATTGCGTTCCCAGAGGAACTGCGGCACTTGTAGTGCAGGTCAACGCGATGGAGGGGAGGGGGAGGGGTGGCGGTGCAGCACTTCCTCCCAGCCGCCGCCCCGCTCTTCCTTCCCCCTCCCCCCGCGCACCCCGCCCACGGCCTCCTGCGCCTACTTTTTCCAGGGCCCCGTGAAACCCTCGCCCATTCTTCTCGGAGGCATCCCCCGGCTCTTCTCCCGATTGTTACGGCCAATTACGCGCTAATGGTTTTATTCTGCTTTCTTCGAGTACAATAAAGGGGTTTACGGATGTCATAAACGCAGCTACCGCGGGATTGCTTTTTGTTCCGGGGATGGCTTTCAGCGCAACATCTTGCGAATCATCTTTTACGCCGATAGGAGAGCAGTGTTTCCCTGTGAGGAAGAATGACGATTTCATGCTCGCCCGGGCGCCTCCACCGCCCCCGCCAGCCACACTGTGGGCGAAAAGGCGGAAACTTGACGTAACTCTGGCTGATTCAATGTAGATGTGTGAGGGAAACTAACTGGATGTCAAAATAATCAAGAGCAAAAGGTGAAGTCGTAGGCTTCCGCGGCAGGAGTCATGTGAATGATATCATTCACAAGAGCAAAATGTTTCCGAAACATCAACTAGAAATATGAAAGCGATTTCAATTGCTGTTTTACATTCTTCATGTCGATATAGGAGTAAAGGGTTTCAGGTAAGTATTTCTGCGTGTGAAACGAGACCTGATTTATTGTAGGAACAAAATATAGAAAAATCTGAGCAATGGAAAATAATGTTCACTATTTAGTATACTATAAATATAATGGTACACAATTATAAAAGCATTTACATCGTTTACTACTGGAATACAATTTATTATGCGGTGCACGGCTTCCAGGAGAATTGTTCTGTTATTACGATTTCCTTTTTCCTTTACAAATAGGGTTTTAAAATTATAACTCTTCTATTTCTATGTTAAGATATTTCCTGTTTGTTTTCTGAGACAGAAAATCTCTTCCAAAACAATTTTACCTTCGTTTTCCTTTAGAATTTCCTCCTATTTTCAGTGGTTATATTCACCTCCTAACAACCTTCCATTTTGCATTCCATATTGATGTTTCTCTTACATTCTTCGAGGTTTTTTAATATCTTGTTGCCTCAGTCAGAACCTTACTAGGCCAGTAATACGCTGGTGTTGACACTCATATTTCAAAATTAAATTACTTTCAAACCTCTAATGGATATAAAATTGGAATGACTGTTGGAAATAAAATGACGTGATTTCTATTATCATATAATGCTATTGCTACTAACAAGGTAAAGTTTGCATAAATAGAAGATAATGAGTTTAGCTCGGAACTAGCATTGCCACTGCAGAGACTCTGAGGTCCTAGTGGTCGAGTCCCATCGTTGGCGGATTTTCGACACAGGCTAGGACACTAGGTAGGACGAATTCAGCTGCTGTCTGGAAGAGAATTCTAGTGACCGGCTGTTCTAATCATCAGTTTTCCGTGATTTATCCTAACAATCATCAGCCGAATACCGGAGCAGTGCTCTAACAAAAAGGCCACGCGCACTCTTGTCCTGGCTAGGGGCGTTAGCCCCGCTGAGAAAGATACCTGGACAGAGAAATCCTCCATAGCCCGACGTGTAGGTCTGCGCCTGATATCACTATCCGGAGGAGGAGGAGGAACACTGCCACCTCCCGCAAAGAAACATTCACTACACTAAAGGGACTAACGACCGTAGCAGTTGATATACCGTTTGTCAATCAATTTACGTTTCCCAAGTCCTTATTTTTGTAAATTTTTGGCCACTTTTTTCTGTCAGTGGCGCTTCTGTGCACCATCACTGCGTAACATTGCGTGCTCCGCATACGTAGCGAGTCGGAACGAAGGCGGAGGCGGTGCGGTGGCGAAGGAGGGGAAGGGAGGGGGTAGTGTCTTTAGCGGCGTGGGTGGGGGCGCCGGGGTTCCGACGGAAAACCCGGGGAGGCCGGGGAGCGCCGGCGGGCGGTCCGCGTGGGCGGAGACGGGCGTGGGCGGGCGTGGCGCGGGCGGCGGGGAAGGGGGAGGTGCATCCGGGTGATGCGGTGGCGCAACGGATTGCGGAGGGCGAGGGAAGCGGAGAGCGGAGCGAGGAAGTGCGTCGGGGTTAAGTACTCGCCTTGTTTGCGGCGGTTGTTTATAGCACGCACGAGGCGAAACGTGATACATAAAAGATAAGTGGATAGAAATATGAGGAATGAGGTGAAAACTACTGTAGAGAAAATTGTTAATTAGGGTGTGTTTACGAAAGCAAACTCTTGTGGGTGGGTTGTGGTACGGTAACGTAAGCATGAAAACATTTTAGTTTGGAATAGTTCTGGATAATTACTTTCTCGAATAGGAGAATCATGAGAGAGTGAAGATATTTCGTGTTCAGGAAAATATGACGAAAGAGATTTTGACAACCTGAAAAACGTTGATAAGAAATGTTCAATACAACCGATACTGTCGTTAGTTCTTTACTTTTGGTGAAAACTTTCAATCGGTCTCGAATGATTTTCCAGTATTTTCACATCTTATTGGTATTGCATTTGTATGCCACTCAGTTCCAGCCTTTCTGCTTGTAACATACAATCCACTTCAGATTCTTTGTCTTACACTGTGGAACATGGACCTTTCTAAGGAATTCATTCATTGTACTAATACTCGTAAACTAGCAATACTAATTGAGCGGTACCTCTATGTGATTGGATTTTCATTCCGAACATCCAGGCTGGATAACGATGTGCACGATTTTGTACTCTTTAGAAGAGTTTCATATTCCATCCAACATTGGAATGGAAGGTCTTGTATATAATTTGAAAGAAATTACTAATTGAATTATAATTGGAGCAATTATCTTGTCTTCCTTGTCAATACTACAAATTATTTTCATTAAGGAACCAACATTACTCCGCATTCCGAGTAATAAAGAAACATAGGGCATAGTAAGTATTTATTCTAGGTCGCGTTAATGTATAAATCAATCAACTTCAAAGACGTCGCCTTCTTGATGCAATCAGGACCATTTGTCCTCAACCATTTTATTTACTTCATGATAGATACTGCATCCCATCAGGATCATATAATTGTTTAATAACACTTCCTGTTTTCTCACAAACGTTTCTTTCAAAAATACGTATTAAAAAGTAATGATGTGCTGGCGTGTATCCCAACAAGAATGCCCCTCCAAGTATTTTCGTAACTTTCATTTTTATCTATCTCCTTCAAGACCTGCATTTTGGTTCATTTCTCTGTCCTGCTTATTCGTAAAATTATTCTCCATATCCATATCTTTGCAGCTTTAGTTGCTGAAAGTCCAACTTGCACTTTCGTACAATAATGATGTAAATGAAGCAAATAGTTAATCTTATTTTCTTATCTAAATGCTTACATGCTAATATATTGCTATTATTTACTGTTGAAAGCTCTTTTGTCTGTATTTAAGACTTTATTTGTTCATTTATTGTTTTCAATGAACATGCTTCCTCCTAGATAACATAGTTTCTTTATCTGCTCTACTGTTGACGTTCCTATTGCAACATTGCTGATAGTTTCTCTGCCACTTATATATGGGACTGTGATTTTTTAACATTGATCTTCAAATTACTCGTACAAGTAGAGATTATTGCAATTTTCCAGTTAACGGTTTAGCAACGTCCGGTTTATCTCTTTTTCTGACAATGTACTACGTCGTTCGCAAATCTAACCGCAGTGTATGATTTTTCCATTCATTTTCTCTCCTTTAGACTTTATATTTCTAATACAAGCATATTGCACAAATGTTAAAATCGCTTAACCTTGTCTCGTTTCTTTCTAAGTATTAGTATTAATATTCATTTATTTCTTCAGTTAATGTGTGTCCTCCTATTCAAGGAAATGCACGGAGATTCGCCTTGTTTGTGTCTTGGTTCAAAGCACAAACGAGATGAAATATAATAACAAAAAGATAAGAGGAATGACTGAAACAACGAAATGTCTCAACCAAATTTCCAGGTCATATTGTTAAAAAAGTGTAATATTGTAGTTGTGTACTTGAGTAGATTTTTAAGTGTCATTTGTCATTGATGATAAAGGAAATATAACGAAATTTATATTGCAAAATGGAATTTCATTGAACACCAAAAATATTATTAAAATAGATCACGAATAAATTTCTTTTAATTTGAACAAGTTCCGTTTTCGAACCTCTTATAATATTACTGCGACTCTTGTTATAATGATTCGAAAATTATGCTTTCTGAGACGAGACTGGCAAGTCGCCGATGATCATCTGGGGAGGATTTTTGTACCCTAAACAAACTTGCAATATGCTTTTAAAAATATGCATTTATAACCTAAAAAAATTTAAATATGGACTTGAATATGCAATTAAAATTAACATTTCATTTCCTTTATAAACCTTTCTTGACAAAATTAAGGTGAAGTATGCTTGGAATGAAAAGATTGTGCAAACAAAACATTGTCTACCTTACTCCGCGGAAGAAATAATTGCAGTAAATATTCACCTAGTATGTCTTTTTTGCATTTCTTATGCCTGACTTAAAAACACGATATCAAGAACCTACATTTGCACAAGATTTTATCATCTATGGAAAAGAAGGAGGAAAACAAATACAAACTGTGACAAGCTCTTTCGAATTAATGAACGCTCACAAATAAAAAGATTTTAGGAAAGGATGAAATGATTTAGAGATAAGTCTCAATTTTAACAAAATATGCAAAATATGCGCTTATAATTGCATGCATATGCAGCAACAGAAAAAATCGGGCATACCAGCACAAATAAGCACTAAATTACTAATATAGCATCCGATTCTAACCAAATATAAAGAAATTTCTCTTAGCTACGCCCTGAAGCAACAGTCAAAAATATGCAAAATCATAGAAATCCGCTCCCTAATGTTCACCAATTAGATCCCTGCTATGTGGACATCTGAAACTGACCGAGGACTACCGTAAATGATGACGTACTAGAGCAATGGATTCTTGCAAGTTTATCCAAGGATTTCTTTCGTTGTAAACATGACATGCCAGATTTTCACTCAGCACGAAGTAAGTTACTACGCAACAATAACTTCAAGAAACGTTTGTGCGCAACATTTGCCACACTTTCTTGCAAAGATATTTTGCAACGAGTAATAAACTCATTATGTTTGCGTAGACATTGGCTGTTAACTACGGGTCTATAAATTATGAGACGATACGGAAGCGCAGTTCTCTAATTACGTAATTTCAATGACTTTCCCGCGCAAAACGTTGCTGTGAACGCAGGTAGCTGCGCAACAAAACAGCTTCTTGATGTTCAGATGGACGCGATGCTGCTTTTGAAAGCGAGGCGTGAAGCTAGAGAAATGGAACGTCTTCATCAGTGTTTTCCTGTCTTTGTAGGTTTGGCCAAGTTTCGAGCTCATAAAATATGGTGATATTAAAAGTCCATTGATGTTTTTAATGTTTCATAAATTACGTTGCACGTTTGACATGCTAATTACGTACAGTACGTTCCCTCAGTCCCTTATTCAATGAGTATTCTAAAAATCTTCTGTATGCCCCTCAGCTGACTGTCTCAGTCGGGACAAGTTCTAAGCTTCGGACTGGTCTTCCGACATATGTGGTAGTGTAGTGCATGTAAGAGAATAAGAGGGGAGGACAGGACAAAGAATATGAAGGAAAGATGGCGTACTGTCGGTGGTCCTTTTCTTAGGGTACTGCTTCGACATTCTCCCGGTAGAGATCGGAGAAACCACGGAAAACTACCGATCAGAGCAGTCGGCCGCTAGGATTCACCTCCAGACAGCGTCTGAATTCGACCTAGCTAGCGTCGATAATCCGAAAGCAACCTGAATAGAAACGCCTTAAACCTGCTTTACCCACCATAAACAAAATCCCACATTGAATGAAAGAGTTCAAGAGCGGAACCCCGAAGTAGAAAGTGAACTCACTAATCGCTTCAACACTGGCCACCTAAATGCCAAAACATATTGGTCATGGGACTCAAGCTTTCTGTACATCGAACCAAATAAGTACACGACGATAAGAGAGTGACCTTTCACACTTCGCGAATAAACTTTCCGATTAATAAACGCGTGCGGCGGGCAACGTGTTGTGATGGATCGCGCGGTGGCGTGCAAAGGCCTACCCGTCGCGTGAGGTTCAGATTTGTCACGGCGGCGCGGCGGTCGGGTAGCTTAGGTGTAGCAGCAACACGGCCACCACTTGGAAAGCACTCAAAGGCTTTTAGCAGGGCGCCGCGCGAACACAGACCGCTTAAGCACCTGTTTCTGTCCGCGGCCCGCGACTCGCCGCCGAACAAGGCTCCTAACGAAGTTAGGAATATCTCGCTGCCCGATTCTGCTAATGGCTCGCGGCGTATTTTGTTCTTCCCTTGCAAAAGAGCGAAGAGTCTGTTTCCTGACAGCTGGTGGAAGAAACCTTAAGTGAAATGCGATGTAATAATTTTAAAAGTCTAACACATCACTAATTAGACTGTAAATGCAGATTGCAATTTTCTCTGTAGCAGATAAAATGCAGCTTTGCTCTTGAACGAATTAAATTTGTTCTTACGTAAAATGTCTCTAAGGTTCTTTACCTGGCGATTTTATTAAAATGTACCTTGAACTCTTTTTTATTTTTTGTTACTCGCTTATTGAAAAGTGTCTCATACGAGTATTACTGTAGGATCTTTCCACCACTCTAAAGTACACTTGCAAGAAATAAAATTATTATTATTATTACTCGTATTATTTATTTCGGGCCCCGAAATAAAACACCTGCTGCCTTGCAGATAGGCGTTGGATCGCCAAAGGCTAGAGCAGGGCCGCTCAAGCAGAGCAAATCGGCAGCGCGGAGCCGTGTTGTCAGCCGAGAGCGGGACACCGGAGCCAGAGCGTTGCGCGCCTTGCGATAACCACTGTCACAGTGTCCCGGTAACTCCAGTCGCGGAAACATGGAAGTCGACGCGAGCACTTCAAAGACCAGAGCATCTTCACCGACAATTTTCAATGCAGTATGGAAGAAAAGTATCTTTTCGCCGACTACGGCAGCTATACCAAATGTTTAGTTTACATAAAGGGTTCAATCACGTGAATAAGTTTAATTTGCAAAGACATTATACATTTAATCATGCTGATGAAAATGACAAGTACGCTGAAGAAGAACAAAAGGAAGTTTTCAGTGTTCTGAAAAACAATGCCTCACGAGAAGTAAGTTTTGGATGTATTTTGATGTTATGTTGTTTTGACAGTAAAATAGCACAATACAAAAGAGTTTAATTTTATTGCATATCGATACTACAACGTGAGCGTTTAGGAAAAGAACTTCCCACAAAACCGTTTTCCAAAACTGCATCGTAATGCTGCTCGATTGTTAAGAACGTTTGGATCAACATACAACTGTGAGCAATTTTTTGCTGCTTTGTAAATTTGTAAATATCGAATGAAAAGTACAATTAGAGTTCACAATCTGAAATGCATGTTACGGCTCAATAGCACCATGTCATCTCTTACAAATATAGAAAGTATATTGCGAGAAAAAACACTTAAAAGGTGTAATAAGAGTATTTGATTTTGCAATCAACTTCATTTTTTAATTTTAATTTCCTTTATTTTTAGTATTTTTATTACTAGTTTATAGTTAATCACATTTTTTGTGCAACCTTTATAATACTTTTCATATTCAGCAGCAAGATAAACTGTGTAATGTCACCGCTATTAAATTTCTTTATGTTATTAAGCACTTTTTTCAAATAAACAATTGGCATTGCCGGCGCAATCTGCAAAAAGATACTTTTCTTTCCATGCTGCATTGCAAATTGTCGTTTTTTAATTTCCAAATTACTCTAATACGTTTGTATCTAGAAACTGTTCCAATTAATGTTACAAAAGTATCATACTGTTTTTTCTATCGTAATATCCTTTTCCAGAGCTGTGAGATTTTTTCATTCCGAACAACGGAAAATACCCCGTAGAAATACGACGCGACCCACTGTGCCACATGCCATCGATCGATATTTGATGACGTCATTTGCTCTTTCTGCGGCGAAAGAGAAAAGAGCAACGGGAGGCTCCTCCTCGGAGCAAATGGTTGAGCGGCCCTGGGCTAGAGGAAGAAATCCTTGATCACAAATCACCTGGTCCTCCAGGTTGGGGGTTATGCTATAGGCTGGAAACCTGTACATGTAAAAAAAATCTTTCTCAGAAGTCTCACACCGAGCCTCGGAATGAAGACCGAGGAAGAGATGGTGAGACCGGAACAGGCCTCAGGCCTAATCCTGGCTGGACAGAAGAAGACTCGTATTATTATTATTATTATTATTATTATTATTATTATTATTATTATTATTATTATTATTACTACTACTTCTATTATTACCTCTATATACAAAACACCCTAACGAAAGATGTGGTTTTTGACCTTTGATAAGAAACCATCGTTACAAAACTACTTAAGTCGATAGAAAGCAGGTTAGATATCATCCCTCGGTTACACATAAAATATATTTAAGACTAAAAACATTGATGTAATGGCATATTTGAGAAATCAGACGCATAGTAATCCGCATTTCACATTTTACGCTGCACCACACTTTACCATAGTGCATAACTCGGAAAAGGTAAGTCCTATGCCCTTAACACCATGTTTTCGTGTAAACACGAGTTACGTTGTTATGCTGTAGTCTTTAAAATGAGACCATTTTGGACGTTTTATTACGTTTTTGGAAGGTTCCTCCAGTCCTTAATCCAGGAGAGGGATCGTGGGGTGCCTGAGTCACTCCAGTACTGTGTCAAAACCCACTGTTCTTTTAGATACACCATTTATAATTTTTCAAGTTTCTCAATACCTTTCAATGAAAGCTTTACGTACGTCCCTGGACTCCTATCCTTCAACTACTTCGAATTTTTTCGAGAAATTTCATCGTAAAGAAAATGTAACGCGCATTGAGTTCACTGAATCACCCCGGGGCCTTGCGTTTCTGCTTCTTGCGCTGCAACTGACAGCAGTTGACGATCCAGACGCACAGTAAGCGGTTTTACGGTAATTTCAAACCACGATAAACGTTTTTAAGATAATTTTATTGTCTATAATGTATTCATATTACAGTAATCCATTAGCATTCGCGAGAGCTAGGTTCCCAAAAAACATCGCGAATGTCAAATTCACGTATGTTGAGTCTATCTTTTAAAGAAGAAAGTGGGTTAGGTTCCTGGATATGGAAAAACTGTTTAAAGAAGAACAAAAAACAAATTGTCAAACACTAGCAGTAGAAATGAGTAAGCGCTACTACTCACATAATTAAATTAACATTCCAAAGAGAGAAAATAAAACAATATTTGAAACTTATTTCAAAGTTGAAAGGAATTGGATATAGGATTTGGTTAATTTTTGTTTCATCACCCTTCTCGTTGTTCTAATATCAAAACATGCAAGAGTTGCTGCTTCTATTTCTCTCACAGATTTCAAAGTTATTTCCATGTTCGGTTCACATTCAAATGCACTTTCCGCCAGAGCTTGTTGAAGTTTTAGAACGCACAGTTTTGACATTAATATTGCTCCGGAATACAGTTTCACTGCCGTTACTTCATCATTAGGTTCGAGGTTTTCTTCCTTGATGATTTTACGAAGCTTCTCTTCAGATTTCTAATCTCTTATGATGAGAGCTGCACAGATCCTGAACGGCTTTTCTGTTCATTTGTCCAAAACCCTCACTTCCAATTTAAAGCAACTGAATTGAATTATTGTACAATAGGGTTACTCTATTAATGTGAATTCACATTCCAACTGACATTTATGCAGAATCTGATACTTTGAAATCCGGTGTCTGCCGAGTTCGTTTCCCAGATGACGCAGATAAAGGAAAGGAAATGTACTTACTTAAAAAAATGTAGTGTGACCAAAAGGCACACTCGCGAATATTGAAGTCGCGAATTAAAAGCGGTAACATTTCTCTCTAATCACGAATGTTCGGAACTGGCGAATAGCGAATTCGCGAATGTCGAGGGATTACTGTTTACCAATTTGCGCCTTTATTTTTGTTTCCTTTTTTGTATAGGACTTTCTATGTTTGTTTCTGGTTATTGTAAAATAAAATGTGTCTGTGAAACCCACATCAACTATTATTAAGTTGAAGAATATACTTATACTATGGTAATACGTATATTTATATCAGGTTGTAAAATATTTACTTCATCTTATTCATGCTATTATATTTTAGGATATTTAAATGTTTTCTTGGTACAGAAGAGTTTCTACCTATTCGTGACAAAAAACAAAGAAACGACATCAATCCAATTAATGTATGAAGCTAGCAAATGTTCATTTAAGCACAAGGAAGTACATTTGTTAAAGTATTTGAAAAAACAAACTCATAGAAATTAATAAATCACTTGTTACTTTTAAACTCTTTGTACAAACTTCAAAATAAATACGTATTTATTAAAGAAACAAACTAGTGTATTATTGTCTGTGTTCTTGTTCATTTTACTACTGGATATCTGAGTCACTCAGCTCCCCAATAATTTACCCGCAAAATATTACGCACGTACTGCCGGGTTAATGTGGGTTCTAGGAAACCCTTGAAGTTGGGTTCTACTGTGAAACTATTTTCACTTTTAAAACAATAATTTAAAAAGTTATGTTTTTACTTATTGCATATTTTGCTAAAAATCTTTGGATCCCTTCTTTTATATTTTTGGGGTTTCCTCTCTTCAGAACTTCCTAGTTTTCCGAACGTCTTGTTTCGACTAGCAGGGGAACCATATCACTAGCCGCCATCACGTTTACAAGTTATTTTTTAGAATAACGTAATAACGTATTCAGTGACATTCAGTGAACATGAGGGAAGCGCTTGGGAAAACATGGGTAACATAGGGAGGAAAGTATGGTGAAACATGTGGGGAATACGTGGGAGAAAATGCAGTGAAACATGCGGTGAAGATATGGGGAAACTTGTAGAGGGATATTATGGCGAGCATGCGGGGAAACATTTGAGGTAGGCAGGGAACGTATGAAGGTTCACGAGCGAATCATTCCCTGGAGTTTTCCATTACCTTTCCTGCAGGACATATTATGAGGAACTTGCAAGGAAAATTCGCTGCCAAATGCCGAGCACCTGCTGGAAACGTGAGGGGTATTTGCGAGCAACATGTGAAAAACGGGCGGGGGAAATTTGGGAGAATACGGGAAATTATGAGAGAATACGAGCAAAACAGGGAGGGGGCAATTGGACATTTAGTCATGTTTATTAAAGAAATATTCTACGAAATAAGACTCTTTTGAATTTTATTTTTCATTTTTGAAGATTCTGCTCTTCAGTGTGCTCCCACTCCGTAGCAAGCGCAGATGGTTAGAATGGAAAGGAATCTGGAAATCTGGGTGAAGGTAAATGGACGACTCAATAGTCAGGGACCTATAATGCTGTAAAATTCTGTTGAGGGGTTGGTCTCTCCAAGATGTGATCAAGTATGAAGTCATTTTCACTTTTATTACAATATTTTACGAAGTGCAGAATGTTCGCTCTGATCCCTTTATTTATTGTAATAATTAGCTTTTGTGTCTACAATACAAATATTTAAATACTTATGTAAAGAATACATTTCCCTTTAAGATAAAAGTTTATCTGCTTATTTAATTCTAGGTACTCATTAGTTTTGGGTAATGTATATTTAAACATTTTAGATAATTAAAAAATGAAAACAATGTAAAATATTTCGTTTTCCTTCTTGCATTTACATGAAAATCAAATCATACTAAGCACAAAGTAATTTTTAAACTATTATATTTTAGAAATCCTTTTCTGAAATGAAAATCAGAGCAAATTCTAAAACTACGTAAGCTGAAAAATAAAACGCTGCTAGTTTCCAATTTTTGTAAAGTTGATATTTAGTAAATATTAATAATTGATAGATTACTAGTGATTCCAGGCGCGTCAACTGCTAAGCTAATTAGTCCGTAGGCTTAGTGCGTGTAGGTTACTCGAGAGGTAGCAATGAACTTTCCCCGCTAGATAACGAGATCCGACGCCGACCTAGACTGTGAGGATTTTTCCCGCAACCAGGTATCTCCCACCAGCGGGACACCACCCCATCCAGGTCAAGCTCTAAGCGCCCGACCGGTCTCCCGGCATGTGTGGTAGTGCACTGCATGTAAATGTGTGTGTAAGGGGTGAGGATAGGTCAAGGAATGGAGAATCGCGTGGAATGGGAGAAGGTCCGTGGCCCTTTTCGTAGAGTCCAGCTCGGACTGGTCCAAGAAACAGCTCCGGAATTCGCCTGGTATTGGTCGGAGAAACCATGAAAAACTACCGATTAGAGCAGTCGACCGCTAGAATTCTCCTCCAGATTGCGACTGAATTCGACCTAGCTATCTGGCTGATCCAAAATCCTGCGACCGTCAGGACTCGAAACCCTGGACCTCCCGGTCAGAGGCTCTGCAGTGACATCAGTTGATGCCCTGAGCCACCTCTCCCAGTGTAAATATTAAGGAAAAAATTAACTAATTATACAATTACGTATCAAGAAATGTTAATAAACATCATTGTGAAAAAGTATTGAAATTGTAGGAAGCGGAATTGTGCGATGTATTGAAATCTATGTTGTATTTCATTTTACTGCTTCAAATCATAAAACTTCCGTTTAAGATAGGAATGATAATAAAATAAATGAAATAAATAATTTACTTGAAAGAATTTTTTTATGTAGAACTTTACCTTGCTGCGGAGTTTTGATTTAAATTTTGCTTCAATTTGAATTGATGTAGTTAGACTTAATACATGGCGCACTTGCAGCCAGGAAGTTTCCGTTCTTCATCTCCATTGCAATTAACAGCACCCCTTTCTTCGCACAAATGAAACAAGGGGTATTTTCCTTACAATTAGTCATTGGTCGAGTGAACTCCCTTTTGCCTCCAGGTACCCACACAAACTCAGTGAAGGTCTGGACCGATGCCAGTTTTTGCCACTCTCTCACTGCCCCTCGCCCATTATCGCTGGGGTGTTCCGGGATCCGAAAACAGCAACGCAACAACATGACTGGCGGGTGGCGGCGGCGCGGCGTGTGGGTTTTAATGGCGGGTGGCGGGAAAGGGATGGGAAGTAACGGGCTTCAAGCCTCGTCTTGCTGTGCCGGAAGAAGGCCGGGGAAAGCCAGGCTGCGCAAAGCGACGGACTGCTCGCCTGCCTCGTCTCCAGTCTTTGATTAGCATGAAGCGATAATTATCTGGTTAATGATGCAAGAGAATGGGATGGAAATGGGGCTACCTGCGGCGGTAAATTTCACCCGCAGCACTCCCAGCAAATGTTCTTTTCTTAGGTTTCTAATTCGTTGATTAGGGAATTTTAGGGCAGAATTTATAATGCCAATGTACAATTTTTAGTTTTGCTTTCTAATGTTTCAATATTGGGTTTTGACAATATTTATAACTTTTGTAATGAAATAGATTTTATTAAATTTTTATTTAATTAATTGAACTCTCATTAACGCTCCATACCTCTGTAAGTTTTGAGGTAGGAGTAGAAACTCGGTTCGCTACAGAAAAATATTCATTGATATGCCTCCTATCGATTTAGCTTCGGAAATTGAAGTCGGACTAATAAATTGGGTCTACTTGACTATTGTTTCACACACGTTGTTTTAAACGCATTCATCTCTTCAGGTTATTACTAGAGTTTATGTAAAGTTGCTCGTTTGGAAACTTTCTGCATACATTAAAAAAATTAAGAAGTTTCTCTAGTTCATATTTCAGTGGAAGATAAATAGATTAATTATAATCAGTGAATGAGTACCAAAGAAACAAAAAAATTGACAAGTTTAAACCAGAATTAATTACGGGAAGTCCTTATTCCGTTCATAACAACATGTAAAGCAAATTATGATTTGTAAATAAACAGACACTTTCTCTTCTTTTTTAATGTTCTACATTACGTACGTGTATTTATTCATCAGTACACTTTACATGCATTTTGATTTTAAACATTTGTCTCATCTGTAGATAATTGCTCACAAGAATACATTCTCTATATTATGTTCGGTTTAGGCCCCTGAGGAGCAAAGGATTGGGAGAGCGTGGAACTGCGCGGAGTCGGAAACTGGTGGCCCGTGTCCCATGAATGTTTTCACAAGGTGATTGTGGCATGGCTATACCGCCACGTAATCCATTTGATCATCATTACGTCCATTACAATTCATGTACCACGATTACTCATCCCGATGGTCAGCCTCGTATTTGTCATAAGATAAAGACAAAGCCCTGCAGCGATGACTTGCCTCGGAAAGAGGAATATGCAAAGATTCTCCTCTTGCTCCTAAGCTCAGATATAGTAACACAGCTCATAAAAAGTAGTGATAGGGTCAAGTAAAATGTGTAGATGCAATGCTTTAAAGATATTGTTTGTCAAATTATTTCCATTTATTCTCAGCGTTGATATTACTCCTCTGACAGATTATTACATAAACGCGGGCTTATGAAACCTCACAAAGAAAATATATGAATAGTCGATGGGGCGTACTTACATAACTTGTAACTGTCTGTGGTGTGAACACTTTAATAACGCAATAGAAAAGTATATTTTATTACTCAGGAAATTCTACTACATCAATTACAATTCAAGTTTTGTCTACACTTTCCTGCGCACTCCAAGCTTATGAAGCGACATCAAAAATTCACCACAGCCATTCTTCTACATACAAATGTGTTTCCAAACCCAATTATTTGGTTTATTCCCTCAACATACTTTTTACCATAACTACCTCACTAGCCATAAAAAGACTCAATGTCATAAACAGGGAGCGGATTTATATGATTTTTTAAAATTTTTGTCCGTTGCTTCGGTGCTTCGATGAGTGAAATTTTTTGACCTTTGGTTAGAATATGATGCTGTATCGGTTATGTTAGTGCATATTTGGCCAATTTTTCCTGTTGGTGCATATTCGTGTAATTATAGGCGCATATTTTGCACATTTCGTTAAAATAGAGACTATCTATAAAACGTTTCATGTTTTCATAGAATCTATTGAAATTTCATAGAATCCATTGAGAACATTCATTGATTCGAAACAGCTTGTCACAGTTTGCGGTTCTTTTCTGTAGATGGTAAAATACTTGCGCAAATGTAGAATGTTTCTTGACAATATATTTTTTAAATCAGTCAGAAGAAATACAACAAGACATACAATGTACTCCACTAAGGTGGTATATATTTCATTCCAAGCATTCTTCTCTTCAATTTAAACAAGAAAGTTTTATACAGGAAATGAAATATTATGAATTTTAATTGCATATTAAGTTCCTATTTCAGAATTTTAAAGTCATAAATGCATATTTTTAAAAGCATATTCCAAGATTTTTAGGGCATAAGAGTTCTCTCGCTAGTCATGAACGACCTGTAATTAACACGAACATAAATAAATCTGGAGCGCAAGGCATCTTATCCCAAAGCAGCATCAACTGAAGTAAATCTCCGCCGTGCTTATGGCCTGGACGCGCAACGTTCGCGGGCAACGCGGGCATTGTCTCTGTAAATCATGCGGCGGCGCGGAGCCTCTTAACGAGCTCTGTTAACACGTGTTGGGCAGCGCCCAGGTGTCGAGGGCGCGGGCGCGGGCACGGGCGGCGAGAGCCGAGGCGCACACTGGGCCACGAGGCAAGCACGACCCAAGACAATGAAAATGAAAAAACACCGCTGCACCCTGGGCCAAAGTAAATCAAATACCATAAATACAAGAAGAAAGTAAAATAAATTTAATATTTCATTGACTGAATTATTAGGCTGAATTGGGACAAAGGATCCGGATAAAGAAAGACACTTAAAGCACCCTGGGGGGGAAAATAGGCCATAGAGCAAACATTGAAAACGGAAATTAATCGGGTTAAATATTTCATTGCCACACTCAAGAATGAGGCCAAAGGACCCGAAGAAAACGTAAGAAATTTAATGAAACATGTAAGAAAATTCGTGCTGGTATGCAGGGTCTAAATTTGTCAAAGGCGATCTTAGGAAGGAAAATCCGGGTAAAAACTGTTTTTGCGCAAAGCAAACGGTTTGGAGAGAGAATGATTGTAACCATACAATAAGTGTTGAAATTTAGTTTTGAAGAAAACAAATGGTAAACGTATCACTTTTTAAGAGTATTTTTTTAACGTTAACAGGAGCTTATTGGATGTTTCACGAAAAAGATGTCTTAGTTATAACTCAGAAAATAATGCAACATTCAACTGAAATGATTGATTGCTCTTGAAACGAAACGGAGACCCAAAAGAACATTATTACACAAAAACTTAATGTAATTTAACAAAATTTTTAAAATCTTTAATAATTTTGCTAAAAATAGTTATTTTTGACAATGTATTTAAAAGTGTACTGCAAAGGGATATATGTCATTAAGCAACATTGTGAAATATCACTTCAAGGGAAAACAACAATTGCTAAAAATGATACCATGCATTGTCACTATTTTGCATTAATGCATAGGTTCTTGGGAATAAATTAACAAATGAGACGTTAGAGATTGAGGCTTAAATTTAAAGTTTTCGAGCACCCTAATAATGATGCAATAAAGATAAAGGAAATTCAAGAAAAAGTTGTACTTAACCAAATAAACTAAGTAAATAGATCTGCACGATCTAATGAAACGATTTAAAAGCTTATTCATTCTTTGAAAAAGAGAAACGTTAAGCATTCTAACATTTCTTCTCACGAAAGAATTAGTTATCGGAAATAGTTGAAAAAATAGACAATAAATACTATTATTCAATCTTTTATTGTGCTTTGAAGTTTTATAGAAGATTGTGTGTCGATTGATACATACGCAGGAATTTTTATTTTTGTTCATTGAAATACTTGCTTGAAAACGGCAAAAGTCCCAACAAGAGCGTTAATGAACGCCCTCATTAGAATTTATGTACTGACTGAATTTATTACTGAAAGTACGAGTGACGTAAATAATGTGCTTGAAGAAAGAGGAAAGAAGGCTTGGAGCCTACGCAAGGATAACATTTTGAGTTATAATTCTGTGGTCACGGAGTAAACGTTCTTAAGTCAATTTTTGGCGAAATTGGGTTAAGTACTGAAACTACAAGTTAAGTATCTATATTTTATTTTATTAAAACAGTCGAATGCAAATGTTGCCTCCTTAACGACCAAAAAGCGTTGGAAAATATGGTTGGCTTTGGGAAACATAGGCGACTTAATAGTCTAACCCTTGGTTTAGACTATTAAGACTACAGACTACTAAACCCTTGGTTTCTCCAAACTTAGGTTTTTGACTTAAGACCTTTTACCTCGTAACCCCAGAATAAATGATAGATCTGTTTGCTTCCAAATCGGAGAAAATGTGTTTCCGCGTTGTGCTCGGCAGTCGTTTCCCTCCGCTGCGCCTTGACAGTGGCACCCAGCGGCAGAAGAGAGTGCAAACAAACGACGCGGCGCCCTCTCTCCTGAGGAAATATTTTGCACGCGCGCGTCCGCCTGCCCGACCCAGCGGCCTCGCCCACCAGGCGACAACGCGCGCGCTCCGGCGGCGGGCGCTGCGAAATCCTCTCCAGCTGACGGAAATGCCCCGCCCAGCGACTCTGGCTTGCGGTAGGATGCGATGACGTTAGAGTACAAGAGAGATCGAGACGAGGTTCATAAACATAGGAAAACGGCTCCGTAAAATATAATTGGAAATTTGCAATTAACAATAAATAATTTCAATTCCAATTAATCTGTTTAATTTCCTGCACAATATTTGCTGTGAAAACTTAAATGAATAATACGTATTTTCTGAAGGAGTTTTACGTTCTCGCGTACTTGCTAGTTACGTAGTTTAGAAAAAGTATTGTAATGCTGCGGGAAAATACGACGATTTTTCAACCAAAAAAAACGTATTGTGGGGCTCTGATACAAAAGTGTATCATGTCCCATTATGAAGTAAATAACTTCCTCTAACAAGTTGTGTTGTCATAATCAACATTTTGTTGATGCCTTATACCAGAAAATTGCTTTAAGGTAAAACGTCTGTTCCTCTCTTTGTATGTGAACAACGGTAGCGGCCAATCCGTCGACAGGATTGTCACCAAAATCAATATTTCCCGATAGATCTGGCTAAAGTCGCGGTCCCCTTAATTACAAATGCATGCAGGGCGAGGCCCAGGAGGACCGGAAGTGCGCACGCAAGAGACAAAGACAGAGTGAGATGAAGAAAGACGAAGAATGATGGAGTGCAACGAAGAGATGCAGAGAGTGACGGAGACAGACACACAGAGAGAGAGACGGCGTGCGTAAGAGAGAGAGAGAGAGAGAGAGAGAGAGGAAGAGTGACGTAGAGAGATAGGCCAGAGACAGAGAGAGACAGAAAGAGAGACAGACCGAGAGAGACAGCCACTGAGAGAGAAAATAGAGACAGAAAGACAGACAGAGTCAGAGTCGCAGAGAGATAAACAACAGAGAGACAGACATAATGAGATAGACAAACAGCCAGGCAGAGACAGAAAGAGGCAGATAGAGAGAAAAAGATATAGAGAGAGACACGGAGACGTTTTCTTTTTCACAATGATTGAATAAGAAAAAAACCTGCCTCCGCCGGATATTTTGTTATTTTCTTATAAAGATTATTGAAAACGCAAACATTTTCTGAGAAAATGAACATAAATTTGCGCAATTTCAAAATTCTTAAACGACGTTTTCTCAAAAACAGCTCCATTTTTTTCTTCAAATGCTTTGTAAATGTAGAGCTAACTCCACTGAATAACATGACCACCTAACACAAGAGATAAGAAAATTAACTAGTATGAGAAACTCTGTGTCTTTCTGTAGAACCACTGGTTTAATTGTGATAGAAGTTGTCCCAGCCTTATTTGACAACAATAATCTTTACAGAGTTCTGAACTTTGTACGGAAACACTCTATCAGCAGTCAACATTACACCAGACACCAATTCTTGGTTTTATTTTCTTTTGTCTCTTTGAGTTATTCTGTGGGATAAAGGAACTGATTCAAGGAAAAGAGTTAAAACGAGGTTTTATGTTGAAAAACGGTACTTTTCGCAGCACTACACTTCTTTCTCTAAACTACGTATACATAAGTTTTATACGAGAAAGTAAAGTAGGGAACTCAGGTGTCTACAAAGAAAGTATATCCAATGAAATTACGTTTTCGAGAGAGGTATTTGTCATCTCTTCCTTCTCTTCATTCCCAGGTTTCCAGGATAGCCAGCTTTATGAGGGTATTCTCGAGCGCTGCGACGCAGCAGATCCCTATTGCATATCTCATTGAACGTCACTCTTCTCACGCTCACGGACGGTCCAATGTAGGATGATGGCATCTGTGAAGAAAGCAGCCTGCTACCTGCCTCTTGATTGATTGTTAGTGTTTCCGGGCGCGTTAACTATTAGGGTCGTTAGTCCTGTAAGTGTAGTGTATGTTTTTGTTCGGGGTGTGGCGGTGATCTTCCCTGTTGGATGGCGAGATAAAGTGCCGACCTACCGTCGACTAGCGGGGTTTTCTCCAAACATCTATCTCTCACCAGCGAGGCACCGCCCCACCGGGAGGAGCTCTATGCTCCCGATCAGTCTCCTGGCAGTGTAGTGCACGTTCGTGTAAGTGTGGATCGGAGAAACCAAAGAAACCTACCAATCAGAGCAGCCGGCCGCTAGAATTCTCCTCCAGACAATGACTGAATTCGACCTAGTTGACAACTAGTTTCGAAATTTCTACCACTGACAGGACTGGAACCTGGGACCTCCCGGACAGAGGGACTGCAGTGACATCAGTTGATGCCTTGAGCCTTCTCTCCCGATTTGAGGGGATTGAGTATTGAGTCTGAGCGCGTCAAATGCTTAGTCCTTTGGACTCGTGAATATAGTGCATGTATGAAGGTGGCGTTGTTCCTTCCCCGCTGAAAAGCAAACTTACACGTTGACTTGCGGGTTCCTCTCTCAACGTATCTCTCCCGCCAGGAGAATCTCTAAGCTCCGACTGCTGTCCCAGCATTTGGGATAGTGTGGTGTGTGTGTAAGTAGGGGAGAGTTGGGAACAGGTATAAGAAAGAAAAGATCGCGGCCCGTCTGTTGGGACGCTTCTCTGATGTCCTGCAATTGATTGGAGAAATCACGGGAAACTATTATGAGAGCAACTGGATGATTGCATTGTCGTACAGAAAATGATTGAATTCGATTCAGCTACGCAACTAGTGTCAAAAATCCGCCACCGCCAGAACTCTAACCCCTCGAGCAGTGTTATCAAGATCGTTACCACGAGCGGGAGTCCGTGGCACGAGTGCCATGATGAAATAGCTCCTCCACGCAGTTCATTTCCCCGCCACCAGAGACAACACCATCCTTATTGCAAAACGGCGGAGTTACCAATAGTTTCCTTTCCCGACGCTAGTAGCGCAGAGAAGCTCATGGATTGCTTCGGTGCCACGAGGCGTGCCACAGCCACCAGTAGAAAACCTTCGTACCACTGCCCTAGAGCCTCCCAGCCAATGATGCTACAAAGGCCACGATGTAGCTGCAGTTTTATCTCAGACGGTTCGATATTGAGCATTGCGGTAATTGATGGAATCTAAACTAAATTTAGGTTTGATATTGTGTGTTCTTCAGAAACCTCCCACAGCAGATACTAACGGCTGCTTCAATTAGCTTAAGCAATGATGTCCTGACGATACAACTTATGACCGCAAATTATAAAATCTTTTCTGAAATTACAAAGACCAAATACGCCAACCTCGATGCAGCAAGAGTATCAAGCTTGCATACGCGGAACTAAAGACTGTTGGTTCCCCGCTTGGCTTTAATATTTTCAGAATGTGATTGCGGCGAAGATGGCTTCTCAAATCGTCGCATATCGTAAGTTACTCTCTCTTCAATTAATCTGTTTCTCATTATTCACCCCTTCGTGATCATCTCATGATGTATACATTCATACGATGATCAACAAACACCAATTATAAAGATATTTTTAAAGTTACGTCTATGGAACAATAATTGTTTGGAGTTTTGTGGAATACAACTTTATCGAATAAAAACAAACTATCACTGAGGTCCCCAGGAAAGAGGGATCATAAATTCTTCTGTTACGCCTTCGTTCATTGTTTGATTCTGGCAATTACTATCAGAGTGTGAGCACAATTTTTACCGCGCGAACTCAAATAAAAGCAATGCAGTAAATATTTTTCTTAATTGTAATAGCACTGTAACAATGATTATGAAAGCATTTTTACAGGTACGCTAATAAAACTTTTTCATTCAGAAATATTCTTTTTGCTTCTTTATCTTTATAAAACGATAATCTGGCTCACGTTTTATAGACCATTAAACTAGCTGATGTTTATATATTCGATCTCCCAATGTTTAATATAAACGAGAAAGTAAAAAGAAGGTGCTATCAGCTAGCCACAACTCACCAACAATCACTGTCTCTTTTGAGTTTACTTAATCAATTTATTTGAATGGAACTAGAACTCAATTACTTGCGTGTTGTACAAGCAGTACATGGGATAAATGTATTGCATAAGGAGTCTGATTGATTGTTAGTGATTCCGGGCGCGTCAACATCTAAAGTATTTATTCCCATAAGTGTAGTGCATTTTTTCATCAGGAGGTGGCGGTGATCTTCCTCTGCTGGATGGCGAGATCCGGCGCCGACCTACCGTCGACTAGCGGGTTTTTCTCCACTAGGTATATTCTACCAGCGGGGCACCGCCCCAGCCGCGACAAACTCTGAGCCCCCGACCGGTCTCCGGCATGTGTGGTAGTGTAGTGCATTAGTGTGTGCGTATGTAAGGGATGAGGAGAGGACAAGGACGAGGAAGGAAATATCGCGTGCGGTCCGTGGTCCGTTTGTTAGAGTACTGCTCTGGCATTCGCCTAGTTTTGATCGAAGAAACCACGGAAAACTACCGATCAGAGCAGCCGGCCTAGAATTCTCCTCCAGGCAGCGAACTAAATTCGGCCTAGCTGACAAGCTAGTGTCGAAAATTCTGCCACCGCCGGGACGCAAATCTGGGTTCTCCCGGTCAGAGGCATTGCACTGACATCAGTTGATGCACTGAGCCACCTTTCCCGATATGAGTCTAGAAGACAGAACACACAGATTAACTTGCACCATACTTTCGAATGGCATTCAATCGTAATAACCTAACAATCTTAGTGACACTTTTGATGTAATTTTAGCGTTTATTCTAGTATAACTCTTTTACGTGTACAGAATGGCCAAATATCGTGTATTGTTCCTATGCAAGTCTACTTAAAAATTGGTTTTGAGCGTTGATAATGTCCCTCTGGGAAACAGTGATTGAAATAAATCTCAATTAAAACAGCTTAAGGTCCTGGTAAAGTGTTTCTCGAGATGAAAACTACACTTGAAAGTGCTAGCACAATAATTTTGCTTATCATGGAACCAGGAATTGAACAATGAAAAAACAAAAAATGCGAACTGCAGTTAAATGTAAGAAAATGTTTTGAAAAGAATACCAAGATTGAAGAAAATCGTAGCAGACTAAATACAGAGAACATACATTGAACATTTTATTTTGATGCCGAAAAATAAACTAGGGTGTTTCTACAAAAGCACTTACTTTCTCTCATTATTAACAAAGTAATGTAGTTACGTAATTTAATACTACTTGAACCCGCAAGTGTTTCGTAATCGGAAAAAATATTTGACCCCTACAATTGGAACTCAAAATTAGATTTAGTAAGCAGCAAGCACAATCATTATCTTCTGCAATGGCATAGCAACGTTCTCGACACTTGAAGAAATTATCTTTAATTTTCGAAAAGTCAGTGGCTTTAACGTAAATCTTACGAATTAGAGTAAAAAAATTTAAGTTTGCTGATTCTAGAAAATCTTATTTAGTAATATTTAAAAGTTCTCTCTGCCTCACTCAAAATTTCACTTAGTTTTCAAAAAATACTAATTTATTAAAGATCTAATATAAAAGGAGAAAAATTATTCAGAAAAAATGTATCAAAGATAATATCCCAGCAAATATTACGTTTATCGATACATGCGCCGGCCGCGTAATGGCGAGTTAATTTATCTGGGAAATTTAGAATCTCCTAAGAGTGTTCATGAAGACGTTTTCAAGAATTTTTACAATTATCACAACTACGAATGCTTTACCAAAAGGTTTAATCTTCCAATCTTCTTCCATTCCCCTTTTGTGCATCACAACTACGAATGCTTTACAAAACATTTTAATCTTCCAATCTTCTTCCATTCCCATTTTGTAGAAATAATTGACTGTAAGTCATACTTTAGAAGTCGCGGTGGCTCAGTGATAGGCCGCTGGTTTCCTTACCTGAAAGGACCCTGGTTCCAGTCCCCAAGGTTGGGATTCTTATCTGCTGATTTCCATTCAGGGGCTCTGAGGTCAACCCAGCCTCCTTTCCCAGCGAGTACCTGGATCTTTCTTGGCGGTAAAGGTGGCCGGAGCGTTGTGCTCGCCACACAACCTCCTTGTGCGGACGGCGACGAATCGGTGGAGCCCCACCTTAACCTCACTCCTTGGGTCACTTAGACCTCTATGCAATTGCCCAGGGGGTACTTTTACCTCTTATTAATTATTATTTGATTTACATACATTGTTTCATTTACAAAATGTGCACATAAGATTTGTTCTTTGTACTCTGTCGGGAAAGAATTTTAAAGTTTGTATAAATCATTATTTCAGATATGATATTTGAAGTATTGAATTATAATTTTAATTCAATTGAATTGGTGAACTAATGAATGACTAGTATTAAAGATTAAATATAATACTTTCTAGAGGATTTTCCAGTCTTTTAGAAATCGTATTTAGGGATTTTTTACACTCTACGTGTCACGTATTGTGGACTCTCTATTTGTATTCATGGGCGTGTGAGAAAGATGATGTAGATAGTCACCTATTTTTCCCATCTTATCTGTTTAACAAATGTTGGTGACTTAATTTTCTGGTGTGTCTTTTAAATAGGATCTGTATCTTTAAGAAATGTCTCAGTTTTTCACACTTCCAGTCATTCATCTTCTCCCTACTAGTTTTAATTATTTAAGAAATACGTAATGATGTGTTTTCACGAGATATGAGTGAACTGAAGGGCTTATAAGGAAATTGAGAAAACAGTATCGTCTGCGTTACATACCAACATTTGGAATGTTATTTGCTGTCTTACTATTACATGTGACAGCAAAAAACATCCTTACTAAACAATATTTGCTGTCACACTGGTAAATTGCGACAATAGTGAATCGTTATACTAAATTACGTAATCATTGGCGCTGGAATGACAATGCCTGTTTAGAAAGGAGGTACTCACGACCCTGAGAAGACACTGATTAAGTGATCCGACTATTCTATCCCGTTAGTTGAACGCTCTCCTGCGAGAATCCCATAGCCCAGACACCTGTCACACGAACCACCACTCCGCTTCTAGTGTGATAAGGTCAGAAGAGATAGGCCGAACGAGCGTACAACTACGCTCGACGAGCGAGGAGCAGAACACGGCGGGGGGGAGGACTAGAACGCCTTGGCGAGATCCAGATGCGAACGCATCTCGCTCCGTACAAGGCGCGGATGTTCTGGTTGCAGTGGGAACCCAGGCTGGGGTTGCTGCACTCGCCTCTCACCAGCAGACGGATGAGGTATCTAGGCCTAGGAAACTGAGTGCATACGAAGCATCTTCAGAGATCATTTGAGGCAAAACGTCTGCACGATTACTTTATTATGAAGGATTTTTTAGAACCATGGATTGCGGTGAATCAGATTGAATTTTAACTATACGAGTAAGTCGTGGCTCAATTATGCGGCAGGCCCGCTTAACAAATGGTAGATGGTTTTATTGGAATCAGCGCCACTCAACATGTTCGCGTTAAGAGTACTTAAACTGAAGTAAAATTGAAGCAAAACGTTCTATAAAAAGATCTGGAAACATGATCATATAGATATTCCAAATGAATGGGAATATACAGATTTGGAATAACAATTTTAATGTGCTCTTGTAGCCAAAAAGACAAGAGAGAAAGAAAGAAAAACTTTACAAAGACCTTGAAATCACTTAATAAGGAAAGATGAGTTAGATTAAATTTTAACCAATAGACTTTAAGTAAAATATTTATGACATGGAATTATTCGTATGTTTCCTTAAAGTATTGCAATGAAACCAAAATAAGACCTTCATATTCCGTCTTTGAACTTCGTATTACTCTAATTTGATGGGCACCCATTTTATCTTTCGTATCTTTCAAACTTCGAAAACAACTTGTTTTGTCTAGGAAGATGAATTACTTAACTCCTTGTGTGTTTCATATACGAGTTGTCAATTATTAAATGATGGATGTTTACTTTTCAAAAGTGATTAGTAAAAAGTGATTAGTAAAACATTATTTTCTACTGGATTGTGCTTTGAATTTCTGCACCGCGTGATCGAAGAGGCTTTCGTCGTTATCTAATTTTTATTACAAAACTCAATTACGTGATATTTCTGGCGGGTCGAACTTTATCAAATAAACATATGTACAGTAAGTCATATAATCTCTTCGTCGTGCGTTGCAAATGCTTCGTAGATGGGAAAATATTTCCACTGCAACTTTCTCTTCAAGTAATGTGATACGCTTGAATGTAATTGATGGAGGTCATGAGAGATCTTTGATAAGAATACCCGCCAGCAACTTTCTCATTATCTCGAATATTTATGAGTTGGAGAGTAGTGTGGGAACAAAAATCTACTTGTTTGGATTTGTTTAATTTCTTTGTTTGATTAAAGAAAATTCAGCATAAAAAACAGTGCAAAATTTCTCTTTAACCACTGCGTTTATTAGATCACTTTAGCAAAAGATTACATTAAACAATAGTGTGTCTTGCAAATTATATAATTTTAATTTACAACTTTAATGGTTATCCATGAAATTCTTTCTGCAAAACGCTGAGTTGGTAATTTCCTTTTTAGTTTGAGTAGAATTGAATTATTTTGAAAGGAAATTTAACGCTCTCTACTCTTAGCGTCACACTAGTCGCAACTAAGAATAAAGTAATCAACGTCTAAATGCATTTTTTGTTTGTGTCCATAATTTCAACCATGTCTTCCTTACGTCATATAACATCAGTGCATGTCGAGTTTCGTCATTGAGAATCAAAAACAACCCAATGTGATGAGAGAAGTGGAAAAGCAAAAACGGCGTTCTATGATGTTCATTTGACACCAACACAAGTAAATGACTCGTACTGAATTGATTATCACTTTTTAATTATGCTATGTATTTATTATATTATTTCTAAATTTTGAGTTCTAAGATTTCCTGACCTGTCCAGTTACGAAAGAAAGTGTACTCTATGTGTTTATTGATTTTAAGAAATTTCTCATTTAGTTTTATGATTTTGATTCCAGATTTTGATAGGAAATTGTCAAGAAAGTAGTTTTAAAGTTTAACAAACTCTTCCTCTACACTAAACAAATAGTTGTCAACAGTATTGTTTTATTGATGGAAGTTATTTATATGACTGTTCTGAATGTTTAATTCTCAGTAAATTCTGCAAATTTTTAACTTTAATTATAGATAAGTGTATAGAATAATTTAAGAATTAAAATTCATAATTATTCTCATTACATATTTTGTTTGAGGTTTGTTACTGGTTTGTTACTTAAACTGCAATTTGTACAGTTTTAAATTCTTATTTTTATGATATTAATTTTGAGGGAACCTCCCTATGCCATGATATGAATCAGAGTTATGAGACGTCATGTCTCGATCAAGTACTCAGTAAAACGATTTAATTTGCTTATTACAACATTATAACAGGCGTTTCTTCTATATTCTGGCCTATGAATGCCAATGGATAAAATTATTCAATTCAAATCATCACGAAGGATTTTACTTATATCTTTGTATTACACCAGTATATTATAAGCATGTAGTTTTACTTTCTAAGTAATTATAATAACAATCATATTCCCGGGTTTATATAATTTTGCCGTAACATAAACAATTAGTATAACACTCTATGATCAGATAAAGTAAAGTAATCTTTCAATCTTTTCTCAATATTGTTCTTTCCATGTAATTTTGATGGATGTGTTTAAAAATGAGCTCACGATATCACCTTGAATGTGAGATTGATCTGAAAGTGTTATGGTACTAATGTCTTCATTTCGTTTAAAAGAAGAATAAAACTGTGGCAATCCTCTATTACCCTGAACAAGACCTTGAAAGTTATTATAGGTTTTCAGCTCCTTCGTCTCATCTCCGAAGAATTATAGCGGCTTCCTATACTACCTTCATGGTCGAATGAGATTCTTTTGACAATAAGTGCTGACCAACTCCGAAGCAGGCGTAGCCTTTGTGTAGCATAAGGGTCACATTAATGGATTTTGGATTGGATTAATGATATAGATTTAGAATGATCCGGACCCTTCATTACTTCGAAGACAAGGACGTTCACACTTTTTTCAAATTGAGGAGAGAACAAATTCTGGCGGGAATATAACGGAAATCATCACGGAAAGAGAAAGTATTTTTTACTTTAATGTTTGATATTTTTTAATAAATATTTGATTACATGAAATATTAATGTGTCACTTCCACCTCCTGATAATAATTTGGTAAGCTCTTTTAACGGCGAGCGGAAGGACATAAACTTTCAGATTCTTATCGAGATTCATGTCAGACTCTTATCGAGACAAGCGATATTTATTTCAGATTGTGCTAAAAATCCTTTCTGTATACACATCCGTTTCTATGAACTGACTGGCTTACTGACTACACAAACATTCGAGTTGTCAGTGAATATTATTGAAACATATAATTTACGTGATTGTCACGAGTATTCAAAACACAAGGTTACTTTTCCTAAAAAAATATTTATTGGAATTATTTTTATTTACAAAACTAATTATTTTCATTTAAAAATTCATAAGGAAGCAGAAACAAGAGGATGTTATGCATACACAAGCTTTTGTCGATGACAAAATATTTTGGGTTTCGCATCTCCAGCATGGCTCATTTACACGTTGCGCATGATTTGATTGATTGAATATTTCGTGTTTCCCGGCGCGTTAACTGCAGTGATAATTAGTCCCGTAAGTGAAGTGCATGTTTTTATCCCGGGAGATGGTGGTGTTCTTCCCCACTGGATGGTGAAATCCGGCGTCGACCTAAACAACTCTCTTTTTGCGGTTGAACAAACCGCGCACATTCGGCCGAGAGCTTGGGGTTGCGTAAATTGACGTTGCCATCTTTATGGAACGTCAAGATTCCAATTGACAAAATCGAAGAAAATAAATTATTGTTAAAATGACAAGATACCACCTGACTTCTGCTACAAGTATAACATAGTCGTTCTGCAATCTATGGACAAATAGCGACTGTAAAAATCACTGCTGTTGGGGGAGCGGTGACTGAGAAATGAGTTAACAGAACTTTGACATTAATTTACTTAAAATTACTGAAATGTTAGTTGGAACATGGTCGTTCCCAAGAGACGAAATATGAAGGGCGTGTGGGCCGGCCGAGACGCCCTGACAGCGTCGCCGCCGCCAACCGCCGCTGTCGACGGAGAAGGCGGTCCTCGAGAGCGGCCGTCAGTTTCCCTTTCGACCGGGCGAGCGGGGAGGAGCGGCTGTTGTGTCATCGCGCGCAGCGGGGAGCGGGGCGGGGCGGGGGGCGTCGCGGCGCCGGGGGCGACGCCTGCCGGCCGGCCGCTCGGTGGGTGGACGGCGGCGGCGGCGGCGGCGTCCTTGCCCGACGCCGGACGCGGCGTCTGCCGCCTCCGCGCTGCGGTCGGCGCGGCGCTCCGCGTCGCCTCCCCTCAAGTAGGTCGGGCGCCCGCTTTTTGTTCTTGCCTGCCGTGAGGCATCTCTCGTTGGCTTTTTTTGATGCTCTTATTCTTGCGACTCCGCCGTCGCCGCCGTCTCCTCCGTCGCCGTCTCCTCCGTCACCGTCTCCTCCGTCGCCGTCTCCTCCGTCGCCGTCTCCTCCGTCGCCGTCTCCTCCGTCGCCGTCTCCTCCGTCGCCGTCTCCTCCGTCGCCGTCTCCCCCGTCGCCGTCTCCCCCGTCGCCGTCTCCCCGTCGCCGTCTCCCCCATCGCCGTCCCCCCCGTCGCCGTCCCCCCCGTCGCCGTCCCCCCCGTCGCCGTCCCACCCGTCGCCGTCCCACCCGTCGCCGTCCCACCCGTCGCCGTCCCCCCCGTCGCCGTCCCCCCCGTCGCCGTCCCTCCCCGTCGCCGTCCCCCCCGTCGCCGTCTCCCCGTCGCCGTCTCCTCCGTCGCCGTCTCCCCCGTCGCCGTCCCCTCCGTCGCCGTCTCCCCCGTCGCCGTCCCCTCCGTCGCCGTCTCCCCCGTCGCCGTCCCCCCGTCGCCGTCCCCCCCGTCGCCGTCTCCCCCGTCGCCGTCTCCTCCGTCGCCGTCCTCCTCCGTCGCCGTCTCCTCCCGTCGCCGTCCCCCCCGTCGCCGTCTCCTCCGTCGCCGTCCCCCCGTCGCCGTCCCACCCGTAGCCGTCCTCTCCGTCGCCGTCTCCCTCCGTCGCCGTCTCCCCCGTCGCTATCTCCCCCGCCACCGCCACAGTTGCCGTCGCTGCTACGCACCGTCTTTTTTTCACCCTCCTTGCACCGCCGTCATCACCACATCTGTTGGCTCCGCCACCTGCCGTCATCGCCGTCTCTATGCGCTCACGTCGCTGGGATCATCTCTGCAGTCGCCGCTGATACCGTCTCCATCCTCTCTAACGATGCCGTTGACTTCGCGTCCTCCATTGTTGCGTCACTATCTTCAACGGCAGACACCTCGGGTCTCCTACTTTTCAGATGCACTTCATAGATGTGGCAAGAAGCTGCTACGAGTGAAGTCTAGTCCTGTTCTACTTCAACTTGTTGCTTTTGTTTTTGAGAGATTTCTTTTTTGCAGAGTCGCATGTAAATGGTGCAACTGAAACATTAAAGTTGCACGCCCGGTTCTGTTCTGTTGGTTTTTTGCAATAATTTTCATCGCTATTAAAGAGTGTCTATGACTATTTACTGTCGCTTGTATCTTTTTTAGTATGTTGCCACAATATTCATATTCCGGCCCAAGGGTTTCATCCCGGGTTGATCAAAGCAGGGTCTCCTAACCAGGGTCTTCTGACCACTATCTCCTAATCAGGATCTCCAATCCAGGATCCACAGACCAGGGTCTCCAGGCCAGGGTCTCCAGACCAGGGTCTCCAGACCAGGGTCTCTAAACAGGGATCCACAGACCAGGGTCTTCAGGCCAGGGTCTCTAGACCTGAGTCTCCAGACCAGGGTCTCTAGCCCAAAGTCTTCAGACCAGGGTATCCAGACCCGGGTCACCTGGCCACGATCTCCTAGTTAGGAGATCTTGATCACGAGATACTGATCAGGGGACCCTCGTTAAACGGAGGAAAAACGCAGGGTAGTAATGCCGAAGAGACTGAATGCAGATTAGGGCATGGGCAGACGCTGAGGGGAAGGAGGCTACGGAAGTTGAGAGAACCCGTACATGACACTGGAATTAAAGACAGAGTACGCAGCGTGGATGAATAAAAATAAGATGATGCTTGAATAAAAATAAGATCCGTTGTTCCAAGATTTCGTAATGAAGTGCATTTTCACTCGTTTCGAGAATCAGCCTTGCGTGAATGAAATTTCAATGATTACAGGGCAATAAATCACATTTTGGTTTTCATTTCGATGTAGACTTAATTTTGCAACATATACTTTGAAGTTGTTGACATTGTTTTGATAAATTAAATTGAACAAATTAAAGAAATTGCACATGCCTGCCTCCCAAAGTAAACAATTTTATTTGTGAATTTCATATTCATGATTATTTCCCGAGTATAAATACAGATCAACCAATCACTATTCGATGATCTTATCTCTTATCATTACGTTCTCAACCCTCACCGAAGTTTCCGTCTTCTCCACGACTACTGGTCGCGCCGCTGCCATTACCTTCCCCGTCCCCACCGTCACGCGCTGCGGGAAGATGGCTCTGGAAGAAAGAGGCCGCTGGAACGACCACTTTCTCGCGGCCGCCGCCGTCGTCGCTTGACCGCGCCGCCGCCGTCGCCGTTGCCATCGCTGCAGACGCTCCCCGCCCGTACTTGGCGAGAGGCCAAGCGGTGATCGACTGGGAGAGATCAGATGAAAGTCCGTCACCGTCGCGCCCCGGCGACGCGCCTTCCTGGCCCTGCATTCCGAGAGAGGTCTCCGCGCGCTTTTCTTTCCAGGAGACCCTGCGCGCGAGTTGGCACTGGCGGCGGCGGTGGCGGCGGCGGGGGCCACGGAGGTGGCGGATCGGGGCAGTGACGGTGACGGTGGCGATGGCGTGGTTTGGCGGCGGGGTCGGTGGCGGGGTCGGTGGCGGGGCCGGTGGCGGGGTCGGTGGCGGGGTCGGTGGCTGGGTCGTTGGCGGGGTCGTTGGCGGGGTCGTTGGCGGGGTCGTTGGCGGGGTCGTTGGCGGGGTCGGTGGCGGGGTCGGTGGCGGGGTCGGTGGCGGGGTCGGTGGTGGTGGCGATGACTTGGGTGGTGGCGAGGTCGGTGGCGGGGGTCGGTGGCGGGGTCGGTGGCGGGGTCGGTGGCGGGGTCGGTGGCGGGGTCGGTGACGTTGCAGGGGCGGGAGCGGTGCTCGCGGCGACGGTGGTGCGACGGCGGTGGGGGCGGCGGGCGCGGCGGATAGGGCGGGGACTGTGTGGGCGGCGAGACGGAGGAGACTGAGGAGGCCGGAGAGGGGACTTACAACGTGCATTGCATTGTGCATTTGGACCTGCGCGCCGGATGTAGCCGAGAGCGTGTAAACACTCTGTCAATGAATGTGGAGTCGGTGCATTCAATGCCTTTCACTGTGAATGATTGTCAGCTATTATAGATACAGTATGTCATACTAACTTCCCTATTCAATTACGGAGATTAGAAAATAGCATCAGATGTAAGTAATTAAAGTGACTTTTATAGTAGACTCTCCACTCTCATCATAAAGAGGAAACGTTTTAGGGGAATGGCCGAGTACCTTTATCCTACCGAGTAGGATTATCGTATAGTTGTTACAAATCATATTATTATTATTTACTTGTTTTAAATTTCTATACTGTTGTTTGTAACACTGTGCATCGGAATAAGACAAACATTATACTTAATTGGTATTTTACAAGATAAAGTATTTACCTTTGCAAGGAAAAAAGAAAATAAAACATGAAAGATAAAAAATAATAACAAAATAACACTATTATTATTATTTATCATATTTTTATCATTGGGTAACTGCTTAATTTAAGGATTTGTATTTTAGCCTAGGATCTAGGCATTCCGGACATAGGATACAAGCGATATCTAACAGTGCGATCTTTTGCAACTGGTATGTAGGCTCGCGTCAAGACCTGGTGTGCTGTGAAGTTTTGTTGTTCTGGTTAGGATCTCCAGATATCCATTTTCTACAGGGACAACCCCGACCCTTCATTTGTAGAGTATTTTTAGCTCCATCTGGAGATCACATTTCTTCGATCTCTTGCCAATCCACTTAGAGATGTAGGGCGGCCATGTTCACTATTCCTACCTCATTCTCTCCAATGTCGGTTACGAGGCAAGGTCTGTCGTATTCAGATATACCAAGGTGGAATTTTTGTACTGAGATTTTTGACTTTTTCTGGATGGTACTTCCACTCTCGCTACCTGCAAACCACACTTTCTGCTCATATTTCTGTCTGGCGCGGAGACCACTTCCCACAACACACCGCCCACATCACATTAGGCGGCGTTTCTTGAAATCAGTCGGCTAATTTGCCATAGACACTAATCAAGTGTTTGGCTGTTTTTTGACTTTCCACTATTTGACCATTTTCGCATGTGTCACATCCTAGTTGTTGTAGTTCCCTTTAAAGGAACCATGGACAGTGCAGCATTAGCAGTTTCAAAAATCAATATTATTGAAAGAAATTCCTACCCGTGATAATCTCTAGTTGAGGCTTCCGTAGAGTTGAAGGAACATAAATAGAGTTGAAGGAAATCAGAATTCTTCCTAAAAGTTGTTCTTTTGCAATAGTAAAAGAATATTTCAAAATTGTTGCCCATGATTGCAATTTAAAACAATCATTACATAAGAATCAGGAGATTTGTTCGGTGAATATTTAATACTATTTTTAATACATAAAGTTTAGTTTCACAACCACCACAATAAATATCTCAAAATATTTATTTCCAGTGTGAATACAGACTGTGTGAGTTAATTTCAAAACAAAAATATCAATACTCTCCGTGTCCATTCATAAAAATAATGCTCAATAAAATTCAATTAGAATTGAGAAATATGCTGTAAGATTAATTTGATTATCCAACTAAATAAGATGGCTATTACGATTTCTTTTGCCAAGTGATTCAAAGAGGTTTAAGCTCCCCGTAAAAATTTCAAGTCAAGATCCGTCACAAAGAAACGAATACTTCAGTCCTGTTCAGCCAAGTTCTTTCATTTCAATAGAGCACATTGCAATCTAATTTCGAGCGTTCGTGGACCATCGAGTAAATTATGAGAGAGGCACTTGAAGAGATTCATCGAGGGAAGCTACAATTCGCATCGCTTGATCTTTCCCGTCTCTCTAATGTCACGCCGTGACGTCTCAGACCGTCGTGACGTAATAACTGTGACGCAAACAAGTGGGCGTGGTGACAATGAACCTCAATTAGCCACCACTAGAAAAAAAACTTGCGTGGAAAGGTCATTAAAGCGGCCAAAGAGTCTGCAAAGAACGTAACGTTTTTTGCGTGTGGCAATGCTGTTGGAGATCGGCGACGTGTTCTCCCGTCTGGCTGTTATATATATTGCCGTTCCATTAGTGTCGATGACCCGGTTTACACGGCAACAGGTCTCGTAGGCTTTCTCGCATGCCTTCTCTGGTGAAAAGGTCGGGAGAAAAATAAAACTCGATCGTCTAAACACCCACGCAAAAGGGCAAGTTGAGTTATGCATGTCGTCTAGCAATGCTCCAGTTGTCACTGAACTCGTTCTAGTTTGGATGTCAAGGGCGGGAAACTTGAATAAGAAATTTCTACTGGCTAAATGATTAGTAAGAGAAGCCGGAAAGTGATGTAACGCAATACCCGTTGGACGACATTTCAGGTTATCGGATCCCCCTTAAGAAACTAAGCGAGGTTGAATTTTTTAACATTGTTTTCAAATTATGGGAAGATGTAATCAGTAAGAAAAAATAATATTAACAATCATGATATAAGGAAGTTACGTGACTTCTTTGTTTGTAATTTTTTTTTTAAATTATCTGACCTGTCGGTCAGGCCAAATTCAGTGTAGTAGAAAAATGCAAGTCTGGTTTTCACGGGATACTTCCGTTTCATATGACATTTTTAAGCGCATCTTCTTGCCATCATCATCATCATCAACAACAACAACAACATTGTTCTTGTTAGTGTATTTACGAACTACCTCAAGTGAGAATGAAACTCAAATATGTAGAATTGAAAACAGTTCATTACAATAGTTGTCTTATAAATATTCTGTTAAATGATACCAGATTTAAAGGTTAATTCTCTGAATGAGCGAATAGCTTAGACAAGTCATGTTACGTGATTTGAAAGCTGTAGGAAGATAAGTCATTTTGTGTTTTAATTTTCTCTTATTTGAAAATCTTGAAGACTTCTACACAGATACAAACCCAGTAATACCTCGTTAAACGTTATTTCTGAAAGTGACTCGTTCAGATTTTACTCTCTCGCTTAGCAATAGGGAAACCATTCCTTTGGGTTTCGCTGCTGGGAGGCATTCGCTGCATTTCCCCATTCATTCTCCCGAATGACAGGACAGATCTCTTAAACATTTTATAGAGGCTCACGTTATTTTATTTTTTCGCGGAGATTGACTTGCAAATGTGCTTACGGACATCCGTTTGTATATTTGCTTATTTTACTTTCAAAATCTGATTCATATCCAAACCCAGATTACATTAAGGTGCTGGTCGTTGGTATAATTCACTTAGATTATTACATGATGTATAATCAGATTAACGGAAATCAAAATGATATTATAAAGTTTTCAAAAGAAATAGCTTTGTCATGTTTCTTTTTCGTTAGAAGCATTAGTTTACCCATTTATATAGTACAGAATATTTATGGAGAATAAAATTATAAGAAATCTGAAATTTCAATATTTTATAAAATTCATTGAACGAAACACTTTTTTGTGTATTCACGTTCTTCATGAAATGAGTACGGATAGTGGCAGGTTGTAATACTGCATTACGATCTGTCATTCATTCAATACTCATTGTATTCACCATATTTCCAGATTTGTCAATCTTCTTTTCAATAATGAACATTTCGAGATGAATCCCAAGGTCTCAAAAAATTCATGTGTTTTTTTTATCTTTTCATTAGAGAAAACGGGTGCAGAAAGTATTTTTTCTCTTTCGCGCGATATCCACCATTTACCACACTCGCATTAATGTCAACAAGTTTGAGGAATTTGGTGATTTTAAGTGTAAAAATTAATATTTATTATTTTTCAATATTTGTATGGTGATGGAGGAAGGCCTTTTCTACCATTATAATCTTTACGTTTCTACAAAACCCAGATTTGTGTTTCATTTAATACAAATGTATTCTCTAGAAAAGTTTCTACTCATCTTTAATCAAATTGCCACAATTACGTAGGAACGTACCGAAAAAATGACCACCAGGAGCGATAACAAAACAACAGAAACTCGCCCAAAGAGCACAAGGCCGGAGCCAATTCTCGCGTGAGGTCACCCAAGGAGCACTTTCCCTGTAACGGGAATCCCGCCCCGGTGGGGCAGGGGGTAGGGAGGGGGCGGGCGGGAAAGCGGCGCTGCTGCTGCGTGCCGGAGGAGAGACGCCGCAGGGGGGGGGGCGACCCGAGCGACACCCCTCCACCCAACGCCCACCGACTGACGTCCACCGACAGTCCTCGTCTCCTGTCGTCCCCTGCTCGCCAACGCACGTGTCAGGCACCGGCTTCCGGCCTCCGTTCTTCAGCGTCTACCTGCCTGCCACCAAGCGCTGGCGCTTATTTTCTAAAGGCGGCTCCGCTCCACACATTCGTTATTCGGCGAAAAGCCAGCACCCGCTCGCCGAATCCCGAGTGGTGAGGATAGGTCGCTTGCTATTTGCCGAGTGACGAACACTCGGCGCTCGCCCTACCCACCGTGTGTCGGTCTTTTGTGCACATCAAAGAAAGTGAACATTTTCCGAACACATCAGCTGGTCGGGATCGGGCGAGCAGTAGCTCGCTGCTCGCCGAATATGTGGAGCTGCCTTAACGCTCAGGACCCCAATCTTTCGAAGTCGCGGGGACCCTAACACGTGTTGTATACAAAGCAAGTTAAGCCATTTTTTTGTGATTGCAAGGTGACACAATTCAATTGAATAATTGCGAGAGGTAATTGATCCATTTCAGAACACAATTCTTACGTTAATAATAATAACAATAATTGTTTATTTTGAGAGTATTCGTAAATGTATGAAAATTATAATATCTTTGTTGTCGAGCGTTGTGGAGTTTGGTGTAATTTTCAGTAAATCGACCTAAGACATCTCCACAAAATTATTACATCCGTCACAGACTTCTGTCACAAATCCGCTTTCTCTATTCACTGCAAATTGTCAGTAATTACCGCTAACGCATATACCCCACCTCACGTCCTCTCGGAAATTACTACTCCCCGCCTTCTTTCCATACAGTGCCGTTCATTGCCATCCTCCAAGTCGACCATTGCATTCCACTGAGTGACTGACAATGCAACATCCGGTTATCACTTTCCACACTCTCGATTCCTTTCCTAATACACACTCAATATAATGCAATATTGCCTATGGGTAATATTTATTGCGCGCCTCAACTGAACGTGTTTGAATTTATTAAAAACTCTAACCATTATTTATCACGTTTGATAAATTGTGTATCGCTTTGCCCACCCCTCGCTGCAATCTTCGTATCGCAAAATACTTTTCCCACAGCTTATTGACCACCACGAAGTATTTTCTGGCCATCTTCATGGCATTATTTAACCGTGCATTTCTGTAATGAGATCTGTAACGATTTATTAAATAATATATATTTGCATAATAGCAATACTTTTTCTGAGTTACGTATTTCAGAAAATAAATAATCACCGCTAATAATACCTGGGATTGGCGAGTGAAAAATTCCCAATTTTGTGACCACGTTTCCTGCTTTAAGGCAAATGTGACTGAAGTAAAAATTTCTGGGCTATATGTTAAAATTTCGAAACCTTTTGAATTAATTTTCTACAGAGCATGCCATCACCTCCAGTATGAAGTTACTGTTTAACCTTCCAAGAATTGTTGAAACACAATAATGTTAACAACTTAAAATCCATTCAGTTGATTTTACAATTTTATGCTAAAATAGAAATATATTTTTCAGATTTATATTATTATATTCCACTTTAGATTTTGCCACTATATTTGGTTATATTAAAAAACACAGCACCTTGAATGAAATTCAAGCTAAAATGAGACTAAATACTAGCATACTCGAATCGTTTGGTAGTGAAAAGAACACACGAAAACAAAAAGAACTGGTTTCAGCAAACGTTCTTGCACTGTTCCAAAGCTGGTCATGTACAGTAGAAGGTGGACTGCCGCGAATGGCCTACATTTGCTACTCTCATAATTAGTAACATCTAATGGTCTCCTCTTTCACTCCACTGTCACTTACGTAACCCTAACTACACCCACCCACTCTCGGACACCTCACCGTATCTCATATTCTCAGCTTCACGCGTCAGTTGGTACGAACTCGTTCACAAGTTCTCCTTGAACGCACTCTCCAAGATGCACGCGCTAACAACCATAATTTCCTACCGTGCCACTATCAACCACATGCGCCTCAGCTCCACTCACAAATTACAATACGTCCATTGGATGAATAATGTCCACGTGCAGTTTACCTTACACATCGTTCTCCTTCCACAGCTGTCTTGCAACTGCTCGCTTCCTACCGTCACACTTGTCGTCGAAATATTTTACGATGTTCTGCCTTCATTGTATATTACTCTATACAGTATTAGAACAGGTTACGTTATTAGAACAGGTTACGTTAATGTACACCGGAGGTATTGTTTCAGTTAATGAATGTTTAAATAGAGTCTGATAAACATGTTTAGCGTTAGCCTGCCATCCACTCGGAAGGAGAGTTGCGTAGTCGAACAAAAACATCTGGTTGGACAGCTTTCCAAACAACTAATTGCCGCTCTGTTGCTGTCATAGGCTAATCGAAATTTTATTTTAACAAACAGATCGGAAAATTAATATTCCTTTAAAAATATTAAGTTGCAACATTTCAGGGCAGGTGAACAAGATTCGTTTTTTCCGTATCTCAATTGGTGGAAGACTCTGTAGGCAACAAGTGGAGGTTCAGTAATAATGAAAACAGGACTCGCAATATGTGCATGTCATGTTATAAACAGACCACGCCCTTCCGATGTTTGCCAGATCCAAGTGACAATGGATGTACTTTAGAACTCCTCCTCAAGGATAGTATAAACTTCTCGTGAGCTATTGTACACGAGTGCCACTCAGCCTCTAATCCTCACGTATCACTCCTTGCCGCTCAGCTTCCTTTGTTTTTCTGACAGCTCTCTCCTTTCATTTCTTAATACTCATATTGAAGCCCAAGATGTTTTAATTTGGAAACGTACCAACATACTCGTACAAAATATTAGCAAAACTCAAAAAAGATACTTCAAAGTTTACAAAATATTGACGAAAATATTGTTATTCACTTTTAAATGGTCTATATTTGTACTGAATTAAGGTACCCTGAATAGAAAGAAGTTTAATAAATGGTACTGACTTTAATCAAGCAAAATACGAATGAGACATCTATGAACGAGTATGTTTTTATTATGTAATCTCAAAGTCGAAAATAAAGTAAAAATGTAAAAACAAGAACAATAATTGGTCAACAGAAAGGCCAACATTAAAAATGATGAAACAAACCTTCAGTAGTAATTATATAACGACAAAAAATAAAAGAAAATACCATATTAAAAGTGACTTAAAATGCTTAAAAGAATTATATAATACTTTTCTTCTTTTGGATAGTCAAAATAAGTACCAATAGACAATGTTTAGGACGTACTACGAGTGAAAAACATTAACACCCGGGCTGAGCCCTTCATCCACCACTGTCCACAAAGGCCCTTCGCCCACCGCCTCCCAGCGGCGTCTCAATTACCCCGAGTGGCTCTCTCCGTGCTGGGAATGGCGCGGGGGCCGGTTGCCGCTTGCCTTTTATAGGCCCTCTCGCCCGAGCAGCCCGTGCGGTGCGGCGCGGCGCGGCGCGGCGTGGCGCGGAGCGGCGCGTGGCGAGGGGGGAGAGGGGAGGGGGCGGGGGGCCGTGAGATGGACCCTCCGCGATCGCCGCCGCTGGCCCCGATGACGGCACCGCGCGTAAACCTCTCCGTAACGTGCTCGTGCGAAGCGCCCGCCGCGTGACGTTTGCCCTTTCGGGTTTATGCGTCGCGCATAAACAACTGCCGGGTTGCTCTCGTGAGATACTTTTATGTACTCGGGACGAGAAATCTTCAGCCGGAGAAGCGCGTTTGCGGTAATGGATAGCGCATAAACGTCACTCGATTCGCGATGATTCCGGAAGTCTTGGATCGCAGTTGTTTCGTTTCTCCTCGGTCGGTTTCTGGTGGATTTACTGTATCCGCGTAGTATCTGGCAGATCCGGGGTGGGGGCATGGGGGCCATGTCCCCCCGAAAGGTCTAGAGTTTTCGATTACCTTCTTTTATTTGCCAAAATTTATTTTAATATATATTTATGTTCGAATTATGTTTATTGTATAATTATTTAAACAATAATATTGTATAGTATCATATCTACAGTACATAAATAATATACAAAATAATAACAAATATGTTTATTATTTAACAAAAATCTACGATGCTCCCCACCCAAATAATCGGCTGGATGGCTTACGGCACTGATGGTATCACGTATATTTTATATTCTTAAAACGAAATATATATGTTAAATGTATTATTTTTGTTACAGTAAATCCTCATTAACACGAATTCCAAGGAATCGAAATAATCGGAGTTCTTGTTATCAATATATATGTGAATCAAGTCCTTAAAGACTAATAGAGGACATGTTGCATACAATATTTCTTGTTATTTATAATTTTTCTAGTTATTCAAAATAAACTTTTAACACTTTCATGAGTTCAGAATTGTCATTACTCTCGATGTTCTGTAGCAAGGGTAGTTGGTACAGGATCTTGGTACTGATTTTAAATGACAGTCGCAGTGAGCGGAAGGGCCAAAAGGACGAAGGGAGATAAGTGTGACAAAGTGGGTAAAGAAGGACGAAGAGTGCAAGGGGACAAAATGTGACAAGGGGACAAGTGGAACCACACGACAAAGTGATACAAAGTGGGTACAGTGGGACAAGGGGCAAAGTAGGACAATGGACTGGGGGAAGAACTGGGAGAAGGGGGACGAAGCGGGACAATGGGACAAGGTGACAGTGGGTCAAAGGGACAAAATGGGACGATGGGACAAACGGGCTAGTGAACAAATGGAACTAGGGTACAATTGGGACAAGGGGTCAAAATGGAAGTAGATGGACGTCGGGACAAAGTGGGACAGGGCGCAAACGGAAAAGGGAACAAATGGGACTAGTGGGACCAAGGGACACGGGGCCAAAATGGAACAAAAAGACAAGGGCTAATTGGGACAAAAGGGACATATTTATCCAAAGATTTTGAACAGTAAAATCTAACGGTAAAATCTAAACCCCAGAGTCTGCTGAAATATTTTTAATAGACTCTCGATATTTTAGTGGCCATTGTTATGGACAATTTTTTTCTAGTTCACTTAAAGCGTAGTTTACATGGTTGGTTGCTCAGGAGCTAAGAGCGTGTTAAACGACGTAAATAACAAAAAAAATAGTATTAACCGGGCATTATAAATGTCCGTATCATCGTAATATCTTGCCGGGACCGAAGTTTCGTTCGTGTTTCGGCAAAATTCGTGTTAAGCGAGAGTTTACTGTATTTACGTCGGTAAACTCGCGTTTAGCTACTTAACAACCAACCATCTAAACAACGCTTTAAGAGCGCGTCCACAGCAACGTCTGTTAAATGCTGGAGAGTTCATTAAAACATTTCTCTGGTTTAGATTTTATGAGTGTTCATAAATATTTGGATAAGTATGTCACTTTTGTTCCACTTGGCCTCTGTTCTTTTTGTCCCTTTTCGTCCATTCCCCCTCCATGTCCCATTGGTTCAACTTGTCTTATTTGCCCCATTGTCTCATTTGCCCCTTGTCCCATTTTGTCTCATTTTCCCATTTTGTCCGATTGCCCCATTTTGAATAATTGTCTTATTTGTCCTCTTTTCCTATTTTGTACCTTTTTCTCCCGTTTTCCAAATTTGCTCCATTTTGTCCCCTTGCCCTCTTCGTCCTCCTTTCCACGCTTTGTCCTTCCGCGAACTGCGATTGTTATTTTAAAGCGGTGTCAAGACCTGTACCAACAACCCTTGCTACAGAACATCGAGAGTAATGACAATTCTTCACTCATGACAGTGTTAAATGTTTATTTGAATCACTATAATAACTAGAAATAACAAAAGACATTGTATGTAACACGTCCTCTATTAGTCTGTAAGGATTCGGCCTAAAGGTTAACTTCCGATGTTTTCATTCGTTCCATTCAAAGCGCCGGTGCCACGGCAAGCGCATTTTGAAATCCCTCTCCCAACGAACTCCATCAATGGGGCATGGGGGATAAAATGGACAAAATGGTACAAAAAGGAGAAGGGCCAATTGGGACCAAAGTGACATATTTATCCAAATATTTATGAACGCTGGTAAAATCTAAACCCGAGAGTCCGTTAAAATATTTTAATGGAGTATTTAACGGACGTTGCTGGGGACGCGCTCTTAAAGCGTTGTTTAGATGGTTGGTTGCTAAGGAGCCCAATGACGCGTTTTACGCGCCGAGTTGTAGCCGTGGGATTCTATGGGGGCGGTTCGTCCCCCCGCGCGGCGTGCCGGCGAGGGGCAGCGGTGAAAGGAGCGGGGTGGGCGCCCGGCCGGCGCAGCGAGCGTCTTCGCCAGGGGAGACTCGTATGTATAACGGGTGAAAGTGACCTTCGGTGGCGGGATCTACGGCGCGGCCGCGCCGCTGCCGCGCCGGTCCGGCGCCCACGCCGCCGCTCCAGACCCGCATCCGCCTTCAGCCCTCCCTCGTTTCCTCCCTGCTGGTTGCTAGATAGCAGTGTTGTCAAGGTTGATGCCACGAGCGGGAGTCCGTGGCACGAGTGCAACGACGAAATCGCCTCTCCACATAGTTCATTATCCCGCCATCAGACACAGCGCCATCCCTATTGTAAAACGGCGGGGTTACTAATAGTTTCCTTTCCCGACGCTAGTTGCGCAGAGAAGCTCGTGGCACGCAACGGTACCATGATATTTGCCACTGGCACCAGAAGAAGAACTTGACACCACTGCTATATAGAGTAGCGCCCACGCGATTCTAGAACAACGTCGTTGACTGAAGTTTTAGGATTCGAGTTCCATTTACGGCGAATATTTGACTCAATCTACATAGTTGGACTACCCATTTGGAGGAGAATTCTAGCGGACGCCTGCTCTGTACGATAGTTTTCGGTGGTTTCTCCGATAAATACCAAGCGAATGCCGGAGCAGTACCATAAAAAACAGGACACGGACCGCCCGTGATCTTTTGTTCCTCTTTCTTGTTCTATCATCTCCCCTCCCCAAAGCCACTAACATTTAAATGCATTGCATTCTCACACATATTGGAAGCTTAGAACTTGACCCGGCTGGGGCGGTGCACCGTTGGGGGAGGAGGGGAAACCCCGCAAGACGTGTGGGTTTGCGCCAGCCATTTGAAGCTGTAGGTAGAAGCGCCGAAAAGCCAATCTCAACCAAACCATGTCCAAAATCAAAAGCTAGTTTTAGGCTAATTAAATGCTCCATTCCCGAATTTTAGGCTCTTTTGGATTTTCAAAATCATGGGCGCTGCTAGGTTTAATTTAAAGCGCACACCTACAAATACAGCTTTCCTTCATTGTAAGACAATGAAAATGCATCCAAAATTTAAGGATAATTTCAGGCTCTTGGAAAAAAATGTTCTATTCTATATTTTCCATAAATTAAGGATGTACGAGAAGAAACAGTTAATATACATTCTTATGAACAAATAAACACGAAAGTCCAAAAATCTTTGAAAAAATTTGAAACCCAAAATTTAACGTGAATTTTAGGATCCAGGAAAAAATTATTCCGGCATTCGTATTCAAAAAATCGTATTTTTCTTCGGTTTTTGAGATTTCGTGTTCATTCGACCATAATAACGTACTATTTTAAGTGTTTCTCTTTGTGCAGTCCTGATATTTGGAACATACGGAGCGGAACAGTTTTTTTCCTAGAGCCTAAAATTAGTTTTAAATTTTGGATGTGGTTTCATTTTTAAATGTTTTTGGGTTTTCGTGTGTATTCGCCCGTAAGAACGTATGTTAACTGTTTCTCTTTGTACAGCTCTGATTTCTGAAATATTTGGAGTGGAAAAATTTTCTCCCTAGATCCTGTAATTACAAGATAACGAAAATACATTCAAAATTAAAGGAACTTGTGTTTGCAGATGTGCGCTGCTAGCTTTAGACTAAAGCTAGCCGCGCTCATGATTTTGGGAAATCCAAATGAACCTAAAATTCGGATGTAGAGTATTTAATTAGCCTAACATTTTATTTAAATTTCGGAGATGGTCCTAGGTTAATTTGGGGGCCCTCTATTCTTCCACTCACTTCCCACCCCTAAATTTGATACTGAAATATGAAGAAAATCCTATCAATTCGCATTGTATTTTGTTTCATTTAATAGCATTTCTTAATGTTTCATTTTAACATCATTCAAACAAAAAATGTAAATGTATATTTATAATTACATTGAAAAAGACTGCTTTTGTATTGAATTGTACAATTAAAAATTGAAACGCATCAACTAGCAACATTCCATATTATAAATATTATTCAATAATACCGCGACACATCATTCCGTTATGCCAATTTTTGCGTATAGTTTAATCATAAATCACATTTTACACGTTTTTTTGTTTGAAAAAAGTAGTATTGAATATTTTTAAAGGGGGGCTTTCCACGTTGGGGGCCCTGGGCCCGGGGCCTTCAGGCCCGTGCGTTAACACGGCCCTGAGTCTAATTAAGATTGGGTTTTGGGCGCTGCTATCTTTAGAGGGCTGCCGGCGCCGGATCTGCAGCTGTAATGGGGCGCCGCCATCTCCCATAACATAATATTAACTTGTCTTCCGGGAATAATGACTTAAGTAGTTGATGAGCCGGAAATCAATAAATATTCAATTTTCCTCCGCTATCTTTCTCTGCTCCGCTTTTACCTGCCCTTCCTATCTACGCCTTCAACTCTGTGATATATGTCTCCGCCTTTCACGTTTTTCCACCATTCCAACAGTTCCGCCTCATTTGTCTCTGTTTGCCTCGCACTTTCCTATGTCACCATTACTCCATCACATCTTGTTTTCCTGGAATTTCCTCTCACATTTGCCTAATTCTGAATATCTCGTGGCCGATGTCTTCACTTGCTCCGTGCACATCCTATCCCTGTTGCCGTCTCGACCGGAGTTTCAGATCTAGGGCCCCTAGGCAATGAAAAGATTGTAACCTCTCCGTTTTAATAAAATAACAAAAATTACACGTGGAGAACGGCGTTTGCTCGTTCCTGGGAAATAACGCAGCACCCGAGATTGGGTTGTTTTTACATTGATACCCGGGGGTGTTGGCGCAGAAACCAAGTTCCCTCCGCACAATGCGCTGCCAGGTCACTAATTTAAAGTCTGGCGCGAGCAATATTAGAGGAAAGAACCCAAACCCGGACCCCCATTTGTTTTGGAATATTTTTAAAACATAATTAAATCAAAATATTTGCAATGCATACCTTACTTGTTATACAAATGATACAATCTACCCAAATTTATTGGCCAAGTAGTTTAAGAATAAATTAATTTTTCGGAAAAAAAATACATTTTGTGGATTTCTAAAAAAGGTTTCCTAATCTGATCCCTCTTCAAACGTGTTAAGAAATGGGTAAAAATAAATGAAAAATCTTTAAATAGATCAGAATTATTTTACAAAAATATTAGTTTAACATCTAATACACAAGAAACTGTCTTGTATGTCTTGAACATAGCCGAACAAATAAAACCGTCTTTTCCCGTCCCCGCACATTCTACACGAGTCCAGAGTGAACACATTGGACACACCGTCCATTGTTCTCCCTCAGCCCTCTGAAATTTTACACTGCAAAACATGTACTCTGTATCTTCTTCTCCTGGAAGAAAAGATATCCCTGGTAGAATTTTCAATCCGTAAAAGCCAGAGGCAAAGAAAAAGATTTAATTCCTCACCGGAGATGGAATCTTCCTTTTGCTTTTTGTTTAACTTCAAAATTTTCATTTATGTCTCTTTTCGACTTCTCCTGAATTAAATTCTGAAATTATCTCTTGACCTCTTTCTTCTTCCTGTCATCTTGAACTGATAGGCTTCAGAGTAGGCTCATGCTTTTATTATACTCCTAAGGTATAAGTAGTGACAAAAACCTTCATTGTTTTTTTTGTTGTTTTTTTTCATGAAGAAAAACCGGGGGCTCGCGTTAGGAAACTTTGGGGGCTCGGGTTCGGCACCAGCCTGTGTATAGTTTAAATTAGGGCTGTCTAACTGAGAAAGGCTTATGGGCCACTTATCAAATTCTTGTTAAGCAACGGGCCGCACCGTAATTTAAGATGGTTTTACCCTAACTACTGAGATTATACTGAAACATATATTAGATACGACTCTCATTCAACATACTTAATGATTAATGTACATACAACGAGCGAGCAAAGAATGCTCGAGAATAGTACTCGACGCTGAAATGCTCAAGGAGTACGAATGAGCAAATGACACGCCTTGCAGATCTCTAGTGATCCTTGCAGAGCCTTGCAGTGCTCTTCTGGGGCGCCATCACCACCGCCAATCGTTTTGGCACGTCTCTCATCTTCCATGGCAACACTATTACCTATGTTGCCTCCTCTCCCTTCGGATTCCTGGCGTTTTTTAAACATCCTCGTTGTCCTCTTCGCGGCCACCGGCGTTGTTTCTACCACTCCTCCTCTGGCAACACTCATCATTTGCATCATTCATCTCCGTCGTTTCAGACCCTTTTTTATTCCCATCACCATCGCGACTCCTTCTTTCTTCCTTATGTGTGCTGCATCGTCTTAGCTCAGGGCAACAGCAGTGACAGGGAAATCCTGGGGTTCGAGTATCGACGGTGATAGACTTTCGACTCACCATATAACTAAGTCGAAATCATCCACTGGCTTGAAAATTCTAGCAGCCGGCTGCTCTATTTCGGTAGTTCTTTGTTCTATCTCCGATCAATACCAGGTGAATTCCCCTGACAAACCAAGAACCCTTTCTAGCCACGGACCTGTCCTTTCTTGTTCTCTCCCACTACCCTACCACACATGCCGAAAGACCTGTTGGTAGCTTAGAGCTTGTCGGTGCTCGGTAGCGGACTAGGTCGGTGCTCGGTGGCGGAGATATCTGGAGGGGGAAACTTCGAAATTCGATGCCAGATCTCACGTCCCAGCGGTGGAGGAACACCGCCACCTCCCGCAATGAAACATGAACTACACTGAACTCCGAAGTCATAGGCTTCGGCACGACTAGTGCGACCTTCCGATTGGCCAGCTGTTTCAGCCAATCGCACTCGGCCCCCACCCAGATATAAACCCGACCGCTGACCACTCCGGCGCAGACCAGTCCTGAGGAAGACCACAATAAGATGGTCGAAACGTCGGCAACACAGCCTTCGACGCAGGGTCACCCGGACAGCCAAGTTCGTACACTACACTGAACTCCCGCAATGAAACTGAACGTAATGACCATAACAGGTTACTCACTATCAAGCATCATTCGTTGTTGCCACAGTGTCCACCATCGCTGCCATCACTACAGCGTGGGTGGGCAGTGGGCAGAACCGGCGGTGACCGCCGCTCGCGAGTGGGTGGGCGGGTGGGAAGAGAGCGGCGCGCGTGTGGGAGGCCGGGGGTCGCCGGTTGTGGGTGGGAGGTCGAGGGCTGCCACCGCGTGTCGGATAGCCGCTTCGCTCCGCGATGGCAGCCACATCCATAGCTCCTTTCACAGCACTGGCCTACCTTTCTCCGGTTTGGCGTGCAGCAAAATGTTTTAAGTACCTACTTACATTTAAGTTTCGCATATATTGATACTGGAATAAATCAATTGGGAATCATATTACTTTTGCACTGAGTTGTATAAATATATTGGTAATTATGCATTAGAATACTCTTAAAATTTCACTTTCAACTTTTATTATGCAAAAGAATTACATAATTGTGTGGTGGAAATCTTGGAGCCTCGGAATCTTGTAAAATTGTATTTATTAACTATAACTCATATTAAATGCAATATAATGGAAAATATTTGAGGTATTAAAGTTCAAGTTGTATTTCTTTGGTTCGATTTTCAATATTTATCTTTCATACACTTAAGAATTAATTAAATTTGTAATTTGAACTTTATTTCTACATAGTTTCATGAATAGATGTTTATTAGTCATTTGCTATTCACTTACAAATTAGTAGAAATGTGTCATTCACTTGACATCACCCCTGTGAAATTGTAGTTCTCACGCCTGAGAATAGCATTTCTCCAGTAGTTCACTGTATGTCAGTAGTAAAGTTTTATATTCGATATGGCCTGTTACAGGATGTCTTTTGCACTCACATTGCCATGTCATAAATGGTGCCCGGTTCCTCAGCATGCAGCATGAAGTAATTTTACAAATGACGTTTCTTAATACTGAAACTCGCAAGAGAAGTCAATTCTTTGAACAGTCAAACATCATTTGTAACATTACTTCCGCTAAGTGACTATGGGATCGCAACAGTAATTGGCAATTGCGAAACGGGAAAAATATTTCCACGTAATTGTTAAACTTACAACTGCGATCAGGAGGTGAAATGTAAAATGTAATCGTCACAGGGACTCGTAACTCCAAAATACTGTTCAACGTGTCTCGGTAGCTCAAATATATGGCAAGCAGACTGATACGAGGAGATTTGGGATCGATTCCCGGCTGGAATAACCAAAGAGTTGAACAGGCAAACATATTTGTAATACAAATAATGTTTCAAAGAAATGTATCACTAATGTATCTGCTCATAGACATACTTATAGGCTAATGAAACATTTCAAACATCATCGTACTCTCCTGACACGTGTTCAATGACCAGCGGGAGAAAATCTGAAGCGACAAACTTTTCATTCCCTTGTAAAAATGTCTTCTTAACCACTTCCGATTCCATTTTTGAGGCGATGGTAATGAAGAGGTTGAAACGAAGGGAGATACTTTGTTAGATAGTGGTTAGGGTTCTCCAATCAACAATATGTTAGAACAGGTTCAGGTTTAGACAACTTCACAACTGACGTTTGACCTCAGTCAGAGCAAGGCAAATTGGTACCTTAACACATCAATTACAGTTTAGTGTTTAGAGGCTTTAGACAAATATTTATTTCCTTTAGGTGTCAGGAAGATATATCGTTGCTAAAGGGGTCTCTTGAGTGATGAAATGTGAACGCTAGAGTGGAGTGGGTTTTAAACCAAGACGTTTTAATGATATAGTGTTCAATGTTACAACTGTGTACGTATGACATCGCACATTACATTTCTTGGCGTTGGGAGAATGAACGAGTGCTACAAAGCCTGTAAGTTTCGAGGACATTTCCCTGAATATGAACCTTGATATTTCCTCTAAATAGACGTACCAAAATTAATATTTTGATAAAAAAGTTAATGGAATAATGACAACTCCTTTCGTAGAACAAACCAATATCTATTGTGTCGTTTGCTACGAGATGTAAAGCAGATGTTGGCTACTCTAAATGAGATTTTTAAATATTTCGTCAAATTTCCTCAGGTGATTGCAGTACACCAAGAGCAGGAAGCGTCCGGGCCATAACGACTCTTCACGATTTCCCTGAAGGCCACGACTTCGAACTAATCACTGGGCATAGAGGACCTACCTTCAGTGAAAGTGTTCGATAGCGTTGGCTTGAGAACGAAACACGTAGAAATCGCGCGTCGAAAAAACTGAGTTTTATGATATTCGTTCATCAAAGTAAAAGTAGAGTCGATAAAATATCTTATGATAAAAGACACCATGCTGTTGAGTATGTGAATAAATTATTCGAACACTTCCTGAAGATGACGTCTCTCCTTCACTTCCATTAATAGGTAATCATTGTCACTACTCTCTCTGAATATTTTAAACAGTCACTAGTAAAAAGGGGTTCTTTCAGTGCATTCACAGCGTGTTAAAAGTTCAATTTTTAGCATTAGTGCTTAAAGTGAGACGATGCTCATGTGTTCAGATAAATCTGTGAATACATCAAAGAAAGCAAAATACTTTTGTCCGACCTCGTCATCTACTACTGACCTTCATGTTTCATTAAGTTATTTGAATTTTAGAATTACAAATGATACGAAAGTCAGTAAGGCTGTCTAAAAAATAGTATCGGCCTCGTATCGCAACCTTGTGAAATAAAAATGGCACTTTAACCACTAGTATCATAAATATGATATGAATATACGAGTAATAAAGGTGTTTAATGATATAGTGATCAACGTTCATTGTATTAGAGTTCACCATAACCAGAGTCGACTGAATTTGTTGTGATGAAAGCTCAGGATGTACTACGAAAAAGTCATAGAAGTATTATTTAATTGATTAAATGAGCACTTCTCTAATTATGTCGGTTCCCCACTTGGTAATTAAAAAGCGTTTGAAAAAATCAAGTCTGAAAAAATATACAACGTGCGCGTAATCATCCACAGAGCAAACTAAAATATCGTAACACTCCCGGGGGTAAATGACGTCATGCAGATCTGAACTAACCCACAGGGCATACGAGCAGGTCTGCCACCATTGCTTCTCCGCCTGCGGCAGCCTAATGGGAGTACAATGGTCCGCTTTCTAACGCCCTCTAGCTCCAAGAGGTTAACGAGCCGAAGATAAGTGCTTCGGCCGTGTCGGAATCCGGCATGATGAATGGCTCTGATTTCGTTCGCGTAATGTCCACAAGAGATCCACGACTGACAAAAAGGTCCTCCCTACTTCCGTTCTAATTCCGACTGCTTGTAGAATATTATACGACGTTCCCGACTCACGACTTCAGATCCACTTGTCTGGTCACGTAATGTTTTAAGAGGGCTTCTTTTTTATCGCATATTACGATGCCCAGAGGAAACTTTTCGAAGACTCTCTAACATCTTTATTATTGAAGCTCAAAAAAGAAACCGTTGTTATGCATCATCACTGAGAGGGTATACTAGTACTTATTCTGTCCTGTTGGACTCGAGCTCTAGCTGTTTTAGATTAGATTAACGCTAGGACGGTAGTAAATCATTTGTGTATTTGAAATTGAGAATACTACATCAAATATGTGTGTATGTTTGTTTATACCAAATATGTATTATAAAGGCATGCGTTGGCCTGACACAACACAAACTCATTTTTGAAACTCGAAGCTAAATATGTTGACACTTTATTCCTGATAAGTTGCTTTATATCCATAACATTAAATAATGAAATGAGGATATTGTTGATGAGAATCAATTATTCAAGTAATGAAAAATTAATCTTTAGTAACAGAAGCTTTTTTGTTTTGTACTACTGAACTTACGTAGATGTAACCTTTACAGACCAACAAATGTAATTTTAATAGATGTAAACAATTTTGCAACAATTTCCATCAGAAGCTAATCAAGCAGCAAGGAAACTCAAGAATCTCTAGAGACTACGCGGACCCCACAGGTAGATGTTACAGCTTTTCTTCTCATCATTGACGATTCTGCTAAATTGCCTTCCCTCCTTTGTATCTTTCACTGGCGTGTTTTTACCACACAGCCTCTGAAGGCGGGTGAAAATGGCCTTATCCAATTATCCATCGTTTCCTCGGCCGTCGTCTGCATGGACGGTGTTTCGCGTTTATCTCGGGTTCGCATCTCTCCCACGCTGGGAGCGTCGGAGGAACAACGCCGCGGAGTCTACGCGCCGAATCCATCGCTGCGCCCGCCCTCGTCCGCGTTCGGCTTCTGCGCATGCGCGCTCCCACAATGCCTCGCGCCCGCGGCTGTGCGCATGCGCGAAATCTTTCAGTCCATCGCACGAGATCCGCGTGTTCGTTCGTTCGCGCTCCTCCGATCTCGTCATCAGGAAGGATACGGCCTGATGCCATGAAGTGAAACGGAACCCCGACGCCTAGATATCAGGGCGAAAACTAATTAGTCCCAGGTTTGAGAAGGATAATGTGATGCTGGAGAGAGCAGGAAAGTTTGTTTTTTTTTCGAAGAGAAGGTAGCCGACCTTCGGAGTCATTTTAAAAAAAATCGGTGTCGTCTTGAGTCGGGCAGACTTCTAAAAAATGTCATGCATGATTCATGTCTTGGCTCGTTTCACTTGACACGTGCTAATGTCAATGTGTCGACGCTGGAGAATGACTTCATCCACGACTCTCTTCAAGAAGAATCGTTGCCAGATCTCCAAACCACTTTGTGGTAGTGAAGAGCCTTTCCTGGGCTAGTCAATTTTTCATTCAGTCTGACAAAATTAATTTTGAAATTTATTGTCTATAGATGTCCTTTCACATGTCACTAAACAGTAAAACTATCAAATAAATGACAATAAATAAATAACACAGTACAAATTTCAAAATCCTAATTTTTAAAACTTTTCAAATCTCTTCCACAACAGTATGGAGGTTTACAAAACGTAAAAGTCTTAAGGCTACGAAGTAGTAGAAAGTGGGCTAAAGGTAAGTGAAATAACATTTGCTATTTTTGCGACCTCGTAAACAAGAAAATGAATTGTAATTACACAATTTAAATTCGATTGAATTCAATTATCTACTAACGTGCTAGTGAGGCATTTTACGTTGTCAAAAATTGTCTATTTTAAAATAAATCAAAATCATTGATACAGATATGATTAATTTAGTTGTATCGTCGGTTAGAAACTCGTTAATATGACCAGAAAAATATTGAATACAAATTGTATCATATAATTGTCGTTCATTTCTTAATTATTAATCACTTAAGATCCATTTCGAGTAGAAATCTACTCCTAATGCGATGCTTTTCCTAATGGTTTGCCTTTCCACAAGAAGAGAAATGCATTTTCAGCATGCACATCATCGCAATGAGTTCGGTTTAAACTTGCACTGACATTTTCAGGCTAGTTACTCAGTTAGGTAAGTATGACGCGTCAACTGGACTGAACACTTCCTGACTGTCGGGTCTCCCCATTCAGTCACTCAACCGTGTCAGAGTCCTTTTGCGGCTGAACCGTATGCGCGCATCCGGTGCCCCGGCGTGCCGCCGAGGCACTTTCGTCGCGCATCCACGTTGGTTTTGCATATTTTCACTGGAGGTGAGAATGGGCACCGACTGCAGGTTTCCTTCCTCTTCGCCGAAGCGGAGAAACCGGTATTGGCAGCCGCTGGCAGGCGCTGCAGCCGCGCCCGGTGGCCGCAAATGGTACCTTCGCGCGCTCGTCACCCGACGACGCGGCGCTGTAATTCTCTCAAAAGTAAAACGCATGTAATGTCATGACGTCATCTCTCCGTGGAAATATTTGGTTGCAGACTCGCCGCGCAAGATTTTCCCTTTGATGAATAGATTATGTGTTATTTGAACGTGTGCGGTCAAGAATGAGTCCAGGCAACTGCTCTGATGACGCTCTTTCGAGACGTGATGCGACGTATCAGTCCCGTATTCATATCTTGTTTAATGAAATGTTTATTTTTAAAAATGTATCATATAATTTCCTCATTTATTTATTTATTTTATTTATTAGTTCTCCAAGTTCTGTAGTTCTTTTGGCGCTCTAATTTTATTTCTTTTCTTTTTTACTTGCATTGATTCGCAATATGAAATATTTTTAATCTAACTCATCTGTGGATACAATTAATAAGTTCAGGACAAGATATATTTGAAATGATTCAGTACTTTTTTTTTACATATTTCGCTATTTTCTGCAAGAGAAATGCTCAATATTTTAATTTTTTCTGCATTCATCAAGCCTATAATTTTTACTTTCTCGTCTTACTACGTAACAAGAAAAAAGTGTTATAATTGAAGTTCGCGAATTTTCAACGAAAATATTTATTGCAGCGCCTTGGTAATGAAAAAGTGAATAAATTTTGTCCTTCTTGTAGTAAATTACTTCCTCTAATACTTTGTGAAGAGAGAATCCATATTTTCCCCGTTCCTCCATCCGGCCGTCTGTCTGTGTGAGGACAAAGCTAGCCCCAAACCGTTCAGTCGAATTTCTCTGAAATTAATATTCCTCGGTTGATTTTAAGGAACTCAAGTCCCTGTGAGATTAAAATGAATCGTAATGTTGCATTTTACATGAAACCTCAACATTTTCAAAAATAATGGTCTCAAAAGTGGTTCCAAATTTTTGGAATTAACGTTGTCCTCAAACAGCGCAAAGAACAATTTAAAAATAATTCGTGGGTCTAATTTTCGTTGAAATGCCAGATTTTTCGAAAATTCGGAATATGTTACATTGTGAAAAAAGTTTTTCGGGCTCCTTTGTATCTACAATATTGAAGACAGCGTTTTTTTTTTAACGCTGTCCTTTCTTTCTTGTTTTCAAAGTCAGATTTTGAATGTAGGTCATATAAAATTGTTCGAAAATGTTATCGGTGCAATTTTTCGTGAAATATAGGTAATTTTTAAACAATTATTTTCTCAAGAATGGCGCCAAAATTATTTCTTTAAATTTTCTTCTCGTAGGTATCAAAATTGGTATTTTATCCCATTTCCGGCGAACTCTCTGCATTTTCAAAATTGTAAACAAATTAGCATTGCAAAACCACAATTTTGAAGATATTTTTGTCTTAAAATATATCTGTTCTAGAAAATTAATACTATAAAAAGGTCATGAGCAATTTTTGCGAAAATGATTAGTTTTTTAGTAATTTCTACTTGAATTTAATTCAATTTAAAGAAAGAACGTTTTCTCATAATCATGCTCCAAATGTTTTCTTTAATTTATTTCCATGGATAGAACAAGAGACGCTTAAAATAATGGCGTATATTTAGATTTCATTAAAATCTCTGTATTTTTGAAATGAGTAAAAGGTAGAGAGTAAAGGGAAAAAGTATGTGCTCTTGGAGCTTAACTAGTTTCTTCTAATAAATGCAACGAGCTATTAGGTAATTGACACAAATTCCATTGAGCGAGGATGCTTTGGATGCAAATTACCAACGTTCTAGTTATGTCTGATTAAGCATGAAGTGTAAGTTTTAATGGTTACAGCCTAGGAATCTAGGCCATTTACAAAACCTTAAAAAAAGGAGAAAAGAAATGTAGTATTCGAAGTAATGATGACCACAATTTATAGAATTAGGTGATAATTCAATAAGTTTTTGATGATTAATCCAAATATGCCGACGGTGCCTGCACTAAAATCAAATTTACGAGAGCAATTACATTTAGTGCAAAAAGTGTATGTATACTTAAAACGTTAGAAAGTAAATGTCTGTTAGTACGAAACACGTGATGCAATAAAGATGCAAGGCGCAAAATTCTAATGCGTATTAAATTTCATGAATGATACATGAAAGAAAAACCCCAAATACAATTGTAAGACCCAAAATTAAAACAAAAAAAGACGTGTCAAATAGGAGCGGAAGGTGACGAGCGTTATGTATTTGAAATAATTTGGGTAGAAGTAATTTGTGTTTTGAAGTAGTTTGTAGGTTCAAAAACAGGGTATTTTCTTTAGTTTGGATATGTGATGGGGTTTATAATAAATATGACGGGGCTTGAGCTTTTGCAATATATTTGAATAAAAAGTAGTTTTTCTGTAGTCTTAATTATTATCTAAACATTCTCTAACTACATGTTCATATTATCAAGATGTGTTTGTTATATATTCTTAGGTGCAATATCACTTTAGGCACTGACTGTACGTATGAAATTACTGATTCTCCTTTTGCCCTGACTTAATGTGGATTTATTGTTTGATTAGTGATTCAGAGTGCGTCAACTGCTAAGGTCATTAGTCCCATAAGTGCAGAGCATGTTTTATCGCGGGAGGTGGCGGTGATCTTCCCCCGCTAGCTGGCGGGATTTTTCTCTACCAGGTATCCCATCGGCGTGGTACCGCCCCAGCCCGGACAACCTTGAAACTCACGTCTGGTCTCCCGACATGTGTGGTAGTGTAGTGAAAGTGTGTGTAAGTAAAGGGAGAAGATAGGACAAAGATGAAGAAGGAAAGATCACTCGCGGTCCGTGGCCCGTCTGTTAGGACACTGCTCCGGCATTCGCCTGCTGTTGATCGCAGAAACCATGGAAAACTACCGATCAGAGCAGCCGGCCGCTAGAATTTCTCCTCCACACAGCGACTGAACTCGACATAGATAACTAGTGTTGAAAACCTCTACCATCTTCGGGCTCGAACCCTAGGACTTCCCGGTCAGAGGCACTGCAGTGACATTAGTTGATGCCCTGAGCCCTCTTTGCCGGTGGATTCACGCAAGACAAAATTCATAGTGAAAATTTTAACATGTGTTCCTTATGTAACCAAATCTATTTCACAAACAACGCTTATTCTCAAATGAGTGAGCAATAAGAGACCAATTGTAGCGTCATGCACGCTCAAACGCGCAGACGGTAGAATTTCACCGGAAGCTGAACAAAGGGCTGGACATCTGGCGTAGGGACGCGCAATGACGCATCGGTTTTTCCGAGCGCGTAGCGTCGTTCTCAGGTGCTGGGACGGCAACGGTGGCGGGGGAAGACGCCAGGGCGCCTTTAAAAGCCGGTTGACGAACGCCCCCCCAGCCTTCTTTTCTGTTGTTCGAGCTGTGTGAGCAGGAGGCTGTTGCGACTAGCACGCGGAGGGGAAGCCGGCATTAGTTTGTCGTCAGTCGTGAGACATGTAGGTTTGTCTCGGCAGAGCGGTGCATCACACCGAGGGGAAACGTTTATTGTTTGGCGGTGTGGTAGCCGCACTGTAATATCACTTCTAGTGGTGGGCTCTATTTATTTAGTTAGTAGAAGGCAGTGTTATGGTGTTTTACGACTTCGGTCAGTGTTTTTTTATTAATAAACCAACTGTTATTCTACCCACCCTAGTCTGTGTTTTAATACATCTGTATGACGCCACACAATCATCCGCATACGTGTAGTGACCCACTCTCTTAAGTGTTCCTCATTCGGCCTCCTCTTTACTGGTTTTTAGTCTTATGCGAGACTCACTTCTGTTACGTATAACTATGACAGTGATATCACAGAATATAGTTCTATAGGCAATATATTTAAAAAAGTACATTACAAGCCATTGGTAATGTACTAGTACGAACAAACTCAAAAGCACACAAGTCTTATTGGAACCTCTGTAGGAAAAAATATTGGATGTCTACATGCCACCCAACACGAAAAAGCTGATTCACGATGTCATCTTTTATTACTCCAGGAAGCATTCATTCCTCGTCACGAGGAACGTCTATGAAATATGTGTTCACTCATTTTAAGCAAAATGTTATTGCTTCAGAATTTATTTATTCCTTATGTGGAAATTACGAATTCAACTCTTAATAATCTTAAACGTTAGGATGAAGTAAAACTAGTGAGAATGAGCTGCATATCAAAACGTTTATCCTCGTATTTGTTTTTTCCAACAATTGATCAGATTTTTTTTAAGAGTGCGGTAAATTATTTAAAAAACGTGAATTGAATGAAGTTACGCAGAAAAGACGCAAGCCACAAACAATATTGTTAAAGCTTGAAAAATTGGAATACACCTTAAAATTTCGAACAGCAGGTTGGCATCATAATTTAATCAATAATATTTATCATTGTTAATTTTCCGCAATTTAAGAATGTAATAAGTGATTTAGCTTTGTATCTCCCAAAATCAGCACAACTCAAACAACAATTGGATGCATTTTGAAAATCAAAAAGTTGGTGCTCAGCTACCTAGAGAGCGTCATTGACTAATTTTAAAGTTTTGTGGGATTTCCTCACACTAATAGTATCAGGAGGAAAATTAAAAACTAGTGGTGCTACAGAACTGGACCTCAAAAATTTGGAGCCGTTTTTTAAGAAAATTTTGAAAATGTCCTTGGAGCGTCATGAAAAGAACCCTCAACAAGTATTGAATATTTTCAAAATCGCAAAGCTTTGAGTCGAGCCAGATCGACCGGGGAGTATCCATTTTGGAAAAAGCCCTACGTATGGTTTAGGCGCTAGTAGTGTTCATGGACGGACGTTTTGAGAAAAAATCATTACTTCAGGTTTCAAGGGCTCACTATTCGTGAAATTTGACTTACATAACGTGTTAGAGGAAGTAACTTACTACATTTTAGAACGGGATTTATCCAATTTTCTGCATCAGGGCTTCACAATACTAGTTTTTCTGTCAAAATTACAGCATTACATAACTTTCTGTGTTCCATGAATATTACTCCATATAAAAATACGTATATGAGAAAGTAAAAACAGAAAATAAGAAATGATTTTGCAGGCCTGAATCCGTTTATGAATGGCCAGATTTTCGTGCATCACGTCCCGTTGGAAGGGGCGGACAGGCCGAGAGCCCTGGTTGAGCACCTGTAGCGCTGACATTCAGAGAGAGCCGGTGCATCTTCACCCAAAAGCTCGTCCCTTCTAACGAGGCACGCCCCCTGCCTATTGACTTGCAAAACATTCTCTCCGTAATAAGCTCCTCTCCTTTCTCGCACACGGCGATTACGTTAAGGTTACAAGGTCAGGGAGAGTGGGTATGGAGCCGTGGGTTGAGTTTGTCTATCGGATGCGGAGCATGACGAAGCTCCATTGGACAAATATGAATGAGGAGAAACACAATGGGCTCTTTCGGTGTTCAATTTTGTTAAAATAACAATTTATTACGTTAATATTTCCGATTTCAGGAGATTGTGGTTGGTTACGAATGAGCTTATTTTAGTGTGATGAAGCTTCGTACTGTACATTTATTTGATCATATTAAAATGTGTCCATTTCTTTAATGACTTGTATCAATATCTAAATTACGATGTATTCTCTTACGGAACAAATGTTACCTTACTGGATTGCTTTCTCTGATGAATACACTCACAGTTCGCCAAAAAATGTTACCACAGTATGGCTCTTTTGACGTTCGTGATTTCTCGTGATCGTGAAAAGTATATTTGGAAATTAATTTAAAACTTGTAATTTTTATTTGAAAGATTTGTGAAAAGGTTGAGGACGATGGTAATTAAAATCAATACTTATTTCAATTTTATCAGAATGTATTGGTCTTTTATTTAAAGGTAGAATATTCTTTCAGATGACTGTTTTGCATCAATATTGAATGTGATAAATAATATTTATAATTGCTACATGGGAATTGCTACATTTGTTTAAGTCTTACAAATCCATAGTTTGCTATCAAGCATCAATATATCACTATTTAGGGCATCTGGTAAAACCATCTTTAAAGAAGAATAATGACACTGAAAGTATCAAAGAAAAAATGTTCTTGAACATTAGTCGCTATACTAAGTAAGGACTTTTCAGGAGATATCCAACAAGTCACAATAATCTCATAAGTCATGACGTCTAAATGTGTATCGAAATGCTATTTCACGTACATAATCCAGTCAATAGTGAATGAATGCTACAAGGAAAAGGCATTCATTGCTATGAAGTAACGTCTGAAATAGAATGTAGTAAACAGAGAGGTACTTCAGGACATAACAGTTCAGCTTGAGAAGTTCAAAAGTTTCAACGACTGGAAAAAGCAATGAGCGATGGTTGCTCTTTACTCACTCGTCGTCTTGTCTCTGTTGCAGAGAGCGTTCAATCTTGCAATTCAAGGAAATAAAATTATAATCACTGGTTATCAATCAGTACCATTAGTTTCTCTCCTAACATCAAGTTGAATATTCCCTGAGTGGCGGAAAAATGAATGTTATTTTCCGAACTTTATAATTAATTTACTTCTTAATTTTTATTAGTTACTACGTAATCTTCCTTATGTTTCGTTTATCCCAACATGTGAATCTTATTCTCATAATAAAACTCTTCACAATATGTCGTGCAGAAATCAAAACGAAGTTGCTCAATATTTATGTTATAATTTATATTTTTTCCTTTATACTGAATTTTATATGCCTTAGTTTTTCCTCGAGAAATTCACATTCTCTTTTTTCTTCAAAGATGAATATTTTAGGACTTGTTAATTATCATAATATTTTACTAAGTCTTGAACCTCAATGTCGAATAATACAATGAATATATGAAGATCTTGAAAAACTAAAACGATAGAAGTAAAAAAAAACTTGCCGCACCTAGATTTCTTCTCCTTCCCAAATGTCTCGTGGATGTTTCGGGTCTTGACATTGATTTTCTGCGTAGACAAGCAAGAGCGATGGCCGTTGCGCTGCAAGTCAAACTTCCAATTGGATGATAAGCGAAGACTTCATTGGCTTTGTCTTTATTATAATAATCAGGTTGTCTGAGACAAATTTATTGGCGTGTGACTGAGGAGTGATGGTACATGGTTTAAATATTGTTAGATCAAGGGTGGGTTGACAGGCAGTGGAAACAGGAGAGCCCCAAGCAGCATAGAGAATTTTTAGCTTTTTTCACAAACGCTTCAGGCAATGTCGAGTTTAGAACCTCGAAAACCAACAGAGAAAAATGAGCTCTAAGTCTGTTGCGCTGCATGTCGGACATTAGTGTGTCAGAAAGTCAGAAAGAAAGAAAGAAAGAACTCCCTCTGTCTTTTCTGTAATATGACTATTAGCTAAATTTGTACAGGTCTTATACGAGGTTAATGTTGATTGATACTTGATGCACTGAATGATGATGGAGAAACGGTAGTTTGAGATGCAGGAAAATGAGATAACCTCAATGTCCACCACCAATTTGCATGGATCGGCCGGCATTTGAACCAAATGCCCAGAGCAGTTTGACCACAGAATTAGTCGCTCCTGCGAACAGTTCAAAAAGAGAGTGTGAAAGTGAGTAATTGATTACACAGGCCAATGACCAAAAAACTCTTTGTTTGTGTTCACCTAATTCTTATCATTTTAAGTGTGCTGATTCCAAAAATAACGATACAAATACCGTATCACCCACCATTTGTTCACATTTTAACATTTTATCTGTATAGCTAGGCAAATGCTGCTCTGAGTATCTAGATATAAATGAGATACAAGAAGTTATAAATTCCCATATTTACTATGTGAACGAGATAGTAGGCCACGAGATTAGCATTAGTCTAGAAAGAATTGGCCTGTAACAAAATCTTTAAACCAGGGGGAAAAGAACATTCTACGGGAATATATGATGGATCAACACAAGATTCTCCTGCCTTCATTGCACATAAAAGTAGATCTCATGAAACAAGTGCCTTACCTAAAGATGAGCAGTGTTTCAAATACCTTGGTGAAAAGTTTACACAATTTGTCTGTAGCAAAATGATTAAAGGAGAGTATCTTCATTGAGACTATTATTAGAAATGTGATGTTTGATTCCCAATTTGAACTACATTTGACAGAAAATGAAAATGAGTTCAGATGCGGATTCACCACCCAAAAAACTACAAAAAGCAGCTATTAAGTTTTCAAATTTTTTTTGAAACCTTTTTTTGTTGGCCTGTGTTATGATTCCAGGCGCGTCAACTGATAAGGTCATTAGTAAAGTACATTTTTCCTCAGGAGGTGCCGATGATCTTGCCCCGCTGGATGGCGAGATGCGGCGCCGACGTACAGTCGGCTAGCGGGTTTCTCTTACCAGGTATCTCCCAATATGAGGGCACGCACCAGCCGGAACATGCTCTAAGCTCCCGACCGGTCTCCAGTGGCTTAGCGTGACCAGCGCGTTTGGGGATGTTCAACAATAACGCCAAATAACAATAACAACAAACATTATGATGTTTAATGTTCTCTAGAATCTATGTTATCAAAACAAATGTTACAATACTTCAACAGATTTATGTCAGGAGAGTTCTTGAAAGCAAATTATACAATGGCTCAGCTTTAATTCTAATGCGCGATTGGCAATGAGATCACTTGTGAATTTATACAGTTCGGACCAAAATAATATTTAATATATTTTATGAAGAATTCATCTTCTTAGATATTAATTAAGAATTAGTAGGCAAACACTATTTCTCCTATTAAATGCCCATGACCAAGCAGAGAATCTTAAGTGAGAAAAGAAAAATATTTCACTGGCAGCGTCAAGTGTGCTGCGCTCTCGTGCATATAAGAGCAACTTGCTTATACACATCTTGCTCATACCGCTCGCCCTGCTCAGTCGTACGCTAGCATCAGAAACTCGTGAATCTTTGGGAGAGGGGTGAGGTGGGGAGGGGAGAACCCCACGGTCTGCGCATGCGTCATTGCCCTTCGCAATCTCTTGGCAGATGCTAGAACCATTTTAGCATCCAAGCAATCAGAGGCCAGCTTGTACTAACGTGCCGAAGTCAATCACAGAAAACCACTTTTAATTTTATTACAAAATGTGTTTCGCTCAATGAACCTCTTGTAAGTATACAATATTTAGGCTTCTTTGATTAATATTTGACGTGGGGATGCTCAGCATCTTAGCGTTCCTTGACGCTACGCCACTGCTGGTCTCTCGACATAAGTGGTAATTGAGTGCACGTAACTGAGTGTGTAAGAGTGTAAGAGGAGAGGAGGGACAAGGATGAAGGAAAGCGGTCCGTGGCCTGTTTGTTAGAGAACTTCTCCGACATTCGCTCGGAATTAACCCTCCGAGTACCACCGTCTCACTGGAACGTAAAATTACAGGAAGCTCCTTTCGAGACCCCATTTCCAATTTCACATTTTTGACAATTTTTTTCTGACTAGAATTTAAAAATCCGTTTAGTTGGCATCTTTTAATCGATAGAAAAAATGAGATCATATTTAAAAATATTAAAATAAAATTTTCTAAGATCAAAAATATTTATTTTGACATGTAAAAATTTCAGAGATTTATAAATGTAGATAAGGATAAAACTTAACTCGAATGACAATTTAAACATATTGATAGATCTAAGCGATGTTCCTTGCAAATAAACATTTTACACACTGGAAAAAAATATTAACTTCTATACCACTTTCTTGGACACATGTAGCAAAATCCATTTCGAACTGAACTCGGTTGCAACTGATGCAATACTGAACGAGAAGAAGGGTCTTTGATTTAGGCTTCTAATTGATAGGAACCTCATGTTTTCAACAACAGAACAAAGGGATAATTACTTCTGAGAACTGCATCTGTGTTTACATTTATTAGGAGCACAATATTTTGAAACAAAACCAAACATTTTATTTTGAAAAAGTAATACAGAAATATAATGCCATGAAAGCCAAGAAATGTAATAAACAGCTATATGCCAAGAAATATAATATACAGAAAATACCATGGGGGTCTCGCAAGGACCACAAGTACTTTCTTTAGGAATCATTACATAATGTAAGGCGTATATAAATGTATTCAATGGAAATATAAATGAAAGAGGATAAAAAATACCTTGAATAACAAAATTCATTGAGCTACAATTAAATCCGTTCGAGTTTTTCATGAATTTCCGTAAAATTTCCGTGTGTCTGGGGTCGTCAACTGACCCCATGGTACTCAGAGGGATCGAAGAAATCACGGGATCAGAGCAGCCGGCTGCTAGATTTCTCCTCCAGACAGTGGTTGCATTTCACACAGCTACATAGCTAGTGTTGAAAACCTAGTAGTACCGAGCTCAAACTAGTGATGAGGCATCGATATGATAACATCAATGTTACCAAACATCGATGTTATTAGTGCATCGACCCGAACCATCGATATATTTAAATATCCATGTTTTAAAGTTGGTTTAGTAACTTGTAATATTAAATTCATGCGCAACAAAATTTAATTTGAAAATGGTTGTGCGTATTAATTTATAATTAAAATTTAACCGAAAAAGAAGTTATACGTCTGTCCACGTACGAAATGCAGGAAAAGTCGAAGGATATACCAAGCCATCAGGGTCATCTCGAGCAGGGATGATAGTCTGCTCGATGAAGATAAAACAAACCGCGTTCGTTTCGAGCGAATTCAAACAGATATTGGTACCGTTATTGTGTCTTATTTTAACTTTAACAGAATTGTGATCTAGGCATCTTTCATCCATAAACAAAACAGTGAAAACGTAAAAACATCTAACTCAAAACTTCGATGCTGAAAAAACATCGGTTTCAATACATCGATGTTTAAAACATCTATATTTTTATAGAATCATCGATGTTATGAAAACATCGACATCGATGTCTTATCCCTAGCTCAAACTCTAGAACAGTGGTGTCAAGGTCTTCTACTGGTGGTAGTGGCACGCCCTGTGGAACCTCAGCATACCACGAGCTTCTCTGCGCAACTAGCGACGGGAAAGGAAACTGTTAGTAACCCCGCCGTTTTACAATAGTGATGGCGTTGTCTCTGGTGGCGGGGTGATGAACTGCGTGGAGGGGCCATTTCGTGGTGGACACTCGTGCCAAGGACTCCCGCTCGTGGCATCAACCTTGACAACACTGCTCTAGAACCTCGTGGTCGGAGACGCTGCGTGGATCGTCCCCAGGCGCAGTCCGGCGAAGAGCCCGGCAGGAGGCGAGGCGGGCGGGCGCTGTGTGGGCTGGGTGCTAATCGGCGCTGGCAGCGCGGGCGCCGCGTCGCGACGCCCCGCGCCGCACGACCGCGCGCGCTCATTAGCAGGCGATCGCCCCGGCGGCGCCGCGGCGGCCACGCGCTGGCGACACGCCCGCCCGCCCCCCTCGCTTCTTCTTTTTTTTCCACCGCCGATGAGTTCCCACTGCCGCTTTTAACTATGGTTCGATTTTTCTAACTCTGCCCTTCAAGCCCCTACGACCATTACACGGCTTTTCGCGTAGTTCTCCGTCGTACCATGAAATGTCTTATGATCGCAAGCACTGCTTGATTCGGTCGCGATTATGCGATACCTGGCGGTATGTCTGGGAACGTCGCGGAATACCGTGACATATTCCATCGTGAAGACTGGCCTTGAGGGGCAAAGTTCGAAAAATCGCAGTATATGCTGAGAAGAAAGAGTGCTCGGTTCTTCGTGGATAACTGGCCGTTGACCTCTCTTACAAAGGAATGAGACGTGCTCTACACCTCTTGCATCTGTTCTGAATAGATTTAAAGGTTACGAGTTAGACTTGTACGAACATTCTCCCTACAGGCTGAGGTGGCTCAGGGCATCAACTGTTGTCACTGTAATGCCTCTGACTGAGAGAACGTAGCCATCGAGTCTCGTCGGTGCGGCAGGATTTTCGGCATTACCTATATAGATAAGTCGAATTCAGCCGCCGTCTAGAGCAGAATTCCAGCGCCCGGCTGGTCTGATCGGTTTTCCGCAGTTTCTTCGACCAAAATCAGGAAAAATGCAGTACCCTAACAAACGGACCACAGACCTGTGCGCGTTGTTTCCTTCCTAAACCTTGTCTTCTCCTCATCCTTTACTTATACATATTTATTCTTACATTCACTACACTACCACACATGTCCGGTCATTCAGGAGCTTATAACGTGATCTGGCTGGGGCAGTGCTCGTCCTGAAAGGAACACCGCTCCAACCCACAAGCCGGCAACGAGTCTCACCATTCACCGGCACATCTTACGAGAAAAACATTGACTACACTTACGAGGACAAATGACCATAGCGTTGACACGCCCGGAAACCTGAAGTAATCAAGGGAACAATTTCCACTTTGTTAATCATATAGTTTTACAATGAAAATACATAGCTTCATACCGGAACCCAAGTCGAACATTTCTGACATGCAGTGAGAATTCCCTGCAAAAATGTAATAAAACATTCAAATATATTTGATTGTGGTAGAGTATACATATAAATGAATAAGATTTGATAATGTTATAATATTCTCTATTAATTATTGCTAACTTTTGATAGTTAACTGTACGTATATTTCGACGTTTCTTTAGTCTGATAAAAATGTTGCGTTGTGATGTAGGCACAATTAGGACATCAGGCATTCAACTACCAAAAATGTTTATTTATTTATTTATTTGTCAAAAAACAGTAAAATCTGTATATGACGTGTGGGGAAAGAAATTTATCTGCGCACATTTTCTTGAGGGCCAGAATTTAAAAAAAAATAAAAAAACACCCAACATGAATTTAGAAAATAATTATTTTAGAAAAATGAAAATATTTGAAAAATGTTTTTTCCCGAGTTATAGAAAATCAATTTCAACTGTAAATGAACTACAAGCAAAAGGAGTGCTCAACAAAACGTGCGCACAGTGAAGCTACATTTACGTCCAGAAGCAAAACAAAGGGCCATCTCAGCATTTGCTCTATGGATCAGGGAAACTGGACAAAAACCTGATCGAGATGGGGGTCATTGATCCGGAAGCTGAAGTACATTACTTGTTACAGGCGTATTAAATATTTTTTGAAAATGTATACAATGCAAACGTAAACTAATTCATTATCTATCTTTGTTTTGTTACATTAAACATTATTTTTCTTTTTCACGATCAGTATAGTCTCTAATTGTATAGAAACAGTTTTGCAGCAGTAAAAGATTTTACTTTAAACTTAAATTTGTGTACCGACTTGTGTTCTTTATACATTACTTGAAATAGAAGGTTCAAAGCATTTGAATGGAAGCGAATATTTCAGACAGATTAGTTGTAAGCTCAAGCAGCCGGAAGAGTTGCTCTAATGACCGGATTCTTGAAATGGAAATGAAAGCAATCAGCTGTGCACTTCCTAGGGCGGCGTCTAGACGACCTCCGCCGCCGGTGGCGCACCTGCCACGGCTGTCGTCGCCAGGTCCTCGACCACGCCTGCTGTCACTGGCGCCGCCGCCGCCGGCACTTCTGCTTCCGGAGCCGCAGGCATTTCGCTTCATCCTGTGCCCCGCAAAGCCAAGGCGACCGCCGAAGATTTCCTTTCAACTGACACTGAGACTGCGTTGGTTAGAATACTTGTGTTCGAAGATTACCTACCTTTGTGAACATTATTGGTCCTGGGCTCTCGCTTGTTTCTTATTTCGCATATGACAAGAGAATAATAATGTACTTACTTCTTCTCTAACATATCATGTTTAAATATGTTACATTGTCTCATACTTACATAACAGTTGTAACCCTTGATTGGTAGACAAATCATCTTGCATTGGGTTTTCGGAAATACACGAAATCTATTTGACAGACCGCATGTACCTGCCAAACACCGGTGCACGACATGTTGCCTACCAATCAGGGGAAAATGTCACTTGTAACTTTCTGAAATTGGAACCACCAAATGTTCATTGGTTAAAAGAAATCATTTTCGACCCCTAAACGCCCAACAAGTTGGTAACATTTATTCTGACACATTGTACGGTATTGCAATAAATTCCTATGTGTGTTTTTCCTAATTAAATTTGTTCAAAGAACTTCCAGCTCGACCAGGACTTGAACTAGGGTCTCCTAGTTATGTCTCTATCGGGGAAAGATCACCGCCAAATGACATGCAGTACACCACCGCGATGTGACATGCACTACACTTACGGCACTAGTAATCTTACCAATTGACGCGCCCGGAAACACCAATCAATCATTTCAATGAGAATACAGGTGGTGACAATTAAATATATTTTCTTATTCAATGACATATGAGAAACCTCATATAGCGGAATCCGCATGGTCTCCCGCCCCGCCGCCGCTCCGTTCCCCTCCGTCGCACCCTCGAGCCGAACCAGGAAGGGCGCCGCGGAACAAGGCGGGGCGGTGGGCGAGGGCGGCGCAGCTGCCGCAGCCGTTGCATAACGCGCCAGATGCACGCGCTGCCACCGTCGAGCGGGGCGGGGCGGCCGGGGGCGGCGCCGCGGGCGAAGTGCACCGGATTCGGATGTGTAGCAGCGGCCGGCGTCACAGGCGGATTCCGACCCGATCGCTCAGGAAATTGACTTTTCCGCAGCGAACCCGGATGCGCTTCGTTTCTCCGGCCTTTCTCTCACGCTCTCCCTCCTCCGCGCGGCAAACGCGCGCTATGATGAATGTGTATTGAATACGGTTCCTAGTCCTCGTGCTTTAAGAGGCGACGTGGATAGATTAACTCATTTAAATGACCCTGCGGTATACTGATTTTGCTACTTGCAATATTATTGGTATCGTGACTACGAATGGAATTGGAAATATAATTGTATTCATGTCAAAAAGAGAATATTACGGATGGTTGCTTAATAATATTAACAGTTACGAAAGTAATCCTTTTATTTATTATTTTCTCCCTAATGTTACTTCGGCATTTTGCTTTCCATTCCACCAGAAATGAACAAATCAAAATGAGATGAGAGATGAACTGATTCTCTCGGCTCTACAGATGGGCAGGGGAGAAAGGTGAAGAAAAAAGGATCACGTGCGCATTTTTCAGCTACTGCTTGGCTCCAGGTTCCAGTAATCGATCTGGAAGAAACGAAGGCTGTCAATCTAAGCAGTCGGCATATTGAAAGTTCTCTTTCAGAGACTTCCATTTAGGTATTAACGAAAAGCGATAGAAAAAGAACTCCAACGAAGAAGAGTTTTAATAGGAGAGCATACGATCCCATACGTTTTCAGAGTTGAAATCTTTAAAGGGAGTAATCTTAATCTTTAAAAGGATTTAATCTTTACAAGGAGTAGTAGGCAAGGAAATGAGATCTGCTGTGAGATGAGATTAAAGAGAGGCGCAGGGCAATCTACCCTCTAGTTAGTGCGCCACATGTCCGGAGAAATGACCATCATAACTATTTCTTCTCGCTTTCGAGCTCGCGCGTGTTAATGTGGCAGACAAATGTCCATAATCTGGAGCTTCCGGCGTCGGAATCGCTCTGGCTGCGCGGGTCGTTAAGGATTATTCGCGGGCGGTCACGCGACCTGTCGATCAGGCAGTCGATTCGCGAACTGCCTCGTGCAGACTCGCGCTTCCGCGTCTGCCCGCCCACGGGCGCCGCACAGTGGGATAGACTGCGCTTCTGCAGGGAGTTTTAGCACATTTGTAACACTTTGATCTTAAGTAATATAAAGCAGGTGGCATTCAACGTTAGGAATCTCATCAAGCTGAAGTTCTAAAAGGGGGTGGCGACACACCTTAACTTCTGAAACAAAATAAGGATTTCAAGCCGTAAAATGAGTAGTGTCAGATTCGTACGAGCTGTGCTTACGTGTGATTCAGGTTTGATATTCCTTCAAAATGCTCTGTAATTGATTCGGTTTAGAATTTATCGCTATTTGCGACAACAAATACGCGTTTTCCGACTTAGAAACGGCAGTTTATAATACCATTTACATACCTCAGAATACACATACGATTCAAGAAATATCAATTTGATATAATAACCGTTATATTATACGGTTCAAAAAATATCAGTTAACCTACGATAATTGGATATATATGAACTTAAAAGTTAGCATTCACGCCACGGCTAACTAGATTCGTCCTTGAATGTTACAGTTCTGCGCTAATGTTGAGAAAGATGTTACCTTACGTGCATGGTACTATCGTTACTGTTCTCACATCACTCACTCGCAGAGCATAAGGTCAAGACGACACAAATGTGCTAAAACTCCCTAATATAGCAAGCACTTAAGGCAACGTAATATAAACAGGTACGAGCAATTCGTTTCAGTTACAAACGATGTACAGAATGATCTTTAACTCTACACTGCGCTGATTGCCGGTAATTAAGTAAAGTACTCGTATGTAGTATGGGTATTGCGGATTAATCGGCGCTATAGTATTTTCATCTAATCACTTAATGTTTGGGTTTTCTCAAATATATTTTTATTCGAAACGTATTCTAAAAAATAATAATTATGAACTGCAATGATAAATGTGTCGCGTCTCAGTCTCAAATAAGGAGAAATATATGAAGTAATAAAGTATATTAGTAATATAGGCAGTAATGTTTCAGATATTGGGAACATTATTATTCATAACGCATAGATTTGATTAGAGCTATTGGCGTTATCCCTCAGAGAAAATATGCTTCTTGATGATGTGACATTATTGCTTTTAATGGTCAATGGTGAAGAATTGCTTCTAATCAATCATTTCCCCAAGTCCGATTCAAAAAGTCATTTCACTAATTTCTTGCCATTCAACGCATTGTAGCTGAAAGAATTATTTTCTCCCTCACTTGGAGAATATTTTTAAAGAATACTGAAAATGAAAAATGTTAAAAGGCAACTTTTTTTAGTGAGTTGGGGTGCGCGGCACCACTGCGCAATGCGGCGGAGTGTCTAGAGGCGTTGGCAGGGCTGGGTATCGAACCGAATCAGCCACTCAGCCCGAAAATAACTCACGGTTTCTGTGGAGAGGAATGGAAGTGTATTTTTTAGCCTGAGGTGAACATTGTAAATTATTTATTTTCTGGTTTTGATTAGGAGAAAGTACAGAAAAAAACGAATAGTGTTTTTTTAGATTCTAATAATTACAGTAATTATTTATCAGGTCGGGCTGCGTTTAGGAAGAGTCTTATACAATTTTAAGTTAATTTATTTGGTTGAAGAATGAATTATCATTCATCGATTCGAACTTGACATTTCAAAAAACTAAAACACACAAACAACAAACAAACAAAATCTCTCACACCGGTGATGTAACAGCAAAAGGGGGGAACGTGTGATGCAACAAAGAGAAACAATGCACCGTTAAGGTAACGTCGAAGGCGTTGGCGGCTGCGGCTGGGTACAAAGGAAACGCGGCGTGTAGGAAGTGGCTGTGGGGCGTAGGCGTCAGCATCGGGGAGTTGCATCTGGAGCAGGAGGAGAATTCGAGAGAGACGGTGCGGCGCCCGAGGCACGAGCGCGGGGCGATGGCTCGTGGGCGATGGGGGGGGCGGGGCGGGGCGGGGAGGGGGAGAGAGAGAGAGAGAGATCGCCCGCCCTTGGACCGAGCGCTGCCCGCTGTGCTCTGTCGTGCGTGAAACAAGCGGATCTCTGCTGATGCCGCTCCGCCAGCTCCGCGCTCCAATACACCCAAGTGTACTTACTCCGATCCGGCTCGCTCCATTGTTGTTGTTGTTGTTGTTGTGGTTGTTGTGATTGTTGTGGTTGTTGGTGTTGGTGGTGGTGCTGGTGCTGGTGCTGGTGCTGGTGCTGGTGCTGGTGCTGGTGGTGGTGGTGGCTGGGGTCGGGGGAGTGCGAGGGGTTGTTTCTTTGTTTCGTATTTTCTGTTGTTATATTTTACTTTCTCGCTACGGAGTTGAGAGAAAGTTATGTAATGCTGCGCGAAAAAAAAAGCCGAATTATCGACAGAAAATCTCTTATTGCCGGGCTCTGGTAATGAAAAAGAAGATAAATCCAGTTGCTAAATTTAGAAAAAGAATCTTCTAACTCGTGGTGAAACCCGAATCCATGTTTTGTGACTCCTTGATACCGAAAAGTCGATTGACAGCCAAACGTCTGTAGGTCTGTGAACAACGCTAGTGGTTAAACGGTCCAGCCAATTTTATCCAACAATCAAATTCTCCAATTGATCTGGTTGATGTCGCGGCCCCTTGAATTTGATAACGATATTTTAATTTTGGGGTACTTTACATGAATCCCCTGGGACATCATCCAAGTTTTCAAAAAAGTTTTTGTTTTTAATTAAATGTTGTTTTTAGTTTTTCTCACAACATCAAGAATCTCATTGCTTGAGATGAAATTATTGATTCGTTCATGTTTCCCGACTGCGTCAACTTCTCTGATCATTATGTCTTTAAGTTTAGTGAATGTTTAATACTGGGAGGTAGCAGTGTTCCTCCCCCCTGCAGGTATAAGTGTATTAGCTTTTAAGATTATATTGATTATTTGTTAGTCTGTACCATCCACTGTCTGGCATTGCGACTTCATAATGTTTGGATAGTAAATAAAAGGAATATGACAGAGGAAACGAAACATTGTTCAAACAATTACCAATAAAACAGTGTCAAAACAAAATAAAGATGAGACAAGATCATACACAATGCCACATTAATCTTGATTTTATTTCCATGCAATGACTGCCCTTCATGGATTACGTTAAATTGATGAGTCTGCTTGGGATGAGAGAGAGAAAAGGCAGAGGATAATGTACTGGGGAAGGCTGGAGGCTCAAGTACCGAATGAAGCAACGGCACCTAGCAATTGCCTCCTTCTCTAATTGATGATCTCACCTTGAGTACTCTGTAGAGAATGTATGAAGAGATCTTGGAGTCGAGGAGATTACAATCTCTTGGTTTATCTAAACTGGAATAAATGGTACCTGTCAATAGGTAATAATCTCTTTTCAGTGACGGCATTTTAAAAATATTGAGACCGCTCCATTGTACTAGTAGAAAGTAAAAGAATGAGTATCTACAGTGTGGATACTCGTGAGGGTAGGTAATAATAACCGAATTTCATTGACGTACCCTCACGAGTATCCACACTGAATTTATAATAAGAGGTCGAGATCAACAGAATGAAAGAATGAGTATCTTTCGCCTTACAACAGAAACCTTTACTTTGACGCGTGGAATAAATAAATAAATTTAACCACTACACTGATATTGATCTGTAACCACTACACTGTAATAGGCTTTTGTTCTAATTCCTTCCATGTTTGTCTGTCTTGTGCTTTCTGGGTCCAATTTTTACCTCCTATTTTCTGCCGTTCGTCTGCCCATCTTTTCCGTTGCCTCCCGGGTCTTCTTCATCCAGTTCTGGAGTCCCAGGTTGAAGTTGTAAATGACCAATTTGGTTCGGTTTGTATTATTACATACCCCCATTTCCATTTCATTCTTCTTGCTTGTATTGTTGCGTCTTTTATATTTGTCTTTTGTCTGATTGTCTAGTATGTTATATGACTTTTAGAGATATTCCCAGAATTTGTCTCTCCATTTTTCCTTGACATCTTTCAATCTTTATTTTCTGTGCCAATGTTAGGGAACATATCTGTGAAACATATATTAGTGTAGTTAGTATCTTTTTTGATTTTGAGGCTTGCTTTTTTATCCACTGATATGAAGGAGAGTCTCCAAAAGTGTTTCCATGCTTGTGAGATTCTCGTTTTGATTTCTTTGCTGGTCCTGTTATCAAATGATATTAGTTGTCCTAGGTAACATATTCCTCAACATATTATACTTCTTTTTCTTCTATTTTCACTGTTATTTGTTCATTACTTATCATCAGTTTAGTTTTTTGCAAGTTCATTTGCAGTCCTACTATTGAGCTTTCTCAGTTTAGATCTATCATTTTTTTCTAGAATGTTTGTTGATGTGCCAATTAGGATGATATCGTCTGCGAATCAAAGGTTGATTAGTAGTCTCCCATTTATTTTTATTCCTGCCCTTGCATGCTGGTTTAGGTTTCGAATTCATTTTTCAAATAGGCTGTTGAATAATTTGGAGGATATCGGGTCCCCTTGTCTTATTCCTCGTTCTAGTTTAAATCTTGGTCTTCGTCGGTCAGTCTTGATAGGGCTTCGCTTTTTCCATATATTTTAGTTAGGTTGTTGATGTATTTTACCGGTACTCCTTGTTTAGTTGGTGCTTCGAACATTGGCAGGAGTTCAACACAGTCAAACCCTTTCATAAAATCAATGAAAGCGATATGTAGCTTCAAATTAAATTCTTGCACTTTTTCGATCACTTGATTCATTGTTTGTAAATGATCGATTGTGGTAAAACCTTTTTAAATCCCGCTTGTTCAGGAGGCTGTTGTTGTTCTAGTATATTTTTCATTCTCAATGTCATAATGCTCGAAAATATTTTGTATATGTTTGACATCAAGCTTATCGGTCTGTAGTTTTTAATGTCATTCCTGTTTCCTTACCTATAAAAATTACTAATTTATCTATTTTTATTTGGGAACAGAAACGCTCCATTTTATTACAAATCAGAGAATGTGTTTGATGATTTTGTGGTAGTGAAGCTTGGCTTAAGTGTAGGAACCTTCTCCCTAGTTTTCCCATGTAACCGATGACCGTAGTCGGACGGTCAGGTAGGATGGGGAAGCTTTGTTTTAGTCTCCGTTGTTGGCAAATGAATGCAATCTATTAATGAGTTATCTCTTTTTTAAAAATATTAACAAATCAAGAAAATTATGTATATAATGCAAATTAAAACAAAATAGTAAATTTCAAAAATAATTTTAATAATTGTTAGATCTGGAAAAAAGTAGCCTTACAAAATTTCTCTTAAGCAAATGTCATGTTAGAAGCAATGCTTCATTGTCTTACGTTGGAACATGACATCACATCATCTATTGAGTTACGAAAACGTACTGTTTATCATGTTTGAAAAGAAATTAAACGTGACTGCTCCCAAATGTCAATACCTCAGAATAATTCGTTTTAGTATTTACAGATTCTTAATGGCGAATCTAAAACATGTTTCCGAGAAACTTTACCTATTTCTTACAAAATTCGGATATGCTTTGAAAAGTTAGGGTTTCCTTTTAAAACTCAAAAGATTTTCGCCACTCACATAATCTGGTGGACGCAGACGACCTGGATGTAGCGTAGATATGTATTACTTCTCGAAAAAATATTGACATTTTACTTCGTATACGCTTTTTGTTCAACACATATTTCTCCAAATATTTCGATGACACAGTTCTAATAAACCATCCTGTATATTGATATTCTGGACCAATAATGTTATAAAACCATAAAATGTCAAGTCTCTATGATCATGAATACTAAATGAGGACACTCACATGTATCTAAGAGTACATGTTAATGTACTTGCTTAATATGCAAGTACATGTTAATGTACTTGCTTAATATTTCATGTTCATAGACGAGGCGTGTGTGTGTGTGTTTGTGTGTATGAGTGTTTGTGTGCGTGTGTGTGTTTGTGTGCGTGTGTGTGTTTGTGTGTGTGAGAGAGAGGTAATACCAGTGTCATATGTAGGGGGAAGGGGAGGCCACTTCGCTCTGGATGATACCATTTTAGGGGCGACACAATTAGAAAATTTGATAGTTGGAATGGCCTAATTGTAATGATTTATTGAAAAATTATATACTTTAATTTTTTGATGTACTATAAATAAATGTGCTAATATTTTATTAAATCATGCATAAACTATTCAGTAACAGATATTTTTATATGTAATTTATGATGGGAGTGATACTATTAATTTTGCCTCTGGTGACACCAACTAACGCTACGTTACTGATATGAACTACCTTCTGACGACTAATATACCGAGAGGGGGAGAAACAATAAATGAAGTCCTTGAACTGCGTCTTTCAAAGAGAAAAAAATTAGCCACCGTTGTGAGCTGAACGCCCTTTCAATGTAGCGGGAGACAGAGAGGCACTGCAAGGCGGTAAAGCGGTCAATGCTTGAAGAAGATCCGAGGCCCAGGGTCATTCGCGAGGAGAAGGTAAGAGAAATTTCGTTTACAGGGGTACCTTGACATTCGTTCCATGAAGAAGTGAAAGTGGTACAAACCTAACGCAAAAAATATTTAAAAAATACGGATCACTAACCAGGGCCATCCATTAATTTTCTCGGGGAAGGGAGAAGTTACACGTATAGTGTTAAGCCGATCTGATATTTTCTTATAAAGAATTTGTCGTTAGATGAACGTTAAATGTATTGTAATTTGCTCATTTATAGTTAATATTTATAATGTTAAAAATTAATGCTATATTGAATAACTTTTGTAAGTATAGAAAATTAGTAAAAGCCACATTTTTAAACATGTATCAGTGGCTTTTGGGGGGGAGAGGATGGAGTCCTTTGAGACACTGACTCCCTTGAGTACACCACTGTTTTTAATCCTTCAAATTACAGATATGTTCCTTAATAAAATTTGTGAGCAAGATTCTTTTATTGTTTAAGAAATTATTCCCTCAACTAATAATGGTTCTCTGGAATATTGATACTAAATTTAAAACCATTCATTAAGCACGTAAATGTCTCATTTTAATTAAGGCATCTTAACGCAGTTCATTTAATTTAGGAAACTTTTGGGTAAGTAGAAAAGTGGAACAAAATTACATAAATAATTACTATTCAAATCGAATAATAGAGCTTTCACTAGTTTTCTGTATTCACGAAAGTCTTTCGGTATATAATATCGTTAACGCTTTAAATATTAACTACAAGTCAGCAAGTAAAATATATTTTAAATTCAGCATATATATATATATATATATATATATATATATATATATATATATAACGCATACAGTCAAATGTTTAAATGCTTTTCTCAATAACAACTCGAGTTATGAAAAAAATTATGAAGTTTCGCGCGAGCACCTTCGGGCATACTTTCGCACCATCGGGAGATAGTGGCGGCGAGCAGACCTTTCTGCTGAGGCGAAAAATCAACCCAGACTAAACGCAGCAGCACCTTACCAGCTCAAGTACGAAAATCATCTTTCAGATTAATTAACAAGGAACCAGATCGAACTGGATGTTTGGTTCTGCCGCATTTCATCTTTTCCATTCCAGGGTCAGATTTACACTCCTCGTTAATCATAGGCAATCTTCAAATTTTATAATTATAACATCAAATTAATTTGCTTTCAAATTATGATTTAAAAGTTAACTTTTTAGACGATTTGTAATATATATCGGGTGTCACGTCAACTGTGAGCCACCCCCGTATCTTCTAAATGGTTCACGATATCGAAATGCAGTTTTTGCTTAACAATGGGGAATGATGGAGCTCAACAATGGGCAATAAGCCTTAGAGTTTTTTTTCGCAATATATTTAGTTTTTGAGAAATTTAATCATCTTTTTTTAAAATGAAATTATGTATTTTACTTGACAGCAATGGATAGATTAGAAAAGGAGGAATACAATAATGTATCATATGTTCATCTTTTGATAGTAATTTGAGTGTAAAATTAGATCCTCTGGCATGTGATTACGGACGGGCAATATTTCTATAGCAGCCCTTGCTACCGTCGCCTATCTGCTGGTAAAAGACTCATACAAATTTGAGTGTTCGACATCGTGAGTGTTAGAGTCCCTCCATTGATTAAATATATATTAAATATAAGGACTGCAGAGAGGCCTTTCCTCTTGATGAAGTAACTACACTTTCCTTGTTGCCTCTTCAAAATGTCAAACGTACACTGACTTGAACAATCTTTCCGTTAAAGAAGTGTATAGCGCGTGCGTGGATATACACTTAATAATTTAATGGGTAAACATCCATTACCTATTGATTTATAGTCAAGGATATACGAAATTTGAGGTAGATGTAATATTATTATCAAAAATACCATTGCCTTCTTGGAATCTTTTTGAATAGCACTTTAATCAGATAAGTAAATTAGGTCTTTTGTACGAGAAGTAAGAGCAGAGGTGACAGTGCAGGCATTCTTTTTTGGAGCTGTTTTATTTCAGTTGCCGAGAAGGCCAAAGACTGGAAGGAGAAGACTAACGTCCATTACAGGAAATAAATAGCTTAGAAAAATCTGACAGATTAGCTTCACTCGTCTTCTGACGGCAGGTTTTTTCCCTCTTCAGGGTTTTTTCCTCACCTGTACCTTATGATCTCTTTTCCGAGGCTTTGTTGAGATAGAGAGATCGTTTGGGGGTAAATGCCAGAATTCGAAACAATCATTCGAAAAGTTAGAACGTGTAGGTGTTGTAACGTCTTAAAGTTCTTCGGCCTAGCCAGAAAATTAACAAGTAATGAAATTGTATATGTGTAATACCTATTAAATTAATGAAAAATAAAAATCTTTCTGAATATTGATTTCAAGTGGTCCGTTGTATGCTGTTCGTTTGGAATTATTTTTAAATACAATGTATACAATTTTAACCTCTCCGAAACACATTTCAATCTCCACTTCTATTTTCTAAACTCACTAAGACAAGATGGATCTCGATTTTTTTATATTGTTGTGATATTTTTTTAAAACACATTTTATATCCTTTATAGGGAGTAAAACAAGTAACAAGTAATGAAATTGTATATGTGTAATACCTATTAAATTAATGAAAAATAAAAATCTTTCTGAATATTGATTTCAAGTGGTCCGTTGTATGCTGTTCGTTTGGAATTATTTTTAAATACAATGTATACAATTTTAACCTCTCCGAAACACATTTCAATCTCCACTTCTATTTTCTAAACTCACTAAGACAAGATGGATCTCGATTTTTTTATATTGTTGTGATATTTTTTTAAAACACATTTTATATCCTTTATAGGGAGTAAAACACGTTTGCGGTTCTTGCAAGTTCAGTTGACAAGTACAAAGTGTGCTTGTGCGGTACCAGGACCGGTGTAACCTGCTTTTTCACATTCCTCAAGCAGTTCTGACAGAAAGAACAAAATAACTTAAATTAACTACCTAACGAAACTATGTTTGTGTACCAGTCTGAATTATTGTACATGCGGTGCTCTTGACAACTATTAGCTGAAAATAATATTAAAAGGGATAATTTGATAAGTAAAATAACAAAATTGAAAATCGGAAAACAATTATAATTAATAAAAATGTTTGGCATTCTAAAACTAATGAAGACTTACTCAAGTATCCATCAGTGATAGTGTTAAAGGTGTGACAATGAAGTTACCGTATAAATATTAACGACAGGTGGATGACTCTGAACTGAGCAAGAGACTCCAAAACGATCTCAAGTCAACTTATGTTTTTTCTGAGCTGCATTCACAAGGGAGCGAACACATTGTACTATCATTACTTGTTTTTTGAGAAACAGCAAAATTTTCAGAGAAAAATATGTGTATACGTTACTGACAAAATTCCGAAATTCATTGAAACTAGTGTCCCTTGTTAAATATAACTTTTAAGAAAGCCCTTTAGTGAAGAGCTAATACAAGTCGAAACTAGAATTGTTTAAGTTTGGAAATTACATTTGAATCAAAATCTATTTAACCAAATAGCAAAAAATACTTTAGCTTATTTAGGCGGAACAGGAGCCGTCAGCAATCAGGAACCAGTCTCGATATGAAGCCATAAGTAGTTCCTTTGACTTTGTCAAAACATGCCAATAATTCGAACATTACCAATTTTCAATTCACATCTAATTTTGTTATAGTTTAATGATCTTAATAAAACATACATAGTATTTTTCCAACAATTTATTCATTGTTATATATATATATATATATATATATATATATATATATATTAACATTTTGACCCTGTTTGGATTCAAAATCTAGTGTCCAGAATTTTATCTATGATGTCAAAAAATTCTGGATAGTAGATTTTGAAAAAGATTCCAAATAGGGTCGAAACATTAAGGTATGTATAACAATCAATAAACTGTCATAAAATTACTGTCTGTTTTATTAAGGTTATTAAACTATAACAAATAATAAGCTATTCAACAGACGTTTGTATTCATTCACATCTAATTTATTTCATGAGGATTTTAAACATTTGTAAGCCAAAAATAAATTTTGGACAAAAAAAATAAAGTGATATAAAGAAATGTATACCCAAATACTTTTCAGTTGTCTCGTTCTTGTTGCCTAAGCGCTCGTTTACTTTCAACGATAGTCCGTTTATCATCGCTTAACATAATACCGCATCTAGATCATTCCAACTCACATCGAAATGTGGAGTATAGTAGAGACCACTTTGTAAACCTGTGGCGTGACTGTTACCTACATTAATATAATTCCGTCGCTTACGTTACATTTTGGCACTCACTTCAGTGAGAGAGGTCTCGTTCGGCTCATTATTAACCCAAGAAAAGTGCCAAAACTTCTATCATGTGTTTCTTTCTGTGATTAAAAATAATTTTCCGTCTGATCACAAAAAACTCCAATGAGGGAACCGGCTTAGAAGGCAAAGGGCATTAATTCATGTCACTGCCGTACGGCTGAACGGGAGGTCCTAGGGTTCATGTCCCAACGGTGGCAGAGTTTTCCACACTAAGGTCGCTAGATAGCTAGGTCGAAATCAACCGCGGTCTAGAGGATAATCCTAGCGGCCAGCTGCTCTGCTTGGTGCTTTTTTCGTGGTTTCTCGGATGAACCCCAGGCGAATGCCAGATATGTGCACTAACAAACGGGCAACGGACCACGCGCTATTTACTTTATCTTCCTTATTCTATCCTCACCCTTTACTTAGACACATTAACATATGTCGGGAACGAAGGGCTATTCCTGTCGGGACGGTGCCCCGCTGCTGGAAGATACCTGGTTAGGACCCCCCCCCACAAGCCGACGTGTAAGTCGGCGCCGGATTTCACCATTCAGCTCGGGAAGATCACCGCCACAAAAACGTGCGTTACACTTAAGTAACTAATGACATTAGCAGTTGTTGCACCTCCAAACACTAATCGATCAAATGATAAACATGATTGGGAGTTGCCTGGCATGGATTGGGGAGGCTTTGACTCTCCATTGGGAAGAGAGGAGTGAGTGACCTGCAGACTAATGCGCAGAAGTGTTTCCCTTTCGTGCGCCTGTCACGACTCCAAACTGCAACAGCAGAAAATACGAAAGTGTGCGCTAGCAGCCAAACCGTCTTCGCGACTGGAAATGTCCGATCCATTTCATCCGCAACTCGAATGCATCAGTCAGGAATCAATAATAATTGGGAAATGGAAAAAGCAGCAGGCATCATATACTTTTACTTTTTCGCTACCACTTACGCAGTAGAGAGAAAGTTATGTAGTGCTGCGCGAAAAAATGGTGAATTTTCAGCAGAAAAACTCTTATTACGGGCCGTGATAACGAAAAAATGGATAAATCCAGTGGCTAAATTTAGAAAAAATTCTCTAACACGTGGTGTAGCCAGAACCCTTGTTTTGTGGGTCCTTGATACCAAAAAATCTAATGACGGCAAAATGTCTGTATGTCCGTCCGTCTGTCCGTCCATCTATCTGTCCGTCCACCGTCCGTCTGTGAACAAAGCTAGCTGCTACCTAGCTGCTAAACCATTCAGCCGATTTTCTCCAAAATTGATAGTCCCTAATTGATTTGTTTGATGTCGCGGCCCCTTCACTTTGCCACCCATGTTTTAATTTTGGAGGGTACTTTGCGCGGAGCCTCTGGGACATTTTCCAAATTTTAAAAAAATGTCTCCATCGCTTTTGATTAAATTTTGTTGTTGTGTAGTGTGAAGGACGTTTAAGAGAATGTGCAGGTCTCATGTTCGTTGAAAACTCTAATTTTTCGAAAATTGCAAAAATTCAAAATTTTTGGGCGTCTTCCTACAACTATATTTGGTGAAAATAGAGATTTTTCTCTCAATGAAATCTGTTTCTTAAAGATAGATTTTGAAATAATAACCTATACAATTTTTGGAAAATTTGAGTATTTTTCGCGTACTTTTGTGTGAAAGTACAGACGAGAAAGTATGTGCTGTTTTAGCACAACTAATAATTAATTGTTCTGACCTTAGAAGGACAAAGTTGAAGCAGAGTAGTTCGTATAATAGCAGCGTCGTACGAGGAATGATAGAATCAAAGTAGTTCTCTGAATATTTTATACAAACAAAATATGATTTGGGGAAATTCATAAAATCTATCGTATGGTCTAACTATAAGAATGGCATTATAAACAAAGTTCTCAACATGGATATTATTCTCGTATTTCGCCACCTTGCTGGCTTTTTATGGACTTTTTAAACAATTTCATGTGAAATAGAAAAAAAATCAGGGTAAGACATTAACGGCATGTAGTGACAATAATTTAAACGGATAGTTTTGAAAATAAATAAGCTATTTAGTAAATTAAGAATCAATTATTTGGGATGGAAAAATCAGGCTTTGAAAACTAAATTTCAGATGATCTTTTAGGTCTGGATTATTTTGTGAAAAGCATCAGTCTTTCATTAGTTCTATCGTAAATTCATGTCCTTCATCAGTTCAGCGTAAATTCTCAATAATTTTTAAAGTAGTTTCCATCACAAAACAACAGAATACAAAACACAACACCACGTGGTGGCTATCTGCAGATTGGAATCGGTGTGTTCCAGGACTTTGTCTCGTAACACGTCCAGACTACATCTTGAAGTGCAACATTTGTATCATGTATCTCATTTCGAATGGGAGACCTGCGACATGTGACTTTTGTATTCCGACAGTTCCAAACACGGAAAAAATTTAAATACATGATGGTAATTTATTGAAAACTGTGTATACCAAGTTACAATTAATAATGGATAAGTTCTTTGACTCAGATACCCAGTTTCATTTATTCACTCCAAAGAGACTAAATAGGAAATTTCTCATTAAATTTATAATTGTACTAGCAATTTTACATGTACATTAGAAAAATTATTGAGACTAATAAAATGCAAATAAATTGCCCCAAGAATGTGATGCATATTGCTGCTATTATATGTGGTGTGTTTATAGCAAGCCATACCATCATACTGTAATCATATAACAATGTAATGAGAATTGTTCAAATTTTTGTACAATTTTTTGTAATACTTGCATTTATATCATGTTATTTTTACCATTTTGTAATTATTGACTTTTTCAAAAATTGTTAATCTTTTGTACTAACATGTGGTCACTCATGATCAAGAAGTTTATGCGACCTTAATAAATAGAGCAAAAAACACACGGAAAAATATCGCGGGACATCCCTGGGACTTGTCGCGATACATGTATTCCGCGACTTTGTGGCTAGGTGTGTACTAGGCTGAAGTGCAGTCGAACCTACGCTCAGCTGTTCCCAAGCATCGCAGTTTGTCGGATCCTCTCGAAACTTTCGCTGCACGTGCGTTTATGCACGGGCGTCGCTAGCGAGAGCATGCCCCTCACGCATTATTTTCATCCACTGTTTTTTTTTCTAGTTTGGTTTTTCACCGTTCGGAGACAGAAAACCTACTTGAGAAACAATATCGCACAGAAGCGATTGAATAATGATGTCGCCTGCCACACACAGCAAGATTTGCTGGACCTTCTTAGAGTAAAGATCACACGATATTCGATTTATACCGTCTATTGAGTATTGCAGGGCAATATTTGGTCCAATCGGCATTACAAACTTGGTAGCATGTGAAGGGTATAAAGGCAATTCAGTTTTGTTTTTGTCAGTATACGTGGCTAGTTTTTTTATATTAAATAATGTTCTAAGTTTATAGTCAGAGGATGACTTTGAATAGCTGCGACCTAATTTGATATTTTTTCAGCTACCACTGGGGGAAGATTAATACTTTAATACCTTAATCCCTTACCTTACCTTAAGTAGTCAATTAACTCTTTGTTATCTCCAATAAATCAATAAAAATTGTGGTCTATTTCAACCTTTCGCGGAGGTACTAGTATTTAAATCCCTCCCTTTGATGCCCTCCTACATTTTACGAACCATGAAATTAGACGCCCATGCTACTAAACTACTACGCGATTTTCTTATCTTAGCATGTTGCATCCAACATTTTCCCCGGCGGCCACGCTTTTAGCAGCGTCGATAAAATCGCATGTGCTCGCCTCGCCTAGGGGCAGATCTATCTCCGCCCCTCGTTCCCAGGCGCCGCGCTCTGTCGGTTCCTCCCGAAACTTTCGCTGAGCGTGCGCGTATGGCGGAAGCGACGGCCGCCTGGACATCAGTGCGCCATTACCCCCTCCCGCCCCCTCACGGCCCCCTGCGGTGCCGCCGTGCGTTACGCCACGCGGCGGCGGGGGAGGCGGCAGCGGAGACGGAGGCGGAGGAGAGGGTGGGAACGGTGGAGGAAGAGCACGAGGAGTAGTGGTGAAGGCGGCAGCGGAGACGAAGGCAGAGGAGAGGGTGGGAGCGCTGGAGGAAGGGCACGAGGAGTGATGGAGGTGAGGGAGGTAAAGCAGGAGAGTAGATGGGAGGGGGAATGAAGTGCAACGTGGCGGAGAGGAGCGATGGGGCTGATAAAAGGGTCGGTGGTGGGGGTTGGCGGAGGTGGGTGAAGGGCGACTCGCCGCTGGAGACCTTGCGCAAGGTCATCAGACAGAAATTCGCGAGAAACACTCGGCGGTGTTTTCGGTATTACAAGGGGAAGCTCATTTTTTGGAGGTGTAGAAGTGGTTGACCTACTCTAGAGGTACTATGGAACTACGGAAAATTACAGTGATTAAGAAATTCGGTGACGGCATTGACAGAAAATTCACATGTTCAAAAAGGGATATTTAATATGTTACTAGTTTCTACTCAGGCTGATGAAATATTACTTACAAAATAATATCGACCCTGCCCCTCCTCTGAACACGCTTATGTTCCTATCTGATGCATTTCTTACTAGTTATAATTGATATTTCATGTTTTTAATCCAAATACACGACTCAATTAAAACACATGTAGACTGCTAAATAAGCCAACTCATTGACACGTGTCTGGAAGGAAAGGGTGAATTCTGGCAATTTTCTAAAGGGTGTAAGAACAATACAAAGCGCCTAATTTATTTTGCAGTCGTTTAACACTTGCCTTTATAACAATGCATGATTCTCTGTGGTGTTTTGTTGCGCGAGCTATTCAATCCTTTATTTTGAATTCTTGCTAAATCATGTATCCACATACTCAGTTTGATGAAGACATTTTTAATTATGTAAAATTGCATCAACACGGCGGTAAATTGTTTAGTAAAATTGAATGCACATTATCAGTTTTCAATTAGAATCCCAGATAAGCTAACTTTCCAATCTTTGCAGAAATGTAAGTTTTGAATACATTAGCAACGGACCGGTATGACCGAATCACGAATCAACAAAAGTGTGACTCAAGGAACACAATTGTGTTGTAAATTGTATAAAGATAATTACCCTAAGCACAAAATAAATTGAAAACGTATAAAACGAAGAAAACCATTATCACCAGGGGGGTTTGTCATCTTTCTAAATGTTCTTCGGTTTCTCTCCTGCAAAATGCTTTTCACAAGGAGAGCTTGCTTGTCACGTCTTCCTCATTCCTCTTGCGAGACACTATGAAAGAAAAGATGTCATTACTCATGCCAGGTATAATGTACAAATTGCATAACCCAACTATGATCTTCACTTTTTCTTTTGAACTCACGTTTCGTTTATGTACAGTAGCATGCGCCAGAATACTTGATAAAGAGTAATCTAAGAGTACGAAAATGAAGTATGCTTGCGACCATTGTTGATTTAGTGAGTAGCTCCTTCTTGCAGGAAGGTTTTAGGAGTTATTTTAAGCATAACACTGCATCTCTTCATTCATTCATGCCCTGCGTGTTTGTTGTGACATTTCAAGGAGTAACTTTTACTCACATTAACAAACTATGCTACAGAAAAGGGCGAATATGAGTTCCTTGCTAAATAATCTAAAAAGTTGCCTTCAAATCTTTGTGCAACTACTGTAATCCAGGCAGTATGATTATTTGCACATCTGCGCAATGAAAGCGTAACCGCATCGCCTATAATGTAAATGAAATTACATCTTTAGTTGTACGGTCTCGATGCAAATTAGTTTTGTTCCTAATAATGCTAACTGACTCAAAACTTTGAAATCACGAATTATTTTTGTTTCGATAAATTGCCTATTTTTCATTATTGTTGCATAAATAATTGCGTTATAATTTGTTACTTCGTCCCTATATTTTCTTTGTATGATTCTCTTAATTGCATTTTCTTTAAAATCATTCACAAAGTGGAATCCGCCATTCTAAAAGAAGTAGGAGAATAATTTACTTACTGTTTGAACAAATAGTTCTTATTTTGTACCAGTCTTACTTCTATTGAGAAGCCTTTCTCCTTTGTTTAAATTAGACCATATTTTCTTACTGAGGGGATAAAAAAATAGTAATTTCAGTATTACTAAGATATTGGGTATATTTACAGCATTATCCGCCCGCGTTGCCGGTATCAGCAAGTAACAAACCCTTGCAAAGTAGTAGGTTTTGAGTCGAGACTTTTCTGAATAAAATATTTTTTACTACTTTGTTTTGGGGATTAGTGTTTCAAGAGGTGAGTACATCACCTTTTTTTTGTTAAATGGATTCAGATCTGAGCACTCCTTTGGAAGATGAAAGAAAACATATTCTTGACTATACTCCCTTCCGAGGCAGCTCAAAGTAATATTGCGTTTCTTAAAATCCGTGTTTCAAGTAAATCTCATTTGCCAGACATGTTTTATTTCTCGATTATATCTAAATCTGAGCACTCCTTAGGATGGTATATCCCGAAAACACATAAGACCTGTATAGTCTCTTTCCTGAGAATTACTGTTCGTTGATAGCTTACTATTTCATTTATAACCGAAAAAGTAAAAACTGTTCGTGGCGTTTAGTGGAAGAGTATAATCTGCAAACGTTTTTTCCAGAATACTAACCCAGCTCCAGCATACCTAACTAACACGTTCACTACGTGAAGTTGAATTATGGATAAAGGTGCTAGCAAACACGATTGGCTGCTTTTTAAAACTTGCAATTTTTGTTCCAGGGTACTATACAAAGAGTATGCATAGGAAAGCAAGTCACAGATTTGATTTGATTATTTATTAATTATATATTAAAACCGTTTCAGTTAACTATGAGGATTTAACCATCGTTACTTTCCGTTTTACTGGTTTAGATTACACATGGAACTTACTTCGGTAGTGCGAAGATTTCTTTCGTAACTTGATAACAGAGAATATTAAACTTTTCAAAAACCTGCTCTGCTGTTTGCGTTGCTACAATATTTCTTATTTTGAGAACACGTAACAAGGAAACACCCCTTCAACATAGAAAGAAACTCTTTGATTATCAGAGATCTAAAATAATGTGTAATCCGACTTTTCATTCATAGGAATTCATTGCAATAATACTGTCAATAAGTACACAAAACTAAAAATGTCTAAAATTATCCGTACGCACGGAACAAAATAAGCCTGCTCATTTATCTCGGTTTTAATCGAGAGCGAGAGCCATCTGAAGAGATTTAGTGAACTCTTCTTTGGAAAGTACTCTCGTTTTCGTGCTAACGTGAACTGACGTTAGTGAGCATGTATGACGTTAATGCCCTGCACTCTGTGGGCGGAACTTCATATTGATAAATGGCAATAGCAAGGAGGCCGAGAAGGAAAAAAAAGACGGGAGATGCTCCTGCACGGCGAACGCCGAACGCTGCACCGCCAAGGGGCAGCGGACTCATCTTGTTAGCGCCTCGCCCAACGAGTTCCCGCAGCGGCGAGGAGCGAGGACTAGGGGTTCGCAAAAGAAGATCGGAGCAGGAAGTGCGGCTCGTGATCCATAAACGGATGAGGGAAAATATATTTTTCCTTTTGCTTTATTTATGAAGGTCACGTAACAGTGGCGACTCCTGGGGGTAGGCAAGGTAGGCACTCCCTACGCTGATGAAAATATGTATTAGTTAATACATTTCATTATATATACACATATACACACAAGAGCTAAACTCCCACACCGTTAGTCCGATCTCCATTAAAGTTGGCACTTCTACGTTTTTTTTCACCCAGAATGTTTATGTGCTGTTAATTCTGTTGTAATTCCACTACATGACGCTGTATAACAAAATTAAATATTCACGCCAAATGCAACCCGCAACACACTCGGCAGCTTTTTGAATCTATATCTAACTCCTAAACGAGGCGTTCTAGAGCTTTAATGACTAAACTTTGAGACCGAAGGCCTCAAAGAAACATTTATCACACCGTAATCTACAGAATGAGCTCTTCTAAAACATTCTATTACATTTTTGTTGGTCCGGCGCTCCCCGATATTACCTCACCTGCTCAGAAACGTGCAGGATCTGCAAGTAAATGTGAATGAGAGGGACAAAGAGTGGCAGACAGACAGGGACAGGGTGAGGGAAGAAGGGAGAGACAGTGAGAAAGGGTGATGGGAGGGGAAAGAAGGAGATGAAGGGCAGAACAACGTCTGCCGAGTTTTCCAAGTCAAAATTAAATGACTTTATACTTCAATATGGCGTAAATATTTTGCATCTGGAAAAAAATAACGAACATTTCATTATCACAGCAGAAGCCATATTTCCATTTCAAGCGTTTCCAACAGCCCTTGCGCCAAGCGATCTGTCTCGTCTTCCCGTAGAGGCATACTCCCGCTTGCACCTGTCTGGTAAGCGCTAGGCGCTGCCTGGCTTCGCACCGTATTCTGAGAAAAGACCTTGTAGTGAGAGTGGTACAGTAGCATGTTGGGTCCGTACTTTGACGTATGCGTGTTGTGTGTAGCAAATTCGCTTTCTGCCTGCCCGCACGAAAGACTCCGACTTCCACTCATAAGCAAGCCGCGTAGCGCGTGTGCTCACTGTTTTGTTGAGTTAATAAGCGGAGAAAGTGATTATTATTTAGGAAGTATTTATTTTTATTCTAAATTATTTTACTGTGGATTATTAGTGATATTTGATTTTTTATATTAAAATCTGATTTTACTTTAATATTATGAAAGATATAGTAAATAAACTACAACGTCCATGGTTTTCTCGTCTTAAAGATTTTGTATGTGACCGTATGGGGAGAAGATTATCTGCGCATGTCTTGTTTCATTATTCCTGTCTGTTTAAAAAAATATATCAAAAAGCATCCTATATTTTCACAATATTTTATCACCGGTAGATAAGAAAAAAATCAAAACTGAGACAAGCTTTTTTTAATCAATGAAAGCTCACAAATAAATAGATTCTATGAAAACATGAAAAGTTTTAGAGATCAGTCTCTATTTAACGAAATATGCAAAATATGCTCATATAATTACATGAATATTGGCACCAATATTTGCACCAACTGGAAAAATCGGCCAAATATGCACAAATATGCACTAACATATTAATCTATATAGCATCCAATTCTAAACAAATATCAAGAAATTTCACTTAGCTATGCTCTGAAGCAACTGATCAAAATATGCAAAATCATAGAAATTCGCTCCCTAATTATCAGTTAAGAAGAGTACTTGGAATAGAGATGTATATTTTGACTTGAAACATTTTGTAGAAATCTTTAGAAAACATCAAATGTCCAAAGGTCACATATCTAATTCACTGAATCCTAAACGCCCGGAAAAAATTGAATCTGATTTCTGAATTATTGTCGGATCAGCGCAAACTCGCAACACTTTTTTAGAATCTTAATATCTTCTAAGCACGTCTGTACTTCCTTCATGGAAATAATGCTTTGGAATGTAGTGATATCAGTGAGACAATTGTTTTGAATAAATTAAATAAAATTTTAAAAAATTGGATTGAGGTGGAATATAGCTCCCATGCATCCTTCCCGGAATCAGCTGCTGTTCAGTAATCTGTTATGCGTATCCTGAACATTTGTTCACGAGCAGCCACTGTCGCATAAACTTAGGACTACTAGCGACCACATGATATACCTAATCTGATTTGCACCTTTTTTTAATGATCCTTTTACCCAAATTTTATTTTTTATCTTCTCTATATTGAAGAAAGTGTTTTCCCTTATACACGTGCCACTCGTATATTCTAGTATAAGTTTTCAGGCGCATGAATTTCATTAACATTTCAGTGCGGACCGCTTCCGCGTATCGGATGGTAACATTTGCGCATCTAGCACTCACGTTCAGCTGCAAAGTGATTCTGAAAAGGTTACGGTATTTCGCAAAGACCAACACAATTAATTTTATTCACATTCTTAAGCTCACGTACAATGTTTTTCAGTATTAATTGGGGCGTCCAGTGATAGAGGGTGCTAACCCACAAAATTCAAAATATCGATTTATGGACGTATTCGACTACGAACACATTGAATTTCTCAATAAATCAATGTTCTGAACTTGGTAGGTTCGCTACCTCTCTCACTGGTTGCCTCAATTGATAGCATGAGTAAACACTGTAGCTGTATGATTTGGAATGTTATTATTATCACAGTTTAAGTAACAATTTAAATACAAATTACAAATATATTAATACGGTTTATTATTAGCGTGAATGTTCGATCAATTTTTTCGAGATTAAATATAAAATAAATATTGTCAATAAAATTATTGTAGTATGAAGATGCATTATGAGTTGTACTGCCATGGTACCATCAAATTAAATTTGTGCATTATAAAAAGGAAGCCCAGTAGAGTAATCTAAGGCAAAAATGTATTTTTTAAATTGCATATGTCCATTGCGTTTAAGCCTGATGGCATTTATTTCTGACAGCTAATTTGGATTTGTGTGCATTATTTTGAGCATTGTGTTGCATTCGGCACACGGATGTCTACGAGAGGGAACGCTTAATAATTAAGAATAATAATTGGATGAAGGGTTAGCAATACAATTGCAACATTTTAATTGCAGACTAAGCGTTAAATATTACGGGATATTTCAATAAGAATTGTATGAAATGTTAAATGAGGAAATACATTCTCTCAGAATAAAATTAGAAAATTTATAGGGTATGCAAGGAAGTCGAAGATAGCATTTTGTTATTGAACATGAGAGAGAAATGGCATTTAACTAAGTTATACATATTCAATTTGGGACATTACACTTCTAATTGGTAGGCAACTTATTCTTCACTTGTGTTTGGCTAGGTTCTTGTTATCTCTTTGATTGCTGCAGGAAGAGTGCTTGCCAAAGGCCATTACAGGATAAGTTGGCTCCCAATCAAGGGCGCGATGTTAAATATTGCGTGTGTGAAACTTTGTTATGATATTTCCCATCTCATGTTTGTTGGCAAACTGTGGTCATCTTCGACCTCCGTAAACGGCCTAGAAGTTTGTAACATTTACTGAGACACCTGTAATTAGAATCCTTAGTTCTAAAATATTGGGCACCAACTAGTTTTACATTGCCTTAACTTAAAAGTCAACGTGATAAAATCCCACGGACCGTGCAGATTGCTTGTAGAGCAGCGTAGTCGCCGAGGGTTTTGTTCACCCTTGCGAGGAGGGAGCGGGGAGGGGCGTGGAGGCAGCGGCGGGGAGAGTGCTCGCGATGCCTCATGAGCTCGTTAGCCTCTCCCTGGCGAAATCGCCGCTTCATCACCCCCGAAGCCGTTGACGCCTCGTACGCGCCGAGGAAAACGATAAAAAGAAGATCAAGACCATTTTGTGTTCGAGGATAATGAAGAAAGAAAATGTGTGTGTGTGAGGTACTTATGGCTCCACAGGAAGATGGTGTTCAGATATAAATGGATGATTACAGACTTGGAGAGTAATGCGGGATGAGTCAGTGGGAAGAGTGGAATGAAATTTCTATTTTTATTCGATACCGATCCGATCTATGAGTACAAGACCAAATTTTACGTCATAGACTCGCAGTTGTTTCAGTATGTCACAGGCCTTAGGAAAGTATTTAATGTCTTATCCGTGATGAAATTTAGAATGCACCCTTGAAATCTGTAGTTATGAAATGATTTATTTAATTTTAACCTTTGTAAATTAAAAGAGAATATGTGAGAGAAGTAACGCAAGTAAGAGTGTTTTGGCTGTATTGTTTAATCCGCAAGCAAATAGTCACGAATACAACCATTCTATTGAAATAATTATGAAACAATGTTGTTCATTAAGACTAAAAAATTACACAGGCATAAAAGAAGTTGACGGACTCAAAGTCTTGACACATGGTTCTCTGTGTATGTCGACGCTCTGTTTCCGAAACTGAAGTCAGAATTGTGCCACCACCGTCCGATTTTTTTAAATCTTCTACAGAATACAATGCTACAAGACACCAAAATCTAGTATTCGCAAGTGTTTTTCGTTTTAAAAAAACTGGAGGGTAATGGTGCAATTCTGGCTTCAGGTTCGGATTCAGCGCGTTGTCATCCATAGAGGAACATGTGTCAAGTCTTTGAGTCTAACAACAACCTCCAAAAACAAAAAAAAATACGTCTCTGTGTTTTTTCGCGTTTGAAAAAAACTTGAGGGTGGCGGCGGGATTCTGGTTTCAGATTCGGATTCAGCAGCGTTAACATACATAGAGAAACATGAGTCAAGTCTGTGGGTCTGACAACTTTTTTTATTTTCCGTGCCTGTGTTATTGACTAGTGGAACGTAAGGTGGTAAGAATGCTGCTGTCGAGTGTGTAGGAAATGGGGACTTCAAGCCTCGAGTGAGTGATTGATTCCTGATTCCGATCGCGTCAACTACTAGGTCATTAGTCCCATAAGAGTTGAGCATGTTTAACGCGGGAGATGGTGGTGATTTTCACACGTTGGATGGTGAGATCCGGGGTCCGACCCACTCGTCGGCTTGCGAGGTTTCCCCAACCAGGTATCTCCCACTACCGGGGCAACTCCCCAGCTAAGAGAAGCTCTAAGCCCCAGACCGGTCCCCTGGTATGTGTGATAGTGTAGTGCATGTTAGTGTGTGGGGGGGATGGGGTGAGGATAGGGCAAGGAAAAGGAAGGAAAGATCGCGCCTGGTGCGTGATCCGTTTGTTAAGGATGTACTCCGGCGTTCGCCTGGGGATTGATCGGAGAAATTACGGTAAAACCGGTGAAAGCAGCTGGTCGCTAGTATTCTCCTCCATACAGCAGCTGAACTCGACCTAGCTATCTAGCTAGCGTCGAAAATCCTGCCACAGTCGAACCTCAGACCCTTCCGTCAGAGGTACTGCTATGACATCAATTGATGTCCTGGGCAATCTAAACCGGAAATGAAGCCTCGAAAATTGACTGTTCTGAAGAGACACACGTGAATACTGAAGCTTCTTTCTTCTTCGTCGTATGACGTCAACTATGTCGCAAACAGTGTCGCATTGAGTTTGAGAATATAGTCGTAACATCGGATTAACGTAATCAATTATTTAAATTTTTGGTAAAAATCAAAATATGTTTCTGATGTCTCACAAAACCATTCACATCTCCCACATTCCCAGTGGCTACTTACTTTTCCGTCAATGTATACGTGTATTTTAAATTTGTAATGTAGATACACTTCTACACTAGCACTAGTGTACTACTTTACTTATTATTTATTATAATAAATTACCCAATTATTTTCAGGTAATTGTCCACGAAATGAATTCCAAGAATATTATACGTATAATATGTATTATATCTAAGTGTACAATGAATATTTCTGATATGAAAGAAACTTCCTTGTCGGTGTCTTCTACAGCTCATCACTATTACTCAACATTTACATCTCGGACATCTGCATTAACGATTCAACACAAATGACATTACATATTTGTCGATGGCACCCTTCCACAAATTCCCAATAGTAACTTAGAACGAGCATAAAGAGAGATTCAAAAAAGGGATTCAGTAAATAAAAAAGAAAAGTCAAATTATCTACAGCAAAAGAACCTAAATTCAGATTTCGCTCATTCCTTCCTCTATTGCAGTCCCTGGTTCCATATGAACTCATCCATGAAGTATCTCGGAATCAAACTGAATACAAGACTAACATGGAAAGAACACGCGTCTTCAAAAATACAACATTATTTGTAACGGTTACGTAATAATATGATGCTGCTTGAACATAGATTTGTGTAATTCTTGAAGAATTAAACATTTACATCAAAATAACGTATATGTCTTGTAACTATTATATCTTATTCAGTGCACGTAGGTATATCCATTCAAGAGCATTAAAGAAAAAACGTGGACCCGTTTTCGAGAACACCTTGTTTTTACACTTATCCCTCCAACCATTACCAGCCTATCCCAACTCCAAAACAGAAGAATCTACCTCATGATCACATAAGCTACCATTTTTGTCTAGAGTTTCAAACGTATAAAATATACGATTCTGTGACTGTAAATCCATCGAGCCATTATATTGTATCTCATTTCCCACATTTCTTTAAAATAAAAGAAATATCGTAACCCTGAAATGTGATTAATACCCTGTCGTCAACATGATTTGCCAATAATCTGACCTCCTGGATTTCCACCTTGACAGTGAAAGTAATACTGCAAATTTCCGAAGGCCGGCAGATAATCAGTATGTTTGCAGTTTCTCAGGTTTCTCTCGTATACCCTGAACTAATGAATGTTCTCAATTATATCTATGCTGTACATTTTCAGAGGCTCATGTGTATGCCAGCTCAAATGAATCAAAATACACGCATGTTCATTCTAGGAGAAATCTACTCATAGCTTTATGAGAAGTAATTGACTTAGGAAATTTTCCAGTATCGATCCTAAAATCCACTTTCAATTTTGTTAATATATTAACTAATATTTTAAAAAATGTTAACGTTGAAGTAAAAACCACAATACCTTGAGCCCTTTTGCGGCGTACGTTCGAGACTTGTCCTATTTAAAACCATTGTCCTAGACAGGATTATGCCAACCCTTCCACAATTAGCGAGGTGCTAAACGCTTACGGTTAAGGAGAGTGAACGGTCCGTGATGTAAGCATTTTCAAACATGAAGATAACTGCAGCTTGTGCAAACATCCATCGTGCAAATTTCCTTCGTCACTCCTCGCTTTCCTTGACTTACTGCTCTCCTCTCGAAAATTAACATAATTGCCCTTGGTCAATATGTATTGTTTCATTGCAGAAGATGGAAGTAAAGCCTGTTTCCTGCACGCAATCGTTATACCTAATTATTATTTATGTGATTTCTTGTTTATTTTTGGCATAGAATGATACATATATGGAGAATGACGAGAATGAGAATGCAACTTCTGTTTCATTCTTCTTTAAATTTAACCATTTGATACAATAAGAATCTCAATTAGAGAGTAATGGTTTGGGGCAGTGGTTAATGATGCAGATGTGTTATAATGTTGTGTTACTTATATTTTATAACCATGCATAACTGCATGGTTAATGATGCAGATGTGTTATAATGTTGTGTTACTTATATTTTAAAAATACATTCCAGATTATTTTAATCTGATATCAATGGAATATGAAATAGGGTAACGAACATATATTTCGTAGTAATAAAAAGATGCAACCAACATTATTTTACACTTAACAAGCTTGCAATTAACCGATAGATTCCAAATGAAATTAATGTTTTCAAATCATCAAAAAAATTAAAAAATGATTTCAAAAATTCTCCCGAAAAAATGCTTTTAAGTGATACAGAAAACGTATTTTCAAAAGATAAAGAAATTATGTACATAACATAAATGTGTGTGTGTGTGTGTGTGTGTGTGTGTGTGTGTATGAGGGGGCAGGATAGGACCAGGAAGATGAAGGAAAGATAGCGCGGGGTCCATGGCCCATTTGATAGGGTATTGATCCGGCATTCTCCTGGCATTGATTTGAGAAACTACGGAAAACTACCGATCAGAGCAGCCGACCGCTACATTTCTCCTCCAGCCAGCGGCTGAATTCGACGTAGCTCCGCAGCTACAGTAAAAAATCCGCCACCGTCGGTACTCGAACTGTAGAACCACCCAGTCTGAGTCGCTGCAGGGACAGTGCGAGTGTTGGCAGTGAGCTACATTGAGGCAGACCCACTCCCCATTGTCCATCGCGTAGTGTCTGCGCAGCACGTGCCATTGAAGTCACGCGTGCTTTCGAATTCTTTGCAGCCGCCGCCACTGTCTGCAGCGCATCGCGGCCCGCTGGCGCGACAGCCAGCGGGAAAGTGGCGGCGGCGGGGCGGGGCGGGGGCGGGGCGGAGGCGGGCAGTGGCCGGCGGAGTTCATGGGTCCGCGAGGTCCATCGAGGTCACCGGGGCACGCGGAAGGCCGTCGCTTGCACCGCCGAGGTGGTCGCCACCGCATCTCACAGCTTCCTCGTCCCACACGCATCTTCCATTGTGCCGGCCACAGCCATCACCTCCTCTTCTTTCACCGATGAGACTTCCTGCCTCCTTTCCCTCTATCGCTATTACCACCGATATCGACACTTCTACAGTTATCTCGTTCTCTTCAGGCTCACCTCTCACTCCGCTGCCATCCCCGCTAACGCCATTGCGCGTCAGCCAATGCCTCTTCATCCTTTACTCGCAACGACCATCCCCTCATTTGCATCCCTCTTCAACGTGTTCACCTTCCACCTTAACCGTCTCCCCTTTTGCCACCACCGCCGCGAGCTTCCACCCGCTACACCGGGACATCTTTCTCGCTGATATCGCCGCCTCTGCCACCGCCTGCCTCGCCCCCGCCGCCGCCGCATCTCCGAGAGCCTTCTCGCTCCCCGCGCTCGTCCCCGCCGCTCCCCGCTGCCCCCGCGCCGCGTATCATTTACCGGTTTGTGACAACTTTTACTTTAGCCGCGGAGCCCCCGCCGGCTCCGGAGATGGCTCCTGCGGCGAGGAGCGCTTATTGGAAAGGCAATGCCTACGACCGTACGCTACTCGCCCGCTCTCCGCGTGGCCGCCGCCGCCGCCGCCGCCGCCGATGCTGCCGCCGGGGTGGGGGTGAGCGAGAGAGGGGCGCGGGGAGAGGAGGCTCGCCAGGAGAAAGATTCTCCCAAGCTGCCACCCTCCTCCCGCGGCACGGTATATAAGCCAGCCGAGCCTTCTGGCTGGCATCAGAGTTCAATCTTCTCTCCTCCTAGCAACATCTAGAAGGAGCCTTCCTTCTATAGCGCATCATGAAAGTGCTCGTGGTAAGTGTGGGACCGCTCGCCGATAGATGTGCTGAGTGTACGGGAGAATAGGGTTCCGCTGTAACTGCAGTGCAATCCGCCACTTGGTATTGCGCCATCGCTAGCTCAAATTTTCGAAGTTCGCGCTTTTGAAAATTGTGCTATAGTACTTCTACGTTCCTAACAATTGCAAATCGCCCATCGCTTTCTTTACACTTTTTGTTCGCGAAATATACTATTTTTCCTTCAGTGTTTCTGTGAGCCACCCTTGTAACAACAGTCATTGTTCTTTAGAAAAAAGAAAGCGAGTCAAATCATTGTGAAAAATCGACTTGAACTTCTTTGCCGTTTTACAAAAATGATTTACTGATCCTTAGTTTTGCACGGAATACTGCGATAGAATGAGAAAAATAGACGCAGTCATCCAGAACCTTCAGATTCATTTCTCTGAACTGCTGGGGACGTGTTCACTTATGGATATTTCGCAGTATATCTAAAAATATATTTTCGCAAATCTCCTTCGATTCAAATGCAAGGTTGATAATCTAATTTGGCATAGCTCTCATACGGTTGCCTGAATCTGTTCTCTTTCTCAGAAAACTAGGTTTCGCAGACCGTGATCGAAAATGTTACTCGCATTCTTTAGAATTTGCCAAACAACATCATCAGCACTATATTTCTCTCGCTACATTCTATTCAAAGACGAATTATTGTATTTCATCATTATAAATTATATGTTACCCATATACTGAAATTTACGTGAGGAAATAATGGCGAAGGGGGAAAAGCAAAGAAGTAAGAGAAAACATGGCAGTGGCCAAACAAAATGCGCGTGTAAAATGGCGAAAATATAGCAAAAAACGGGGCAAATCCTTTACGTTTGCAAATAACTGTAGCGAGAGATGTTTATAAATGAGTAACATCGTGCAGGCGTGAATTCTCACTACTAACGCGAAACATTGAAGAGAAAGTTTGATAAAATTATATCGAAAAAAAGGAGCAAACTAGAGGGAAAATTGGCTAAGAAGCGAAAAAGCGGTGAAGAGAAGAAATGTAATAGAATGATCGCAAAATAGTGGAAAGTATAAAGATCCGCGATACTGAAAGCGGGAGCGCGGGGGAGATATCTTGAACGCGTTGCTTTCGCAGGTGGTGGCCGCCCTCGGGGTGCTGGCTCAGGCTAAGCCTGAGGCCGGATACTCCTACTCCGCTCCTTCCTCCCGCTACGGGGCTCCCGGCGGCGGGGGCAGCCTTGGCGGCGGCAGCGGCGGTGGCCTGTTCGGCGGTGGCGGCGGCGGCGGCGGCGGCCACGGAGGCGGCTTCGGCGGCGGCGGATTCGGCGGAAGCGGCATCGGCGGCGGTCTGGGCGGCGGCATCGGAGGCGGCAGCTTCGGAGGCGGCAGCTTCGGCGGCGCCTCCGGCGGCGGTTTCGGAGGCGGCTCCGGCTTCGGAGGCGGCTCCGGAGGCGGTGCCGGCTTCGGCGGCGGCGCTGGAGGCGGCTTCGGCGGCGGCGCCGGAGGCGGCTTCGGAGGCGGCGCTGGAGGCGGCGGCGGCGGCAGCACCCTCATCCAGAAGCACATCTACGTGCACGTGCCTCCCCCAGAACCCGAAGAACCCCGCCCCATCCGCCCCATCGGTCCCATCGGCCAGGCCCAGAAGCACTACAAGATCATCTTCATCAAGGCCCCCACTCCCCCCACCCCCACCGCTCCCGTCATCCCCGCTCAGCTCCAAGACGAACAGAAGACCCTCATCTACGTGCTGGTCAAGAAGCCCGAGGACGCGCCCGAGATCAACATCCCCACCCCCGCTCCCACCGCTCCTTCCAAGCCCGAGGTGTACTTCATCCGCTACAAGACCCAGAAGGAGGCTTCCGGCGGTGGCGCCATCGGCGGCGGCGACGGCGGCGCCATCGGCGGCGGCTTCGGAGGCGGCAGCGGCGGCGGTTTCGGAGGCGGCAGCGGCGGCGGCCTTGGCGGAGGCCTTGGCGGCGGCAGCGGCATCGGCGGAGGACTCGGCGGAGGCGATGGAGGGCTCGGCGGCAGCGGCATCGGAGGCGGGCTCGGCGGCGGCCACGGAGGCGGCATCGGAGGCGGCATCGGAGGCGGCAGCGGCGTCGGCGTCACCGGCGGCGGCGGCGGCGTCAGCTCCTCCTACGGCGTGCCCGGCAGAACCGGCGGCCCCTACTAAGCGATGGCAACGCGCACCGCTCCTGCGATCTCCGACCCGCGGGGCTCCAAGTCGCTGCCTCACCGCAGCAGCTCCAATGTTCCTTCACGATGGCGGAAGCGTCACTTCACTTCGAGTGGTTCCTTTTTTAGTCTTTGCAATGATGTTTTCGAACTCATTTTCAAACAAGAAGTGATGTTTCCGGACTTTGCACGTTTTGATACATCTGGAGATTTACCATTCACAACCGTACAAAGATCTGTGGCGAGATACTACGGGTATAACGATGGAAAGTGTCATGGCGATGTCATTATCTCACTAGGTCTCATGTATCTTCTGTGGCGAGAAGCTACAAAACATTCTTTTTTATACGTTTTTGTACGATATTGTATATAAACGATTTTTGCAAGAAAACGGTGGCAATAAAATGTATTAGCCGAAAATATATGTATTTTCTTTCCTCCTTTACCTCATCCTACAAAAATATAAAATGAGAAAAATAAAAATTAAGAAATGGCACACAAGAATACTCTTGGGTACTATTAAATGTAAAGATTTGGGTAGGTGCCAAAGAGAAAAGCTGAGCATGTTTAGATCTGCAGAGGAAAGAGGCAAACTAGGCAGCAGGCACACCTATAGCTGGGTTTAACAGAAACGAGGATAAAAGGCAGTGTGCCCCAAGGCTCCTTTCTCCGCCACGACATGCGCCACGCAAATGTCAAGCATTGCGCAACACGGGAAGAGAAAGCGGCAAAGGTTAAATCGGATGGGGTCAATTGTGGAAAGCACCTGTCGTACGCCCCACGCTCCTCCTCCGGCTGCGTCGCGGCGCCGCGCCCATACCGTCTCCGGGAAGCGCTCGGCCCCGCCCCAGCCCCCCCCCGCCCTTACCCCCGCCCCCCCCCCGCCCTTACCCCCGCCCTTACCCCCGCCCTTGCCACAGCAGCCGCTTCCTCCACGCGGCGCCAGCTTTCCCTCTGTGCGGGTGGGCCTTTTTCAGGCAACGGATGCGATGCGGCCAGGCTTCGCCGCGACGCACAGTGGTCCGAAACAGGCTCTAACGACAGCACAATTAGAGGGGCATTGAAGGCGAGGGAGCTAAAAAATAAGCTGAAAGGCACAACGTTTCTAAGATGTGCCAATGTAAAAAATGTGTGAGGAAAGTTCTGTATTTGAAATTAGCAACGCAACAACATCAATAAAAAAAATTCACTAACATCATGACACTATAGTTGTGTACAGATGTAAAACCTTCATATTGCAACACATCTACTTACGTAACACTTACTTTTCCTTATTTTGAAGCAAATCGTTCAACGTTTTTTATAATGTGTCAATACAAATTATCAGTACAAATGAATTTGTTTTATTCCTCAAAGCATGTCTGAAGACTTCCTTAAAATGAAAAAGGTCTAGGTTTTATACATTCATTATTTATACATTTAGTTTTGATATATCTTTTCTTCGGATGAACGTTAATCGAACGATTATTATATCTTAAGAAATATTATTTTCTTTTAGAAACTTAGTTAATATCTTGTGAGCGGAACCAAATTTTTAAGTTGAAAGAAAAACACAAGAAAAATTAATCTGGACGCTTTCTCGTTACATTTTGAATAGTTTGCGTTAGCAAAGTATTTTAAAGAAGGAAATGTATTATTTCATTTGTTGCAATAGCATTCTCATCAACTCACTCATTTGTTTATCATAAAACGTTTTTGAAGGAACCCTTATTAAGCATACTAATTAAGAAACGCGATTATTTTTTCATTCCTTTTCGACTATATAATGTGATAGATTTAAATAACTGCAAATAAAACTATAAATTTGATACGTTATTGCTAACTGGTTAATGAATGGAAGGAAAGAATAAAAATTAAAATTGAAATACTGTCGAGTAAACTTTTCGCATTTTCAGATAATAATTTTCTGTATTTTTATTATATTTATTTCCCTTTGTTATTTAATTATTGTAGTTATTTATTTATTTGTGTGCTATGTGCACCGTTTGACCATTTCGGACCAATGCGCGGCGGCTCCACGTTACACAAACGCTCTTTTCGCAATGCGAAGCTCTGCGTTTTCTTTTCGCGCGTATCTTGGCACTTTCCTCTCGGATCGTGCGTCTTTTGTTGGCAGGCTTGCTTTCTACTCAGGTTACGTATTCCTGATGGTTGATTTCATTAAACCATTTGGCAGATAAAAAAAATAGCTTCTAGATTTTTTGATAATAGCACCATTTTAATGCACACTATGTAAAATCTTTCGTTCCGTAATATCTCCAAAACCGAAGTAAAGAGGTGAAATTAGTAAATAGTTCTTGCCAATTTCACTTCGAACTATTTTCTGGCCTAACTTAATATATGAATGCACGAAATCTGTTATCCTGATTGAACACCATCTCGTGGGGTGAGTTTATATTTATATGTACACGACCGAAGACGATTAAAAACCATCTTTTACTAATATTCAATTGACTGTATTCTGATTCATGTTTTATAATTCCAATTCAAGACCTTTGCATTTCTTGCAACTACACAATTTGTACAATTTTTCTTTTGTTTTATTTGTTTAGTTACATAATCACATAAGTAAACTATACTTATAATATTTTTACATTTCATTTAATTTATTAATAGGACTGAAGGCACACCAGATAACTGAATATTCTCCAGGAATACATATCAAAAAATAGTTCGAAAATGTACGTTTTTGAGTCACACTTCTATTTGGGACTCCTACGTGTGAATATTTTGCAGCTGATTTTTTGCTAGAGAAATGTCAACTCCGAAATCTTTAAAGAAGAATTATCTATGAATAGTTTTTTAAAGAAAATGTAACTACCGTGTATATTTCACAGATAAATTATCACAATTCAATGATATTGAAAGAAAAATAACTCAAGCAACCCTAAAAAACATTGATGCCGTTATTAATTATTTGAGAGAAATATAATTGAATAATTCCGCAATAATTTCAAGGAAGAAGAATATAAATCTGAATCTGAATTTACTTGCTCATTCTTATCCCTCTTAAATTACTATACTCGGAATTACGAGTAGAACCCTGTAATTACATTATTAGAACCAGGAGTCATATATTATTAAGTTTAGCGAGAGAGTCGTCTTCTTTTCTGATGAGAACATCTGAAACAAAAGTAGCAATACCCAGTAACCTTTTAGCGTGAGCTCGTTTCTATTCACCTAACGTATTAGTCCAAGTCGTCCACGCCAAATGTGAAGAGCAGGGAGGCTGAGATTAGTCCAGCTGTCGACGCGACGCCCTGGGAATCTAGGTAACGGTGCTGCTGTCCTTCGCGACATCTGCCTTACGAAGCTTGTCTCACGTCATCCGTCATTAACACCTTCCTTTCACCTTTTCAGCAGCGCTATGATGTATGAGCGTAATGCGTCCATCGTTATTAGGAAAATCGTGAATATTTTTGTTATTTTTATTGTCACTATTTCTTCACATTGTGGTATTTTTTTAAAATGTTCCTTAATTCAAAAGATTCTAAGTTGAATGAGTTAAGTAATTGCTAATAAGATGTTGCAATTTATTCATTAACCAAAGTAAATATTTTCTTGACAGATAAGGAATTATACATTTTCTTCGTGGCCCTTAGGTATTAAATATTCAAATCGAGTGGATTACACACTACACCTTACACACATTACACACATTACACATTACACACATTACACACATTAACCTATGAAAGACAAATGTAAGAATAACCTTTCTTATCTTCATAAGAAAGATGCCGTATCTTGGTTATTATCTGAAAGAAAGTAACTATGTACAGAGGTAGAACACTTAAAGATAAAAAGAATGCATTGTTTTAAAGTTTCAAAAATGAAATTACGATTTCTATAAAACTTTGATTTTTTTCAGATGAGAGAATTTCTAATGTATACGTTCAAATCGATTATTATATTCTATGCCGCCTACACGCAAAATCTAATGACGTTTGATGCTTAAAATTTAAATTTTATAAAATCAATTAGGATATAATAAAAATGAGACTTTTGTTTGATAAAAATATATTTGTGAAAATAGGTCTCTCAAATTTCGTTAAAATATTGTAGGGAGGGGCAGGGAGGCTTTAAATAAATTCCATTTTCAAAAGACGTATTAAATGCAATTTTTGCATTCTTCATTTTCCACATTTTTGCCATAATGTAATGCCATAACTTCTCTGTTGACTTATGAGATATGCAAAAACATTCCTGCTCCTCTCTCCCAGGTACGCCTAAAGATAGGCGACCCACAATACAGGAAAGTACAGCGTGAAACTAACTTCCTTGATTCAGTTTCAAACGAGCAATTGGGTGTTTTGATAGTTTTATGAACACGTACAAATAAGAAAATTCATTTATTTTGACCAACAGTGGAATAAAAATCACGTCTTTCTAAGATATTTTCTTCCATTTACTTTATTAGTTCTTTCTAGGGTGTACGAAAGAACGATTAATTAAAAATAACATCATGTGTCTGTCGAGACAATCCTAATTACCTATTCTGTCAGAGTTAACCTTTGAGATTTGCTCATAAAATACACACTTCGGAGATTTTTTTAGTGAAAAATGGTTCTCTAAAGCTAACTCTCGTTGAGCACTCCCTAAGAAGCAAACTTTCGTTGAGTACCACTAGCGCTATCTGTGTACTTGAATGAAAACTAATAATACATTTGTAAAAGATTATTACTTACGAACTCTTTTGATTGATTCTTTTTCAGATTACAAAGTAGAATTGGAAAGTTTTGAGACTGATATATTTTATTTCTCTGACGATGTTACATATTTCCTGCAGTTTATTATTGATTGATTCATTTATGTAGTAGTATGCGCTGTTCTTTTTCCTCAAACTTACGATGCTACCAAAATAAATAAGTTAATAAAATGTATTTTCTAATGCACGAGAGTATTCGCTTAGAAAGAATTGTAATTTTCATTTTATTGATATTGCATGAAACTCAAATACTTCATTTAAGAAACCACAATGAAATCAAATGAAATATACATCGCTGAATCCTTTGCTGCTGTTCTGCTTTTGGAAAAAAAGATTTTATACCTGAGAAGTTTAATACATCATTGAATTAAGTGTAATAATACCACGATACATCCCTTTACACTTCTGTTTTGTTGTTCACAAACATATCTATGCTTTTAGAGCAAAACCCACGTCGGGGAGCGTTTTAGCACTATAAAGTAAGTACCTTTCAAATCACCCTCATCTTTGTACCTTGTACATTTGTACCTTTATATTACCCTCATCTTTGTACCTTGCATATATGTTGCATACCTACATATGAAGTAGAATATCACAATATCTACATTTTGTCTAACATTGAAAAAGTATCCGAATGTGGAGTACTCTTTACATTTTCGACTATAACTTCAAAAATAAATGCAAATGTGAATACTATTTTAGATAATTACTTAAACTAGTAATTTATAAACACGTGTGGGGTATATATTCACTTAAATCTATCAGAAATCCACAATATTTCATAATTAAGAAATGTTTACATGTATTCCACATTAGGCGCACTGTGTTCCTAAAGTTTTTTTAATAGTGAATAATATTTGTTTTGAGCAAATGATAAACGCATTAAAGTCTAAAACAATGTTTATTTACGCATATATTATAATACAGAGTGTTTTTTTTATCGTTCGCCGAAGATTCCGGCCGCGTCGTCCGGGCTGTCGAGGACTCATTCGCCCGGCAAACCGCTGACTCAACTCCCGTGCTATCCGAGAATTATCGCTGCGCCGCTTAACGTATCTTAAAGAAGATGCTGAAAGTGGTGTCCTTCGGCTCGAATGCATTCTTGGCACCTCCGAAACACATTCTGATTTGCCCTTTGAAGTAAGTCTCGAGGAATTGCTGCGATTTTCTCTTCAATAGAGCGCCGGAGCTCTTCCTCCGAATGCGGGTTTTCTGCATACATCTGATCTTTCAAGTACCCCCTCAGGAAAAAATCACAAGGAGATAGATCAGGTGATCTAGGAGGCCATAACCCACGACTAATTATACGATCGTCACAATAAACATTATTTAAAAAGTTCATGGATTGAACAGCAGTGTGAGTAGTGTCCGAATCCTGTTGAAAGTATTTATAGTGCCTTTCTTCTGGTGTCAATTGTTCGAAGAATAATGTCAATATTTGATGTATGTAAACGTCAGCAGTAACAGTAGTGTTGAAAAAAATAGATTCGATAATTCTTGTGGAACTCAACGCACACTACACTCCGATCTTTATGTCGTGAACTGATTGTTCGTGAAGCTCAAGAGAGCTTCAACTCAAAAAACATTTTCTACGCTCGATAAGGAGCCTCTTTAAAGTAATTCCCAAATTTTTTCACCAGACGACAACTCATTGAGAGTCCGATAATTTGATATTTAACATTAGAAACGTATTCCACATTAGGGGACCTTACCTCACCTCTTTGTGGATCTCACACCCTACCAGTGTTAACAAAGTGAAAAGGAGAGGAAATTTTATGGAGAGAGGCTTGGACTTTCACTTTATAAATATTCATATTTGTTGAAAAATTTGGTCATAATTGGGCTGGTGTCAATGCAACCCCGCAATATTTATTTCGATTAACAATGTGTCTTGAGACTGATTGTGCGTATCGAAAACGGCGCGAATGAACTAGTGACAATTAACAAGTAATGCTATAAAATCTCTGCAAGCTTAGCAGTGCATTTCGAAAATAATACGAGCTGGTGTACTGTAATACGGAATTTATTATGATTAGCCAATGTAACACAAATGCTCACAAAAGAAAGCACTACAAATTATAATATTTTAACAATATACAAATATACAATAAACTCATGAATTAACATAATTCCAGGCACAATTATATTGTTAAGTTGAATTGTTAAATTAAACACACACGTGTAAACGTCTGCCAATTGATAGCTCACCAGCTCACCCAAAAATTTGTTATTCATGTATTGACGCTTGATTGAAGACCATCTTCACGAAAAGAGGACAAAGGAGATAGGAAATGACCGACATCACGAAATTTTCATTTATTTCACGAAATCATGGCAAGAGAGTTCTTTACATTCGACAAAAGAACCAAACAATATAAAGTAGAATGAAACGTAAATGTTAGTTTCATTGACATTTTTAGCATGTACCTTGGGGAGATACGTGCATACGTGTGAGAGTAGAGGAACGAATTATCTCTTATTCATAATACAAGTAGTAAGAAAAAAATCAAACATTCACTCTCACATAACAGTTTAAATGTATGTTCCTTTCTATTAGGAAATAATCCATATGTTCTTCGAATAATCAAGTTTTCTTTTAAAAATTGTTCTCACATTTTATAAACATTCTTAATTGCCTGTTCACTCTCATTGCATTGTGTGGTTTTTGTTGATCATTTTCCAATATCGTCTCTTTTATCACACCTCCTTATTTCTACATTGTTATAAAGGTGCATCTGACTCACTTCCACACTCCGTCCTATGCACGTGTCCCCTCTTCATGCGTGGTAGTCGTCCCCGGAGACGCGGTAGAGCCAGCTGCCCCAGGCGGCGAGCGCGGCGAGGGCGGCGGCGGCGAGGGCGGCGTCGAGGGCGCAGAAGGCGGCGGCGCAGAGGGCGATGGGGCGCGCGGCCAACTGCTCGCGCAGCTGCTGCGCCTCGCTCGCCGCGGGCCCCGGCGGCAGGAACATGCGCAGGCGCGCCGCGCAGCGCGACAGCCCCGCGGACGCCCCGCGCACCCGCGCGCTGCACCACGCCAGCCCCGCCACCTGCGCACGCCAGCCCCAGCACACGGTGTAACTGATTTTCCGAACTCCGAGGAAGTCACAAAGTTATTTTAAAGCATTTCTTGTAAAACATGGTATATTCCATCATTTAAAGTGTCCCTGTGTGACAGGAGATCTTCAATTGTCTTTACAATTTCACCACGAATCCAAATCAACATTCATAACTTCCATACCTAACCTCAAAATGGCCCGGTGCAATGGACTGCACCGTCAAGCTCGTCAGTGCAGGTTAGGGCGCCTCGAGTGCACCCTGGTTCCGTGTCATTCTGCGAATGGAACATGGGCTTCTCTGCATTGGTGCGCCCTAGTGGCCGAATGGAACACGAAAGCTGCCCTGAGTGTGCAGTGGGTGCGCACCAGTGCGGGCGAATGGAAAACGCTATAAGATATATAGGTGTGTCAACTAGCCGCCTTTGGAGCAAATTTTCTGAAGCCAGCTTGAGGCTAGTTCCTCGCTTGTCCGTATGGCGCGCACGATCGGTTTGGGTCGCGGTGTAAGATATGCATCTTAAGGGGACATCTTAAACTGTGGCTTTTACAGTTTTACAAAACATTTCCTACCCATTTTCGTAACTTTTCGCTCTAGACTTTACCAATTCCACCGCGAAACGACGAATCACTGACTTAAAATTAGAAATCAGCTGGCCACAGAGCTGTCGAATGGATCACGACCAATCATCACCTTGCCCAAATGAGACCCAAAGATCTCAGCGCTTATATGCGAGAACTGTGAGAACTAGCCTCTTATAAGTTTCAGTTTTAGACTAGGAGTGAACACAGAGATATGAGGGTGTCAGTGCAATAGTGGCCTATCCACAAATTCTGTGTTTGAAGAAATTGGCTTAATAAGTTACTGGCAGTATTAAAAAATTCATTTGTAAGTGTTTAATTGTGTTGCAACTGCTGGATGATGACCCGCTGAAACTATTTCAAATTGAATTTAAGCAGAATAAGATGCGATTAACACAGATAACCCAATTTCCCAAAAATGTGGGTTAGGCCACTATTGCGCTGATACCCTCATATATCTTACACCGTGCCCCAGCCCCAGCCTCACCCCCACCCTCAGGGCTCTCGCCGGCGCTGAGGCCTCATTCACAATGAAAACGTAAACGTTACGTAATGCGTAAAACGTAAACTTTGCAGTAACGTTTACAGGTAAAAACAAGCATTCACAATGACGAACATAAGCTAGAACGTAAGTTTCGCCTGAACCAATCACGTTTCAACGTATTGAAGCTTGATCGATTTATTTCTAGCATGGTGGAAAGATCTTTTCTCCATGGTATTTAGATTTTCCCATTTTTATATCGATTTGCCTTTATATATAAATGCGATTTGCTGCTGTATTAGTGCTCGCATTTCCTTTATTTTATAAACATTCTCTTGAAACAAATTCACGAGTAATTTCTTGAACGTAATTATTGTATTCGCCATATCAAGTTAAAGTCACCGGGAAAATGGACCAAATTCGCGGAATTCACAACTCGCATCAAAACAGTTCGCAAACAAGTTCAGTACATAACAGTAATAAATTAACATAACCACAAACTACACTAACACAATCTGAAATAGACCTTTCATTTGCTTCTCGCGTATTTTATTACACATTTATTTCTTTCGTGTTGATCTCTGATTGGTCTTCGGTAAAATTCCGACATAAACTTAACATAAAAGCTTGGTGCTTATGAACTCTTAAGCTTACGGATTTACGTCTACAGTTACGTCAAGGCATTGTGAACAGTCTCGCATAATAACTCGTTTCTAGGTTTTGCGGCTACGTTATGTTTACGTTGAAGTTTGCATTGTAAATGAGGCCTTATCAGCTTAGTGGGTCAAGGCGTCAATTGATGTCACTGCAGTGCCTCTGACTGGGATGTCCTATGGTTTGAGTCTCGGCGGTGGCAGCATCTTTTTGGCACTAGAATCATTCCATGCAAAAAAGATCTATGAATTCATTTCGCGATGTCAAAAGTAAAATTTCTAACGCTTATAGTTTGGTTTTCTTCGTAACGTTAATCTAAATTTTAAGTGAGCACTATATGAATTAAAATTCTTATAGTTAAGCGTAATATTGTTTATTTAAGGGGAAAAATCGGTAGTATTGTACTCTATTATCGTAGATTTACATCAAGAAGATACTTGTTTTTCTTCGGGCTACTTCATTATCTACCTCGGGACACGTGTTAACTTCAAAAATTAATAATAATGAAATAAATGTAGGGTTATCACGTTATGTGGATTGTGTTTCATGATTTTGACAGATTAATTTTTACAGCAATGAAACGTGTATGCCGATCAAGGAAATGAAATCCAAAACTCATCTCAGGCCCGAGCGTGTCACAATCACAAATCATTCATAATACAATCTATGTATTAAATATTCCATTATCACTGCTACCTGTAGGGTATTAGACAACAACTACGACGGCGACGACTACAATATATTCTACATCTAATAAAGGACAGAAAATTCTGATTCACATTTCAGACTTCCAGAAATTGAGGCAGGGGAGGCCAACCTTTTACCTATTATGCCCTATCTTTTTCACGTACGAGTTCAGATGCAACACAACTCAAGTGCCTTTTCTATTTTCTTAAGTTCGTGGTTAAGAATGAGAAATATGGGAAAGAGATAATTGCTTGGGAAATGGATAAATCAATCACCAACTGAATTGAATAATATAATACGCTAAATTAAAAGAGGCACGTTTGTTGGAGCATTAATCTACAATACACCTGAGAGTGCTACAGCTTCCGGTAATTTGATAACTTTGGATTCCAGTTGTTGGATGAGTTTAGGGAAATGAGAACACTCTAGTGTCAAAGTACGAAGATGGATTCAGTTATGTGAATGCTATATGCACGATGCAATTGTAAAACGTCACGTTTGGTGTTTCCGTCAGAGATTGGCCAACTCAGATTCAAGATTCCAGACAGCCTTTAATGTGATTCTACAGAGTTTCTCCAACACGTTCTTTGCGAATAGTTTCTGTCTCGGGAGCAAATGTTACTTAGCTAAAAATGAAAGACTGGAGATCTAAAATAATCACTATTTTGCTCCGATATTGATATTTTAACTTCATTCTAATTTTACCAAAAATGTAACAAGTACACATGTAGCTATGAATAATTCTTAAAAGTTTATCAATTGTGAAGATAAATGTATACGTTTACTCTTTAAAAAGATTTTTTAATATAAAATTATCATTTTCATGAGATTAAATTCATTTATGTTAAGATCACTTTTTTAACTGAAACATGTACTTCATAGAGTATTAATATTCTGTTAATTTAATTCTACTTATTCTATTCTGATTTCTACTATCTTTCGGGGTCCAACATCCATAATTCTAAATCGCAGCAGAAATTCAGTTTTCAACTCTGCCGTTCAAACAGCCACTGAGCAAAATTTAATTTCAGCAAATTTTCATTGTCAAAAAAAATTGCCAAAATTCAGCGCAGTTGACGCTTTGCTACCCATTTCCCAGCCGACGACAAGCTCCGGCCTTCGGATTACGCGATTTACATAAAACAACTTTGAGAATGTGTAACGCACGTATTTCTAATACATTGTTATACCAAAATACTTTTAAGGCTTAACGGACGCACGCGTTTGCGAGTTGCAGAAGCTTTGGCATTCGGCCTTTGCAATTTACCTAAATTAACCTCTATATTGCAACGCATCATTTCCAACACACAATTTAGGCCAAAGTGAATAAGATAACAAGTAAAACAAATCATAAAAATTCCTCGCAGAAGGGAATGGAACTCGCGAACATGGATAACAAAAGTTAACACGATAATTTCAGCTACAACAGCTCACTCAACTGGAGTTATCCCCAGACAATACTAAAAGAAACTTAGAAATTAAACGCCGGTGGCTCTTTGATTGGCAGGGACGAGAACTAAAATTCAGCTACGATTTCTACTTCTTTCCAACACACCTCACAAACGATCCACGCCATCGTCAAGGTGGTGCTCAACGCCCATAGCGGAGCAAAAGGGAACTGTTCCTCTTCCGGTCGTTCCCATGCTTCTCCGCGATGCAACATTATGAAGCAAGCTCCCATGATTCTCAGGAATAAGCTGGCCACTTCCATCGACACTTGGTTCCCATACACACAATGCACTTGTCTTGACAAGTCAGAGAGTTTCAGATGAACGGTTCTAAATTTATGTACACTTTTCGCCACAGAGTATGCTTCTGTTTGTTCCCTGGTTCAGGTTCTTCCAAACTCGGGCTTAAACTTGCACAACGTCGTTTTCGACATTGCTGATAAAATAATATTTGTATTTTCTTTGTTAAGACGGACAGGCGGTGATACAACAGTAACAAAAAGTTATGATATTCAATAATATAAAACTGTATCCCACAGAATACCAACATTCTTCCAGTGGTGGGATAAAGATCTTCGTGTGGAATTTCCATCATCAAATCAACAATATAAATTATAACATTACATATTATAAATGTTGCGGCTTCTACATGAACAATGAACCTCATGTTCCTATATGTACATCGAATGCCATCTAGTAGTTCAGTTATCAGACACCGCTATCAGACGTAAAATAACAACTACCTTGTTCCGATGTCGGAAGACTAACATCAAGTTTACTACCCATTGTAATATTGTCAATGTATTGATTATCCTCACAAATAAAATAGCAAAAGCATTGCTTTCTGAATAATTCCAAAACATAAGACTACATATGCTATTCCAAAGCAATACTGAAGTGATGATGAAATTCAGACATGACATTCCTGCTTTCTGAATAAGGAAACAAGAAATCTTCTATTTCTCTGAGGTTGTGTGTCCAAAGAAAACGGAGCGAGGCCTAAAACCTTTGAAATCCAGTAAAAGAGCTTCACTACTTGAAGTATCTGATACAAATCTCTATCTCTTTTCATTCTGATTTACAATAGTTTAAAATATGTTCGTGAAGTTCAAAAACATGTTCTGTAATATAGAAAAATATTTCTTCGTGTATCATTTCCTAATATAGTGTTATGTATCCACATATCTAATATGTCATCAATTTCTTGGCGTTTTCGCAACATAAAATATTAACTGCACTCAATGAAATAGTATTTTCTGATATCACCACGTCATTTTTTTACTTTAGAAACTTAAATAAAACCAAGAGAATAGATGGAACCGACTTAAAATAATTAAGATTTATTGCTTTTGAACACATTTAAACAATTATTGATAACATTAATTATTTGTTTCGAAACAATCAATGTCTCGAACAAGTGCAGCTCGAGTCAAAGTCATCGATGGTTTTGCACTTAACCTGAATACACCCATTGCCCAAAAAGGGGAAGTCAACTTCGTTTTTATTCTTCTTATTCGCAAATGTCTTATATTGCGAATTTTATTTCAATAAAGATAGACATTCTAAACGAAACCGGGCATGGGTAGATTCATATTCATCGTTTACGTTTGCAATTTACGTTTTTAATAAGCACAGTAACGTATACATTAAATTTGTTTACAATTGTGCTGATGGGCGCATGACATTCAAGCCTCTCTCACATTGCTTTGAGCGTTTTATTCGAACTATAAGAAATATGCTGAGACGAGAATCCCATTAAACATTATAGTATTTTCCTCTGCTCAAAACCTTGATGGAGATCCTGCATTATTTTGTTGATACCTTAAAATAACTTATGATGGAAAGAGATGGGTAAGCTATCGCGCGTCGTATCCGACCAACGAGCTTCAAGAACCAGTTTGCATTTGCGCAATATTAGCGGGAATGTTGAATGTAGCCAGATATCAAAATGATCACCTTCTTACAAGTTATTGAAAGATATATGAAGCCTTTCATTGAAATTCTGCATCGTGCACAACTTCATCGCGTTATTTTTGGTTAGTCACCGTTGCAAATTGTCACTTTATGGCACTTTCAAAATGTTTCTCTACACTTCTCGCTCTCCATTTAACATGGCAGCTAGCGTCTGGTCTGACTTTTCAAAATGGTGCCCATGCTGTGGTCCCGTGGTTCTTGACGCAAACTGGTGCTACGTAGAACGAGCAAAAATCGGTGCCCCAGAGTAGCTCACCCATCTCTTTCCATCATGCCTTAACCCGAGCATATTGGGGCAGGACGATACGAAAAAGTTCAAGAGCACGACATTCCAGGAGGCCACGGCTCCCACCACGGCCACCACGAGCGCCAGGTCGACGTCAGCGAAGCCGGCGGCGGAGAAGCGCACGGGGCAGCCGGCGGCGTGCATGCGCAGCAGCTGGGCCTCGCGCGCAGCGGCGCCTTCGGGCAGAAACAGTTGCAGGCGCGCAGCGCGCTCCGCGACGCGCGCAGCCGCTCTCCTCGCCGCCTTCGCAGGCGGCAGTCACGCCGAACAGCTCCGCGACGAACGTGAACGTCGACAAATAGAGCTCGACCGAGGCTATCAGTGGAGCGTCTCTCTTCATCAGCGGGCTGCAGTCGAAGATGGCTGTGCCAAGTAACACCAGGGTCATCCCCGCGAAAATTCGAAGAAATATGCTTATTACTTCGGCTAATAATTGGTATCCATAAACCGAATTCAATCTGATCGTAAGATTGAGCAAATTGAAGTGAACGTTTCGTAAAATACGCAATTCTTTCGTTACGTATTCAGATGTTGGAAATAAATGCTTCAAGGAACGACGCTGTTTGATCCAAACATTTTCGATTTCAGGCTTCCATACAAGCCATGCAATGTTTTGTGCTTTATATAACCTTTCATTTAAAAGATCATAACGATATTTCACCATCAATATTATATCTACATATTCAAATAGGGAACTATAAATGATAAAAGACATGAAAAATCGAATCCCTCCTTGAATTACAAGACCAAGGGTGTAATAATCACAAACGAATATCACTGTGTTTAAAATTAATAATATTATAATTTGTGTCGTTACAATACAGCGCATAAAATAATATGTTTTTGATACTCTCGTAATTAAATGTTTATCAATTACAGATATCACACGGAGAACATCAATCTTCTTATGACCCTTGAATTCTGGACATCAGTAAAAACACATAACTCTGAATACAAGCAGAAAATAACATAACAAGAAAGATATTGCATTTTCGAACTTGCACAAAAAGCATGATATCCCCATCATACAGATCTTTATAAACAAATACGAAACTGATAGAAGATATCATTGTGGCACAAATGACATTCCGAAATACTTTAGGAGAGTGACGAAAATCAGAACGTTTCACCTTCTCTAGACAAAATGATGTCAGACCCAATATTCGCATTAGTCCGTTGTAAAGGGACTAACACACCATAGCAACATATCTAAATGCCATACATCCATCTTCCTATTCAGTACAACGTATTGAAGTGTATTTCTCGAACTTTCTGCGATGTTTCATCTTAAGAATTATTCGGGTCGAAAAATTAATCTACTTAATAACTTCTTACCCTCGCTTCCTTGATTTGTCTCCTTCGATGACAAGAATGACTGATTACATACTGAATATTACATTTATCTTTTGTTATACTCCGAGCGATCTGAAAATGTTCAAAACACGAGTGTTTTTTATTGATTATTCTGCGAAGGAAAATAATGACAATTAATATAAATTTACTTTTTAATTGGTGTCGATAATATCGACTTTCGACCGACAGGTCCTAGGATTCGAGTCTCGACGGGGACGGATCTTCGACCATAACTGGATAATAAAGCAATGCAGACTTTCACGGCTGGATATACTATTAAAATTACTTTCCGGGCTGGATGGCCATATCTGAAGAGCTATGATGAATTCAGTTTCTGCCTGGAAGAAAATTTTAGCGACCAGCTACTCTGATCGATAGATTCCTCGATCAACACCAGGCGAATGCCCGAGAAGTATCCCGATAAGCGGGTCTCGGACCGCGCGCTCTTTTTCCTTAAGCATCTTTGTCTCCTTCTCACTCCCTTATATGCACACATTAACATGCACTACACTATCGCACATGTTGCGAGACCACTCGTGAGCTTAGAGCTTGTCCCGCCTGTGGTAGTGTCCCTCTGCAGGAGATACCTGGAAAGGCAAATCCTCCGGAAGTCGACGTTTAGGTCGGTGTTGGATCTCGCCATCCAAGAAGAGGATCATCGCCACCAACCCGAACATTCTCCATCCTAACGTCCACAGCAGTTGACGTGCCCTGAAACATCAATCAATCTAGTGGAGAAGGAACATCGCCACCTCCTGGAAATTCACCACACTAACGTCCACAGTAGTTGACATGCTCGGAAACATCAATTAATCTAGTGGAGAAGGAACACCGCCACCTCTGGACATTCACCACACTAACATCCACAGCAGTTGACGTGCCCGGAAACCAATTAACCTAACGGAGAAGGAACACCGCCACCTCCTGGACATTCACCATACTAACGTCCACAGCCGTTGACGTGCTCGGAAACGCCACTCAATCTCGTGGAGAAGGTACACTGCCACCTCCTCGATATTCATCACACTAACGTCCACAGCAGTTGACGTGCCCGGAAACATCAATCTAGCGGAGAAGGAACATCGCCACCTCCTGGACATTCTCCACACTAACGTCCACAGCAAGTGGACGTTCTCGGAAACATCAATCATTAGTGGAGAAGGGACACCGGCCACTGCCCCCGATATTACAATCACTATCTTTACGGAACTATTGGTCAATTGCAATTCGAGGCGCCAGGAAGCAGAACTTTCTCTTCTTTGGAATAATCGTAAGGCGATGAAGTAAAAAGGCTCTATTTTGTTGATTGCGGCCTAAAAACAAGTAAAGGCAGAGGCACTAACATTTAAATAATCTTCGATGCTCCTCAAATTGCACGTCCATGATGTAAACGATGTGAAAGCAAATTGTGATTGCCCTGCACCGAATATGCAGCTAAGAATGAACAATTTTACTGTTTTTTCGAGGGGGAAAATCGCTCTTGTTTTGCTCCCAAAAGCTAGTCACTTTGGAGTATTCTAACAGGGGAGTAGCATAACTCGCGCGTTTGTTGAATGCTCAACAATAACGCAAACTGAAGACATCATGAACTTCAATGTTCTAGAATCTATGCTATCGAAACAAATGTTACAATACTTCAACAGTTTTATGTCAGGGGACTTCTTGAAAGCAAATTATGCAATGGATTAGCTTTAATTCTCATGCACGATTGGCATTGAGACCACTTGTGAATTTACGTATTTCAGACGGAAATAATATTTAATATATTTAAGTAAGAATTCAACTTCTTAGATATTGATTAACAATTAGTAGGCAAACACTGTTTCTGATAAAGTCCATGACCAAGCATAGAGTGACGAGTGAGAAAGAAAAATATTTCACTGACAACCTCAAGTGTGCTGCGCTCTCGTGCACAAACGAGCAACTTGCTCATAAGCCTTTTCTCAGTAGTATGCTAGCATATTGGGACTGAGAAATCACGTGATCAGGAGTGAAGCGGATATGGGGGAACCTTGCCGTCTGTGGATGCGTCATTGCTCGTCGCAATCTTGTGGCCGACGTTAGAAGCATTTAAGCGTCCAAGCCACTTCGTGCTGCCGACGTTTTTGGTACATACCCCCACCACCGGAGTTGAGTCTCCTCCTTGTAGACTTCGTGGTCCAAGACATCGGAGGCCTGCTTGCAACAACGCGCCGAATTCAATTATGGGAAATCACTTTAAAAATACAAAATTGCTTCGCTCAGCGTGTTTCACTCATTTGGAAGATTATCAATACAACATTTAGGGTTCTTTGATTAATATTTTATGTGGGGATGCTCAGCATCTTAGCGTCCCCTGACGCCACGCCACTGAACTCTAGTAGTGTGATTTAGCAACCCAATAATTTTGCGATAAAAATTGAAAACATATGATACAAATAAAAAATATAAGACCTATGAGTGGCATCTATCCCCCAGGACAAGACACTTATAGAAGAAATAAAGTGGAAAAGGGTGCAAATAGAACCAGGCGACATCAGCGCTGAACTACTCGACCGAAACTGGGAAAAGATTATTCAAGACCACAAACATTTTGTGACATCCTATGCAATGCATGGATTCTATCACACAGTGTGTAAAATAAAAATAAATCCGTGAACCTAGTGAAATATGCATCTGTGAGCAGTGTAATCAAAAGTGCGATCGATACCGTACAGAAAAGTGTTCAAAAAATGAAAAATTGATTAGTGAATACAGTAGACATAGAATATAAACAAAAATAAATACCCTCTCGGGTGAACCTTCCTTTTTTAATAATAATGGCATTATTACCCTAAAATAAATCCCTGAAATCCTCACATATCTTCAAAATGGTCAATTTGTTTTCGTTGTTCAAATGTCTTATTTAGTGAGCATTATAACCTTCATTAGACTTATACGTCCATTGTCAGATTATAAAGTAAGATCTGAAATTTCTGAAAACTTGTTTTAATTGTTCCAAAATTGCTAAAGCAACGTGTGTGTGCATTCCTGACCAGGTTCTTTTCATGACTGCCTGGTGCTTTAGAGCGCTCTCTAGCAGAATAATATAGCAACAGTTTGACGATAAAAGTGATTGTAAATGATTAATAAAAATGTTTTGTTTGAAACTGCATTTTTACTTTCCCGCGCTTCTATGACGCATCGAGTTACAGGCGTGCAATATTTACCAACAAGTTATTGTGAAAACGTTGTTGACATCGTGCAACTCCATATAAAGATATGTTTTTCCTTTCCTTTGCATGTAGCTCACGTGAGCACTTGAAATGTGCTAATTGTATTGTTTTGACCGACCTGGATGTGACGAATTTTCTTTATGTTTATTGAATGAATGTTGGTGGAAATGGTTCACTTGACATTTGTTGTTTCTAAAGTCCAATCTTTCAGAAATTCAATTGATTGTGTGAAAGAGTAATGCGGGAGTGATGTACAAAAATATATATCTGTAAAATATATGTTTTGGTGTGCTCTTGTGTGAAGTAAGATGAAAACATTCTTCCGAGTACAATTAAGGAAACTTAATGTTGTGCATTAAATGCTGTTTTACATGTTTTTGCTCGTTGACGTACAGTATTTTGCCCTTAATTGTTTATTGTGATTAGTTTGACAACTTAACATTACATACAGAGGAATAATCATGGCAAGCGACAGTCAGAGTGGCAATGAACAAGTTATACTTGCCACAGGAGGTTATGATCACACTGTAAAACTATGGCAAGCTCACACAGGAGTTTGTCAGAGAACCACTCAGCATACGGATTCTGTATCTTTTTTATGATTATTTATTGAAAAAATTCTTGCAAATGTATGTTGGTTATTTTTATGAATTATCTAAAATAATTACAAGATTGGTGGAATTTTCTTAACATGTTTACAGCAAGTGAACTCACTGGACATAACCCCTGATAAACAGCTAATTGCAGCTGCAGGTAAAATAAGGATTTATAAGAAATTGATATTTAATTGAAAGTTGTGAATTTTTAGTATTCTCCTATATAATATTGTTCTTTGAATTTCAGGTTTCCAGCACATTCGAATGTATGATTTGACATCTAATAATCCTAATCCTGTAATAAATTATGAAGGTGTTTCCAAGAACATTACTGGGGTGGGTTTCCAAGAAGATGGCAAATGGATGTTCACTGGTGGAGAAGACTGTAGTGCAAGAATTTGGGATTTAAGGCAAGCAAATCCATTGCCTTCACAATAATGTTAACTTCAACATGTGATGCAGATTTGCATTGCACTGATTTTCTCATAACTGGAGTGTAGTGTAATGGATAAGTAAAATTATAGTCATATATTTTGATACTATAATTTAATTATAGTGACTTCTGTGGTTTGATCAGCTGGATGTGGTTATCTAATTATGATCTTCATGACTGAAATTTTTGGTATTGAAGTTCCCGGTTGGATAACCTGTACCAGCTGATTGAATATCAGAAGTCACTTGAATTAAATCAGAGAATAATGTTGAAACTCACCAAGTACTAACATTTCAGTAAATCTCTTGATAAACTCTCATCAACTTGATTGAAATGCAGAATACATTGTCCAAATTTGAGTAAACGTTCCAAGTCTCACTTTGAAATAAACTTTTATTTGTGTTGAACTTAATATATCACCAACATGATTGTCAAAATCAACAATATTTTTATATAAAACAAAATTTGGCCATGGTAACAATGTATGAAAACTCCTCCAACATGACTCCCACACTAGTTTGTACACATATTCTTCGGTATCCACAAACTCTACAGGTTATAGAACACAATGTTAAGAAAACAATTCAGTTCTTTTGTCTTAGTCTGTTTTTATATCTCTTAATTTTATGAACCCCTCCTGTAATGGACATAAGAATTTGAGAATATCCTAGAAGAGTGGATCATCTCTTCATGTAAAAACTTCGGAGGTGTTTTTCTGAAAATCTTCCAGTATTTTTGGAAAAGTTTCACTGCCTAACGTAAATGTAGTATCCAAAATTTTTTGGTAAGCTAATTTGAAAGCCTTCATATGATATCACCTAAAATCCCAGCATAATTGTTTTTATTTGCAATGAGAACAAAATCTAAATATTGTAGTAAATCTTCTTTGGAAGAAAAAAACTTGATTAAATATACATTCAGTTACACGCACATGGACTGAGAGTCCGCACTCATCTATTTTAGCCTCTCATTGTCAGTTATCGTGATGTATTGAGTTGTGGCTTCCTGTATCTTCCTTGGCCATAGTGACTCATTGATTGGTGTCGCAAAAAGTTTTCTCAGTTGTTGCAGACGTTGCCCACAGTGAAAAATTTAGCGATGCAGAGCATCATTCCATGCATGTGTGTTCTTGTTATAAGTTCTACTCTCAAGTTTTTGTTTCTGTTACTGTGTAAACATAGTATTCACTATTTAAACAAATTATTTATGCATTTTTCTAATAGTTCATAAATGTTTAACTATCAAAGAAGTGCATAAATATTGTTTCTATTATAAAAATTGTATAAAGTCACAAATTATTTGCTTATCAGTAACTCCAATATTGTGGCAGGTTTATGCTTCAATTAATTATTTATTATTCAATTAATTATAAATTACTCGGGGCTATTTAATAAAAACTCCACCTTAAATATTTTCTAATCTAAACGGTTCAAGATATTGAGATGAAATTCTCTATAAATTCAGATCATAAGAGCTCATCATTATTATCTTTTTGACAGCATTTTTTATCTTAAATATTTTGAACAAAATTTTTTAAAGCAACAGTGTTGTTGTTATTATTATTATTATTAGTCTTAGTATTAGTATTAGTATTGTCATGATTTTCTGTATTTTCTTATGTTTTTCACTATCAGATTGCTTGCAGAGAAATGTGTTTTTCCAAATCATCAAAAATTTCCGTAAATCTATATTAATCTAATAAAAATACAAAAAAAAAATCCAACAATTGAGTGATGTTATTGCAACATATTCACTATTTGATATTCATGAAACGTATTATTAAAATACACTATGAAATTTGGAACAAGAGAGAGTACTAAGTTTGCAGACTTGCAATTCATGCATGTGTATTTGCGTCACAAAAAGCGCCTGTAATGGAGGGTTAATAAAAATCATTTGTTTCCCTGGAATAGATATAATACAGTACTAATCTTCATATTAGACTTGTAAATTATCATTAAATGAATAAGGAAATGTAGAGACAGAATCATTTATAATTATAATTTGTCTAAATAACTGTAAAGAAGCAAAATTTTAAGATCAATTGTTACCAAATAAATTTTGTTCTTTTGATATTTAAACTCAAAATATAATCTATTTTGAGTTTAAAAGCAATTCAAAAAATTTTTGAGTATAATTGTTTGAATTAAATACTGGGTGAGGTTTCCAGATGGAATTACAGACAATCCATGCAATGCTTTCGATTTCAGAGCAATTGCAACAAGCAATACATGGACATGCCTGTTTTTTTTTTTGTCTGCAGAAAACTTGTACTGGAAGATGTCACTCCTAACCACAAAACATTGTGAGCTTAATAAGAATGAAACTACCCTACAATGAGAAATTAAAACATTGCACTGATTGTCTATAATTCAACCTGGAAATTTTATCCCAGTAATCAGTAAAGCAAGATTTTAGTGAACAATCAAATATTTCATGAAAAGATGTCTTAGAGCAACTAAGGTAGAGTTGATTTTTGTTAATTGTCAATAAAGGGCATTAGGGCATTCAATAGCCCTTTTAAAGAAAACTTAGCAGAACATTGAAAAGTGGGATGCTTGAATGGTAGTTGGCTGGAAATAAAAGCCTAGGTACTGCCTGATAAGGGACACATCAGCAGGCATAGAGAAAATGCAACTATTCCTTGGCAGAGGAAAGAAGGCAGCTTACAAATGACATTATAACCAATTACACGTTATTTACACGTGCAAAAGCCCACTTTACTCTGCGTCTTTTTTTGTGATATTCTCTATAAGACTGCAGGTCAGTAACTCACATACAGGTCCCTATGATTTAATATTGTGTTCTTGCCAAGCCATGTCGCACCATATATTAAGAGAAAGTGCAAGGCTAATATATATAGGAATAAAAAATTCCCAACATTTATAGGTGAAACATATTTTATCAAAATAAATTAATTTCTTTGTGGAAAGTGGCATTGAAAAATAGTAAATTCCTCTAAATGATAAACAATTTATTTGTAATTTCATTACAGCTTTCAATATATTAAATTATTAGAAAATGGAAAATTGGTAATTATCAGAATTAACACATTCCATTTAATTGACAAAATCTACGTACGGTAAAATTGAATGTAGTGTATATGAATTTGGTGTTGAACTAACTTCTTCTAGAAGTTAGTTTATTATTGATAATATTTTTATCCTTGTCACTGAAATGGTAACTGCAAAATATTTGTGTAATAGGTCCCGGAATCTTCAATGTCAGCGAATATTTCAAGTTTCAGCTCCAGTAAATTGTGTATGCTTACATCCCAATCAAGCAGAGTTAATTGTGGGTGATCAAAGTGGTGTAATTCACTTGTGGGACTTAAAAACTGATCACAATGAGCAGTTGGTAAGTAAAAGAACTAATACTATGGTGAACCTCAGAGACCTATGTGTATTGCACACCAGTGATGCAACCTAGGAGAGTTCATTTTTAAATAGTACTGCTCACATTGGAGCCAAAGGAAAGCTAAAGCCCTCGTGCCTTAAAAATAAATGTTGTATAAAGTAATGGGGCAAGATTTATTCCATTAGTTTTGTAAGTTCATTGACTGTAGCTCATTTTCAGAAGAGAAAAAAATGACTAAGCATCAAACTAATTCGAATGAACGAATTAACCAAAGAGGTATAAAAAATGTGTGTGTATATTTCAATGGTGTTTGGATAAACAAAGGTAAGTAATAAAAGTGAATTTGTAGAAATAAAATTTTCTTGTGATCATTGTAAAGCAGATAATATTTTTAAAACTATTAAATACACTACATTTGAATTGTAGATTTGTGGTGTATGCTGAAGATTGTCATTTACAACTCCAACTAAAAAAAAACAAAAAAAAAACACACATGCATACCTCCTCCTTCACTGAAAATGACATCACTACCTTTACTAAACACCATCAATTTCTATGTGCTGAATGCAGAATACAAGCCTTTTTTTTCTGTGACAATGGCAGAGGGTCGAGCTCTCTTAGAATGTGGCTGCTTCTTGGTGAAATACTGTTCATTTTAAGTTAATTGCACAATACAGAAAAATATTAGCTGTACAGAATTAGTAAATTTCAGCCCGTATTTATGGATGTTTTATAGGAATTGTGTATTAATTGTTCACCAAATTTTCTTAAAATAGAATTTTTAATTAATTTTTTCTCTTGCCTTATGATTAACATACTTATTAATATTTGACAAGTGGGAAAGCTTCAAAAATATGATTTGGACTCTCCATGAACACTTCGAAAAGAGAGACAAAAATGCAAAGAGAAGGGATCTTTACTTATGGAGTGATAAATTACATCATATTATTAGAAAGAAAGTCATATCTGAAGATGCTATAAACCAAAAGAGTTGAAGATTTACAAAGCTACAAAACTTTGTAGAAGCAGTATAGGGGCAAAATACTCATAGGAGAAGCTTGGATATAGCAAACATAGAGAAAGATGTACATAAACAAATAATGGCTTATGAAGTTCTGAAAAATGTAAATAGATCTCACTAAGGCAGTGATGTAAGTTCCATAGGGACTGACAGGACCATGCCCAGGAGCCCCATGCTATTTAACTTTCCAAATTCAAAATGAAATAACAAGTCTTCTCTGAAACTGAGTCTGATAAAATCAAAGAATAAATAAGTTGAGCACTTTTTTTTATTATTATTATAATGACACAATACAAAACGTTTCAAAAGTTGATCAATTAAGTCAAATTTTACTATATGTAACTGTCAAGAAAAATGAATAAGGCAAACCGTTTAACATTGGTCCAATTTTTATTTTTTTAACTACAGCCTAGCAGTTGAAAAAATATGAAAAAAAAATCGCAACAACAATTTATGTTTTGAGAGAAACTTTTGAGTTAGGTCGGGGCAAGAAACCTTTCGAAAATCTTATTTTTATGTTAGAGTTGTAGTGTAACTACTGTTATGTTATTTGGTTTTAGGGAACTTTTTACCAACTTATCCAGGGGAACACTTTCGCGGAAAACGAGTGAAGAAAGTGAAAGAACATGACGAGCTTTGTGAGGATCAATGACTCACTGATGGTGAACAAAGATACAGACTTCAGTGTAGGTGTAAGCTTTTGCAGCTCAAGTCCATGGCACGGAAGCCTGCGACATATCAGGTGAAACGTCGGCGTGTCAGCCAATGACGTGGTCTCACCTGGACAGCCAAGAAGTCATACAAACTTAAGTGTTTACTATGGATGCCTAGATATTCCCATTAACCACTAGGGGCTTTGATTTTTTGGATTGAAAAATACAGTGGGATTTTTCACAGTTACACAAGTTTTGATAGCTCTTCCAGACAATGAAATTTACAAAGTAGCACAAAAACTTCAAACAAAATACCATGCAGATGTTGCAGAAAACTTGCCACAATTTATTGTCTGTGCAGATTTGCCACAATTTTTTACACTTCCTGTCTCAGTCACCAGCACCAAAAGAATGTTTTCAAAATGAAAGGTGATTAAAAATATTTAGTACAATGGTACAAAATATTCTGAAAAACCACAAAACCATCTGAGTAATTTAAGTATTTTATGAATTGGGCATGAAGAAATGATGTAGTTGAAAAATAATATTTCTACTGTCATTGATAAATTTGTAAATGTGAAGAAAAGATAAAAATTCAAATTTTAAATTATATCATGAAATTGCAAAAATGATTATTTATTTTTCTAATTTGTTTTAATAAAAGTTTTTACTCCAAAAAATTTAGTTAATTAAATTAAATTTAATTAAATTAATAGCTTGTCTTCAAATAGGGGACGCCATATTGTGTCGGTCCAAGGGCCTCCTCTGTTGAACTTGTGCTACTGCACTAATGTGATGCAGGCCTAGAAATAATTCTGAAGAAGCAGGGATCCAAGATTGGAAAAATCAGTGAGCAGACAAACCGTTAGACTTGACAGATGGGGAGAAAGTTATTACTTCTGTTGCAAATGTCTTTACAAAAGACATGATTGAACTTGAAGAAACTCATCAATGCAAGAGTGGGAAAAGTCTTGGAAATGATTGTATAAACATATAGTTGGTTAATCATATCCTGTTAGGAGGAAAATGATGCTTCTTGAAATTATTGAACTGAAATACTGGTTACAAACAATACTTTGAAGAATTCTAATGTTTTGAAATATTTTTCAAAAAGAAGACCAGTAGAAGTACAGGGGAATAAGTCAACTTGTTCAAGGATACAAAATATTTTCCAAAAACTGTCTTCAAGTTTTCAAAAAATAGTGGGTAGTATTCTGTTTGAAGAGCAATCAGGGTTTAGGAATGGTATATTGTGCTCAGACAATATACGTATTCACAACCTAACAAATCATTGAAACATTTAGAGAATACAATAAGGAGCTTCATCTCCTATTTGTTGATTGTATCAAAGCTTGTAGTAATGTTAAAAGAGTGAAATTTTGAAAAATCACAGAATCCAGAGATATCCTCTTGCCTCCGTCACTTCATAGAAATAATTAAAAATAGTATATAGAAGGATTGTAGAATCCCTTACAAAAGAAAGAGGGGCCAAATCTTCAAAGCGACATTAAATTTAGGAGTAAAACAAGGCTGCAGTATGTCATCTGTTTTATTTAAATTATATCTCAACAATGCTGTTTTGCAATGGGAACAATATGAGATGATCAAAAGACAAAAATTTGACACACAGGGTTGTCTGAATTGTTCAAGGTAACTAAAGATTTTAAGTTGAAAATTTCTGAAGATAAAACTGATGGCATGTGTTTAGTGGAAAGTGACCTGAAAGGTATAAGATTGTAATAGAAGAAAAAACTATTGAGCAAGTTTCTTCATTTCACTTCCAAGGTTACCAAATATCACAGACTATCAAATATAATATTACGGAGAACTTGAAATAGATAGTTGGTCATTGGTTGGTCAAAATTATCTTTTCAGTTAGAAGATTGTTTGCTTCTTTCAGATACCTGAAGCTGAAGCTTCAATTCAGGACATTGCCATTGATCCAGAAGGTCATTTTATGGCAGCTGTTAATAACAAAGGACATTGTTATATCTGGAGTTTAAGTGGAGGAATTGGTGAAGAACCAACAAAATTGAACCCTAAACATAAGATTGAAGCCCATAAACGCTATGCTCTAAAATGCACATTCAGTCCTGATTCTACGTGAGTTGTTGTAGTTATCTAGTTAATCTGTCCTTATATGTGTACATTGTATCCTGATTCTACTTTAATTCTTACAATTGTTTTTTTAACTTTCTCATATGCATAGTATGTATATAAGAAGTAATATACATGGTACAAAGAAAATTATGTAATGTTGCAGAAAAAGGATTTAGAAATTTTAATGAAAATGCATGTTTTGAGGTTCCTTAATTCCAAAAAAAACTTTTTTCTTCCCCCCCTCCTTTTTTTTCTTTTCTTTTTTTCTCACAAAAACATCCATTTCTGGTTGTCTGATCATCTGCCTGTCCATCTGTGAACAATATTAGCATCTAAACTATTCATAGGAATTTTGTCAAAATTAATATTCCTCAGTCAATCTGCACTGGCACAAAGCCCTGCGATTTTGAAAAATATTCTTTTAATATTGGGAGTACTTTAATTGTAGCCCCTAGGGCATTATACAAATTTTCATAAAAGTGACACTAAGTTTTTCTTTAAATTTCTTGTGAAACATTTATTAAAGTGGCATATATTCAACTTTCATAGTTAACTCTGAATTCAGTAATTTGCAAATCATTGATGTTCAGGGTCTTCCTACAAGTAGAATATGGACGATAAACATTTTTTTCAAATGAAATTAGTATTCCAAAATTAATTTTATAATTAATGTCATGCACATGTTTTTGAAAACATTACCGGTTTTCATGTTATTTTGTGTCAAAAATGGGCAATATTAAAAAATGTTAGTAACTAAATTTTTTTTAAAAAAGGTCTCCAAATTTTTTTGGACTGATAGCGCTACTTAGGCACTGCTTAACATGACTTAAATGCCATTTTGAAATATTCTTTTGTTTTCTTCAAAAATTACACAAATACAACTTTTTTATTCATCTATCATGTCATTAATATTTATATTATGAACATTTTATGTTCATTATTGCATTAGTGAGTACAAATACTTAAAATTATTTCTGATGAAGTTTCTAAGAACTCAGAAGTTGTCTGTGAAAATGAGCTGGAAATTGCGCAGCAATTCAGGTATGCTTAAACAACAGTTTCTCAAAAATATCTCCAAATTTTTTTCTTTCAAGTTTTTGTTTGATTAATACTAAAGTCTCTGAATAGCATGACATAAATGCCTTTTCAATGTATTCTTTTGATTTTTCAAAAATTACACAAATGTATTTTTTTTTAAATATCCCCTGCATTGTTGGGGATGGTCACCCATAATAGGTACTTTTTATTCATTGTTGCATTTGTGAGTACAAGTGCTTCAAATATTCTCTTGTGAAATTTCTTGAAAACTCAAAAGTCAAAATGTTCTGTAGTAGTTCCAAATTTTTCAATGAAAATTTGTATATAGGGACCAGGTTTTACTCTTCTTCATTCTCAATGTGATATTTTGGTTGTACCATCTCTCTTTTCCTATTTCATTTCATTTTCCATTATTTAGACTAACGCAAGATCTTCTTTGGTTCAAATCAGGGAGACCAACAGTACACTAAACACTGGCAGAATGGCCTGTGATATATGGGTGAACTAGAAATTGAAGGTTTATTGTTTGTTTGTTTATTAAAACATGCTGAAATTATTCTGCAAGTTTTGATTCTAATGAAAATTATGTTTGCTTTTGTGGTGTGTCACAGACTTTGGCACTTTCAATATTGTTTAAATATTTTTCAAATTATATTGTTTGGATAATATGATAGATTCAATCCCTGAAAATGTGCGAGTTGTCTTGTGGATGCAAATGCAGTGCGAGCGAGGAGAAGCAAGAAATCTCCAGGAAAAACTGTCACTATAAGCTTTGTTAATCACAAATTCTGTAGCAATTTGAACCATTTACAATTTAAACATCTGCCTCTTAAACATATAGCAATAAGCCAATGTTACTGTTTGTGGGTGATTAGATTGAGTTTTTACAAAATGCTTCTGCACTTGATATCTCTGCTGTTGGTTGAAAAACATTGGTTATTTGCAAGCATTGAATGGATAATCTTTGATAATTTTGGATACTCATCAACCCAAAAGTTATATGCAAAATTATGATTTTGGTCAATTTTTTGCATAGATGAAAGTTTTTCTTCTTTATTTTTGTATCAGGTTATTTGTTACAACTTCTGCTGACCAAACAGCACGAATATGGAAGACAATAGGTTTCAGTTTAGTGCAAGAACTGAAGCATGATGAGCAGCGCTGGGTGTGGGATGCTGCTTTCAGTGCCGACTCGCAATATGTTCTTACAGGTTGGTGAACTCATGTTTTGTTGTAAAGAAAAATAAAGTTTTAACTTTTTGTTTCTTGAATGACATGACTATTTTGTTCTATTTTTCATATAGCATCATCTGATGGTGTTGCAAGATTATGGAATGTTGTAACAGGTAAAGTAGAGAAAGAGTACAAAGGCCACCAGAAAGCTATTACAGCTCTAGCATTTCGTGACTTTATAGTTCGCGATTAATGCACTAGTCATTAAAATAATTCTTGTGTTTATAAATGTACTCTTGTATTGTAAAAAGGCAAATAAAACTGATGTGTGCATTTAAATACAGAGATCATTAAAAAATTATTTTCATCATATGCATTACTACACACGCAAATGCATATTTTACCAGTATCCCAGTTCCAATGATGTTCCAATTCCAATAATTCCCAGTTAGGTTGAATAGCCTTATTACAATATTCAAAGAAGATAAGATTTCCCACAAAATTGGTTCTAAACAATTTTTCTAAGACTTCGAGGTTTTTTGAGACATTCAAGATTACAAAAATACAAAAAATAATTTTCATAAATACTTCAATTTCTGTGTGTTCTACATCAAATAGTGTTCTCATCAGACTTGTAGGAAATAAATTTAATATAAAACTGCCTATCCATTGTTTTTCTTAGGACAAACTGCTTGATGATGCAGCACAATGAATTCGTGCATTGGTTAGTCATTTGTAGTGAAAATGTAATCATATACCAAATTTAATAACATTCATTGAACCAATCAGTCAGTCAATGTTGTTATTAATATAAAATTGCAGAAAATAATTGTCTACATAAATTTCTTTATTTTTTATTGCTGTTTTTAACAATTTAAAACTTTAATTTTTTAAACCACAGAAACATGTAAATAAATACAAATTTATTAACAATATCTAACAAAATAATGCATTTATTTCCACACTACTTTTTAGGTAGAATGCAAGGTGAAGTTTTGTGTTCATGGTTTACCAAGAGGCATAAATTCATGTTGCACATTTTTTGAAAAAAAATTAGTTTAGCTTTCTGGTAAGTAGCATCAAAAGCCGCTGTCCTCCACTAAATACCAGTACCAATAAGAAAAGGTCAACTCTTCATTGTCTTTTTATGATTTTATATCTCTTCCTTGTTATCTTCAATTTGCAACTGGTCCTTCAATCAGTTGGTCTTCATTGTTGTCACATTCAGATTCATTATTACTATGAACCCAGAGAGTGTAAGTCTATGTACCTCTTTGTCTCATCTATATATAGAGAGAGAGAGAGACAGAGAGAGAAGGAGAAAGGGAGGGAGAGAGAGAGGGAGAAAGATTGATATATTAATTTACTTCTGTTAAGTGAACTCAAGTTTTAGAGGAAAAAGTGAAACTATATTGAATATTTGGCATTGAGTAAGTTTTGAAGATTGTGATTGAATGACAAGCACTGATGACCAGTTTGAATCTCACAAGTATATGTGAGTAAAGAAAGAGGAGTTGTTCATTTAGAGTCGCAATGATTAAGTGCTTTGTTCTACATGTTTATTCATGGCTGGATTTTTAATATATATTGAGAATATTTTACTCAGGGAAACTAATCTAAATGTACCCAAATTGTCTTCCCCATGCTGGATACTGAGGCCAAGCATTTCTCACTTCTCATATTATTTAATCTATTTAATAATAATTATATTTTTACTGGTCCCAGCCAAGCTCGTTAATTTGTATGCTATTTAAAATTTATCATTCCTCTACTTAAACTTGGGGTGGGAATCACTCGTTGATCAAAATATTTATAATGTCAGGTTGACCAAATTGCCTGTCTGGGAATTCAAGTTGTGAAATTTATGTAGGATTTTTTTAACTACTTGAAAATAACATCTTAGTCATTCTGAAATATTATAATTTGCCTTTTATAATTGCAATGCAGCCCACTTTGTACAGCTCTACTGCTGATACTTCGAATAAAACACAAAACAATACACCATAATAATGACGTTCATTCCAAGTATTTACAAATATATTCTCACAAGTTTCCCGTTCATATGATATTTATTAGTTTACTCATGACTGTACTATCTTTAATTCTTTCTTATTTAATTTAATTTGCTCACATCTTTGCTCTCTTGGCCAGCAATATTGCTGTTGGACTCTGTTCTAATTTCATGGCATCCACAACATTCTTGCTTGGCCCTACTCCACATTTGAATTTTAACTCAAGTTTGACATACCGCAATTACGTTTTAAAAATTCACTCATATTATTCTAGTGTTCATGTGTTTCTGTCCACTCTTTAAATACTATATGTAACTAATTCATCCTGCTCTTAGCAAGAAAACTATTCTCATGATAAGGCACTATCACTTTGTGTCTGGTTTACACCATAGCCACGTATAATCCCTCCTGCAGCCATCTCAAAATTCACTAATACATTAAGGAAGGAATATTTTGCCAGTGTTCAGCCAGAATTAGAAGATTAAAAGTAAAGAGTTGAACCTAAAAATTTCATCTGAATCAATCCACTTTTTGCAAATTATGAGAGAGTGTAAGAGATAAGAGAGTAATGTACCGAATTTGTCCGATTTGATTCTGTTTTATCTTTGACTGTGGTAACTGAGCATTATTGATATGTTGCTATAATATTGATAGCCATCTAATTTTAATTTTGTTTTGTCTGAGGAAAAATGAACTGTTTTATATATTTATGACAAAAATCTTATCACTTTGTGGTTTGGTTGCATTTGCAATGAATCTGAAACAGATGGTAAAACTTGCCATCTCATTAATATTTCACTTTGATGCAAACTTTTCTAAGGAAGAAAAAAAAATTTTTTTATTACTTAAAATTATAAGGAACTTTGAGAATATTCTTTCCAGGTCTAAATTCGTAAAATCATTGCTATATTATTGTATATTTAATGAAGGTGTTGAATAAATTGGGAAATTATTAATTTTACTATAAAACATCTATTGTGCACTATTATTGTTTTCTTCATTGGATACTTGTTCATTCATTATTTCACATTGGGATTGGATTCTGTTTGTGGCATGTTTTTTTCTGTGTTGAATAAAATACCATCCAAGAAAATGTTTAAATTTTAGATTTTCTTTTTGTTTTGAGAGCAAAAATGAAGGAGGGATGGGAGGAAACTATTGAGGGTAGGAGAGAGGGAAAGAAACTATTGAGGATAGGAGGGATGGAAGGAAACAAGATTCTCCAGAATAAGATTATTGATGCTTTATTTATTTGCTAAGTAATCCATAAAGCAGAGTAATATTGGTAGGTTTATTAAGTCATGTCATGTACTATATTCCTTATAATTATTGTTGGAATGTAAATTACTTAAATAGTCTAATTATTTACAGCATATTAATAAATGTTTTCCTTGTTCTAATTTGATAATAAGTTTAATTGATGCACTTATAAGAATATTAGCAGATTCTTTCTTAGTCATTCATAATTGTTTTTTGAAATTGTAAATATTTCTTGTACATCATATAGTAAGTACAAGTTTAAAAAATGTACTACTTCTATTATCCCTAGTGATAAAAAAATTATTTATTTCTTGTATAGATTTTCTGTCTAGTTTAGTATTTATTACTTATCCATTGGTTTTTGATTACATTATCCAACAATAAGGACACATTCTGGATACAACAGATTTACATTTTATTGTACTCACAATTTATTAAAGTAATTTGTACAAATTTCAATAACAATAACAGTGAGTAATTTAATTACTCATAAACCCATTAACAAAATACATTTGTTAAAACACTGCAGCTAGTAAACATCTCGACATATATCACGGTTAAGGCCAGACATCATGCACCATGTACATGACAAACATTTTTAACTTAAGAAACCTATTAGAAAAATATATACAATTGTCCAATATCATTAACAAAAATAATGTGCAGTCTCAAAAATGAGCCGTCGCGTGACATGCTGAAAGTCTAGTAATCAATCAAAATAACTGTCTTTATTGTGAACACAAGATATGTTTCAACAAAGCACATTTAGCTTATACTGCACAGTTTCTGATATTGTGGTACTTTAATTACTATTATTATTAGGAAGGCTTGAGTTCCTCTTACAAAAGCAACCTGGCAAACTCTGAAACAGAAAGTGTTTAATTAAATATGGCTAATACATACTCATTATGTATTGATTATCTTTTTATTTATTGTATTATTCATTGCATTGTCTTTTAAAGTAATTACTTCAATGTGGGTACCTTCATAATTTATTCTTCCATCTCGATCAATATCAGCCATAGAAAGCATTTCATTGAGATCTCCTTCTGTTACACTTTCACCAATCATGTCCATTGCAGTCTTCAGTTCATCCTTCAGAATAAAGTAAATATGTTAATTTAAAAAATTATCTAGAAATTATTGATTCGTAGTCAATTTTATTGTATTAAAACTTCTTTAGTCAAATTTCTAATGTTAAAATTTTAGAAGTGAAATTAATTCCAACGTTCCAAAAGTCAAAGTCAAGAATGTACATAATTAAAGATGCAAATTCCAACAAATCTGAAAATAAACAAAAAAAAACTACCTGATGTAATAAAAACAAAAAAATTGACAAATCAGCTGTTAGAGTTTCTTTTTGGAATACAAAACCCATAGAGAAGAGTGTTGAAACATGTTTAAACACTCTTCTCTATGGGTATACATATGTATTACTCATTACTCAGTATAATTCTTAATATTGGTGTTAGTATGATTATTGCATCCTCGTTTTGTATTTTTCTCTTTTATTATTGTTAATTAACTGTCACCGGGTCATGCCCAATTGTAGTAAATATATAATTTATTTGTTAAAAAATTTGTATGCTCAGAGAATTATTTTAATTTTGAAGAACTGTAGATTCTCTAAATGAAGTCTTGGGGCCTTGTGGAGTTGCAAATAAATAATATTTAGAGGATGTTTTTTATTTCTCTTCACAATGTTTTGGATGCACGTTCTATACTTACTATTACAATCAATCAAATTCCATGTCACCTTCCTAGCTTACTATTCGGCATAACTTGATGTGTGGATTATATACTTCTTTTCCATATACTTTTTAGTTACTTTTTATCTAATTGTTAATATGTATTGTGACTGTGTTTGGAAATATTTGATTTCAATATCACTTTACACACCACCCAAAACATTGTGAATTGTATGAAGTGAAATAAAAAATATCCAGTAAACATTGTTTTGTTTTCAACCTCACTAGACCTTAAAAATTACATTATATAGTAATCAATTTCTTGGGTTTTTTGGAATTCAACTTATTCATATTTGCAGTTCCCTCTGAATGTAATATACTATTAAAACATGATGTTTTTTGACAATTTATAGGAAATAATCAATACAAAACTCCATTAGTGAATTACTTCTGGATAGAGGATTACCCCCAAAGAGTGCATCAAATGGACTTTTAAGATGAAAAATAAAGAAGCGTCCAGATTAATGCATATTTGGGAAGTCAGGCACACATGCAACCCACAACTCACATTACATTGCAAAACATTTAACCTTCATGCAAAACTCAAAAAACAGCGTGCATCTGAGAGTCTTAGCACCATTTTTCATATCCCCAGAGACACAAGTTCAGTTTTTTATGCTAATGTCTAAAAAATGAGACCTTTTTGGACTTTCTATTCTGTTTTTTGATAGTTCCCTAATCCTACATCATAGAAACACTGAAAGCTGGGTTCCAGTGTGAAGCTATTTTCACTTTTAATACAAGGATTTAAAAAGTTTCTAAAAACATTTAGTTGTGTGGTGAGTTATATTACACCCTAGGGTGTCCCTTGAATCCCAGCCTCCATTTCTGTCTGGCAGTGTAGTCTTCATTACTCAGTCCTCTTTTCACCATAAAAAAGCAAGAATGAAAAACCTCTTAAATTAAGTTTTTGAAATTGCGGTTTAATTTGCACATTAACATATGCTGAGACTTGTGGTGAACATGTGGGAAGCATACAGAGAATATAAGGAGGAATGTGAATGTGTATGTGTGTGTGAGGAGGATATGCAGCTGCAAATGCTGTTAGAATTTTAGGGGATGTATGGGGAAACATGTGGAGTGTATGTAGGAAACATGCTGAGAGAATGGGAAGAAATGTTAGAGGAGAACATTTGAGGAACTTCCAGGCAAGTGGCTGAGAACTTGCTGGGTACATGGAGATGAATGTTTGTTAAGCAGTATTCTGCAAAATAATACCCTTTGGAATCTTCATTTAAATTTTTGAAGATTTACCTCATCTGGGTACCCCACTCCACAGCATGCATTGGTAGTTTCAAGCAAAACCTCAAAATCTGTGTCAAATTAAATTGACATATCAATAGGCAAATTGTAACAGGTTTATAATGCTTTGACATAGAATTCAAGGGCTGACTGAAGTCATTATCTATTTGAAGCTTTATCACATTTTTATTCAGTGTTTTCTAAGTGTGGAATGTTTGAAAGTCCAGTGAGTATTATTTTATTTAGTTGATGATTGTTGAATATTAAAAAAACTAAACAATTTTTAACAAGCAGGAAGAGGAAGAATCTAACATGGACATACCAAATTGTTGTGAAGAAAATATGGACACAACAGAACTCATACTTATGGTAGAGTTAAAAACAGTACTAAAAAATACAAGAAACTAGAAGAGTCCTGGACCAGACAATATAAACAGTGAACTAATAAAATACAGAGGACAAACACTAGAAGAAAAATTCCTAGAAGTAGTAAATGATATATGGACAAAGCAAAAAATCCCAACTGAATGGCAAACTGGAACAGTGATGAATATCCACAAAAAAGGACAAAAAATAAATGTGAAAATTACAGAGGAATAACTATGCAGACAGCAGCATACAAGATATATGTAAGCATATTAAAAAACAAATTAATGGAACACAGTGAGGAAATAATGGGAGAGGAACAGTGCGGATTTAGGAAGGGCAGAGGGACAGTTGATGCAATATTCACTATTGACCAGATAATTAAAAGAAGAAATGAACAGAACCTGGAAACATTTGTCTTGTTCATAGACTATGAAAAAGCATACGACAGAATAAATAGGAAGATGCTATGGGATATCCTTATGGAAGAAAACTTTGAAGAACACACAGTAAAAGCAGTTAGAAGCCTATATGAAAAATCGAATGTCAAAGTACAAGATGCAAATGGAGGTACATCTGCAGTCATTCCCACTAATGTGGGCCTCAGACAAGGCTGCCCTTTATCACCTCTACTGTTCAATGTATACATGAACTGTATCATGATGATGTGGAAGAAGGAAGTGAAAGGAGGCATTGCTATGGGGCGAGGTCAAGAAATAAAGACCATACTTTATGCAGACGACCAAGCACTTGTAATGACATCAGAGGATGAACTGCAAATGGCAACATATCGACTCAACAACATAATGAATTATGGTCTCAGAATATCAACAACGAAAACTAAAGCAATGGGCTTCAAAGGCAAAGATCATATAAGGACAAAAATAGTGATTGAAAACAAAATAATAGAACAAGTGTCAAGTTTTATCTACCTAAGTAACAAAATTTCAGTACAGGAAGGATTTTGAATCCAAGTTGGCAAACTACAACAAAATCAATGGCTGTATAAAAATACACTTCCAACACATGATTACAGAAAAAAAGACTCCACAACATCATTTCCAAACCTACACTTCTCTATGGGATTGAAACTTGGATACTGAAAAAAAGAGATAGACAAAGAATTGAAGCAGCCCAAATGAGGTACCTGAGACCAAATTCTAAAAGTGACAAGGAAAGACAAAATAAGAAATAAAGAAATAAGGAAGAAACTAAAAACCAAAAACATAATTGAAGACTTAGTAAAATATCAAAAGAAATGGCAAGACCATGTTAAAAGAATGAAAATAACCAGGATACCAAAACAGGTGCCAAAGTACAGACCAAGGGGCGTAAGAAAAAGAGGTTCGCCAAAGAAGAGGTGGGAAGACCAGGAACACCTTGGCAGTGGCTAGGGGACTACTGGTAGAATGGGAACAGGCCATTGGGCCTATACCTAAATAGTTCATGATGATGATGATGACAATTTTTAACAGTTGCTTGTATGATTGAAAGTGGGAACAAACTGCATTCAAAACAACTCCTATTGGAAACTTGTTTATAATTATTGGTATGTATGGTATGCAGTGTGTACAATAGGAGCTTTATGATCCTTACACTTTAATATAGGAGTTGAAATCACGTCTATCAACATTATCTTCAAGGCATTATTTGCTATATTTATTGAGAAGTCTTAAAATACACCAATATACATAATTAGCTAAATAATTCATTTCCTTTTATTCTATCCAACAAAATATCTAATTTTCGTAGTGCTCATCTTCCCTAATTCAGATGCCCTAAATTGTGTAATTTAAATTTTAGATTAGAAACTCATGAAATACTAATTCTGGTGATTAAATTGGTCAGTTAAGCGCAAAAAGTAAAAGCTTTATGCTTGTTGAAAGAACATTCAAAGCTTATGTGGGTTGAAGCGAAATCACTCTTTAGACATGTGTTAGAAAAGGGCTATCCAACTGGCAGCCAGTAGGCTGCATGTGGCCCATGGTACCATTTATTGTGGCCAGCAAAAGATTATTAATCAAAAATGAAAATCTCTTGCATCCATGTCAGGTGAGAACATTCCATGCCTAGCGCAGGCGTCCTATTGGGAACAAACCTCCTTGATGTAGTTAAGGATAGATTAAGATTTTTTTCTGGTAAATTCAAGTATTCAAAATATTCCCAATGTGTTTTCCTGTGTTATGCCTGGTATGGCCTGATATCATGGATGGTTCCATTCCTCCCCCCTCCCATTTAAAAGCAGCCAAACAAACTGCCGAGATCAACAATAAGGGAGATGTGAGGTGTGGATTGCCAGAATACTGTGAATATGGCATGCACCATGTTAAAGGTTTTAGTTGTGGACCTTTTAGGCCTTGCAAGTTGGACATCCTTGTGTTAGAGGCTTCAAAATTATTTTGATAATTAAGGGTAAAGATTAGTGATGCATACCATAAAAGAAAGCACAATTGTTTAAATGTAAGTGGTTTTATGTTCTCATTTCCTTATAATCAAGAATTTAAAAGTTCAGCAATGTTCAGAAGTTTTATGAGACACAAATTCTTTGGTATTATTACATTATTTTCATTAAGAGAGTTATTAACCTTTGGAAAAGTAAGAAAATTAAATTGCAGGTCTGTAACAAGCTAGGTGAGCAGGTTGTTGACTAATCATATTTATTTACGAATTGAAAAATGTGAGTAATACTAATCAGTATGTTTACCTTGGTAATATATCCATTGCCATCACGATCGAACACTCTGAATGCAGCAATCAAATCCTTTGTGATTTCATCAGGATCTTCACTATTTCCTTTGTCTTGTAGTGCTTGGATTCTTCCCACCCATTGTAGGAATTCAGTTTCATTTATGAGACCATCCTCTGAAAATATTCAGGAAGAATTCAGTTCAAAGGAACCTACATGATTTTTATTTATTTATCATCAAAACAGTCAGAACTACATATGACATATGGATGAGAAGAATAATCTGAGCTTGTTTTTTGAGCTCCAGAATCCCTACCCCAGCCTTTTATTATACATAATTGAATGATAAATGGATGGTGTTATGCATCAACCATCTATGCGACATCATACAAGTTTTGTGATAATCATGTTCAAAGGTTTTATTACATTTCCTAAAAACTGTAATTTAATTATTTTATTCATTGAAACACCAAACTTCACAAACATAAGTGGAATATCTGGCACTTACCTTCATAATGTGAAATTAAGAATGGAAGATTTGAAGATCTAGGTTTATAGCCGGTTGTTTCGAAACATAAAGTCCCTGATGTGACTTATGGCATTTACATTTTTCATTAATTTTAAGGCTATTTTTACAAATTTGGCACCAAAATTTTGCATACACTTAGAACATGGTCCAGTGCAACTGATGGCACTGATCTCATTTTTTTCAAAAATGGTGCTTAGCCGGTTGATGCATAACACCGTCCAAAAAAGGCATCAACACAGTTTGTTTAGCAATAACATTTAGAAACTAGAAATTTGAAAGCCTAAAAATTGTTGTGTACAAACTTATCATCATTGAAATTTAATGACGCAGTTTATAAATTTTAGCTTAATGCTTATCGTCATCAAGGGTTATATTTTGTAACAACAGTTTATTGTCTTTTTATGGTTTCAAAATAAAACATTCAATAATGCGTTGACAGTATTTAACAGTTCTTTTTTAAAATCTTTTATTTAAAACTTAACAGCTGAGATATGGCAGTTAAATATTTAAAAACACACATTAATAGTATAAATAAAATGTTTCTCTTAAATAAGTGCTTGATGGTAGAATTTTTACTTTCTCACGCTTAAGAAGGAACTTCTTAAGAAGAGAAAGTTACATTCTGCTGCGGAAAAAAAGGCTAATTTTGGGCAGAAAAACACTTATTACATAGCCCTGGTAACGAAAATGAGGATAAATCCAGTTGCTAAATTTAGGGAAAAAATCCTCCAACACGTGGTGTTGCCAGAATCAATGTTTTATGGCTCCTTGATACCGAAAAATCGATTGACGGCTAAATATCTGTTCGTCCGTCTGTCTGATGGTCTGTGAACGACGCTAGTGACTAAACCGTTTAGCCAATTTTCTCCAAAATTGATATTCCCTGATCGATCTGAATGATGTCGAGATCCTTTGAATTTGAAACCAATACTTTAATTTTGAGGAGTATTTACATGAACTCCCTCAGACATTTTCAAAAGAATGGCACCAACAATTTTTATTAAATGTTGTTGTTGGATAGTCTGAAGATGTTTAAGAGAATGGTGCAGGTCTAATGTTGGTTGAAAACTCTGATTTTTCGAAAATTTAAAAAATTCAAAATTTTGTCGGTGTTTTCCTACAACTACAGTTATGAAGATACAATTTTTTTTTCTTAGTGAAGTGTGTTCATCATATACTCTTCAAATCTTCATGTTAAATTTTACGAAAATATGAGTATTTTTTTAGTAATTTGGTGACAAAAAATAGTCGACTGCTTCCAATTTACTACGCTTCCAGAACATAAAATGAATAGTGCTGCTAAGCAGTTTGATATATTGTAAGAAGAGTATATTATTTCATATTTCTTTGTTCGTTTCTTCTTTGAGTTGTTTTTACAAGCTTCCAAATTAATCTTTTAGAAATTATTTAAAACCTATTTTAAATTGCATCCTTGAGTTCAATGTGAAAAGCAATAGATAATTTCACTTTGCTTAGTACAATGTGGGAATAAAAGTAATGTATCTAAAAACTGAGTAATTTTGATGTATATAAAAATATTATATTCAGTTATTATATTTTTTCTGTCTATTTTTATTTTCTTGCTAGCGGTATCGACAATGCTAATTGGCAAAATGTGTATCCCATATGAATTAGTGGTCGTTGTTGCTTATAAGCCATTGTCGTAACACTGCACTGATAACAGAAAGCCTTTTATTCACGGCTAAAATACGCATCATGGATCGTTAGTATTAGCGTAATTTTGCATGATTTGCATAAATTCGCAATGTTCTTTTACCTGTATGACTGGCAGCTTGGAGTAACTGTTGCACAAATTCATCCTTGAGATGGATTCCCAAGTTTTGAAGCATGAATTGTAGTTCACCTGCTGTAACATGTCCATCTCTGTTCCTGTCCAAGAGACCAAATGCTGTTCTTAGATCTGTGAATGAAATGACAACCATATTAGCAAGCATTCAGTAATATTTAATTTCTAATTGTGTTCTCTTATGTCGAAGTTCTTACCAATCATTGATAAATTTGCAATTACAAGGAATAGACTCTTAAATATTTTAATTACTTTTTTCTAATTATTTACTTATTATTTTATTATTAATTACTTTATTTAATGTTTTAGATAAATTTTAATTGCGAACCTAGATGACAAAGGTGCTACAGCATGTGCCAACTCTGCCCCTCGGTCTGAAAGGTTGTGGGTTTAAGTCCCACTGTGGGCATGGTTGTTTGTCCCTTGACTTTCATGTATGTATGTTATCATGGAAGGCCTTGTGAGTCTGCTGACCATAGACCGAGGAGCCTGTAAGTCTGTCTACTGTAATGGTTAATATGTGTCCCCAAGAGAGACGAAGTGGGTACCCGGAGTGGATAGTTGAAATCAACATCCCCTGAAGTTTAAAAAAGAATGACGATGATGATGGAGTACTCTACTCATTCCTTGGGAGGGACCCCTTTATGCCTTCCCTTCTGGGACATGCAATACCTTTTCAAATTGAGACAAAGCCTCAAATTGAGAAATACAAGAATAAATAGGAACTTATGTCAATGCAAATGATATTAATTTGTGATCGAAAAGGACGGAGTAAATAGAGGTACTACTTTGCTTTTGCCAACCACTAGAAGATAGGTGATAGAGAGATTTAGGATTGCATGATAAAGTTAGGCAAACAGTTTCTTTTAACAGACACAAGTTATGAAGATTTTGTGAAACTTTCTATCCATAAATTTGCAAAATTTAATCAATCCACTTGCATTAGCTTACCTACACACCCCAATTCTCATCAAGATGTACCCAGAGCTATGCACCATTTGTACTTCTCTCCATACGTCACAGACAATTTCTCAATAGAATTTTGATGTTAAATAAATAAGTAGGTTATGAGTTATGTTTGTTCCCACATAGAATTGAAGATTTGTTTTATCTATGTTTAACAGTGGTAGCCAGGACTGAATAGACCTACAAGCAAAATAAGCAGTGTGTCCCCAAATTTTAAAAAAATATTTGGAAAAAATATCTAACAAAACATGTTTGTATCTTTAAAATAATTATTCATGAAATAGCTCAATGTCATTAAAAATTTGTATTAAAAATTACTTTTTAAAAAATGTTTGATAAATGTTTAATTACCATAAAACAAGGCACTTTTGGACGTTTACTTAAATGTTTCAGTTTTCCTCTCTCTTGATTTCATTTTGAAGTGTTAGTATACAATAATATTGATTGTCTTATAATATTGAACCATGGTTATCTTTAATACAGACAAGCATAATTTATTTAAACAGCTCTCAAATATTTTAGTAAATCTTATTATCTTAAGTTGTGTTAATTATATACACACACCTGTTTTTAAAAAATGATAATGATCAGTGGCACGCCTTAGGGGGGGGGGGGGCTTCAGCCTCCCCCTGAAAGTCAATGATACATATTTAGTATTATAGATTTTACTTATTTTCTAAACTAACAAAACTAATTCAATATATCAATTGTTTATATTATAAATATTAACTGTAAGTCAACAATAAAAATAAAATTATATGTTCAGCAGAAATGAACAATTTTTTTATAAGAAAACATCAAGTTGGCTGGACAATATACTTGTAGCCCTTCCCCTCAAGAAAAATCCTTGGTGCAACCTCTGGTGACAATGTTTTGGAAATATCAATGGATAGGAACTGAAGACAAAAGCAAGCAGGGATGATGATTGGTGTTAAGTCCGAGTGGGTAATTGACTACCTACTCCCTCCATCTCCCAGCAAATATGAAGGGGAAAATACAAACAGTGGCGTAGCTTCAGTTGGTGTCACCTGGAGCAAAGCTAGTGGTGTCACCCCCACATAAATTAAGTATAAAAATATCTACTGCTGCATAGATTGTACGTTATTTTATTAAAAATACAATATTTGCAAATGATAGTTATTTATAATATATAAAAAATCTATGTAATTAAGAATAATTGCAATATAATTGCAATTAAATCATAATCTATGCTTATGATTTAAATGTATACTTATTAAATTAATATAAATAATTTTTAACTTAAACTTAAAAATTATATAATTTCAACAATAACATTTTGAACTACTATAACTAAGAAAGCTAACTATTAATACATAAAATTGTTAAGTAAATGATTTAAATTATATAATTGTAACTATAAAATAATTTCATTGGTGTCACCCGAAGGGACGCCCCCCCCCCGCCCCCCCCCACTAGCTACGCCACTGAATACAAAACATTTTTCGAATTGTCATGTTTGGAGAGGGACATGAACATTAAATTATCAATTTCTTTTTTATGTTACTTCAGCAGTTCATTATTGCAATGCAAAAACAGCGCTGCGTTTTGCATTTTTTACTTTCCCGTATACGTACGTATACACGGAGTGATATACGTAGTATAGGGAAAGTTATGTAATGCTGCGCGAAAAAATGGCCAATTTTCGGCGGAAAAAAAATTAATTGCCGGGCCGTGAAAACGAATAAGTGGATAAAACTAGTTGCTAAATTAAGAAAAAAAAATCCTCTATCTCGTGGTGTGGTCAAAACCCATGATTTGTTGCTTTTTTATACTTAAAAATCGATTGACGGCATTCCGTCCGTCTGTCCGTCTGTGGTCAACGCTAGCGCCTAAACCGTTCGGTCGATTTTCTTCAAAATTGATATTCCCCAGTCGATCTGATTCTAGTCGAAGCTTTGTGATTTTGAAAAAGATTCTTTAAAATTTGGGGGTACTTTATATGAAGCCCCCCGGGGATTTTCAACATTTTCTCAAAAACGGCTCCAAATTTTTTCTTTAAATTTCTTGTATGAATAGAGGAAAATACACTTTTTAACATGGCATAGGTCCGATTTTCACGTACAGCTCTGAATTTTCGAAAATCGTGAAAGTTTGAATTTTTTTCGGCGTCTTTCTCCAACTACAAAATTGAAGGTAGAGATTTTTTCTTCAAATAAAATTTGTTCTGCATATTGAGTTCTTTAATAAAGGTCATGTACATGTTTTTCACAATTTTGGTAGTTTTCGTGCAATATTGCGTGCAATATGTGCAATTTTAAAAAATTACAAAAACAAAATTTTCTCAAAAACGGCTCCAAATTTTTTCTTTAAACTTTTGGTAGGGATAGTGGTAAATGTACTCTATCAATGACATAAAAGCCATTTTGGTCTATCGTTGGTTTTTTCTAAAATTACCAAAATGTAAATTTTTTTACTTGTCTCTCACGTCGTTAATATTTACTTATCGGCGATTTTTTTACATTATTATATTTACGAGTATATATGCTTTAAATAATGTCAAGTAAAGTTTCTCGAAAACACTACCGTTTTCTGTGAAAAGTAGCTCAAATTTAGGCATTTTCAGAAATGCTCAAACGTCATTTTCTCGTATATGGCTGCAATTTTTTTCTTCAAACTTTTGTAACGGATAGTGCTAATTACACTCATTAGTATAGCGTGAAGTTTATTTTGAGTTTTTTTTTGTTTTTTTCAAAAATTATATAAATGTAAATTTTTTGAAAGATCTCTCACATCTTTAATATGCACATTATCCGCAATTTGTAAAGATGATTATATTTGTGAGTGTAAGTGCTTCAAATAACTTCAAATAAAGTATTTTGAAAACTCAAAAATTTTCTGTGAAAATGAGCTTCAAATTTCGCATTTTTAGTAGTGCTAAAACGCCATTTTCTCTTAAACGGCACATAATTTTTAAAAGAAAATTGCCATTTACGGCTAGGTTTTTGTGTTCTTTAATATTCTAAAATTAATGTTTCTGTTCTACCAATAGGAAACCGAAAAATTAAGAAAATGACAAAAAAAAATGTACTTTTGGCGATGATAGATGGTAGCTGGCAAGAAAGAGTATGTGGCAATTCCGAATAGCTAGCGAAGACCCAGGAAAATAGAAAACTAATACGGAAAGTCTGTGCCATTCTGTAGCAGCACTAGTTTTCATATGAACTCATTTAACGATTTTTGTCGGTCATGTCGCTATGAACATGTAAAATTGCAATACTATTGAGCCGATCTTGCAACATAGATGAGCACATGGACGTTTTGAGACGACACAATCCCGAGAAACTTCGTTCATTTCTGGAATTTGACGTTAATGGAATAATTCTCTTATCCCAAATTCCGAGTGGGTATTTTACCCAATCGGCATTTTTCGTGCTACCCACCATGCCCACATTATCCGCGCAATTTGTTTTCCCTAACCACTCAAGGTGGATCTGTAATGTTTGTCAATATTAATAATAAAAATGTGATCTGTGTGATCAATTTAAATTATGTCCAAAATTCAGTGGAAAAACCGTGAAACTAACTGATGTTTTTGCAAGCCATGGTTATCCAATGTTCCCTCATTTTAGGTTTAATTTTAAACGGTAACCGTTTTGTTTTTGAACGATGCATTAAATTACATTCTAAGACATGCTCGAAACATACCCTCTGAAATGTAATTAGATATTTCAAAGTGAAATTTCTTACAGCATTTAATGTTGTGTGGTAATTTACATTCAAATTTTTAAAATGTCGAAAGTTGCTCCGTGTTACGGTAGCCTAAATTAAGCACATTTAATTTTACAAATGAATTCATAAAGTATTTGCGCTAACCTCCACATATTACAGGGTGAATTTATAATGTTGGAGTGGATTTTTTCTGGAGAGGGACCTCAAAACTAATTTTTGCTTGGGGCCCCCGCAGTACCTAAATCCGACCCGGCAGTTTGTAGTAGGGGCCTACTAATTGGAGCTGGTCGCATGTTCCGAGAAATTGACTTATTGAAAACAATCCCAAATAATATAGATATAGATTAGCTAATATGGATCGAATCTCAACATAAAAAAATATAATAGCATCGTGAAAATTGTATCTTTTTCGCGTTCACATTACTGATATGACATAATGTGTGAATGAACGAAATGAATAAAAGAATCAATTCGCATACAAATGCAGTTAATCATATGTTAATTCATTATCCAGTTATTCATTCTGGCATATTATCAGCAATTGCACAGATGGCAATAGCAAAAACTACACTATTTTACCAGAATGTTATTACTTGAACTGCAAGCTGCGATTTTCTTCTATCGCAGCAGGTCTCGAGGCGCTGACAAAGCTTACGACTCGTAGATGGACGTGCATGAAAATTAATGAGAAGTCGGCCTCCAGCTCGGTTTGCGGAAAGGATTGCAAACCTCAGGAACAAAAGAGAGGAAATTTTGAACTGAAACGTTGACCAAATATTAAAAATATAATTTGAGAAACGAAATTTAACTGTTATCTACTTATTTAAAATACCCTGTGTATTAATTTGAGAATCAATGGAAGAGTGATTGTACGAACCTGCAACAGAGCCAGAAACCGCGCCTATTTTTAATGTTTTAAACTTACTTGTATTCTGAACCATCATTTAATCAACAGTTATTCTGGGCTTGAGCAGAAAGGGCATTATTTATTCAAAAATTAGATTAAATGTAGATATAATGAGATAAATAGATTAAATATACAGATTAAAAATTATTTTTTAATATTATGAATATTTCTCAATTTATGATATTGATTCCAAATCTCCATCGATGTTAAGAAACCCTAAAAGAAATATTAATACATTTTTCTTAGATTTATGAGTGAGCCTTAAATATCAAGAAATTAATTGTCCAAATGAAGTATTTAGTTTTCATTAGTAACCCATGAAAAAAAGATGAAGAAAGAAGTAAGAATTTTGCTCTAAAGCATGAAGAGTGATGGATGTGGTCAACTACCTCTCTTTTGTGTATTTTTGAATATCACTTAAAACTGTCCAACTCTCCACATGTGAATCATAATTTTCATAAAAAAATACTTTCTGTATTCAATGTGACGTTCTAGTTGTTATATTGTGTTATTTAAATGTCTCTACGAAAAATATTGCCATTTGGTTGGTTTTGGATTTGCTGTTGGCATGGAGGTCTCATAAATCTGCAAAATCTTTTTCTTCTCAACTAGTATCGACCACCCTGCAGATGGAGATTGTGGAGATAGTTTGCTCCAGCCTGAAACGGCGATGTATATCCTCTTCCCAAACAATAAATCAATCTAATGGTGGAAAACGGCATGTTGAGCGCTCGATGCCATCGCGTGTGTATGAACTAAAACAGTGCCCCTGCCAAAAACGAGACACGTGCGCCGTCTGTATACACATTTCAGCCGTTCCTGTGTTTACCGTACTCCCTCTCAGCATTAAAGACTTGATGAACCTCTCATAAACATGGAATTTCCTTATCATAAATGAATAATTTATACCATGACACTTCAGAAAAGTTGGTACACTTTTAACGGAATTTTGCTTACGAAACGAAATAAGATTACTTGTAAATTTTTAATAACGTCTGTAGGATAGTAATCGCTAGTTATTTTTTAAACTAACTCATTGATATATTTTGTGTATTAAAAAATACATTTTAAAAGCAGTCCCTATTTTTGGATATCAGCAAAAGCAATAGCAGGCCAATTCTTTAGTGCATAGAAGTGGTAATACTTAAGAATGATTGCACATGGCACTCACATTGACATGGATATCCTTATAGATATATTAAAAATTTTTCACTTTTTAGATATAAATGTTATCATGGTTATTATCATTACTACTTCATTGGCCTATTTATTAGGATTTGTAAAGAATTGTCATGTTCAGATCAGTGGTTCTCTTTACTGTTTTATTTGTAACTAAAAAAATAAAATATTAATACTTGTAATTAAGTACTTGCATCACGTTCATCTGACATGGTGAACACATATCCGAAAGATCATTACTTTAATTTGGTTTGTAGGCTTCATCCATAAGAAAACACTCACTACACTCTTTAAATGTTCTTCTCCGACTCCGAATAAAGAATGGCAACGTACGCGTATCTTATAAGATTGCTGATATCAATTTTACCCATGAGAAACGTTCTTAAGATAGCCGATGTTACTGACAAGGATGATTTGTAAAATAATTCGCAAAATGATAAAAAGCCAGAACAGCGGTATTAAATCATTTTTTGAGAGTTACGTCTACACGTATAGGCGTAGACAACTTACAAAAAAAAACTTGGCAAAGGTAATCTTTTTGTGTAGCAGTCGTGAATCCACGAGATTCAAGCTCCCTCTACCGAAAGCCAACTAAAAATAAAATATTAATACTTGTAATTAATAACTTCCATCAAGTTCATTTGACATGGTGAACACATCAAAAATATCATTACTCTTATTTGTATTTATATTTAATTTATTGAAAACAATAAGTCAGTGGCGTAGAGTGGGGGCGGCCCGTCCCGGGCGACACTTTTAGGGGGCGGCAAAAGGTCACAATAAATTAATAATAATAATAATAATAATAATAATAATAATAATTATAATAATCAATCTGAAGTTGATGCTGCCGATGAACTTGTAGAAACAGTGGAAGATGTTCACCAATTCTCGGAAGAGGACCTCTTCCAAGCAATTACGAACATGGGAAACAGGAAGTCCCCCGGGATTGATAAGATCCAGATTTATTGGATTAAGAAATCAACATCAAAACATTCTCATCTAGCAAAGACTGTTAATAAAGTTTTAGAAAACCCAAAGGAACTCTCGGAATGGCTCACACACGGCATCACGTATTTGCTACCCAAAGCGGGAGACAGCTCTTTGGCGAAGAACTACAGGCCAATTACTTGTCTGCCAGTACTGTACAAAGTTATCACTGCAGCCATAGCTGACAAAATGTACAGACATCTAGATAAGAACCATCTAATGCCAGCTGAACAAAAAGGATGTCGTAAAGGCTCTTATGGCTGTAAGGAAATCTTGCTACTGAATAAAGTCATCCTGAATGATGTAAAGAAACGCAAACGTAATTTGAGCATGGCTTGGATTGACTACCAAAAGGCCTTTGATAGTGTACCACACGATTGGATTTTGAAGACCCTGGAGATCTATCGATTTCATCCTAGACTTATTGAATTTTGCAAGGCTAGTATGAAGTCGTTGAGTACCAGGTTACTAATACACAGCGGAAAGGAAGCAGTAGAAACCAGAAGTATTCAGATTAACAGGGGTATTTTTCAAGGAGATTCACTTTCCCCTCTACTGTTTTGCATTACTTTGATCTCACTATCGAGACAGTTGTCGCAAGCTGACTTTGGTTTTAAGCTCCATTGTGATGAAAGGCCAGAATCACATTTGTTTTACATGGATGATCTGAAAGTGTTTGCTAAGAATGAAGCGATTCTCTCCCAAATGCTGTCTGTCGTGAATGACTTTAGCAATGACATCTGCATGAAGTTTGGTCTTGACAAGTTTGCAAAAATCAATTTAAAAAGAGGGAAACTCACAACGTGTGAGAACATTGTAATTGATACGCATACTGTGATTCAAGATCTTGAGCCAGGTAAAACTTACAAATATTTGGGCATTGAAGAATGTGAAACCATCTCGAACAACAGAATGAAAGAGAGAATTCGTAGGGAGTATTATAGGAGAGTGAGACTGGTCCTGCAGTCCGCTCTGAATTCCAGGAATAAAATATCTGCAATAGGTAGTTTGGCGGTACCTGTAGCCGAATACAGTTTTGGACTAGTGGACTGGACTGAGCAGGAAATTCGCACCATGGATCGAAAAAACAGAAAAACTACTAACAATGCATCATGTTTCCCACCCTCGAGCTGATATACATAGACTTTATGTGTCACGTAAGGAAGGAGGAAGAGGCCTCAGACAAATTGAGGCCTCCTGGCACAACGCAATAGTCGGGTTGGGGAAGTATGTAGTCAGCCATCAAGATGACCCTCTAATGAGGCAGGTCATGAAATCTGACCGAAGAATGGGGAACAGAGACATTGTTAGTGTAGCAAGAAGCATTGCGAAGAAAACTAGGCAAGACACGTCGAATAACACAGACACTGAATTTCTGATGCTGCTAAACATGAAGTGTGAGACACAAAAAAATGTTAAAGAAATCGTGGAGAGACAAACCACTCCACGGACAATACCTAAAAAGAATGGACAAGGTGCAGATCAATAAAGATCAATCATTTATGTGGCTTAAAAGGGGAAGAATGAAGCCAGAATCGGAAGCAGTTCTAGTAGCTGCTCAAGATCAGGCGTTGAGAACACGACATTATGATAAAGCGGTTCTCAAAATTTCCCAAGATGATAAATGCCGCATTTGCCAGGAGCAAGTAGAAACCATTGATCATATTGACTCAGCTTGTCCAATCCTAGCAAAGACCGAATACCTGAAAAGACATGACAGGGTGTGTAGCTACCTCCACTGGCAGATCTGTACCGCCCTCGAAGTTCCAAACACATGCCCCAAATGGTACGAACACTCACCAAAACCGGTGACGTCTGTTGGATTGTGTACGATATTGTACGACCAACAAATTCAAACTGATCGCACGATAGCGGCAAACAAACCGGATATAGTTATCCGGGATTTGGCGAAAAAATCGTGTTTACTTATTGATGTTGCTGTACCTTGCGATCAAAACGTCGTTACCAAGGAGGCAGAGAAACGTCTTAAATACAAGAGTTTGGAAATCGAGATTAGCCGAATGTGGGGCGTAAAAGCACAGATCGTCCCGGTAGTTATCGGAGCTCTGGGATTTGTTCCGCAAAATTTGAGTAAGAACTTGTCTATACTCCCTGGTAATTCAAAAGACTGGGAAGTGCAAGAAATTGCTTTTTTAGGAACAGCCCACATTTTGCGCAAAGTATTGTAGAGGCACTGACAGTCACCGGATCTGCTCCTTAGGTAGCTGGTTGCAACCTGGAGTAGATTGTATATTCAGCCGACTCATAACATCTTTAGTCGTGATGTAATGGAACAATAATAATAATAATAATAATAATAATAATAATAATAATAATAAATAATGTAAAACTTTGAACAGTTTCATTTCATATTTTTGTCGCACCTACGATTCGGACCGATTGAAATAAGCACGGAATCTTTCATTGCTTATTCTTTGACTTCTGTAAATGCATTTATAATAATGACATCTTACTCTTTCTAGAGACTGGCAAACCGCCTGTTCTGACTTGAAGGGATTCCCCTTATTTTATTTTGTGCTTGGATTGTTTGACTAATTTTCAGCGAGAACGACTTCTACCATTGTATAAGGAATAATGTTCAGTGTTGTATAATAACACCTGCCAATTAGATTACAGTACGGATCGGATAAGTCCTTTCGGGGAAGTCCGTAAGTGTTGCTTTGACAATTCAAAAAAACGTTTCGTTGACGGATCGTCAGTCGTTGCAGTTCACATTAACTTTATCGTACGCGCTTTCCAAAATATGATTTTAATGCTCGTAGTGTGATTGTTATATTATTGAACTTCGTTGAAAAATGGCATTGTTCGTGAAAGTATACATTCGACTATATGGATATTACATATTTCATGTACGTTTTTACTTTCCCGTATACGTACGTATATACGGAGTAATATATGTAGTATAGGGAACGTTATGTAATGCTACGCGGAAAAACGGTGAATTTTCGGCAGAAAAAAAAATCATTGCCGGGCCGTGATAACGAAACTAGTGGTGCTACAGAATGGAACAGACTTTCCCATATGAGTTTTCTATTTCCTTGGGTCTGGGCTAGCTATTCGGAATTGCCATATACTCTTGCCAGCTGTCATCTATCGCCGCCAAAACGTTTTTTTGACATTCTCTTAATTTTTCGGTTTCCTAATGGTAGAACAGAAATATTAAATTTAGAATATTAAAGAACAGTAAAACCTCGAATTAAAGGGAAATTTTCTTTTAAAAAATTGTTGCAATTTTTAAGAAAATGGAATTTATGCGCTATTAAAAGTGCGAAATTTGAAGCTCTTTTTCACAGAAAATCTTAAGAGGTTTCAAAAAACGTCATTTGATGTCTTTTGAAGCACTTACACTCACAAATATAATTTTTACAACTTGCTGGTAATGTGCATATTAAAGGTGTGAGGGATCTTCAAAAAAATTACAATTGTGCAATTTCTGAAAAAAAAACAATAAAATACCCCAAAATGAACATTACATCATATTAAAGAGTGCAAGTAGCACTAACCAATCCAAAAGTTTGAAGGAAAAACTCGGATCCATTGAAGATAAAATGGCCTTTGAGCGTTTCTGAAAATGCCGAATTTAGAGCTAGTTTTCACATAAAACGGTTGAGTTTCGAGAAACTTTACTTGACATTATTTAAAGCACATGTACTCATAAATGTAATAATCTGAACAAATCGCGGCTAATGTCGATATTAACAACGTGAGAGACAAGAGAGAAAACAAAAGAATAGAGCAATTTGAAGTACTCTATGACATAAGTCATATGACATAAGTCATAGAGTACTTTAGGCACTATCCTTCCCAAAAGTTTAAAGGAAAAAATTTGGAACCGTCTTTGAGACAACCTTGTTTTTGTATTTTTTAAAAATTGCACATATTGCACGCAATATTGAGCGAAAACTACTTAAATTTTCAAAGAAATGTACTGATCTTAAAGAAGGAGTTCACTTTGAAGAACAAATTTTATTTGAAGGAAAAATCTCTATCTGCAATTTTGTAGTTGGAGGAAGACGGTGAATAAAATTCCCACTTTTGCAATTTTCAAAAATTCAGAGTGAAAATCCAACCAATGCCATCTTAATAAGTGTATTTTTGCTCTATTCTTACAAGAAATTTAAAGAAAAAATTTGGAGGTGTTTTTGAGAAAATTTTGAAAATGTAAAGTAGGTTCAGGCTTCATGGGGCTTCATGTAAAGTACCTCCAAAAATTAATGAATGTTTTTCAGAATCACAGAGCTTCAACTCAGGCCAGATAGATAGGGGTCTCTTCAATTTGGAAAAAATCGTACGCATAGTTTTAGGCGCTAATGTTGTTCACATACACCGGACGGACAAACGGACGGACAGACGGTTGGACAGACGGACAGACAGACAAACGGATGTTTTGCTTTCAATTTATTTTTCGGTATCAAGGACCCACAAAACAGGGATTCAGGCTACACCACGTGTTAGGGGATTTTTTTCTCAATTTAGCAACTGGATTTATCCACTTTTTCGATATCACGGCCCAGTAACGAATTATTTTCTGTCATTTTCCGCGCAGCATTACATAACTTTCCCTATACTACGTATATTATTTTGTATATTCGTACGTATACGAGAAAGTAAAAATAGTCGTGAAAAAGAATCGAAATTTATTTAATTTAGTAATTAACTCCTTGGTAATTAATTCATAAATGTTTCTATACTCTTTATTTCTTTGAGTTTGAAATAGAAAAAAGTACGAAATAATTTTGGAGATGGAATTTTAATAAAATAGCAAATATTTCTTTGTCTGATAAGCGTACGATTAAAAATAACATTTTTTTATTGTAGATCCTCCTACTGCACGTTTCTATCTTCCCATGGGAATTATAATAACTAAAAGAATATTTATCATGGGATATAACCAGATGTTCAAGTTCCTTTGAGCCTCACTTTCTCATTCTAGTCGGAATTGTGTATTCAAAATTGAATGGATCCTTTGTTGTGTCACGGTGAGATGAGAATAGACTAGGGTTCTAATAGGAGAATTATAAATTGTCTTTTTCATTGGGTTAACGATTCTAGTTCTCTTTCACATTAGCGGAAAAATACTTAAAATCAAATGAACGGTTCTGTAAATTCAAGCGTAAAAACATACTGTAACCTAGTTAATTCTGATTGTAAAATCCATGAAAGGAATCAATGAAAATACTGAAGATTTTTACTCATCTTAATATTCACAGCTACGTAAAGGTAATGCAGTTATTTCAGAATAAAATTTTACGTGAAGTAACGCCGATAGTATTCCCGCATCAAAACATTTAGCAATTTTTTCTCGTACGTGTCCTGTGTATCAATCAAAATTTGCTTTTTGATGTTGCTATCTACTTCGAGTGGTATATTTTCATCGCGTTGCTTTCAAGGTTATGCACTTTTTTAGGGAAGTGTCATGTGGAGATAGACTATTCTCAACCGAAGATATTTGGCATAGAGAGATCTTCGGAAACAGTTAATGATGAAAATTGCCCAAAGGGAACATGACAATAGACTGTAGGAAACCCAAAAACAAAATAAAGGTAAGATATCCCGTAGATGGGCACGTGGGGTATTTCGGGACTCCACAGCTATTTTATGTCTTGTAGTTATTGAAGTATTTGTACCTACATCAGCGTATTAGCGTTCGAAATATTTCTTTTTCTACTCCCATTGTATAATTCTCTCATTTGATGGCTGCAACCAGTTGCATAATGATACCTATTTCGATACAGTTTTCATTATGATACAGGTTCATGACCAATCACAGAGAAGCGTACAAACCACGTATTGGCACTTAATTAGTCGTAGAGAATCTTTATAGTAAATGTTTCGTTCTATTGTGTACATTAAAATTGCATTTCATATTACATTATGCTCCTCAGTTTTAATTTCTATTATTATTAGTACTTTTTAACGTGAAATATTATTTAAAATAAATTGAATAGTAGTTTCACTTTGATCCTTTTTGACTAGCGCAGTGATAGTTATTGGGGTGAACATTTGACAAAGGTTAAGATGTGAACGCAAGTAATTTTGGGTTGTATGTTGCTGCCGTGTGGTTTGCCTTTAAAAAAGTCTGGTTTAAAATATCGAGTGAATCAAAGGTGGACTTCACACTTCCAGAAATAAGGGAAAAAGCGAAAATGATGACGTCGGAATTATTGGCGCAACTTCTGTACTCCCTCGCAGGCGATCTCATAAGCCAAAGCCTCCTGCGGCGGGGTGGGTAGGGAGCCTTGCTGAATCCCTCAGATGGCCTGTTAGGTGGCCTTGCTAAATCCTACATGATTGAGTAAATGTTGCAATATTGTAGCAGATAATTTTTTCACAACCATTCCCTTAGTCCAGGAACTAGTTTCTCAAAAGATCACATTTGTAGGTACCTCACGAAGAAACAAAGCCAAAATTCCTAAGGAAATGCAGCCTGTAAGATCTAGAAAAATTAACTCCTTCGTTTTTCTGTTTGCTGAACCTCTTACAATGGTAACATATGCGCCAAAAAATCATCAGCTATCATACTTATTTCGTCCAAACACCTGACTAAGTCTGTAATCGGAGAAAAACACAAGCCACAAATAATAATGCAATACTATACAAAGGTGGAGAAGACAACATGACAAAATTGCAGGCACTTACAACGTAAAACAAAACATCGAATGATGGCCCATGGTGTTTTTTGTTGTTTTCTCAGTATGATTGACATCGCTTGTATTGTGTGTATGATAATATGGTTATATCATCAACCCGAAAGTCTCAGCAAAAACAAAAAAGAAGACAGTTTCTCTGCCAACTAGGAAGGCAATTAATTCATCCATTCATTGAACAGCGAGTGTTAGATGCTTCCAAGAGGGTGTAAGAACAGGATTGCTAGCTCTCGGTTACGATTTCGGTGCGTCAGAAAGACACGGGTGTCTGTCAAAACAAGAGAGAACGTTGTCAACTATGCTTACAAAGAGAAGACAAAAAAATTAAGACACTGTGCAGAAATTGTGGAAAATACATTTGTAAAACTCACTCCGAAACTTGTGTCCTGCTTGACATGTTTGGAAGACAGATATCAAACAATAGTGTTTCATTGTTTTGCCAAAAGTATTATTTCAATGTTAATCTTATGGAAGGCTAAATTAATAAGTACATACATTATAGTGGTAAAATATTTTCATACAAGAGTTGAATGGGAAAATTGGAAATACTCCATTTATCAATTTCAATAAAGCTTGGTGGCAAACCCCCACCACCAGTAGCGTAGAAGCGCGTCCGCACCACCACTAGCAGAACGCAGTACTAAATGGCAGCGTTCACACGAGACCCGCCACTGAACCGGTTTTTGTCTGAGGCCTGCCTTTCGGTCGCCTGAGTTCACAGGTGGCGGTCGGTGGTGGCTGTCTGAAGGGCTCTGCCGTTTCCGTGGCGTTGCCGAGTGGCTCCATGTGAAGGCAGCTGAAGGGGTTCACCTCGCCACCGAGCGCCATAGCAGCACGACAATACTGCGATTTCTCTAACTTTGCCCCTCAAGGCCCATCTTCGCGATGGAATAACACACGGCATTTCGCGTCTTTCTCGGTCTTGCAGGTAGAAGCCGCATGATCGCAAACACTGCTTGATACGGTCGCGATCATGCGAAATCTAGCGGAACGACCAAGAAAGATGCGAAATACCGTGACATATTCCATAGCGAGGAGGGGATTTGAGTGGCCTTGAGGGGCAAAGTTAGCAAAATCGCAGTTTACGTCACTCGTGTGAATAGCTTCATTTAAACCAATGCTTTGCTAGCAGACGCGCCACGCAGAAGCGCTGCAGATTAGCACCATATGAAGGGGCCCTTAGACTCCGTAGATATGAATCCGGTGAGATTTTTCTACCACTGCTGGAATATTTTAATATAAGGGAAATTCGTAAACTTCAGAAGATATTGCCTCAAGAGGTTGATTGTAATTTTTCGATTTACTGAGTTTTTCTCAAGAGAAATAATCGTTATTTCGAAATAAAGGGTATTTCAAAGGTGGAGGATCAATTGGAAAATGATTTGTATAGAATCTTGAATAAAGCAGCATTATTTTTTAAATAGAATCCTACTTCTCATTTGGAAAGAGGTATATTGTCACGTGTTATCCGGATGATTGTTTACTCAAGGGAAGTCGAAATCTTAATGTGATAGAGATAAACTTTGGTATTGTATTGACACAAAATAAAATTGTTGATAAAAATGTTTCCTTCTAGATATCGGGGAAATCAAGGAATTTTAGCCAGAGTAGTAGCCATAGAGGAATTTTAGCCATAGAGTATGGAGGTCATGAGAGAAAATGGAAGGATTATGCAGTAAGAGAAAGTTTCAAAAACAAACATATTTAGTTAGTCTTTCTTGCCGAGGATGCCACAAAATTTCGGAGATTGTTACTTTATATTCATTTTCCATTTTAATGAAAATGACTACATTTTCTAATTATTTTATTGGCGCGTAATGCAATAGAGACTTGACCTTACACCATATCTAATACGTTCTATCCAAAAAACAAACATTAGAGGTGTTTTCTATCAAAAGCAGCTTCTATCATTATTTACCAAATTTCTCATTTTTATTTTTGCTCGTTTAGGGATCATTCACAACGCCACTAAGGAGTATATTTCAAATCCACCTTATTTCCACCGCAAATGTGGCAAGAACATATCCCATTCATACCATGTGGACGCCAGGTGTTTGTCTCATAAAATTGTTACCAATGGAATGACTAGTTTTAATAGCAAGCGCCTCATTTGGAACAAATACCAGGCGTGTTACCAAAATAACTGACCCAGATTCATAGTTTTTTATCTCCGATCTTCTCATTTCTACCGCATTTTTATCTTAAATCAAATTCTTAACTTTTCTTCAGAATAGTAAAATGGGCATTTTCTAATTCTCAGACCCAATTCTATTTTGTATAGACATTGGTTTTCAAATGTATTTGAGTACAACTTACAGCTTTCAGAATTTTCCAACGTTGAGAACTGACTGATGTCGAACCACGTGCCGACGTCGCGGTCACTACAAATAGTCGTAGAGTTCAGTGAATTCGAGAATTGCCCATTCCACCCACTCTTAAACAGCGCATTGAGTCTTTTCATTCTCCTTTGTGTATAGTGGCAAAGTGCCGACGCGCCCTGCGAAATTTGTCCCACAGAAGTGTCCCAGAATAAGTTCGAAAAAAGCAAAAGAATACAAGAATCCTGACTCCCATTTGGCACCAGTTATTTTATCTGTACCTGGCATCTTCGGCCGTTAGTTCGAGCATTCGCGGCACAAGTCCAACCATTACAATTGCCCAACCTTACAAGTTGTCTTGTAACGTCGAGTGTGGCGTGAGAGTAGTCATCTCCAGAGCCCTCTTCCTTTCACTAGTCGATAAAATCCTCTACGTGCCTGGGAACAGCTTTACCTAGCTGTTGAAACTCGCTTCAGAAAGTCCGGCGTCAATCAATAGAATCGAACTGACAAGATTCGTTTCTAAATTTATATATTTAGGCAGTGGCCTCATTTCGGACAAATGGAAGCGCGTTGCTGTGCCGCTCAACGCGAAACCAACACGAACAACCCGCAGCTGAAGCTTGTTACAGCAGATCTTACGGCGTGAAGCTTTGATCAGCATGACAATAACAGCTGACCCCCCAGGTGTTGAATTCGCTTAACACGAATTCAGATTCTGCCAGTGGCTATCACGTGCAGGTGGAACACGGAAATGAGTGCGCAGTAGAAATAGACGCCCATTTGACCTTTTATGACCCGCGGTTCGTGATCGCGTGACTTGATAGGGTTGTAAAAGTTCGACCCCGCGCGCCGCGTTGGAGGTGAAGGAGAGTCTTCTCCCGCCCGCCGGCAAGGACGAAGAGCGTGCCAAAACATTGATTGGGTCATTGCACCGCGCGCGCACGGGGCTCCATCGGCGGCGGAGAAGCAGCTGGGGAGCACCAAGGCTACGCGGCCAAAGCTCCTCCCCTCCCGCAGAATCGACCGGGAGAGGTGGCTCAGGGCATCTACTGATGTCACTGCAGTGCTTCCGACCGGGAGGTCCTAGGTTCGAGTCCCGACGGTGGTAGGATTTTCGACACTAGCCAGATGCTAGGTCGAATTCAGTCGTTGTCTGGAGGAGAATTGTAGCAGACTGTTGCTCTGATCAGTAGTTTTCCGTGGTTTCTCCGATCAATACTAGGCGAATGCCGGGAAGTACCCTAACAAACGGGCCAAGGTCCGCGCGCGATCTTTCCTTCCCATTCCTCGCCCTATCCTTACCGCTTACTTACACACACACGTGCATTACACTAACTTGCATGCCGGGAGACCGGAGAGCTTATCCCGACTGGGGTGGGGCCCCGCTGGTGGGAAATATCTGGTTGGGAAAAACCCCGTCAGCCAACGGGAAGGTCGGCACCGTATCTCACCATCCAGCAGGGAAAGATCACCGCCACTTTCGAAAAACATGCACTGTACTTACGGAACTAATCATTTTAGCCGTTGTCGCACCTGGAATCACTAAAAATCAATCCCGCCGAATTGAAAATTCTGGGTCCAAAGCTCTTTCCACGTACACCGGCTGCATTAGCTCAGACCCACCAGTATTGCAGCTCTCGGCAGCGACGCTGACAAGGTGATCGTAGGGTTAGAGACCCGGCGGTGGCGAATTTTCGACATTAGTTACATAGATAAGTGGAGCTCAGCCGCTCTCTAAAGAAGAATTCTAGCTTTTCCGTGTTGATTCTTCGATCAATATCAGGCGAATGCTGGAGAACTACCCTAACAAATGGGCCAAGAATTGCATGCTTTCTTTCCTTCATCTTCGTCGCCTTCTCTTCCTTCACACACATACACACCTTCACGCACATACCTTCCTTCACGCACATACACGCGCGCGCGCGCGCACGTTTACACTTTCATGCACTATTCTGTACCACAAATCTTCCACCGTTCCGCCGAACTGAAAAATTAGCACGCTGAATGACGTGCAACCAGTTCGTGGTCATAGCTAGAGGAGGTCGAGGGCTATGGAGCCAAAGCTCCCTCCCGCTGAACTGAAAAGTTGGAAAACTGCTCTCTGATAACTCATTCTTGCTTGATTCTCAGTATCCTTTAGTAAGACCAGTCAGCTAAAGGATGGGTATCTCCGGTTCAGAAAAATCTCTTAATTGTACATAATTTAGAGAACAATTCTAGGAGGTATGATAACCATTTTAAAACAAATTATGTACTCTGTAAACGTCCTTCAATACCCACGAAAACGACCATTGAAACTCTCTCAGCTATTTTCATTCAGTCTACAAGCCAACATGAGGGCCGAGTATTCACCCCACCTCATTCACCCCACCAGCTTCCAACACTTAGCTCGTGGTCCCAATACAACCTACCACTTTTTTTAGCCTCTCGGGCGTTGCCGTCCCTATAATTACTTAGCTATGCCAAGCACAAGAGATTTTTTCGTATTTTGCACTGAGAGTGACGCACTAGGACACTATAAATCCATCTTTCGCACTCACATGGTAACCACGTTAAAGAGAATTTAGATGGAGATGAAGAATGATAAATAAAATGGGCTAAAATAAGATGGAATTGTAAAATGAAAGAACTTCTATGCACAGTATGTAAGAGCATGTATGCGTAACTTTTTATATCAACAATACAAAATCGATATTCTTAATGTCATTAGTACTTCCAGTTCCAGGATTTAAAGAACACATGCATGTCTTCTGTGGCCCAACGGGCTGATGGACGGCGTCATGAAATATGTAAGCCTGTATAATTAGTAATATCGAAATACTTTTGGTCAATAGCTTTCTTCTTTTGTCATCCATTCACTTATCTTTGGACCGGATATGGATCTACGGCGTGGCAGTTCTGAGAGTGTGACGGTTGGGAAAGGAATGTGGAAACACCACTCCTATGACGTTTTCCTGTTTGGTACATAATGAACAAATATTTTAAATCCTCTGGTTTTGTCCGTTGTGAAAAGAACCTGAAGCTTTAGAAGTGTTTCACCCGAAGAAGATGTTTCTTAATAAGCCAGCGGCTTTCCTTTTATTCAGTTTCATTTTATTCCAGGTTTAATTGATTCATCGATTGTAATGATTACAATCGAACGTTATCGAACACACTGACAAGCTCTTAAAGCATCAAATTCTGGGAAACAAAGTCAGATCTAAAGTACTAAATGGTGACTTTTTGACTTTCCTGTCTCCATTTTAAATTTCAAGCTTGTCTAGAGATGCGAATTTTCTCTCCTGAATACACGAAAGGACGACTTCTTCCATTATCTCCTATATTATTTCAGTAGTATGCCTTTGCGGATCTCACACGCTACCAGTCTTTATAAATGAGGTCTCTAAAGAAACAGAATTTCGAAGAGACGTGACGAATTTGACTTTAAAAATATAAAACGTTTTTGTTTAAAAACGCATCTAAATGTTCATATAAAATGCAATCTGCAACGCACGTTAGATTTTTAAAATCTATATCGTTAAATAACTCCTAAACGAAGCGCTCTAAGGTCTTAAAAACTAAAATTCTTAGGCCTATGGGCTCAAAGAAACGTTCCTCATACTGTAATCTACAATATGAGATCTGCTGAGATTACATTTTTGCTGGTTCGACGCTTCTCTGTTCTACCCCACCTGTTCATAGCCTGTAGTATCTACAACTGTATGTGAAATTACGAATTACTCGATATTCTACGCGACTGAATTACACGGGTGTACCTCTTTGCTCGATAATAAAGTTAAATAAGAATAGTTTGTATTGACAAGGGTGTATTATGTTGTTATCAATTACAAGGTAACATATAAAACAAGTGATGGAGGATAAGAGGGCCTAGAACAAAAATATATTATAGGCTGACTACGGAAATGGAAAAATAAGGAAGAGGTGGGGTATAGCATGCGAGAGTTCTCGCACGGGTACGCTCGTCATTTATATCATTGCTAACAAAATGTAAGTCACATAAATTATTCCCTTTTTATAATGTTAGACAACGGAATTAACCATAAACATTAAAACTCACTCTTTCATAGTTAAATTATGGTTTCAAGTTAGCCCATAACATTTTCGAAAGTTAGTGGTACGCATCTATGCACTGCGGGTTGTATAGCGTGACGTCATGTCGCGGCGCAGTAGGTAACGTTTGGGGATCGATTTGGTGTTAAACAGCATTCTTGTTTGTTTTCGTATTTAAGTCTAAATTCTTGTTCTTTTGTGTTTCTTCCACATAAGAGCAGACAACTTAATTCAAAGTTGGTGTCAAAAAAGTTAATCATCACAAATATAACCAGCAAATTCCAAACTAACATTTAGCTGATATTACTACCAATTCCATATGAATACACAATAAATCAAGTATTCATTGATTTAACTAAACCGAACTATTATGTAGGTGTAATTCACGTATGAGTCATAACAAAAAACGCATAACTAAGTAATTATAATGTAGTACATCTCTTTCGAGATGTGACAATTTTTCCTGTTTCGTTTCAGCAGTGTTTGGTTGCAGGGAAATTTGGTAATACCTTTTATCGGTAACTTCACGTCTCCTGAATTTTTTATATCTCTAACATTATCTTCTCCAAGAAATGTCTCTATTATCTGAAGATTTGATAACCCTTCCGGGTTGTGAAATCAACTGTAAGATACGACCATTTATCTAACCAGGGATGTAAAACTGATGTAGTTTTCCAATAAACCCCTTTTAGAATAGTTTTCACTATAATAATGAGAAAATGAACAAGGTTAGAAATAAAATTATGCAATAAATATTCATTAAAAAAATACTATAAAATTGCAAAGTTTGTAAATAAAATTGAAGTGTGTTTGTGTTACTTCAAAATAACTGCTTTTCTATAAACTTATATTTTCATTTAGATGATATAAAAACCAATTCAAGAGTTTTGAAAATTCTGTTACTATTTCTGTTACTATAGAAAAAAATTACTATAAAAGTGCAAACTTTATAAATAAAATTGAAGTGTATTTGTGTTACTTCAAAATAACTGCTTTTCTATAAACTTATGTTTTTTATTTAGATGATATAAAAACCAATTCAAGAGTTTTGAAAATTCTGTCTGAACGTGATAATCTCTGGAACGGCTAAGCCCATTTCGATGCGGTTTTCACTGAAAGGTAAAGTGGGGGACATCAAAGAAGTGATTTAATGCTGGTGCCACCGCAGTATAACTCAAGTTTAAGCCACCATTTCTTAAATTGATTTATTGAGGTTATCAAAGTGCATGCAGTACATTGAAAGGATCAAGTTACGTCGAAGCTATTCATAAATCTAATAATGTTCCTTGATCATAAACTTAGAAAACACGAAATAAAATCATTCGTATATTGACATAAGCAATACTGAATCATTTTAACCTTTGTCATTGACTACTAATTGTGTAATACTTGTTGGATCAAAGATTGTCCAGCGACCATCAATGTCTCCTTATAAATCTGGCTGCTAACTTGTCCTGGGGAGAGAAGGTCGTACAAATCTTGGCGCGTGTGTCAGATTATTACATTATTCCACATTGTTTCTGAGTCATGCTGTTTCACAAGAACGATTTCAGTCTCCGAAGGGAGAACTGCGCTCATATTCTCAGTCATTATACGTCTGCCCATAAATATCGCGTTGGGTAGATTAACCTAGTCGTTTACGTTAATAGTAAAAACTAAAATGAGAATAAACCTACAGGATGAAGATTCAAGTGGGAATGTGTATCCCGCCTCCCCCGCCAGTGATTCTCCTAAATAATAAATAAGTCAATGCAATATAAAGTATGTGACATTTTGAATAATTAAGTTATTATTTAAACTAATCTATTTAAAATTTAAATTTAGTCCAATAAATAGAAAAAAAACTATTTCGTGTAATCTGAAGCCGGATGTAGACCTAAACGAGTTCTAAAAATGACTTGCAAAACGATGGCAAGCCTCCAATAAAATGACCTTAATTTGAAATAAAAACTTAAAACTCTAAAAAGAAAAGAAGAAAAAAGAAGATAAAATACGGCAAGATATGGTCTGATAAAAATGTACGTCTTCAATCCGAGGAACACATCCAGAGTTTATGTTCAACTTCGTTTGGTAGTTCCGCGTGAATTGAAAGAAAAGCTTTTAAAAAATGTCAGAACCATGTTTAAAGCATAATTTACATTTGCATGAATGTATTTAATTGTAACTGTACTGCATTTAATTTTAACTGTATTCTATTTAATTGTAACTGTACTGTATTTAATTGTAACTACTTTGAGATGTTACTGTACCAAATATTAAACAATTATGCTCTCTAGAACGCTGTGTAAAGGGTGCAACCCGTGCGCCCCCCCCCCCCGTGCGTCCGGTTGACCGGCGGCCGCATGCATTTCGCGCAGTCGGCGGCGACCCACACGCCGCCCCCGCCGCCCCCGCCGCCGCCCACCGCCTCCCAGAGCTTCTTTGTATTTGCACGCGCTCGTGTCGATGCCTGGCGCAGATAGGCTGTTTACATTGTTCCTTTTCGCCGCGCCTCCGCCGCCGCCGCCTCGTTCTCTGAAGCTGCGGTGGCGGCGGCGGCGGCGGCGGCGTTGCCGCCTGGGCACGGGCGATAACGCGTGGCGCGGAGAGGAGTGGAGCGGCGAGGCGTGGAGCGGCGTGGAAGCAGACGCCGTGCCGCCGGCGCCGCGTGGAAGCGCTCTGTGGCCATGCCGACGCGTCTGCTCGCTGCAACCGACACCTTCGATTGTTGGGATGCAGCTGGAGTGGAGATACGTGCACAAGGCACAGAGACATATGTGACGCTGCCTGGCTTGCATTCCACGTCCTCATACTTCTATGACCTAGCTCTGTTTGAAATGAGTCTGCTACTCACTGTCAGTACCACGTTACCTATACTTCGGTTTTTCTTTCTTGACACGCGGGGGGGTGTCATCAAAATGGAAAATCTCACAGTATTTCGCGTCGTTCTCGGTTATGCCGCTAGGAGTCGCAGGATTGTGACTGTATCGAGCAGTGCTGGCGATTGTGCGACTCCTCGCGGCACAACCGAGAACAACGCGAAACCCTGTGAGATATTGCATTTTGATGACACACCCCCAGGTGCCAAGAAAGAAATACCGAAGTATACTCATTGTCAGTACCACGTTACGTTAGCGCCGTACTAGGCGATATTAGCACAGTGAATTTCTCGAGCGCCAAAAATTGAAATGTTATTTGAATTGGAATGTTTTTCTAATCATCGGTTAGATAAACTCAGGAAATGTAATTTTCTTTAAATAAAAAACACAGCAGAAAGAAAAATCGAAATAGTTTCTACGATACTCTGCTTATTAAATGTCAACAAAAATGTCTACATTATGTCTTCTACCTTGGCAGCTCTTTCGAAGTACATTTTATACAAGTAAAGAAAATCAAATTAGTTGTGAATTATAAATAGTAATTTTGAGTATTTGCAATGGTTAAAATTAAATCATCGTCTATGATCTTTTGTTTTCATTTGTGGAATTTTTTTTCTTCGGAGTGAACACATGTACTCCAACATAAATATCAAATTCAAAATTTTTTAAAAAAATGAGATTTTCCCCTCAAACTGCAGATTTTCACACAACTTCATACACATAAAATATAAAATAACATCAACATTATGTTGAGAAACTGAAAAGTCACTTGATGTAAGCCTTTTAAAAATGTGTTCTTCTCTTTCAAAAGAAAACTGAACTAAGCCATGCCAATGCTACAATACCAACATAAAATTTCCGTTATTCTTCTGATTAGAATTTTTTTCTTTAATCGATTTACTTCCTGTAACTAAATAAAGACGTGGCGTGAAAACTATGACTATTGAGCAATAAAATAGGACATGTAGTTCAAATAATTTCGTCAGAGTCTGTATTGAAGTTTTGACTGGAATTTCTCTGCCCGAAGAGTCTGTTAGCAACCAATGAAAGTATTTCAAAAATCTTTATTGAGTTTCGCCTGAAATTCTCACAAAGATTTTTAGCTCTTCTCACCCTAGTACCTGATTACAGTTGGTCCTCTCCACTTGCAGAGAAATACATTTTTTTATTTCCCCTCCACAGCACTCCTGTAGGAGGCGGGAATTTATTTTCGTAATAGGTGTACATGTAGACTGCTTGCCTTGCGGCTCAAACAAGCTGAGGGAGGACTTTTTTAACGATTAACGAAACATATCTAACACTAACTTAATTTTAGTGTAAATCTAATTGACTAGTTATTAACGTATCACTTTAGCATACCTAACTTAAACAAAAAAAGTATTATTTTTTGCTTAATCGTATGTAATGTTTTTTTCTGGCTTCGTTTTGGTAATTTTTTTTATTTGTTTATTTTCATTCACGCTTCATTCATTCTTGTTTCCTTATATTCATAGCCTTTCATTCTACTCATTCATACCCACTGCACTACACTACAATTCTGTTCGCCACGTCACTGACTTGGCTGAAAGTGTCGGTGGCGCTCAGGCCCATTGGGAGGCGTGGCAGACGGGACACGGCGTCGCGTTCCCCGCGCGTCCCTCGGCCGATGGTGAGTCTTCCCGTGCTTGGTCACACAGGGTAGCAAGCGTGTTGTGAGGCAGCGTGCGGATACAGAGGAAGACAAAATGTGCCAGGCCGCAGTGTTGTTCCGAGTTGCCCAAGTTTTAGGTAGTAGCTTTCCAGCTTGATCGAGATCGGTGCCGGGAGAAAAAGGAAAATGATGACCAAAAATTAAGAAAAAGGTCATAATAACGCACTCCTCTTAAAATAAACATCGGGAGCTAAAATAGGCAAAAAAGTCAAAATGAAAATCTGGTTACACAATTCCAGAAGCACGGTTTAGTGATCCTGTTGTTTATCAGGAAACAATAATAAGAGAGCATTTTGACAAACTTTTGGGTACATGTAATAATATACAAGAACAAAAACAGATGAATAAAAATAGCTCATTTTATATTTTTTACGCCGCGGACGGAGCCCAGAATGTTGCCCCGCTGTTCCTTCGTACTCCTTCGAATTAAACATTATTTCGTAGCGTGCATTTCCGGGAACTTGAAAGTTGCTTCGTCTGCCGGCGGCATTTCCGCAATTTAGGTGGCATGACGACTGCGATTGGAGGAATAAAGACGTGGCAGGTGGAGGGGGGCGGGAGGGGGGAAAGGAGCGTTTATTTCGGCGCGGAGGCGCTCCTTGACCCCGGCGCGGGGCGGGGGCGGGGCGGGGGGGGGGCGGAGGCCCGGCGCGCAGTGGGTGGAACTGCGACGAAATCCTCGCCGAACGAGAAAGCAAACCGACAAAGAATGACACGAAGGAAGGAACGGAAAATGAATATAATAAGAAATGAATTAGAAATTAAAAGGAAATCATTAGAAATGAAAGATAGAATTAACTAGATGTGCTGTAGAAAGACACAGACTTTCTCGTTCTAGTTAGTTTCATTTTCTTTTGAGTCGAGGCTGCACATTCAGATTCATCGATACTACGGAACCTACTAGTACTAGCTAATCCGCAATAACTGCAGCTCCCCTGGGAACAATTCGCTGTTCGTTTCAAATTCGCAAGGGTTGAGTCAGGTCATATCGATCCGGGAATATTCATCTGGGGAAAATCCTACGAATGGTTTAGGCGCTAGTGTTATTCACACTCGGACGCACCATTAAACGGACAGACAGACGTTTTGAAAAAAAAATCGGTATCAGCGACCCCCAAAATGCGTACTTTGGTTAAAATATAGACATCGATTTTCCGCGACATTGTTTAACCCTCTCTATGCTACGCATAGGAGAAAGGAAGAACTAGAAAAACATGCGTATAAAATGTTCAATTTTCTAGAAGTAGGAGTAAGATAATGAGTGCCTCAGGAGATAGTGCTGGTAATTTATAAAGACTTTTTTCAACGTAAGGGTGATTTTAAAACATTCACCCTAGAAATACTATCTTGAGAGGCAAAGTGTTCAAAGAACGCCCAGGAAGCCCTTTGCGTCAGAGCAGACACGGAAGGAAGGGGATTCGAACAACGGATGCTCAGGAGCAGATTTGACCGAGCGCCTCTTGAAACGGAGTAAGTTAACGCAATTAACTTTCTCGATCATCCGATATGGCGCTGTTAATTATAAAGTATAATGAAAGAGAAATTTTGCGCGGCATGCATTGATTTGCATCTTTAGATGGATATCTACACCATATCTGAAATTGTTTATTTTCAATATTTTTCTGTTCATATTAGGGAAAAATAATATTTTCTTAACATAGAAAATTCCTATAATTCAGGAAAAATAAATTTGAAAGAAGAGAGAGCAACCAGGGAGAAAATACGATGTAATATTCTTGATTTTAAAAGTAAATCGAAAATATCGTGTGACATTTAAACTCCTCTATGTCCAACAGAGAAAAAAATGTATGAACTATTTTCATGAAAAATGTGTCATTGATTCATTTTGCCTGATTCTTACTAACGCACACATTACGTATTTTACGTACACATATTTTACGTACATTTTAACGTACACATTACGTGCACATTATGTATTACACATTTTTCTAAAATTGAAATGCACGCTTGTGACGCGTAGGCAAAATAGCCTGGTGACGTTTCGGCCCCACTGAGCGCCGTGGCCTTAATAGAGGCAGCGTCGTCGCCGCCGCGCGCGCGGGCCGGGCGGGTTGGGGGGCGGGAGAGATGGCGGCCCATTCGCGTGCAGCGTCTGACGACAGCCGCCCGCCCGCTCGCCCGCCCGCGCGCTCCGCGGTAAGTTACGCCCTCCCTCCCGCACCCCGCCCACGGCTACGACCCGCTCGCACCCCGGCCCCTCCCTACCCCCACACGCCCCGCCGCCACCCAGGGCCGGGGTGAGCCATGGGCTTAGGCAGGCCACGCACTCCAGCCGCGCTGCCATGGGGGTAAGGGCCCGAGAACAAAAGTCGGCAACAATGAAAAAGAAAAAAGAAAAGAAACAAAAGGCAGGCGTCGATAGCAGAGGGGCTTGGAACACGTACCGATTCAATGTCTCAATGCAAAGGGTTGTGAGTTCGAATCTCATCCAGAGCATTGTCGTTGGCTCTTTGTAATTTTATGTGTTTGTCGTAGTGTCACGTTCTGCTGACCTCAGGTCTCACGGAGTCCTGCGTCTGTAGATGTTAGTAAATGAATAGAGTTTCAAGCAGTTTGACGATACTTTCAAAGAGTTGGTTGAAAGATTAGTAATATATAAGTTTTCTTATATTCATTATTATAGTTCGTGTCAGGGGAAATCTGGGCATTTTCTCTCTTCATTAGTTTTGTTTTAGCTCTTCACAACAGGTCATGCAAACATACAACTATGCGAAATCTTCCACGGTAAATTTTGATGCAGGTACAAGTGTACGGGGTTCACATGCCATATGTACTACATTCTAAAACATTGCGGACGAAGAAACTGATCAAGAACCCAGATCCATAGAAATGAACTATGGGTTCTATCGAGTTACAGTGCATGTGTACCTTTGTCTGAGTTACTATTGTGTTTTTAGTTGTCCCAAAGCAAACTTGTTATGTTAAATTATTTGTTTTTGTATTCTAAAAGAAGATTGAATAAATTTCATAATATATTCAATTTAAAGAATAAAAGAACAGTTACCATGTGAATAGGAAATTTAATATTGTTTTGTAAGACGAAGAGGAGCTGGATGAGGAAAATGTCAGAAGCCTGTCCTCTTGCATCAGACCGTCACTGCCGCTTATTGTGAGGTGTAAATTTCAAGATAAAAAAAACAGTCCTATGACGAATACTTGAATGTGTGGACCTCCCTCGAAGTGGCAGAATACTTTAGAACGACTAGGAAATTCAAAGAAAAGCAAAAAACGAGAGGAAATACTGAAATACCCACATACCTCCTCGCGTTGTACTGAGTTATTGATGCTCATGAATTAATGACTCATTCCATAAATTTCCAGATTAACGGCAACTATTCATATTGTTGGGAAAAATTTAAAAAAGAAAGTAATATTAAGATGGTTATGTGAAACTGTCTATTTCTAAGTCATCCGTTTTTAGTTGATAGTTGTTGATGCTGCTCAACACAGACTACTGTTGTTTTTAACTCTGGGATTGGATGACCATCATCTAAGGGGCCTTGGCTGTCTCCCCTGGACAGCTTGCTAATTCAAGGGCCCTTAATGAGTGCACTGTCTGCAGCCTGCGCTCCCACCCAACCACTTCCTGTGTTTCAAAGTGGGTCATCTCCTTTGGCATGACCTTTAGTTGCAATCACCTAATGCCAGAGGTTGCGGAGATTACTTTAGCGTAATAGAAACTAATTATTGGATACCAGGCCATTATCTCTTAAGTACCTTTTAATTTTTCAGATTTGTTAACTATTGTAGGAATTTTAACATCTAAATTCTTATCTCTGAGGTTAGAAGTGTAATTAAACGCCATGTGCTTCGCATTAATGAGAAAACTAACGCATCATGAAAAAAATTTACTCTCGTAAACTTTTTATCGACATATAATCTGAAGTGACCCAAATGTATCGGAGGAATTGCACGTCCTTGTTCTGATTTCTAGTCATTTTCATGCAGTCCAGTGCAAAGTAAACAATATATTGGATGCGTTTTAAATAGTGCAGATCTATCTCGTCGGTACACAAGAAACGAGACTCATTTAAAAAATGTCATATTGAAGGAGAACGTTTTACCCTCAGTGAAGCCTTTAATTTCGCGGCCAAAGGCAAAGAGTTTCACTCTATGGACTGGATGACGTATGAATTATCTTTATGAAGTTTTTCAAGTAAAAATTCTAGTTTATTCTATAAAAATATTTCTTCAATGTATAATTTTTCTTGTGCACGGGTCGATGTAAATGATTGCATTTCCTTGAATGACTGCATGACCTCATCCAGATGTATAATTGCTTGATATTAGTCCAGAGAAAATAAGTAAAAAGTAAATTGTATCATTTGGTTATTCGATAGGTCATGCCGCCCAGATATTATTATTCTTACCCAGAGGATATAGCCCACATCAGACCTTACTTAATATCCGTAAACTCGCACTATCCAGATACTAAAGAAATAAAATAAAACTATGATGCACTTTCATGGAGCACAAGAACAGGGAGGAAAAGGGTTGGAAAATTAAAACATAAAAATATTGACTTTGAATGCGTACGTTGTCAAGTAGACACTGCTCGGCAAAATAATTCGAAAAAGGCTAAACCATTGATTTATTAATCCGATAACTTTTATGACACTCAAATCCGGGTTCAATAAGTCAGGCCGAAAGTATAACATCAGACTTGAAAACAAAATACGTTCGTACTGAATCATTCATTTCCCTAGAATTTAATTCATCCCCGTAGCACTGAGTTTGCTGTCCGCCCACGCTTCACTCCTCCCGCCGCCATCTCCCTCGCTCGTAATTTGCTGGTGACTTGCGACCTCTATTTTCTGCGCGGATTCACGCAGCAAGTGACCTTTCTTATCTCGCCCGCTCGCTCCTATTTCCATGCGCGCATTAACTTGCTAGGCCCATCACCGTTGCCTTACTTTCCCCGTCTCCCACATCACTATTTCACCTTTTCTCACCCGCATAACCTAGACTAAGAAGATTTTATGAACAAAACATTAAATATCCATTGGTCTTTTGAACAAAGACGCATCAATAGGAGCGCTTCGTAACACTTCCAGAACTGCTTTTGGGGAGTGTTCCTATGACTTTCGGGTTATACGGGTTTTCTGGAATACAAAATCAAATTTTCCGTTCCTAGATGATTTATTCGTGCTTTTTGAGCGTCAGCAGAAGACACGACTACTTACATAAAACGCAAAAAATATATCTTCATCACTTCTTTTAATTGTATCAGCATTATTAGAAGGAAATGCATCCAATACGCATGGAGGAATATATTTTAGATCACGGAGAAGATTAAGAAGCTTTGAGTGTGGCTGAGGCATTTAGAACTGTGTGTATCCTCATTGCGGTTCTCAAGTGACCAACTATCAATAAAGATATCACGGGTCAAATCCGATCTGTATCGTTCATTCGACCGAAGGTTAAGTTGCGAGACTGACAGTTTTACTGTTTATTCAAAGTGAAATAAATTTTATATATATTAAATTTCTCGTAAAACGTGAAGATTTAGTTTCTAATGATTAGATGAAATATGAATTAAACACTATTTATTCAAGAATATGAAATTTTGATTTCCGGTGCTTCCATATTTGCAAATAAGTGAAACTCCTCTGTTGTACCTCCGTACATAAACCACGACAATTTTTAATTGTTAAAATTAAACATTTATGTGCAACTCAAATGGACTTTTCCTGAAAATTGATATAGGTGATGTTAACAATTTAAAAGAAAATAAAGAGAAAATTTACTGTTTCTGACTTAGTTGAAAGACTGGTGTGTCGATACACTACTAACTTAACCCAAATATTCAGATAATGTAATCGTGGAAGATTTGATAATCAGCCAATTATTTAAGCTTAGAGTTTGCAAAACTGATCCTTGGAGATAAATGATGAATGAGACATATGTGGTACGTACTAACGTAGATGAAATTAAATTACCCTTCTCTAGTAATAGGAGAGTAGGGCTGGGTCAACTTGTCTTTCGTGTTTGCATACGAAAACCAATTAAAGTTCACTCATAACTTCATTCCCCGCAGATCACCGCCGCAAACACGTCCTTGTGTAAGATTTAGCACCTCCCGCCGCCGGCGCCGGCTCGCGTGCAGGGGCGGAAGCCTGCGCCGAGGTGCCCCCACTTGCCCTGGGTCGCTGCGACCTCGTTCCGCTCTGCCTCGCCGCCCCGCCGCGCCTGCCCTTATCGCCCGGCCGCCGCCGCCGCCGCCCACCTGCCCCGCGCCTCCGCCGCCGTCTTTATCGCCACCGCCCCTCCCACACCCCAATGGATTAGTCACGCGCTTAACTTCGTCTCCTCAGGGCCCTGCAGGTTATCGCTCAAGGTTTGTGCCTGGCTCCTCCGGATGGGATCTTTGGAGTGCGCACGGGGGTGGGGAAGGGGGGGGGCGTTGGCCACCTGAAAAATTCGAAAAGGGGTCCCGTAGCCCTAAGTAATTAAACATTTTATTTCCATCAAAATGTTCACTTCTTTATTTTCCTCTTTCTAAGCTGATAATTTAGAGAATTGGTAAACGCATTAATGGTATCAATCCAAACTATCCGCCAATGTTGTAAATGGTTCAACATAAAATCAGTATTCTATTATACTCCTATTTAAACATAGCTGCACTTCAAGGTCACGGCCTTAAAGGAGAGGGGAACACTGTCATCCAATCGGGAGCTTCGTTAGGACTTCAATTTTTGGTATTGGAGCTCCAGATTGGATAACAATGACCCTCTCCGCCCAGCTCGTGCCCTTAAAGTGCAGCTATGTTTAAATAGGAGTATAATTAATTGTATCGTTACCGTTATAATTCCATTCTCCTGGAAGTATGTTTCATTTATTTTCTAGTAAAATATATCATATGAAAATGAAAAAGTTAAATGGAACTAGTGGTGCAACAGAATGGCACAGACTTTCCCGTATGAGTTTTCTATTTTTTTTTGGTCTCGGCTAGCTAATCGGACTTGACACATACTCTTGCCAGCTGCCATCTATCGCCGCCCAAAGTACATTTTGTTGCCAATTTCGTAATTTTTCGGTTTCTTAATAATAGAACGGAAATATTATTTTAAGAATATTAAAGAACAATTAAACCTCGTCCTGAATGACAAATTTCTTTGGACAATTTGGAGCTGGTTTTAAGAAAATGCATTTAAGCGGTACTGTAAATGCGAAAATTGAAACTCTTTTTCACAAGAACCTTCTTCAAAATCTCAAAGCGTCGACTGGAACCAGATCGACAGGGGTTTCTTCAATTTGAAGAAAAATTTTTTTTCTGCCAAATCCGCCGTTTTTCGCGTACCATTACATAACTTTTCTTGTACTCCGTATAGACTGTACGTATGTATATGGGAAACTAAAAGGGGGTCCCGAGGGGCCGAGAAATGCAGTTGCCCCGTATAGTTTCAGGTTGCGAACCTCTGATGGGATGCAATTTCTTTCATAGTCAGCATGCAGGATTCGCGACAGGTTTTGCAAAGCGTGAAATTCTTACCATTCCATTATTAATTGAAAAATTAATTCAAAGTAATTTTCCTTTCTCGGCATGATTCATATTCTTTGAGTAGAAACAGACGCTACTCTGGTGATATAGGAGTTACGTGCCCATACTCCAGTAAGCAACGATAATCATTATCTGGGCCCCTGACATTGGTTAAAGGCTGTTCCAACTCAGCTGCCCGCGGCCGCGGGAACGTGGGTGCCCGCGAGCCACCGCGGGCACTAGCGGAGACTGGCGGGCACAGATGCACTCGCTGCCGCGCCTGGCGAAATGTAACCCCACGGAGCGCGAGTTGGTCTTGGCCTTTGGCGACAATTCGTCGCTGATAGCCGAAGCAGGGAGCGGTTAGGTTGGGGAGCGGAGGGCACACTCGGGCTCATATTCAGAAAGTAATTTTTAAGTTTAACAGGAAACATAAAATTCGATTCAATGCAACAGCAATATTTCATGAAATTAATTTTAGATTCATTTTTCTTAACAAGTGAAGCAATGTCTGGTGTCAGTCCGGCTGAGCGATACGTACAACGCTCTTCAATGCCTTGTCCTGAAGTTGAGTTCTTTCTTTGATTTTTATTATTTTCATTGCAGCTAACAATAATACGTTGAATCAAACATAGTTATAATCTTAGCTGCATTTTATCAAGCTTGGGGAAGACGTCCACATGTAAATTCTGATATCATCGCAACAAATTAAGGATATTAAAATATCTGTCCTTTAGAATAGGGAGTTCTGCAAATATGTTGTCTACAACTGCATCGACGATGGCAAGAATCCGGTGAGACAGAAAAAGGGGTTGTGGCTTCCTCTGCCAGCCATCGCACTATTCACATTGCTTCCACGAAAAGAAAAGTGAACGTCATAAGAGCGCTTCCCCCTCCACAACCTCCTATTCGTCTGGCCACGATTGCACGCGGACGCGCCCGCCGGCGCCCGTGCCCGCGAGAGTCCGAGTTGGAACAGCCTGGATTAAATGGTATTAAATGGTGTTAGTACCAGAAATCCTCGTGTGTATTCATTCACAGAATGGAAACACAAATGTAAGTTCATTCTATCAACGACTCCGCAATTGGCAAAGAGAGAAACTTTATGAATTAAAAGCAAACGAAGTTCAAGCTGCAGGAATCAAGATAAAGGTTTTGGGCAATTTCTTCTGCACGGATGAGTTTTCGGGTTACTTTTAATTAGTTTATTGAAAACTGGAAAGAATTTACGATAAGCTATTTCCTCGACAACAGAGAGCAAGCGAAAGTTACTGCGAATTGGTTACCCCTGGACTATTAACTCAGCAATTAAGGGGTGAATAAGCAAGCCGGAAGAATTTCATCAGAGACAGGAAATTAACTCAATATCTTCAAAATCATAATGTTCGTATCTCAATTATTTTGAATCATCTTACATCGACGTCAAGTACAAACGTTAAAATTGAAGGTACAAAATAGTAGGGAAGCCAACATAGAGTAGTACCTAGGAAATGTTATGAGATTTTGTTTTGCTTTGAGAAGCGTTCTCTTTTTGAGAGAGCAACTCTTGATTGAATGCCAGTCACATATTCGTGGAAAACATTAATACTCCCAGTAAAGATCTAGACGCAAACGAAATGTTGACTACTTTTAAAGTAATTAAACTTTCCGACCTTTTCATTCGTAAAAATATGTTAGACATAATTAATACATGAGTTTGTAAACACATTTATTACGTAATTCTTTTCTAAAGTATGAAGTCTAGCATGTTAGTCTGTACAAATATTCATCTGAAAGCTCTTTTCGCGGTCGCACGCACAAGGTATATTCATAATTGCCTTCATAGTTCACGTAGAATTACTTTCGTGCAAAACTTATAAATTAGTGCCTAAGCAAAAGAGATAATATGAAAAGAAAAACAATTCTCTCTCCCCTTCTTTCTCCTTTCCTCTCTCTCTCTCTGGCCATTTTACGGCCTCTTTCGCGTGCGTGTGCTCTCACTTTTAGCAATCTCTTTTGCTGTCATGCTCTCGATCTCTCTCGCTCTCTCAGCGCAAATCCAACTTCGTTCTGTAACCCGCGTACTCCCAGTATTGCCGGAGACTTTCGAAACCGTGGGGAAAGGGCCATTGATGCACGAGGCATCACCCACCATTCTGTCCCAAGGCTGAGAGTGGATGCCTGATGGGTAAGGAAGGATCGCATGGAGTCCACGGCCCGTGTTTTTAAGTTTTGCCCCAGCATACGCAGCAATTGTTCAAAGCAAACCTCAAGAACTACCGATAGGAGCAGTCCTTCTCTCATTCAATTCTCGTTCAAGCAGCATCCCTCTTTCTCAGTTTATGTTTGAAAACTGTCACCTTAGTCACTAAAACATAGACCGTGCGGGAACTTTATTTGCGAACTTGACACCACGAACACCTCGAAGCCGACTATGTAACATGTATAGCTGATTTTGTGAATACTATGGTAAATTCTCTTTTGACGTTTTAAAATGTATACCCAGGAAGAATATTCTAATTCGATTTTTATTGTTATACTTTCATTTGTCGTTTCTTATTGCATTTAATTAGTTCATCTCTTATTGCAATGTGTGTTAATTCCCTCTTCGCAATTTTAGAACACCAAGTGTTTGCCATTTTCCTGAGGTCAGCGACTGGTGCTGCCGTGCCGGATTCTCTTTGAAATAAGAACACAAGTATCGCCACGAGACAAAAGAGACGTATGTCTTCCCTCACGGAAGAAATGCCCTTGCTCGTGGCCAAGGTCTTCCTTGTCAGAGAAAAAAAGTGTTCGCCAGTTAGAACTTGAGACACTCGAACCGTTCTGCCACCCTTTTGAAGAAGAAAAAATCTCGTCGGACGCAGGTGATTATACCTTTAGGCAATAACACGAGACAATGGTTGTTAACAATGGTTTAGACCAGGAGTTCTCAAACTTTTTTACCACGCCCCCATCTGTCAATAGCAAAATCACGCCCCCTTGTATACCCCATGTCCTACGCCCCCTTGCACATTTTTATTTGGTAATAAATAAAACAAGTGTTACATTGAGTATCAGTACATTTTTTATTATTTACAATCTAATAAGATAATTATGTTTTTGGGCCTCTTGTTTAAATATTCGTTATTTAGGTTAAGAGAATGCAATACACTTTATCCTTAATTAATATTACAAGTTGGCATTTAAATTAAACAGGGGACAAGAAAAATCAGGGAGAAGGATAAGATTGCATTTTTTACCATATTCTCTATCCTTGGTTATCAGAAAGTGCAAAACGTAAATCATTAGCAATGTCAAGTTTGTCCAAATACTTTGTTTTAATTGCAACAAGTGCTGAAAACGCTTTCTCTCACAAATTGCTTAATACTACATAGCCAATAACACACTGAGTATTAACGTGTGAAATAGACGCCGTCCTGAAGCATGCAAATAAACCCATATTTAATATAATCATTGTTGCACTTGCGTGTTTTTGTTGTGCTCATCTTGACCGATATTTTATGCCACAAATCACACAATGTAATGAGGCAACTCTGACAAAATTCATATCTTCCAAGCGCACCAAGTCCTTGGGAATGTTCGGGTATACCACCTCTCGATTGGTCCCACGCCCCCCCCCCTTGACGTGTTTCAACACCTCCCTTGGGGAGCACCCCCCCTCCCACTGTGGGAATCAAAGGTTCAGACAAAGAACGGTGATTGATGGCCAAGATTGCGGCATGTCCGGCCTTTAAGAATCAAAGATAGCTCTTTACCGACGTCTACATCTTACTTAAGAGAAGTTTTATATTACTCAGTGGATGAAAGCTGCAGGAGGAGATGATTTCCGAATGTTGTATTATGTTTTTATTTGAAATATGTTTCATGTTATACATTTGCGATGTTAATAAAACGATTCAAATAGGCGTATAATCGAAAATATGAGGGGGTGATAATATTTGCTTAGGACAAATTAATTTCTCAGAAGATACACTTCAGTCAGTTGAATTTAAGAGTATCGTGAATCATTGCTTAAAAATTAAAACTACTTTCTTAATAAATAAACATCATATTCAAATGTGTTTTTCTTTATAATTAAAAAAATCATTATTGCAAAGAATATAAGTGAATTTTTCTATGCTGAAATAATTTTTCAGTTTTAGAGGTAACGAAAACAATATTCAAATGCAATGTTACCGTATCGCAATGTGAGCGATGTATGCAAACAATGTGTGTGAACAAGAATACTTATTGGTATGCTCGCACATTGTTTAATAGCAACTCATAAAAATCAGAATTTGGTAAAATCCGCTAACTTTGGATGCGACTTCGGCTTAAGTGCGTTTTAAAAATATTTGAATATTTTGTTGCCCAACAACCTTCAGTGATGATGACAGTTAAAAGTTGATGTTGATAATCAAAAATGGAGAATATTTCATTGTTAACTTTATCGATGACAAGCAGTGGATGGAGGTAAAAAATGTTATTGAAAGAATTGCTATGTGCAATTTCATCTGATTGTCCAACTGAATTGTTATCCATACCTGTATTACAAGTGCATCATCTCACTCAATTTGCATCATCAACTGGAGTACCATCATCAATTCAACATCAATTCTGGAGCGTCCTCCTGCGTTCCTGTGCGTCAATTCCCAATCTCTCTGGAGCATCGTCATCACTTGTCGAGCGCCGCAGCCCCGCCTCGCATCACTCGTCGAGCGACGGACGGGACTTGGCCTGGCGGCTGCTTTTAAAGTGGCCGAGTCTTTCACCGCTGGCGGCGGCGGCGGCGGGGCGGCGGAGACGAGGCCCGGCCCGGCCCGGCCGCGCGGAGCGCCGTGGCGAAGGCCTGCGCTTCGTCGGAGCTCTTGCCCCGGGTCGCCGCCGCCGCCGCCGCGCTTTCGCCGCCCCCTGCTCTTTGCACCCTCCTCCCTTCGCCCCCACCCCGGGCCCTACCTTCGCCATCACCTCCGCCACCACCTCCGCCACCGCGCCCCCGCCCACGCCCCCGCGACGCTCCGCGCGGCCGACCTTATCGCCGCCTCGGCAGCCACCCCGCCCAGCCTTTATCGCCGTCGTTCATGGCCTCCATTGCCAGCGCCGCGTCTTCAACCTCATCACGGCGCGCGCTCCTTCCCGCTGGCGCCCTCGGTCTCTCTCGCTTGACGTTTTGCTCCGAGATAATACGACGGCATTCTTCCTTTCTCATCCGGGGCGCTAAAAATATTTCCTCGGAGACAAAAATACTTCCCTTTCATAATTACACTATCCTCATTTGATTGTAGCTTATTTCTCTTTCTGTAACTCAGTTTTCAAGTCAAATACTTTTAAAATAGATGAACGAAGCTGGTACAATTTCAGTAATTTTTCGTCACTTTTTTATTGTTTTACCCAAATGAAAGGACGTCAGTGAAATAAGACTTACAGAATTATACTATACATTCTCTACCACTAATCAATTTGCAAAGTTTTAACTTTTACCCACAAAATCGTTAAAATTAAGTTGAAACGATAGCATTTTTATCTTATTTACATTTATTTCTTGTGGGTGTCAGAAAAGCTGTTATATGGAGATTGTTTGAAAAAGGAAGGAACGTTTTGAGGGAGCTCAAAACTACATTCTAAATTTTAGCGAAATACATTCTTTACATTTAAAAATATAACATAATTTTCGCAATATTTAAAAGGCACCGTAATATGAACTCTTAACACTACACGATAAAACGTGAAAAAAGTAATACAAAATAGTTTTTACAATAAAAGTTCTTAAATTGGGTGATGTGCAAAATAGTGTAGCTTCCTATAGTCCAGTCAAATGGTAGAAAATTAGGAAAAGTTTTGATATAGTTTTGAAATTTGGTTCCGTATGTTTTTTGGATTGCTTACCGAAGGTGCAGTGCATCGTCATTCAAAATATTCATTTTCTTTTCCACATTGTTAATTATAAGCTTTTCTTTTCCCAATTAAAATGTAATCGGATTCACAAATCGCCGTATTTATTTGTACATAACATTATTGGATGCCAAGTAAAAAGCTTGATAATATTAAATGCATTTAATTTTATCATCTTGTATTTCATAAAGAACCACTGTTTACGAAAAATAGATTGCTGTTGAGTGATTTTGAAAGAGTCGTCTTGTTTACACATTTTTTGGTTAAAAGTTTTTGTTGGCAAACCTGATATTTGTGTTCAGCGACCCTACAACTATACACAAAACAAATATAAAAACTACACCAAATAGTTTATTTTTCTCTCTCTCTCCTTCATTCCGCACTCTTTCATACCACGCTTCCTCATTTTTGGGCAGACCTGTACCTGATTTAAATTATTACACAACAGACAAATTAGTTTAAATAAAAAAAACATGAACTGATAAGATAATTGATGACTTGAAACTTTGCCGTTTTTGTGTAATTTTACTTTACTGACAAATCTTGTCCCTAAACATAGTAAATTATTTTCCCTACACGGTGTCAGATTCCATGTTTTGTTTGCCCTTGATACCGAAAAATCGATTGATGGCAAAACGTCTGTCTGTTTGTCCACCTGTACGTCTGTCCGTTCTTCTGTCCCTCTGTCCGTCCGTCTGTGGTCAAAGCGAACGCCAAAATCGTTCCAACAATTTTCTCCAAAATTGATATTTCTCGATCGATTTAAATGAACTCGAGGTCCGGTGAGATGAAACGGATATTTTTTTTGGAGTACTTTACTGAAACCTCAACATTTTCAAAATTTTCTCAATAGCTCCAATTTTTTTATTTAACTTTGTCGGATAGCGTAAAGGACACTTCAGAGAATGATGCAGGTCTCATTTTCATTCAAATTCCTGATTTTTCAAAAATTGCAAAACTTCAAAAATTTCTTTCGGAGTCTTCCTGCAACTAGAATAATGAAATTCGATTTTTTCCTCAATGAAATCTGTTCTTTAATGACAGCTCTTAAAATAATATTACGTACTATTTTTCAAAAATATGAGTAGTTTCCGTGTAATTTTGCGTGAAAAATAGACAATTTTATGATTGTTTAAACAATGTATTTCTCAAACAGCAACGATTTTTGGAAACAAATACGTTTTTCTGCATAATTTCTGCTTGAAATTAATGCAATTTATATAAAAACACATTCTTTAATTTTTTCAGGGATAAAACAAGAGAAGCTTCAAGGATAGAGGAAGTCTCATTTCTAAAAATGGCTAATTTATAATTAATGCGAGAAAGTATGTACAGTTGTAGCACTTCTAGTGTTATTATATCATTGTGTTAGCTACATCGGCAATTAAATTTGAAATAATCTGGGTGTTTCAATCTTTCTAAACGTTTCCTCGCTTTGTTTAAAATGATTGGAGTGCCCCAAATGACAAAAGTTATTGAGTATAACAAATATCAGTTGACTGGACAATGAGCAAGCCATACCACCACCATGCGCCATTGTGTTTTACGCGCTTTCTTTCAGAGTTCTTAACTTTTATTTTGTAAAATGAAGTTAATTAAAAAATAATAAGAAATAAAGAAATAATGAAAATAAATATCAAAACAGTGTATTTACAACTGGTCCGAGGGCATAAATATAGATAGATAGATATTTGATAGAAATCATGTATGTCTCCATATTTATTTGACTAACCGTTCTTTTATATTAACATGAGCGATCAACCTACCCAATTCTAACGTGTGTCCTCTCGTGACCTTCTGGCACTCGCGACTCCTATCCGGCATCGTGGTTCATCATGCGTCATTTCACCGTCGTTATCTTGCCAACCAAAGCGACATTTTCATTAGTCATCAGCACATTTTTCCCTTCGGCCTTCGTCTCCGAAGACACGTCCAGTAGAGAAATTTTGGTCCACGATGCACATCTGCCAGTCGCAATTTGGCCTGCCTCCAAACATATTAGTTCTTTAATAAACGAAATGTTTTCTTTTTTCCGTAACACAAAAACAGAAAAACAAATTGATAGATGTTGACCATGAAACTTAATGCGAATAGGAAAGATAAATTTATCAATAAAACTATAAACACAGATATTTCTGTCACACTTTTACCTCTCTCTTGATGTGTTGCCAAAATAAACACATAGTTAAATAGATTTTTGTCAGGCAATAATGAGACGTACGTAGTCATAGGTCGGTTTTGTTGACCGCAATTGTCAGGGTGAGAACTCTGGAAAAGAATTTTCTTGTGTCTGTTTTTTTAGCAAGGAAGAAAATAATTGGAATTTTTTGCCATTGAGAAATTCCAGAAAATTAACAAAATGATTTATTTGCCGACAAAAACATAAAAACCTAAATATGACATTTGAGGACGAGAAAGCAACACTAAAGTAAGTTATTACGTTAATAAATGTTTATAGTCGTGCAAATTTTAGAAATTTCAATTCAAATTCCCGAATTCTACTTACCATAACAGAGAAACACTTATAGAGTGTGACTATAATTTCGTCTAATTAATTTGGTCTTAATAATATACTGATGATGTATTATTGGCTGATAATGTCAAGGACTTGAATCAGGGGATGGGGAGATTATAATTTTTTTAGAGAATAAAGAACTTGAATTAAATACAGTCAAGGCCGAAGTGATGGAGTTTAAAAAGGAAGGAAAGTGAAGGAAGGGTAAATGTGAGGAAATTATATGAAAAGGAAATACTTTAGGAATGGTGAACGATTATAAGTACTTAGGGCTTTGGCTTAACAAGGGAGGGGGCTATGAAAAACACATAGAAGAAATAGGTAAGAAGGGGATGTTGGCTATGAAACAGAAGCTGCAGGGATTTTTGGGAAAAGGGTACGAGGATATATGATAGTATTGTTGGTTCTAATTTGAAATGACGGAAGGGGGTAGAAATTTGGGGGTGGAAGGAAAGGAGAAAACTAGAAGCAGTACATGAAATATTGTAAAAATTGATCCTAGGAAACGATTATTGCACACCTGATTACATGGTAAGATGGGAGACAAAGAGGTAAAAGATGATAATAGAGATGGACAAAATGACATGTAAGTTTGAGGAAAGGATTAGGAAAGGGAGGGTTAATGAGTTATTAAAGCAAGTCTGTTGTGAAATAAGTAAAACATAGAAAAAGGAAAAATCCGATTGGGAAAGGGAAAGTTTTCGGAATAATAAAGGCTATTCGTTGGAGGAGGTGTCAAAGTTAAGAGGAGAAGGGACAGACTTAAGTAAAAGAATGATCCAAAGAGATAAAGATGTTATTGCTGGAAGATTACGAAAAAATAAGGAATTGAAATTCTAATAAATGGTTTAAAATTATTCAGATGGATGATATTCTCAGCTATTTAGAAGGTAAATGTAAGGAAAGTGACAGACGTAGGATAGCAAGATATATGTTAGGTAATGAGATGACACTGAGTAAATATGGGCTTAATAGTGAGGGGAAAATGTAGGATCTGTGAGATGGAAGAGGAAGATTGGGAACATGTTTAGAGAGATATCTTGTTTTTGAGGAAGGGAGAATGTGGGCAAGGTGGAATATTCAGGATAAAGTGAGGTGGTTTTTAGAGGACAAAGGTAAAAGGATCAGTGTGTCTGATAAACACAGGAAAGGGCTTAGTGTGTAGCGTATTTTTACATTCTTAGTAAGTATTGTGTATATTATGTATATGATCTTGATAGATCATATGGATATGATCTCTTATGGATATGATGTTAGGTCAAGCTAAACTCATGGTTTAGGTCAACCTTCAGGTTGACCTAAACTCGTGAACAACAAGATCATATTACCACGGGTCAAGAATCATTGAACATTATTATGTATATGTATATTGTTATTCAATTGTTGTATTTACAAAATTGTAAGAAATGAATTCCTTTAATCAGTGCGACTATTTTATTACTGTGCCGCGATCGTGCAAAATTCTGCCCGGCCGACAGGCCCTCACTGGCAGGGAACGCTGAAATCCCCTGCACACGCTGCGGGCGCGAGGTTTCCAAGGCCTCGCCCTGGACAGATGCTTTTCGCAGAGTTCAGCGCACCGTTCCCCGGCGAATGACGGCCCCTCGGGCGAGCAGAACTTTCCACTATCGGGACACACTGATAAATACAGACCGGAAAAATATGTAGTATAAAACGTCCAAATATGTACATAAATGTGTAATGAAAATAGTAAGAATATGTAATCAATATGTAAAATCGGATATAATATGTAATATTAAAATACACTAATAATAAAATAAATTTACTTAATACGAAATTAGATTTATGAAAACTGCTCACTCCACATCATACAACTTTCTCGTCGGTAGAAAAAGCTTCATCTATGGTAATCCAGGACCGTAATTTAGCAGCCGGACTAATCGCAATAGAAGCTATCGCACAAACTGGCAAGATCTACGACCAGCAAACATACCTGTAGCATCTTCATCGGTGTGTTACACGTCAGTGATCGCAAATTTTTCTCCGAAATTAAGGTTACAGATCACAAACCGCGGTGTCAATGATGATTTGGACACCCAGTTTTCCCGAATAATGTAGGGAAAATGCTGATATTTTAACCCTCGAGCGGGCGCGCTGTTGCACGGAGTGCAACACGCATACATTTTTGCTTCTCATTAATATTAACGGAAAATTTCGTTGCTGAGGACGGAAAGTATTCCAACAGCAGAGTATTAGTCATCGAACTGTGTTGGTAATATGTCTGTCAACCGAACGATAGCAGTTTCCTGGCGCCTTTTGTCGCAGCCTACGCTTTCCGTTGCACTCCGTGCCACGCGCGCCCGGTCCAGTGAGTCAACGCGATACTGAAACCCCTCGCATGGCACGTCTTCCTGCTATCAGACGTTTCTCGCAACAGATCGTATTGCGTCCATTCAAGCGATATTGCAATGAGTGGCATCGTTGTCAGTTCCCAAAAAGACGCTGACATAGTAAGTTCTTCGCCTATTCAAGTGAGAAAAGCGTTTAGATCTCTTTGTGAATGATGTAAGTACACTTGCCAAATTCTTTACTCGTGTCTGATAGATAAAGACCTACAGCACGCACTAACTCCAATAACACGAAACCATAATATTATGAGATTTGCATTTTTTTTTTAATTTCAAATATTCCTCGTTTATATAGGTCTCGCAATGTGAAGGATGAAGATATTCAACGAATTCTCGAAGAGCTCTCGGATGATGAAGTTGAAATATGTTTTGATGAGAGTTCTGGCAGCGGTGATGAAGAAGTAATTGAAGAAGATGATCATTTGAGTAATTCGGAATTATCTGACGACAGTGAAAGTGAAATTATTAACTACCATATCGGAAATGACTTCTTCACCGGCAAGGATAAAAGTTACGTGTGGAATAAGAGTCCTCTGACCAAAACTTCAAAAGTTAGATCTAAAAATATAGTGAAAGTGTTACCAGGGCCAAAATTGTGCGCAAAGGATGCTCTAAATGAAATATCGGCATTTCACAAGTTCATAGACCTTGGAATAATAGACAAGATTGTATTGTATACAAACATGTACATTGCAAACAAGAAACTTGAAGTCCAGTATTCTCGTGAAAGAGATTCTCAAGAAACAGACAGAACGGAAATATTAGCGGTGATTGGCATGCTTTACTTGATTGGGACGAAGAAAGGGCAGCATGCTAATGTCCAGGAGCTGTGGCAAACAGATGGAAGCGGAATGCAAATTGTGAGGGCTGCTTTTAGTTACAAAAGATTTTTGTTTCTTTTACGGTCTATCAGATTTGATGACAAGGAAACGCGGCATGCTCGGCAAGAAAATGATAAGCTTTCTGCTATTCGAGAAATATTGGAGGAGTTCACAGAAAACTGTAAAAAAAATTACAGCTTAAGTGAATTTGTTACAGTGGATGAAATGCTTCACCCATTCAGAGGAAGGTGTGGTTTTGTTCAGTACATTCCAAACAAACCTGCACGCTACGGTCTAAAGATTTATGCCTTATGTTGTGCCAAAACGTTTTATACTGGGAACCTAGAAGTGTACTGCGGAAAGCAGAAGGAAGGGAGCCCTTACCAAATGTCAAATTCTCCGGATGATATTGTTGTGAGACTAGTTTCACATTTACATAAGACCAACAGAAACGTGACAACAGACAATTACTACACAAGCTATTGTTTGTCAAAACGGCTGTTAGATATTGGTTTGACAACATTAGGGACTTTGAAAAAAAACAAAAAAGAAATACCTCCAGAATTTCTACCAAACAAAACACGTGAAGTAGAATCCTCTACTTTTGGATTCCAGAAAGATTTTACTCTAGTTTCTTATGTGCCCAAGAAAAGTAGAGCGGTCGTGCTTCTTTCAACAATGCATGACAAACCTGACATTGACTGTGATACGAGAAAGCCATGCATCATCATGGATTATAATGCTACAAAAGGAGGAGTGGATACTGTGGATCAGATGTGCAGTTGGTATTCCGTGTCAAGAATTACTAGACGGTGGCCAATGTCTCTTTTCTTCAGAGTTTTGGATATTGCAGGTGTGAATGCACACGTTCTTTTGAAAAGCAACATGCAAGACTGCGTAAGAAGCCGCAGAAAAATTTTTACACAATTTGGCATTTTCGCTGTTTCAAGACCATATGGTTAGAAGAGCAAAAATTTCTTCACTTCCTTTGGACATCCGTGCATTTCTGAGCCGGTATAGCAAGGAAGAGTCCACAGAAGAGCAAGAACCAAACAGAAAACGCGGCAAATGCGTGAAGTGCGGCCGGGTGAAGAATACGACAACAACACTCAGATGTCAAATGTGTGGACAATTCACTTGCAAACAGCATGCAAAGTGTATTTATCACTGCATCACATGTTCTAATACTGAATAAATCATATTTTGAAGTTATGTAAGTTTACCATTTGTAATTACGCAAAGGATTTTTTAAAAATTGTATTACTCGTAGAAATAAAAAAAAAATTATTAATGTTACAACACACACTCATTCTAAATGTGTTAAATATTACACTATAGTTATATAATCAGATATTTACTCGCCATGCATGTAAAATAGAAAAATCATGGTGTTGCACGCAGTGCAACGCGCGCCCGCTGGTGTGACTAAATTAGGCGCGCCCGCTCGAGGGTTAAAAAAATACATATTTTCCTCAAAAATATGGAACTAAATAGAAGAAAATTAATAAAATAAGAAAATACATTGTGAAAAGAGCAAATATGTAAAATATGTAATATAGTACTAAATATGTAAAAATATGTAACAAAAAAATTCGATATTGTGTTAGGAGGGCTATGATTCGCCAAGATTACAATTTTGAGAGCGGTAACTAGAAAGACAAAAAATATGTAATTACACAAAAATCCTGTCTCTACTGATAAAATAGTCGCACTGTACATTTCTGTCATATTTTTCTTAGCGAGCTTTGATAGAGACGTTCTCGCTCCATTTTTGTCATATCACTCTGCAAGAAACTCCCTCTTCCCCTCAAATGCCCCTACGTTTTCTTCTTTTTCGCCAGTAAATGTCTGAAAATCTCTTCTTTACCTATTGTTGCCTTTCATTCATCCAGTTGCTACGAAGTGTTTATATGCGTTTATTGTTCTTTCTGAGAAAAAAAATAAACAAAATATTTAGAACATTTTTGAAACAAAATAGAAAATGTTGAGGAATCATATCAAGAACCTTCAAAAATCAAAGTATCCGTTTCAAATTCAATGGACCGCGACAACCGAATCGTTTGGCGAATATCAATTTTGAGTAAAATTCTGTATACGGTTTAGCCGCTAGGACTGTTCATAGACCGACGGACGGATATGTGGACGGAGGGATAGACGGGCAGATGAATTGTCGTACACCAAATTTTTGGTGTCATGGACACACAAAATATTGTTTCTGATTACAAAACATGTTAAAAGTAGTAATTTTTTGTACATCCACTTTTACAGTATCGGGGACCTACAGTACAAATGTTTCTGCCAAAGAAATCGCCGTTTTTTTCCTGCAGCATTACATGACTGTCTCTAAACTACGTATGTAGTATACGAGGAAGTAAAAACTCAATAACTGGAAATCTCAATCCCAAGAAGTGTGCTTCTCTTTTCAATTCCGAATAAACAAGTTCCAACCGTGAATATTATCCATAACTTCCCAGTCTTCATCGTTCTCCCCCACCCGCACCCATCAGGGCTGCGTCCACTTCCGGTCGGGCCGCTTCCGGCGGGGCCCGCGCGGGGCTGCCGTGCGAATTTCGCGAGCGCGGCGTCGCGTGACGCACTCTGCTCCCCGAGGTTAAGCGTTGGCAGCCGCCCGTGCCCTACTTCCCGGCGGCGGAGGCGGTGGCAGTGGCAGCGGCGGAGGTGGTGGCGGAGGCAGAGGTGGAGTCGGCGGCGGCGGCGACAGCGGTGAAGGCGGCGAAGGCGGCGGTGGTGGCAGCGGAGGAGGTGGCGGCGGAGGCAGAGGTGGAGGCGGCGGGGGCCAAGGAGGCAGAGACGGAGGTAGCGGCGGGGGCGACGGAGGTGGCGGAGGCAGTGGTGGCAGCGGAGGCGGTGGGGGCGGCGGAGGCAGAGGTGGAGGCGGGGCGCAGGCGGAGGCAGAGGCAGAGGTGGAGGCGGCAGGGGCGACGGAGGTGGCGGAGGCGGTGGTGGCAGCGGAGGCGGAGGCGGCGGCGGAGGCAGAGGTGGAGGCAGCGGGGGTGGTGGCGGAGGCGGGGCGCAGGCGGAGGCGCAGGCGGAGGCGCAGGCGGAGGCGCAGGCGGAGGCGCAGGCGGAGGCGCAGGCGGAGGCGCAGGCGGAGGCGGAGACGGCACGGGCAAGCTGTGCAGGTGCGCCTCCGCCTCCAGTGCTGTTTGCGGCCCTTTCGTTAAAGGCCTCGCGCGCCTCTGCCCCATTGAAGACGCGGCGTGCATCAAGGGGAGGGGCAGGCGTTGGGCGCTCTGGAAGCCCAGACCAAACAGGTCAACAGGCTGAGATGGCTCAGTATCCAGAACCGTCGCCGCTGCAACGTCTCTGATCGGGAGCTCCTCCTAAGGTTCGAGCTCAGAAGGGGCGGACTTTTCTCACTTGAAGAATAGGTAGAACGCATTCCGCAGTCGCCTGGATGACAAAACTGTGGTCGGCTGCTCAGATCGGTAGTTTCCTTGTTTCTATAATCGATTCCACGTTAATTCCGAATCACTTCCTCTCCCCTACATCCACCTACATACACTTGCATCCACCCACTTGCATGCAATTCACTCACACTTGCGCGTAAACAGCGTGTGCAGAGAAAGTACGTGCTGTTTTAGCACCACTAGTTCTAATGTTCTTCAAGACTTTCCTTGTATAAACGTCCCTTTGGACAGACGGAACTGTTGACTTTGTCAACAAAAGACCCCGGGTTTACGCGCTGTTTTAAGAGGAAGAGAGAATCGCAAACAGATCGTTCCTGTGTTCTTGGAAGGATCAAGTAAGGTTTCCGAGTTCGAACCAACACTGACCGCTCGGCCAGAATAGACAGTGAGTCAGTTGTAGTTTCTTGCACCGCACGAGTTCTTGGATGTCTTGTCTTGGACTCGTCACAACGTTTTTTTTAAAGAAAATTGTTCTTACGTGGAATACGAAATCCTTGATTAAGAAGTCTTCAGAGTCACGTCCAAACTGCGTAATCAATAAGCTTCTTATTTAATTGCTTTTTTTAGCTTTAATTGTAATTTGACATTATAAACGTATCCTACGCATCGTATAAGAATGCTCTTAATATTACACTTATTTAAACATATAATACTTGGCAAATAGTAGTCATGTAGACTCACTAATTGTATAATAATCTCCATGACGTTCAATTTCCGAAATGATTGAACTGGACTAGCAAACTTTATTGAAATGGAAATGGTGTTTTGTAAAACCGGAATAATAAAGAATTATTTCAAAATTACTTACGTGAATTTCATTACCTATTCCACAAAATGCGTCTGGAGCGTGATTAATATTGGCCGCCAGTGCAACCAAGCAAAGAATTTATAATATACTTTTTACGTTGACGTTGAAATTATGAGAATATATACCAACTTTGAACTTCAACTTGAAAGACCGCAGTCTCGAAACTCGCGTTTTAGCATGGACGATTCTCTCTGGTCGTTTATGTGTGTTGTGTCGTCGCATTCTCTTTTGTGTATACTTCACAACCCAAGTGGTCACATTTGTACCAAAATATATTACGATCCATCAAACACCTTAATATGTGTTAATGTTAACCAAATGCCGCAGAAGAGTATAACAGTAAGAAACGTTAAATCGAGTTTACGTGTATTTCTTCACTATTTTCAAAAAGTGATAGAAACACACGAAGTCGGTCACATTTCAGTCGATCACATTTCATTATTCAGGTTATTATTATGTTTATTCATTCGGTAATTTTTGTCGTATTTGTATTCCCTGTCTGTTCCGTTCTTATCTAAATATTAGCTTCAGTATTATTCATGATTATGATTTCTTGATCGGAAATACACTTATTTTTCTGAAACCGGCTGCAATGCGTAATTTAATTGTTTCTGATAGAATCCTCACGGTTTTTACAAGAATATATTACTCTCGCATTTTCTTTATTTTTACTTAATCGATTTTGTTCCGTGTTATGTTTCACCAAAGAATTGAAATTTCTGTTGATTTCAACAGATCTTCTAAAGATCTGTTGTAAATATCGTAGCAAAGAATTACTCTATGTAATGTGAAAGACTCCGGCAGTAGTGAGTTCGCGGGTGTTATGCCAACGATCAAACTGGGTTGTAGCATCAAGGGAAAGAAGCAAAAAGAATATTATTTAAATATTATTTTTAAAGGGTGGGATAATAGATGAGCAGCATTTTCGGCTGCCAGCCACTACTACGATAATGGAAGGACAACATAGACAGTATATAAAATAAATTATACTTATTTTTTTAAACGTTCATTATGATAGCTACAATATTAAAACGAGGGATATGGTATTTGTTTTTCGTTGTCTTCAAACATTGATTTCACATTCGTAACTGGAACTCGCAGAATCGCTGACCCGTATCACCAGCCAACCACGGGTAGTCATCGTCACCTACAAAACATTACCCTAACCTAACGACCCCAGTTTGTAACCATTCACCTCCCTTGATGCCACCAAAACAAACCTAATCCTACAACTGTTCCATAATTGGTCTAAAAACAGGCACATTTTTATCACGACACGATGTGTTAAAAATGTGTCTAGTATTTCAACTATTGAATTAATATTTTAACTGCGTTCGATTAAATAAACTTTGTATTTTTTCTTTAATAAAAGCAATCCTACAATACGTACTCATGATTCTTCGGATGAGAAATTTGCAGCAGGTGACAACTCTACTACGAAACCTTCAAAGAGAAAAAAATCGGGCCACAATTAGAAATCATGCCCGCTACCGGAACCAGAAGGACTTAAAAAATACTGCGGCTTTCAAGAAAGCTTTACAACACCGCGCGCCACATTGGGAAAACAGATGAAATGCCTCCCCCCCCTCCCGGTGAAAAAAGTTCGATCTACTGTGGCTCCCTGAAGATACAGCGGAAAAAATCAAGTCAGAATCGCCAACACAGCAGCAGACCGGAGCACAGCAGCCAAGCGGCAATCGACCCTGATAAACGCTTTTTAATGTATTTCATGAATGCTTGCCTAAATAAATAAAATTAAAATGTCTGTATATGATTTCAAAATATCTGCCATTTTTGTAAACCTCTAGCTGGTACTCGGCGCGTTGCTGCCGCAGAAGAAATAATTGTGGAAATATTCCTCTCTCCTTCTCTCTTTCCCCTTTTTCCACCCTCTCTTTCATTCCCCACTCTTTTCCCCCTCTCTTTCCTCCTTTCTTTCTCCTCCTCTCTCTTTTTCCTCTTCTTTTTTACTCCTCTCTTTCTCTTCTTTCACCTCTCTCTTTCCCCCTCTTTTCCCTGTCTCTTTTCCCCCTCTGTCTCTTTTCCCTTTGTCTTTCTTCCCTCTCTCTCTCTCTCTTTCCCCCGTCTCTCTTTTTCCCTCTCCTCTCATCAACCTGCGCCGGCCGCTCCTCGTGTCTTCCTCGACCTCGCCCCATGTCATGTCCAGCAACAATGAAGCTCAGGTGGATTTAAAAAAAAAATTGAATAATTACATGCTTTTGGCCACTTAGGCTCTTGGCAGCAGATGATGAACAAATTGAATCATAAACACAAAAAATGAGTAGCTACAAACATGTAGCTCACGCATCAAGAAAAAACTATGTCATGTGATTAAATAAGACTTGTAGGAGGTTAAGGAGGATACAAAAATTGCTTTGGTAATTTTCGTTTAAGTCGTTTACGGTGGGGATTATGTTTACCAAGTTGAAAATGAAGTGCATATGAAATGTTATTAATTTTGCGGTAGAATTTTGCTGAAATTAGTAGACAAAATGTTGACTTGGAAGTATACCTAATTCCGAATGTATATGTGTGTTTGAAACAAACCAAGAGGCTTTAATGATAGTTCTTAGACAGGTATTCTGAAAAATTTGTATTTTATTAATATTTGTTGACATGATAAGGAAATGTTGTTTGAATGTGTCAAGTTTCTGCAATTCTCTAGAATGGGCCGCAATCGCCACAAATCCAATAAAAAATAATAATTTTGAATGGTGAATTTTTGGATGGCTTTTAGTTTAATTTTATCTCTTGTGAAATTATATCAAAAATAATTACTAAAATATCAACTTTTACATTGCGAACTTCTGTGTTTCTGCTTTTATTATATTTTTCTTCATTGTACATTCAAGAATAAAGGAGAGAATACAATAAGGAAGGGTACATGCGCAGGCGCAATAGTTTGAGAGAAAATGGAAAATTGGGAGAACAGAAAAGAAGTGAAAATCCACGGGGAGAGAATGGGGAAAGGGAAGGAGAGAAGAGAAAGGGTGAAAAGTGAGAATTAGTAGAGAGATCAAAGCGATACAGGAGAAACAAACAAAAAAGAAAGAAGTTACAGCTAACAGGAAAGAGAGAGGGCAATATTTAAATAAAGACAGTGAACGTGTGTGTGTTTTGTTTGCGAGTATGTGCGCGCGCGGACGCGTTCGTCCATGTGCGCTCGGAATGCATTGTTGTCTTTGCCGACAACCCTCTCCCAAACGACAACGCGAGCCTGCGCAGCATTCGGGCGCGACGGTCGTTCGCCTCCATTTCCTGCCGCGGAAGGGCGCGCGTTCCTGTCTCTCCCGCGGCACAAACCCGCCGCTCACCCGGTCCGGTGGGCACACCTGCAACTGCACGGACGGTCGCTTTTCAATGGCGGTTGTTTTTCTCCCTCCGACTCGCGCGTGACGCCGTGACGTACCGAACATTCAATATTTTTAAACCGGGGCTCGCGCGGCGGCGGCGGCAGCGGCGGTGGCGTCCCACAGGGGTCACGTTTGTGGACCGCCTCTTGGCAGGGAGTGGCCTGGCCTGGCCGAGGGCGCGGGGCCCTCTGTTTTAGCCGCCCTTTGCTCCGCAAACCGCGAAAGCGTCCCTCTTTCCCTCCCCCCGCTCGTCGGGCTGCCCCCGCGATCCGGGAAACTCTAACGAGCGACGGCGAGCAGGGGGCATCTGCTGTTCGTTCTCCGGGGCTATTTTTGAAGCTCCTCCCATTGAGCCGTCAGCTTCCGTTACTATTACGCGGCTATTTTGGATATACTATGGTCGCACAAGCGGTGGAAATAGTCGCGGGGTAGCTCGGTAAATATATTTTCGGTGTTCGTACGGATGAAAGGAGAGAAAAGGGTGACAAGAAAGTGGTTCTGAGTTAATTGCAAGTACGTGGCGAGTTCGAACAAATGAATCCTGTGTAAATGAGTTATCATTATGTTGGTTTCGCTTTAGTAGTAAGTTCTTCGTACTTTCCGAAAGAAAAATCAGCAATAGTAGTAATTTCGTCGCAGAGATGTTTTAAGGCCAGTTCGAATTTATAACTGGTAATGATATTTCTGTTGAATTATTATTATTGGCCCTTATCACGACTGTAGATGTTATGAGTCGGCTGAGTATAAAATCTACTCCAGGTTGCAACCAGCTACCTAAGGAGCAGATCTAGCGACTGTCGGTGCCTCTACAATACTTTGCGCAAAATGTGAGCTGTGCCAAATTAAGCAATTTCTTGCACTTCCCAGTCCTTTGAATGACCTGGAAGTTTAGCCAAGTTCTTACACAAATTTTGCGGAACAAATCCCAGAGCTCCGATAACTATCGGTACGACCTGTGCTTTTACGCCCCACATTCGGCTGATCTCAATATCCAAACTCTTGTATTTAAGACGTTTCTCTGCCTCCTTGGTACGACATTTTGATCGCAAGGCACAGCAACATCCACAAGTAGACACGATTTTTTCTCTAAATCCCGGATAACAATATCCAGTTTGTTTGCTGCTATCGTGCGAATTATTATTATTATTATTATTATTATTATTATTATTATTATTATTATTATTACACAATTATTGTAATAGAATTCCCTGAATGCAATATCTATGTTCTGGTGCATTTCTGACAATAACAGAGCGTGGTTTCGTTTTGATGATAAATGATTTTACGGACGTTAGATTTTGTGGGTGATGTAAATGCGTTTTGGTATTGTTTGAATTGGTTATATCATATTGCAATACTAGTCTAGCGTGGTACTAGTGGCGGCAATTTTCATATTAAAAATGTCTCTTTGTCCCATGCAAGTTCAAACAAAAATACATTTTAAACATTATACGTTGCTTGGCTCATTCATCCTCAGATACAAAAAGTTACCTGAAAAAGGATGGACAGAAATTCTTAATATATTATGTTTATTGCAAAAATAAATGTGTGGCCAATTTGATTAATCATGCCGCAACGACTCATGTTAAGCGGAAAAAAAGTCTATGGTCCGATTAACAGAAGTTGGTGATTGGCAGTTGCGAATGGAAAGGAGCAATGTTGGCACGTTGCGTACCACAAAGCACGTGCTCATGGGACACGAAAATTAACACTTGAAATAAATACTTATAACAGTAACCAAATCATATACTCATTTGTATGAAGCAATACCTTCAGAAGCACAACTGTCAATTACCAACTTATTTTCATTGAACATAGTATATACATAACTAGGTGCCGTATCCCCTTCAAAACCAAGTTTTCCTAGAATTCTACAATATTTCAGAAAGATCTGGCGAAAATAGTTTCAATTGATGTGTGTTATCTAGAGAAATAGAATGAGTTTTCTATATGCCTCCTATGCTACATACATCATACCTCTAAATGTGCTTTCCGAAAAACTTCGAAAAAATAAAAATCAGAATTCATTCCATTTCTCCGTAAGACGTAGACTGATTGCCACTAAATATGTTGTGATATTTAACACAATAGACTATAAATTAGCATGACATTTTCATTTTGTATCACTTGAATGACTCTTAACATTATGTAAGCATGAAAAGAGATGTTTAATCAAATAATTTGCATTTTGATAATGCAAATTTATTCATTTCAATTTTCCTCGTTGACCTCAATAATTTGTGCGTGTATGTGGCTTGCCAGTTAAAGAGAATGTAAATACCTAGTATAGGGAAAGTTATGTAATGCTGCGCGATAAACCGGCGGACTTTCAGCAGAAAAAAAAATCATTGCCGGGCCCTGATATCGAAAAAGTACATAAACCTAACAGCTAAATTTAAAAAAATCCCCTGACACGAGGTGTAGCCAGAATCCCTATTTTGTGGGTCCTTGATACCCAAACACCAAATGAAAGCAAAACGTCCGTCCATCTGTCCGTCTGACCGTCCGTCTATGAACATCACTAGCGCCTAAACTATGCATAGGATTTTTTTTCAAATTGAAGAAATCCATGTCGATCTGGCTCGAGTCAAACCTTTGAGATTTTGAAAAAAGATTCTATAAAACTTGGAGGTACTTTATATGAACCCCCCGGACATTTTTAAAATTTCCTCAAAAGCAGCTCCACATTTTTCTTTAAATTCTTGTAAGTATAGAGTCAAATACACTTATGAAGGTGGCATACGTCCCATATTCAAGATTAACTCTAATTTTCGAAAATTTCAAAAGTTTGAATTTTCGTCGGCGTCTTCCTACAACTACAAAATTAAAGATAGAAATTTTTCCTTCAAATGAAATTGGTTCTCCATAGTGAGTTCTTTCATTAAGGTCATGCACATATTTTTGAATAGTAGTTATCGCGCAATATTTCTCGCAATACGTACATTAAAAAAATAGTTTCACTTTTTCGGTTTCTTAATGATAGGCCTCAAATATTACTTTAAAAATATTGTAGGACAGTAAAACATCATTCTATAACAATATTTCTGTTGAAAACTTTGGAATCGTTTTTAAGAAAATAGCGTTTAAGAATTACTGTAAATGCGAACTTTGAATCTCAGTTTCACAGAAATCTTTGAAATTTTTGAAAAATTTCATTTGAAGTCATTCAAAGCACGTCAACTTACAAATGCAATAATATGTAGAGTTTTCTAGAAATGTAAAGTGTAAAAGATAAAGGCATAAAAGATTTTTTAAACAAAAGAAACAAACATTTGTCTATTTTTTTAAACAAAAAAATCAGCAAAATTAATTCAATGTCATTATAAACGGGAAAAAGAACTATCCGTACGAAAAGTTTGAAGAAAAAAATTTGGAACCGTTTTTGACAAAATGGCTTTTGAGCGTTTCTGAAAATGCCGAAGTTTGAGCTCATTTTCACAGAAAACTTTAGAATATTCCATAAACTTTTTCAGACATCATTTAAAGCACATGTACTCAGAAATGCAATTATGTGAACAAATGCCGCTAATGTAAATACTAACGATATGAGATGCTATTAAAAAAGTACATTTTTCTAATTTTTGAAAAACCAAAGAAAAGAGCAAAATAGCGTTCATGTCATGTTATTGTATTTATTTTATTTTATCATTTTATATTACAGCATTTTTTGAGAAAATCTTGTTTTTGCTAGCTTTTAAAATTGCAAATATTGCACACAATATTGAAAACTACTAAAAGATTCAAAATATTTACAAGACTTTAATGAAACAATTATTTAAGGATAACAAATTTCATTTGAAACAAAAATCTGAATCGTCAATTTTGCAATTTTAGGAAGATGCCGAAAAATTCAAACTTTTAGAATTGTCGAAAATCCAGAGTTGACAATGAGAATCGGACCTAGGCCACCTCTATAAGTGTATTTTACTTTATTCTTTCAAAAAAATTAAAGAAAACATTTGAGCCGTTTTTGTTATTTTATAAAATTGCACATGTTGCACGCAATATTCCGCTAAAAGTCCGAAAAGTTTTAAAAAATGTACATGACTTTAATGAAAGAATATAATAAGAAGGAATATAGAGAACGAATTTGATTTGAAGGGAAAAATCTCTATCATCAAGTTTGTAATTAGAGCTCTTTTTCACAGAGAATGTTTGAGTTTAAAAAAACTTTCTTGGAAGTCCTTTCATACACTTCCTCTCACAAATGCATTAATATATACAAATCACTGGAAATGTGCATATTAACGGCGTGAGAGATATTTAAAAAAAATTACATTTGAAAAAACAGAAGAACTTAATATCATCCAAAATAAACTTAATGGTGTCTTAAACAGTGCAATTAGCACTATTCGTACGAAAAGTTTGAAGAAAAAATATAGAAGCATATTTGATAAAATGGCATTTGAGCTTTTCTAAAAATGCGGAATTTTGAGCTAATTTTCACAGAAAACTGGTGAGTTTTCGAGAAACTTTTTTGTATGTTTTTATTTAAAGCACATTGATTCATCAATACAATAATGTAAACAAATCGCCGCTAATGTAAATTTTAACGACTTGAGAGATAAGTCAAAAAGATTACATTTTTGTAATTTTCGAAAAAACAAAGGAATAGAGCAGATAGACGTTTATTGATCCTCATAGAGTACATTTAGCACTATCCCTAACAAGTGTTTCAAGAAAATTTTGGAGCCATTTTCGCGAAAATCTGTCTTTGGTACTTTTTAATATTGCACAGATTGCACGCAGTATTAGGCGAAACCCACAAAAAACATGTACATGACCTTAATGAAAGAACTAAATACAGAGAAAAACATTATTTGAAGAGAGAATTTCTATCTTCAATTTCGTAGTTTTAGGAAGACACGGGAATAAATTAAACTTTTGAAATTTTCAAAAATTCAGAGTTAAATCGTGAAAAACAGCCCGTGACTTCTTTATAAGTGTAATTTACTCAATTGTTTAAAAAATTGGAGCTATTTTTGAGAAAATTTTGAAAATGTCCCAGGGGCTTCATGTAAATTACCCCCAAATTTTAAAGAATGTTTTTCAAAATCGCAACGCTTCGAGTCGACCCAGATCGACTGGGGAATATTCATTTTGGAAAAAATCCTACACATGCTTTAGACGCTTGTGCTCACAAACGGACGGACGCTTTGAAAAAAACAACACTTATTCGTATTGATTTTTCGCAACTTTACATTACTTTCTCTTTCTCTGTATATACACACGTATACGAGAAACGAAAAATGTGTTCCTATCCAGCATTCTACAAAAATCTTAGGAGGCAGAAAAATACAAAGAAACTCTTTGGAAATTGGGCGCATCTTCTTTTGATTATTTCTTCTCGTTGCCCCGTGAGGATGATAATTACAGATAATTATATACGTAGCTTTTTTGGAAATGATCATCTATAAGTAGTAATTTTTTACTACAATCTTCGAAGTTCCGACTATGTTACAAAATGAAAAATTCGTAACATAATCGCGTCGTAAATGACTGATGCGAGGTATTTTGAGTAGCAGTCAGTTCCGTGTATTATTACTGTACGTATTTTGCGGTAATTGCACGCAAGACGTATCTAAACAGCGCTCAGTGGTTCTCTCGACAATACTCTGGACACCTTCCAGGGAGAAGTTGGCGAACGGCGCGGTCCGTTGCATGCGTAGGCGCGGCCACGGAACATCGCTACTAATATAACTCACCAGAAAGGTTTTATAGTACTAGAAAGTCGTAAAGTACCTAACCGTGAATCTAAAACAACACAACGCGGTCGACCTCAGAAATGTTTCGATCAAGGACAAAGGATTTGATTTATAACCTTTTCAGCTGCCAACATTTTAGAATCAGATGTAAATGAGGTAATACGACAATACAATAATGTAATGTCTATGTTACTCTTTCTACTTCTTACTAATCCTTCCAAACAATATTAAGTAATATTACTCTTCCTAATCCTTCTAAACAATAATAAGAAACAAATTATTTTAAGTGTGAATATCGATGTAATATTGATGTAGAAATAAATTTCATAAGAAATAAAACCCGTCTTTGAATAAAACATCAATTAAAATAATTACATGCTAGCACATTTTGTTATTGTCATGTCATGAGACTTAATGATCAACTTCCACAGTCGGAAACCGGTAAATATTAACGAAATTGAAGCAATGAAAATTGAAATAGTTGAACACCTACATAGTACATGAGCTGCAGCATTGTTAGCAGTAATTTTAGATAACAATTCAAGACGTAGTATAAAAATGTAGACTACATTCTGATAATATGCATTTTACAATAACATGTGGCTTAGATTACTCGCGGGACAATGGGGAGTAATTCTGACTTTGGACTTTAGCGGATCGAAAACGATGAAGTCTTTTGTGAAATAGATGTATACGAATAAATATACACTATCCACAACCAACCACATTACCTTGTGCGTCTGCTCAGTCCCGTAAAAAAAGAAAACTCTTTTCTCTAGTATTTTCTATTCATCCTCTTCCCAGCAGCTACCAACCGACGGTTAAAAGACAATTTTTCGTATAACTTTCCAATATTTTGGTCTCCTAATAGTAGAATTGAAATTCGACGTTTAAAATACTATCGCAGAGTAAAACATGGTTCTGTATGTAAATTTTCATTGAAAAAATTTGATAAAATATCGTTTCAGCTTTTCTTAAAATGAGCAATTTTTACTCTTTTTCACAGAAAACTTGAATTTTCGAGGCGTTTCATCAGAAATCATTTGAAGCACTTGTACTCACAAATGTAATAATGTTTCAAACTGCACACAATGAAAACATTATGAAGCGAGAGATACCTAAAAACTAGTGGTGCATATTTTCTCGCATTATTTTGAATTTTTTCAATTTTTGAAAGTACAGAAAGTTTAACGCAAGGGAGACCTGCGCATCCCTTCTTCAATTTTTTATCGACCTTTGATACAAACAAGAACAAAATTTAAAGAAAAAAATTTAAACCTTTTTAAGAAAATTATTATTTAAAAATTGTCTATATTTAACGCAAAATTACAAGAAAACGACTCAAATGTACATAACCTCATTTCAAGATCTGCATTTGAAGATTCGATAAAGAAAAAAATCTTTATCTTCAAAATTGGAATAGTAGAAAGGCCCCAAAAAAGTTAACTTTTGAAATTTCGAAAAAACCAGGAATTTCAACGAAAATGAAACTAATATTCTTTCAAGAGTTTTTACACAAGGACAAATTTTAAACAACAAATTTGAAAATATTTTGAGAAATTTTGAAAATGTTGAAATTTCTTGTAAAGTACCCCCAAAAATAAAAATATCCGTTTTTAACTCGCAGAGCCTTCAGTTGTCTTAAATCGATGAAGGAATAACACGTTTGGAGAAAATTGGCTGAACGATTTAGGCGCCAGCGTTGATCAAAGCCAAAGAGACGAACAGAGAGACGTTTTGCCGTCAATCGATTTTTTACATTCTCATATACGTACGTATATACGGAGTAATACTGTATATGTAGTATAGGTTATGTAATGCTTCAAATTTAGCATTTTTAGTAGCGCTTAAACACTTTTTTTTAAAACGGCTACAAATTTTTAAAAGATAATTGCCATATAGGACGAGGTTTTTGTGTTCTTTAATATTTTAAAATTAATATTTCCATTCTACCATTAGGAAAACGAAAAATTAACAAAATGTCAAAAGCATGTAGTTTGGGCGGCGAATGACTAGCACAAACTTCAAATGAAGAAATTCCAGATATTTTAGGCAATTAATATGTGAAGATTAGATGGTGAAGAGTACAAAGAATATGCTATCAAAACTATGTGGAACGTTACAACAAAAGTTATTCAGGAAAATACTTTAATGAGTGCACACGTGTGTTCAATCCATTCGAAATCGACGAATTCCGCTGCTAATTCATCTTGTACATCTTCCATATCAAATACTTCCAGGGAAGGGCAAGACTTGGAAAACAACTTCCTACAACTTTAATGATTGTGCTTGTAATAAATGTTCTTTTAAGTAGCCTTGTTATTATTGTTTTTCGACGAAGTTTTATTACCATAAATTGAAACATATTTGAAGTCATTTCCTGCATTAAACTGTTATTCAAAAGTTACTTGATTTTAAGTTATTCCAGGAGGCAGTGATAAGTCGGAGATGAATAAAAGGTTTTCATTTTTCGGTTGTAATTTTGAGTAATATTTTCCTTTCTCGTAATTCCTGTGATTTAAATTATCCTTTCAAATCATGTAATGTGTTTATTCGTGAAATAGTCACACTAAATATCACTCAAAGTGCTGTGCTAGCCGGTAAATTCACGACTCGCTACGCGAGTCGTGAATTTACCGGCTAGCACAGCACTTCTCGTGATATTACTTATGATAAATACCCCAGCAACGCAGGGTACTTCAGCTAGTATTACCAAGGCCGTCTAGAATAGTATATTAGAAGGCCTGAGCCAATGTGAATGTCACGTGATCTGACGTCACAATCGGTGGCTGAACATTTTTCGTTTACGCATATGCAACGAGCTAGACTATTCTAGCTAATTAGCCCTTGTAGGATAAGTGTAGATGCGAACGGATGTTTCAATAATTCAGTATTAATTACGTGCTCGGTTTTCTGCATAAAAAGAATTCCTTCGTCCATTATCTTCAAGTAAGCAAGGTATGTCGTGTGGTGCAATTATCAATTATTTTATGTAATATGTGTTGTAATATGTTTTCTTACTTGCACTTGGATGTTTGGTTACATTATTATATCCTCCATTTTTTCAGTGAATGCAAACTATCCTTAAAGGAAGAGACTTTGAAAATTAGGCAGGAGAGATTTATAACAAATGTCAAGCAAGTGAAGTGTACCGTGCTGTTGATCGAATTATGATGGATCGACGGAACGTGTTTCAACTTTTAAATTTTCAAACAATCCTGCTCTGTGACAGAAGTGGATGAAAACATAAATAAGAAAGATTTTGTCCCCTAAAAGAACTTGTGTGTGTGTGTGTGTGTAAAACACTTCGACTCAAAATTTATTCTCTACAAGAACAAGGCAGTAAGAAGAGATAGTGTCGAAATATTTACTAAAGGAACGTATCCCACCATAGTGAATGATGCACACCCTTCTACCTCAGTGAACAGCCTAACTACTTGACGAAAATTCACCAAGTATTTAAGATATAGATATCTGAAAATTTTGAAATTAAGTTCCTGAAGCATGAAAATCAAAGAACTTTATTGAAGGGCTTTGTATGAGAGACAGAGATTCGATTAATAGAAAACAAAGTTTTGAGTTGTGGACAAATTCTGCTCACATTAATAGAACATAGTACTTTGTGTACGTCAAACATTTTATGAAATAAACACTATACTTTAGGAATGTTCAGTGATAAATATAATGGTTTCAAGGAGTAAGACGCAAGGACACAAAAGTGAGTGCAAAATAGGAAGACATTAAAGTCAATTTAAAGCGTCCAAAACAATTTTTATGTATTTCCAAAGTGATTTGTGTTTTTTGAATAATCTCATAAAGTCTTACATACTCTGCTGGAGTACTTTTTGAATAAAATATTGCTTCCCATCCTTTCTCTTCCTATTTTTGAGCAGCATGAATTTTATTATAATTTGTGTTTTTTGAATAATCTCATAAAGTCTTACATACTCTGCTGGAGTACTTTTTGAATAAAATATTGCTTTCCATCCTTCCTCTTCCTATTTTTGAGCAGCGTGAATTTTATTAACTTACCTATGAATATTTTACTGTTCCTTACAATATTAACAAATATTATTAATAATTACTAGTACGGCCATCAGATAAATATTTGATAAATGTGTTACTACTATACCTGCTATACTACAAATTTCGATATCGGAAGAAGACAACTTGAAAGAAATAGTGCTGGAAAATATAAATAGAATTGTTATCATGAAGGTATTTAATTTCTTATGAGTATCAATTATGGCAGCCAAATTGTTTTATGAATTCTACAAAATTTTATATTTTAAATAAAGTAGTATGTACAAAAAATTAAGCCTTCTCATTCTTGTGTTAATTTACGTGTACGATAATTATACGATAACGGAATGCCTCATACAAATAACACTAAAATAAATTCCTGGAGCGTCAAGAAGGTTTAATGTTTCCTTGTGTTATTTTGAACAAGTGTGAGTTTCCATGCGATTTTAAAAACTAGATATGCACTGTCAGAAATAACATTAAATTTAATGTAGTTTAATGCAATAGTTTACATTAAATGTAATGTACCTTGAACATTAAAACGATATTAATGTTCATTAAATTTAATGTGTAAATTAAAATCAATGTAGATTTAATGTACTGCAGTAAATTAAATTTAATGTACCGTGTACGTTAAAACGAGATTAATGTGTTTGTGCATTAAAATTAATATTAAAATTAAAATCAATGTAGCTTTAGTGTGGGACCACATTAAACTTAATGTGCCTTGAAAAATTAAACCGAGATTAATGTGATGTACATTAAATTTAATGTTTAAATTAAATTCAATGTATATTTAATATACATCAGTACATAAAACTTAATATACCTTTCCCTACCTTAAAGAGATATTAATATAATTCGACATTAAATTTAATGTTTAAAATTCACGGAAATTTGATAAATAATTATGGAATGTATGGAACATAGACACTGTTTAAAAACTTAGAAATATTTTCTTCCGCTATTGAACTTACGCATAATTATTTAAAATATATTTTCAACATGTATAACAACGTATCATAATAATTCTATAGTTAACATTTTTTTCAAATTCACCGGAAAAATTAAATTTTTTTCTAAGAATTGTCAGAGTAACAAGGTCAGAATTTAGTGTTCTTTACGGCTCCGAAACATTTTTCGGAGCGCAAATGCGTCCAAAATCGGTGACGAAGTAGTGACAATTATATATAATATATATAATTCCGTAGACTTAATTTATATTTAATATATATTAAGCCTAAAGAAATATGTTCCATAGACGTAAAGAATATATTATATATCACAGCGGGCAATACATCACGCCTAAGAACCTGCTCGAACAACTGGATGTCACTAAAGCTCAGTGGTTAAGCAACTGCTCGTCAACCAGGAGTCTCGGGCTCGATTTCCGGTCGGGGTGACTATTCGTTGAATAAATTTAAATATTAAAATACATTTATTACTCAGTAGCAAGGTCAGAACTTAATATTCTTTACGTCTGCGGCACATATTTCCGAGCGTAAACGCGTTCAAATGGTGACAAGGTGGTGACAATTGTACACAGGGTGTCCCATCAACTATGGACCATCCTCATAACTTTTAAACGGTTCAGGATATCGAAATGCAGTTTTCACTTGATAATGCGGAATCGTGGGGCAAGTAACACGACGTAGATAAATTGTCTATAACATTTTTAGTTTTCGAGAAATTTAATAATCTTTGTTTTTTTAAATGTAACAATATATTTTTCTCACCAGCAATCGATAGATCATGAAAAGAGGAATAAAATGATGTATCATATGCTAGTATTTTGATAGTAATTTGAGTATAAAATTAGACTTTCTGATTTGTGATTTTGAATTAAACGGACAATATTTCGTGTAGCTGCCCCTGCAAACTCTCGCCTTCCGGAAAATGGCCTTCGCGGCGGCAAGACTGTTGCGTGGAGAGAGGAGACTGAGATAGGTGGCAATGGGGGATAAGAGACCTACCTACAGCAATCCAATGACTTGACACAAAGGTCACACTAAGAAACACCGATTTTAACGATCAGAATGAGATTTTTCCATTGATTTATCTACATTTCACTTATCTTCTTTAATAATAAATATCATTTTCCAACTTGACAGGAATCCAGTCATCGTCTCTTTGTTGGTAAATTTCATTTTTAATTAAAATGATCATTCGTTCACTTCGCAACCATACCTCTCCTGCTGTTCATAAATGGAAAACAAAACAGCACACTTCCGTTTTCTGCCGTGGATTTTTAAGTTTGAGGCAGCACGTGGCGTTATGAAGCGTGAAACTCTCCAATCAGTATTAGCAGTCGTGACTGCAGATGTGCATGTGTTAAAGTTTAGTAAATTTACACGTCTGTCAAGAGTGTTTCAAAATTTGTATTGCTTTGTTCTTTTGGTAGTTTTTAAAAAAGACGTTTATTAAGAGTAATAATAAGATAAAATGTCTACCTATCTGTTATTTGATGAATTAATCAAGATAATACAATAAAATCTTCAAGCGTTCATTCCCTTCCCATGTTTTAAAATGACAGCTTGTTCCTGCCATAAAACACTTAGCTCGGTTCTAGATTTTTGTAAGTTTGAAAAGACCTTCATTATTATCGACCTTCCGCTACAAATTATTTTTATTTTGTTCTTTCCGATGGTCGTTGCTTTGGGATTTCAGTGGAAGAAGAGTTGAATTCAGATGAACAAATGGAAAAAAAGTCTCTCATTATGATCGTTAATATTGATGTTTGTTCATAATATGATCGTTAATATTGATCGTTATGATCGTTATGTTATGACCGTTATGTTATGATCGTTAATATTGATGTTCGTGTCAAGACTATAAATTGCTATCCTTCACGGCCACCCCTCTCACACTCCCTGTCTCCACGAAACAGTCTTGACGCCGCGAAGGCCAACTTCACCAAAGGCGACTTTTGCAAGGGCTGCTACAGAAAAGGACCGTTTACATAAAAATCACATATAAGAAAGTCTAATTTCGTACTCAAATTACTACCAAAATATTAACATATGACACATCATTTTATTCCTCTTTTCATGGTCTATCCATTGGTGGCGAAAGAAATATATAGTTCCATTTAAAAAATCAAAGATGATAAAATTCCTCTAAAACTAAGAATATTATAGACAATTTCTGTGTGGCCTGTTACTTGCCCCACGATTCCGCATTGTTAAGCGAAAACAGCATTTCGATATCCTGAACCGTTTAGAAGATATGGGGGTGGTCCATAGTTGGTGGGACACACTGTATATCCCAACGGACAATACATCAAGCCGAAGAACCTGTTCAAAGAATTGGTAGTCTCGACAGGATAGTGGTTAGAGCAACTGGCTGTAAGTCAGGAGACCCGGGTTCGAAACCCGGTCGGGGTGACAATTCTTTGAAATTTTAAATATTGAAGTTAATGTACATTTACAGTAAATTTCATGCAAACGTACAGTAAATTTAATGTAAAAGTACATTAAAGTAAATATCATGTACGTAAATTAAATTTAATGTACACACAAACATTAAATTTAATTGTACACTTACATTACATTTAATGCACACGTATTTTAAAGTTACTGTACATGTACATTAAATTTTATTTACGTACATGATACTTACTTTAATGGACTTTTACATTAAAAGTAATCCAAAATTTATGACAGTATGTTTAAAACTGTGGAGAGTACGCCGCTGGATAGCTTGCTTTTCCTGCCAGCCACCCTTCGTGACGTCATTCGGCATAGGAGCAAGCCTTCTATTCTAGACGGCCTTGGTATTACTCATATAACAAGTGAAGAGATATGAAACTTTCACTCTTGTGTTATAGAATCCACGGTGTAAGATATATCTTACACCGTGTAGAATCTTTATTATAAAAGTTCTTCACGTGTTTCTGATGAGGTCAACTGTCTTTAAATCCCATTTTTTCGTTATTTGTCATTTTCAGGTGTTCAGAATATGAAATTGAAAAATGTACACACTTTTACCATTGAAACAAATTACCATGAAGGGACTTTTTGGGTCACAATAAGAAAAATAAGTTCCGAAATTGCTATACATTTTCATGCTTTAATGTAATTCACAACATCGGTTAAATTTAATATTTATTGTTACGTCAAATATTAATCACGATTTAGAAATCAAGATCGGAGGATATAAGTATCTTTTGGCACGACTGTGTAGTAGGTGGATGAAAGAAATATCAGGAGGAAGGAAGCTGAAGATTACCAACCGATTTTCAAGGAGACGAGAAGGAAACTTTAATTCGTTGGAAAAGAGTCAGAGATTCTGAAAAGTCTAAATATTTAGCCAATGTATAGTAAATACGATAGATACTTTCACAATTTTTTCTATTAACTGTTCCCCTCTCTTCTGCAAAGTTACTTTAAAATGTGAGTTGGGGTGGGGAGAAGTAAGAACTCATCCATGTACTCACACTATCAGTTCCTAGTTGCAAATATGTTTCCTGTCAGTATGTAAAATACTTCTATAAAGGTCCATGAAAATGGTAATGAAACACGACTAGTCATTAAATTATGGACAATAATCCTCATTAAAATAAACACGTCGTCATTGAAACAGAATAATTTGTTATTCCAATTAGAAACCATGACATTCTAAACCAACTCCGCAAAAAATGTATAGAAAAAGAGAAATCGTTATTGTGTGCAGACTGCTTTTACCAATCGCAACGGCATTTATCCTTATATGACACGGAATTCTTCTCTAACTCTGCTTCGCCGCTAATTCGATGACATGGTTCCGCGACCTCGATAACAAAGATGCTCCTGTTGGACCGGAGCCACGTAAAGAGAACTGAAAGCGGCGCATGCAAAATGATGGTCTCCTTCGTTGAGAAGCATATTCGTGAATTATTTTTACGAACGATTGCACCATTACACTTCGGATCTATTTATTACGAATATTTCCAGCCGGTTGAGGCAGCCCCATTGGTCCCGTTTTAGAACGTGATTCGCTGCCTCACACGTCCCGGAGGGGTCAATACAAGATCGCTTACCCCCGCGTACCGCGTAGAAGCGGAGTCAGAAAATGTTTCAAAGGGGGGCAATTTAAGTTCGGGAACCACACGTATATACATTACTTTTGGAATTATTTAAAAAATTGATATTGTTTCAATCAAAATAATATTTTTTCTTAACTTGCCTAAGCAATGATTTATAATTTATTGTTCCCCTCAAATTTCACCTTAGGTTTTTTAAATTAAATATTGATCTAATTGATTGATTGATATATTTGAGGAGCTATGGCCCACATGCCCCCCCCCCCCCTC